>OW240920.1:22339345-22682830 GCA_933207985.1 Pelobates cultripes
GGTGTCCTCGTTAACCAATGTAACCGGCCGAAGGGGGGGTCCTCAATTTTAAAGCCATGGTGGAGGTTGGACAACAACAACAACAAAAAATCTTTAACAATAGTACACATTCTGATCACAACAAAATGTAAACAAAAACTGGTATTTGCGCTATATGTCTGTTCAACCGTAATTCACCTCTTTCATATTACGTGCACCCACACTTATTATATAATTTTTGTTCAGGAGAAACTGGGCTTTAATTGCATATTTCAAACATAATTTATTCTGAATAAAATTTAAAACAACTGTGAGAAATTAAGATTTAAAAAAAAATTTGTAGACATTTTAGCTGTAAATGTCATAATACCGTTGGCTTTAACTGCAAAAAAAAACCCACATATTTGGATTCAGCAAAGTCTCATTACGTTTTTACGGTGTTTTGGAAAGTTAAAGGGTCAAATATAGCACATTCCATTTTTCAGTTTTTTCAAATTGAAATTCGCCAGGTTGGTTATGTTGCCTTTGAGACCGTGTGTTAGCCCAGGAATGAGATTTACCCCCATGATGGCATACCATTTGCAATAGTTGACAACCCAGGATATTGCAAGTGGGGTATGTTCAGTCTTTTATAGTAGCCACTTAGTCACAAACACTGGCCAAAGTTAGCGTTCATATTTGTTTTTGTTTAAATTTATTTGGCCAGTGTTTGTGACTAAGTGGCTACTAAAAATGACTGGACATACCCCATTTGCAATACTTTGCGTTTGGGGTAATTCTTATTCCTGGGCTACCATATGGTCTCCAATGCAACGTAACCAATCTGGCAAATTTCAATGTGAAAAAAATGAAATGCAAGCCTTATATTTGACTCTCTAACTTTCCAAAACACCATAAAACCTGTACATAGGGGGTACTGTTTTACTCGGGAGACTTCTCTGAACACAAATATTAGTGTTTCAAAATGATAACTTGTATTACAACAATAATATCGTCCGTAAAAGTGCCGTTCATGTGTGTTGAAAAATGCAAAAAAAGTCACTTTTTTACTAAATATATCATTGTTGTAATACAATTTATCATTTTGAAACACTAATATTTGTGTTCAGCGAAGTCTTCCGAGTAAAACAGTACCCCCTATGTACAGGTTTTATGGTGTCTTGGAAAGTTACAGCGTTAAATATAGCGCGTGCGAATTTAATTCTCTGCACTTGCTGCCTGGGTTGTCAGGCACGTCAATCAAATTTTAATTAATTAAATCACATAATTATGTTAAAATATTACTTAAGCATACATGTAGAATTTTTATATATAAATGTATTTAAATTCTACGCGTATACATATGTAGTTATTTATGTAAATATATATATTTGCAGTTATTTGTATTTTATATATATATAGAATGTCATTCTAAGTGTATTTTGTTACCAATATATATGTATTAATAACAAAATACAGTTCGAATGAGATTACATATGTATATATGATTTATTTAGATTTAAAAAATTTTTTATTTACTATTGTAATTATACGTGTGTGTGTATATATATATATATATATATATATATATATCTTATATATGTAACGTCATTCTAAGTGTATATATATTAACATTAAAATACATTAAGTATCATGTTACATATATATGGTGTGTGTGTGTATATAAATAAATAATTAAATTTGTCTAATAATATTTGTATTATTCTTCCCACCAGCAGGGGGACTGTCTGACATTTCAGACAGTCCCCCTGCTGGCAGATCCACAGCCACCTATAGGGGGCCATGTGATCGCTCTTTGAGAGCGATCACATGGCCTCCGAGGGGAGGACAGCTTGGGCTGTCAGGCAGTCCTCCCGAAGAGGATCGCGGAGGAGGTAAGTAACTTTTACCTCCTGGGGGTGAAAGTCGTTACGGCGCCGCCGCAACGGCTTTAAAGCCCATTTAAATGGGGACGGCATAGAACGGCGTTAAGGGGTTAAAGCACGTGAAAGAAGAAAATATTATAGAAAAATATGTTAAACACATAATGTAGCACCATATGCCAGAAATGTAAAAGTGACAAAAGTATTAAATACATGCAGTAGTTAACTGGACACTATAGTCACCTGAACCACTACTACTTAAAGGACCACTATAGTGCCCTAAGGGTGCCCCCACCCTCATGGCCCCCCTCCCGCCGGGCTGAAGGAGGAGGAAGGGGTTAATATCTTAGCTTTCTCCAGCGCCGGCCTCCCTCGGTGCTGGGGACTCTCCTTCGGACGTCATCGGCTGAATGCGCATGCGCGGCAAGAGCCATGCGTGCATTCAGTCAGTCCATAGGAACGCATTCTCAATGCTTTCGTATGGACGCTGGCGTCTTCTCACTGTAAAAATCAATGAGACAGCCACTAGAGGCTGGATTAATCCTAATGTAAACATAGTTTCTCTGAATCTGCTATGTTTACAACAGGCAGGGTTAACCCTCGATGGACCTGGCACCCAGACCACTTCATTAAGCTGAAGTGGTCTGGGTGCCTATAGTGGTCCTTTAGCCCCTTAAGGACACGTGACATGTTATGATTGCCTTTTTTATTCCAGAAGTTTGGTCCTTAAGGGGTTAAGGTAGTGTGGCTCTGGTGGATAGAACATGTCCCTGGAAATGCAGTGTTTACATTGCTGCCTAGTAACACTTCTACTGGCAGTCACTCAGACAGCTAATAGACTAGAGGAACTTCCAGGATATGCTAAACTCTCCCCATAGAGATGCATTGATTCAATGCATCCCTATAAGAAGTTGCTGATTAGTGCCGTGTTTTGCAGTGCATGCGTAATAGCCACCCATTGCTTTCTATGGGGAAAATATTGGATTGGTTAAGATGATCAAGATTGATGATCTCAGCCTCGAAGGCGGGGCCAGCCTTGGCAAGACCAGCACAACAGTGGAGAAAAGGTAAAGAACATACCTTTTTAACTCCTATCAGAGTGGGGCTGGACACCTAAACATGTACTCCAGCATTATTATAAGTTATCTTACACTGTATATGTTTTGGCCTACAGAAGTGCTATAAAAGACCTGGTTTCAACATACCTGCTGTCCGCAGGTTGCCCCTCTTTTTCGAACACAGACATTCAGTCTGTGAAGAGGAATACGCTATCATTGAGAAGCCTCTGTACTTGAGCCACACGCATATACTACTACGTGTGTTTAAAAAAAAAAAAAAATTGAGACCGCGTGGCATAATGGATAAGGCGTCTGACTTCGAATCATAAGATTGAGTATTCGAGTCCCTTTGTGGTTGATGTTTGTGAAGCTTCAAACACCAATGCAGAAGACTTTCATTCTATATGCCCATTACACAGTGAAATAGTTGCAATTGTAGAATGGTCGTAATTAACTAAGATTATTTCCTGGAATGCACATGTATGTCCTATAATGTCTAGGAATCCATTCCAGGAAATATGCAATTCTTTATAACATAAGCTTGGGAGGTTCGGCTACCTCCTTATTTTGTAGGTGGTTGTTATAGCACTACTTTTTGTTTTTTATAATTTTACATTTGATATTTGAGGCTTTTTAGTTTGGTCCTTCAGAAGGAATGAAGTTGAGGTACTGAAAGGACAATAACAGTAATTTAATACTATTGTAAGGAATGTTGTTAAGATAGTGGTGATGGCATACAATGTCAAACAGAATAACAGTGCCCCCTGTCAGCTGTACTACTGGGTTCCTTAAGCCCCTATACTCTGGCTAGTACCTGCATTCATTCCGAGTCATAGTTTCAGGCTTGGGTTATTTCCCTTCTACAACTAAACATTGTAAGGAGAGGTCTCTACTTCAACACACACTCACTTTCTAACTATATTTACTGATGTGATTCACCTTCACGGGATTAAACAATTGTCTCATACAACGTGACATTGTCATGTGCTTAAAGTACACCTAACATTGCAGGTTTCTTAGGAACTCCTCACAACCACAGGTGGGTTGATGTGAGTCACTGAACTTGTGATGCTGCCATCTTTATTGATTTTTATGAAATCTGAAAATCTGTAGTGTTGGGTGTGTATTGTAAAGTTCACATGCATGATCCGTGAATGCTACCAAATGTGATACGTATAATGTTGTTTGCAGATCAGCACCTCCCCTTACTCCTGTTAAAGTGGTTATGAGGGAGAGCAGATGAAAGGTGTTTGACCGTAGTAAAAAGAGCTATTTTACCACAATTTAAATACATAGTGCTTTACTTACTAAATTTCTAATTATAACACATTGAAATCCAAATGGCAAAACTAAGACAATATTGGAATTTTGTTTTTCAGTTCACCTATTTAAGCCTACGTTTTGTCATTTGGATGTTCGTGAATAGCAACTTTATTCAGTAAAAGAACAAATTGCTTGTTACAATGTAATGTATAATGTGTTAAATTTTAAGACTTTTTAAAAAAAATTTTTTACAGTGGTGTATATGTATATGATGTTTTGATGGTCTGTTCCCATTTATTTTCAGTGTAAGCTAGAACTGGTGGTTGGCTCTCCAGCATCATGTATGGACTTGCAGTTGTTCAGTGCAGACAACACTTTCCTTCAGAACTTGGACCAGGATGATGCATTACTAGGGTCTTACCCGGTTGATGATGGCTGCAGGATCCACGTTAGTAATCCTGAACATGTTAAATGCTATCTTGTTTTTGTCATATCTTTATTGTGTCCCATCTTCTACTTTAGCCGTTTGCTAAGCCCAAGCTCTGTAACACTGATGTTTGCACACACATTCTTCATCTAGTTTGTACTGGTGAAATCTAGTGTGATTGGAATATTTAATTAACTTATCCGTATTTAGAAAAGATCTTGCATTCTTGTGTGATAAATGCACATAAGTAACCACATGGACAAGACCGAACCATACAGCTGCTCGTGATTCTGCAACCACCATGGTGCTTCAGCTTGTTGGTGGGCAAAGCATTATGGAACCTACAGTGCTACATTTGCTGCACAGTAAGCGGCCCTGCCGTTCATAGTCTCCACGCTCTGCATGGGGACGCTGAATTTTCCTCATGGAGATGCATTGGATTGGCTAAAAATCAGCAATTTTGATGTCACCGAGGGGGCGGGGCCAGCACCAGCAGAGCTGTGGAGAGCTGAAAATAAGGTGAGGGTTTTTTTTTTTTTTTAACCCATTCTGGGGGGGGGGAGCCACCTAATTGGTGGATTTTCACTAACGGGTCAGGAATACATGTTTTTGTTCCTTACCCTATAGCCTATAGTGATCCTTTAAGCAATTTTTAATTTCTACGTGATTCTCCTTTCAAGTTACCTAGCATGACTTTATAGGCACATAGATGGTCACCTAAAATTGTCTGGAATTCAGACAAGTTTATAATTTTTGGACAAAATAACTGATTTATAATAATACAACTCATTTATGATATAAAAATAAAAGGTACAGATGCCACTGGGAAAATTGGAGATCCAGCATTGGAGGCAACCTTTCAGGTTAAACGGTTTAACCCAAGCATGTCAAACTTGCGGCCCACAATGACTATCTTTACGGCCCACCTGCCCAGGCGCTGCATTGTGCTGTGGTTGTGACCAGCCACAAGACAGGAAAGATCTTTCCTGTCTGCCATACCACGGCCGATCGCGTGCGACGATGGCTGCAAGAGCGCTAAGTGTTAGTCCACGCCAGCCACGCCAGCCACCGGATATGTGCATACAGCATGTGATGTCATGTCCACCAGCTGTGCTACAGTGTGCAGAGTGGCTGGCATTCTGCAGAGCATGCTAGCCACTCCCCCTTCCCTCCTGCTCACAGTGCCAGAGGAGCATCTGACCTGCTTGAGCAGTGTATTATATTGGGTCTGCATAGAGGTGCTGAATACTCCCCATGGAAAGGTCATTGGTCGCGTAGCGTTTTGCCACACATGCTCGAAAGCCTCCCAATGCTTTCCTGTGGGAAAGCATTTGATTGGCTGAGATCATCAAGTTTGATTTCAGCCAATTGAAGAACACACTCATAGGACTTCAAAATCAACAAAATAACGTCATTTGTATTTTACAGCTGTGCAACAGCATACAATAACCATTTCAGTCCCATTAACAAACTTTTCTTATTATGTCAAGGTAGTTGGACTGAAACATAGAATGTTACGTCAGATAAGAACCATTCGGGCTATCTAGTCTGTCCAAAACATTTGTTCTATGCAAATGCACATCTCCTTAAAATAAATTCACTCTTTTGTTTACTTTGAAGCCCTACGAGTGTGAGGACATCCAGAGTCAGATTTTTTTTATTTATTTTTTAATACGGTACTTTTCGAAATAAACCTTTATTTCTATGAAAACTAAAGGTTTTTTTTATTTTTTTTTGGGTTTTTTTTTTGCGGCCCACTTAAACCCTGTTTATTTGGCCCGTGTTAGCCTTTGAGTTTGACATGCTTGATTTAACCCTTTCAGGTAAGCAAGTGCCCAGGGACCATAACTTAATTTTGATTAAGTTATGATGTCCGGCATGTTCCTTTAAATATGTTCAGTGTGTTTAATAAAGGGTTTGACTTCTTTTGTAATAAAAAAATAAATATTGTTTTTTTTTTTTTGTTTTTGTTTTTTTTATTCTCTGTAATTTAGGAGAGAACTCATTTTTGTCTCTGTCCATGTAGCCCTAGCCAAACTTTCCCTGTCTGTGACTGATACAATCTGTATGAAAAAAAATGGTTTCACTTTACACCAGATCTTAATTTAGATTACCCTTAACTCTGTAAATTAAACTGTAATCAGACACAGGAGGCTTCTGTGGGTCCAGAGGGCCTTTAAGAATGCAGGAGATAAGAAATTCTAAATTAAAGGGACACTATAGTCACCAGAACAACTTTAGCTCAATATATTATATATTCAATCACCAGGTCATATATTAACTTGGTGATTGTAAATGTATTTAAACAATTTAATTGAAGATATAATTGACTTGGGTGCCTGTTTTTTTTTTTTTTTTTTTTTTCTAAAAGGGTTTGATCTGCAAAAGGTCATGCCCCTAGTAGTCAGCTGAAATATATCAGAATACCTAAACACAACTCTTGATGCTTAATAAGAGAAGAAGCCTTAAAGGGACCACTCTAGGCACCCAGACCACTTCAGCTTAATGAATTGGTCTGGGTGCCTGGTCCAGCTAGGGTTAACCCATTTTTTTTAATAAACATAGCAGTTTCAGAGAAACTGCTATGATTATAAATAGGTTAATCCAGCCTCTAGTGGCTGTCTCACTGACAGCCGCTAGAGGCGTTTGCGTGCTTTTCACTGTGAAAATCACAGTGAGAAGACGCAAGCGTCCATAGGAAAGCATTATGAATGCTTTCCTATGAGACTGGCTGAATGCGCGCGCAGCTCCTGCCGCGCATGCGCACTCAGGTGGAGAGGAGGAGGAGAGCTCCCCGCCGGGCGCTGGAGAAAGGTAAGTGTTTAACCCCTTCCTCTCCCCAGAGCCAGAAACACGAGTGTTTTCCTGGCACTATAGTGGTCCTTTAATGCATTTAGAAAAGGTGCTCAACTTAATTTATTTTTAGCTATCCTTTTTAATACACAATCTGCCCGACGTTCCTTTCAATGTAAGCCAGCTACTAAAGACCAACCATGGAAGAAATGGTCCATAGACCGGTGTTGGCTAGTCTTCAGCCAGGGTACCAAACATAAACCATCAATGCACTATATGTTGTGTTGGCAGAATTGCAAGAGTTATATAAGATTTGTGTGCAAATAGGTACTCAGGACTTCATTGTATAAGCATGTCTGTGAGAACTGCCATGTGTTTTTTCTCTCTTCTGGTAGAATCCTGCCTCCTGCCTGTTATTATTCTACCTGCATAGTACCCACATTTGATTGTCCCTGCCACTGTTGATTGTCATTGGCCACTTTGGTCTCACTTCACAGTTAAGCGTAGTAAATGTTTTGTTTTATTTTCATGACTGCTAGTCTTCATTGCCGTTTTGCAGACATGTGAATTCAAAAATTATTTTTCTTTATTCATATATTTTGACATGTCTATTTAAAAACCTGTTTTAATTGGCTGAGACGTGGGAATCCAACTATGGAATTCTTCATATTTTCCCTACTTCAAAATTCTCATTCCAAACAACAACTCCTGCCTGTGCCTGTTATGTTTTCTTATTGATCTTTCGAACACTAGCAGAGGGACAGAAGCTTACACTTGATTGTTTCAATCTTTATGATTTGTGTGTGTGTTCTCATTATGTATTCCCAATCTGCACAGACCTATAACATAATAATGGTGCTCTTATGATAATTAATGTCTACCTGCAGGTGATAGATAAGAGTGGCGCAAGGATTGGGGAGTTCGAGGACCTCTCCAGGGTGGAAAAATATGAGCTATCAAACGAAGCCTATGAGAAAAGAACAGGTGCATCCCTCAGTGTCATTCCACCTTCCGCCTATGCTGCCGATCAATTTCCCTTTCAGCTGCCCATTGAATTTTATAAGGACCAGTTGCCAGCAGCCACAGTATCAGTAGTCTATAAACCATCCTGTTAGAATTCAGCTCACTGCAACAAGGGATAAAAAAGTGACCAAAATGTTTGTTTTGCTTTCTAATCTGTGACAACAACAAAAAAAATCTTTCACCGCAAGGTCTCACTCAAATCATGCCACCTAGTGTCAATCATGGTTCTCCTGTTCATATTCAGATTTATAAACTCATTCCCTACCCGTGCATAACTGTTTGCTGCAGTAACATGAAATCCCTTTTAAAGATGTTGTTCCACCTAAACGGACTAATCGAGCATGTAGATCGAAGAACATGAAGCATTATTTTGCTATTAGTTATCTAAATATTTAACAACTTTTAATGTAAAGCGCTGCAGAATAAGATGGCGCTATATAAATCCCAATAATAATAACCGGCATAATGCATTTAGCTTTCACTTGGTTTTCAAGTATCTCCTGGAATTAATTTTTTTCCTTCTGATTTGTTTGGAGGTGGGTTTCTGCTGTGGCAACAAGGGCTTCTATTCTATAAATACCTGCACTTTGTGTCACATGCTGAAATTAATCAATTAATTTTTTAATACTTAAAAAAAAGCCACAGGACCAAATGTGAATAAAGATTTACAGACTTTTTCACTAAACTGAGAATTTATGGGAATCCAAAGTGAATTTCTGAATAAGCATATGTTTATAATTCTGTTACTAAGTCAATTGTGTTTGCAGTATAGATCGTTAACCTTATGTTTTGAAATTTTCTTTGAATTCCCTGCAGTCCTCACTTTAGATTTTTATTTCCCCCAGCTGTGTAGATGGAACTGCATCGTTAATGAAGGTTTTAGGCCGTAAATCTGTTTTATTTATATATTTTACACATTGTGGATATTTTGTGTGTACAAAGAAACCCTAGCCCTGTGCTTATCCCAAACATTTATTTTATCCTTGAGCACCAGACACGGTTAGTACATCAGATGCGGAGGATAAACCCAGTTAATATTTTTCATTTCCTACAATTTCTTGTTGTTGGATTTATACTTGGTAATTAATAGATATTTACCTCAACATCCACGGTTGGAAATGTTCTATTTTGTAAGCGGTACCACCAACTAACCATCCTAATTGGCAGCATCCATTCATATAGGTTTCCTAAAAATGAATTTAGTAGCCTGATAACAGCTAACTTTTTGTATTCTAACTGTCGTAGATGTTAGTTTCCATGATGTTCATCTAGCACATCACGAATAACAGTCACAACAGCTGAAATGCAAAAAAGCTGAGGTATCATCGGTTAAGACTTTTTTAAAGAGACCTCTGACAAAGTATAATCCATCAGTTGTGCTGATCAGCATAATAGAACTAGTTCTAGAAGCCTTCATACAAAATCGTCATTCATGAAGTAACTTTTGATTCCTGTGACTGGTTTGAGGTAGACGTTGACCACCCAATTTCTGTCTCCATTTTCTCATAGATTCTGTGCGCTCATTCCTGAAGAAGAACAAGATGGGGAAGTTTAATGAGGCAGAAACAGCCCAGATGAAAGCAGAGAATGATCGCAAGATAGAGGAGGAGAGGGTAGCTGCAGAGGCCATCACAACAGGTGCACGATGCGAGGTTCGAGCGGTCGGCCTACCTACAAAGCGGGGAACTGTTATGTATGTGGGTACGTAACAATGAGAGAAGACTTCTGTGTCTTGGTTTACTCTCTCTAGTTTATTGGTTTCCCAATATTATTCCTTGGCTTTCTTCAGGTACAATTCTTGTTCAAATAAAGTGGTGTGAAAATAAATGTAGATAACAAACAAAGTGAATCTTCTTGATAAAAATAATATATTATGTGTGAAACACAGAAAACACGTAAAATACCGCACATGAATGATATACAGAAGCAGCATAATCCCTCATATACATCAGCGGAAAGGGGATGAACGATGAAGTATAATAGTGGTAATGAAGACCGGGTAAATATTCTTTAATAGCTTAAAAAGAAATAACACGTAGGATAATACCATAAAAACAAACATGCAAATTTTAAATATTATGCACTCACAAACATGAATGCCACATGCCGTGGCAATAGAAGCCCATTAAACCACTTTATATTATGGTACCTGGGTACCATATTGTTTGCTAGCATGGATATCTGTGCCTGAGGTTATTTATAATTTATTATCAGCATTCATATATCACCAATATATACCACAATGCTTTACAATTATAGAAAGGGGATATATAGAGGTGAAGAAGACCCTGCTCAAACAAGCTTACAATCTATAAGGATTTTAGCTATGCAGATATTTAGCGTTGGGTGTCTTGCCGAGGACATGCTCGGCTGTGACAGAGCTTGGATCTTTCAGCAGTAGTGGAGGTCTTTAAATTTGGTTGATGGAGTGCTTTAAGCATATTTATATGTATATTGTGATTCTGAAGTGACCCACATACCCAGACATGTCAGAGCATCTTCATTTCAGCTTAGGGGCAAATTATAGCACACAATATCCCTAGAGAACATGTGCCACAGGTGTATTTTATTAGTGGGTTTCTGTTGCTTGTAATACACAAATGTATTTGTCTAATTGCAGGTCAAACCGATTTTAAACCCGGATATTGGGTTGGAGTGAAGTATGATGAACCTCTTGGAAAACATGACGGAAGGTGAGTGTTCTCCAAAAATGGATCAGTCACCATGGGAACCAACAGAATGTTCTTACTGATAGCTTTATGGAAAATGGGATTAAATGCCTGCATTTTGGATTGTGTTGTGAAGCCATTAAAAGGACATTGTAATGAAATTATTTTGGGGCATAGATGCTGCTGATGGGAACAATATTGTTTCTTTGGACACTGATCATCAAGCTTGATGCTCTGATGGTAGGCGGATCGAGTGCAGTGAGGAGTCTCTCCTGGCATTTAAGTACTATTAAGCTTTTAAATGTGTATTGCATTGTTGTGGGTTTTTTTTTGTTTTTTGTTTTTTTTATATGCCAGGTTTATATCAACACTTTCTAACTGTTTTTTATTTGTTACATGCATATTCTCCACTCACGCAGATGTTCAACCCTTCAGATTCATAAACCAATAAATACTAACTATTTTGTTTGGTGGCATAATATCCTACCTAAGGGTGATAAGTAGCCTGAATGCCTTGTTTATATAACTCATTTTTTGCCTTTTCTCTTTGCAGTGTTGAGGGAAAACGCTACTTCACATGCTCTCCAAAGTATGGTGCATTTGTCAAACCTCAGCATGTATCAGTTGGTGACTACCCAGAAGAAGACTATGGCCTGGATGATGAGATGTGACGTGCCATTATGTGACCTTGTCAGTGCCTCCCTTATCTCATATGTCCTTAATATTCAACCTAGATATTCATGTTCCTTTCTGCTTATTAGTACTGTGACAAACATAGACCTGGTTTGTGGGGGGAGTAGGTTTCTGCCCACCATTTCCAGTACTGTGAAGGCCCCAGCTCATTGTACCCCACCGCTGGTCATATTAAGATTCTTGTTCCAGAATCGGTGAGGGGGTCTTCTCTGTAGCCAGCTATTGACCAGTAATATTAGCTGTAACTCGTAGGGCAAGGAAAGTATGTCTGGCCAATCATTTGTAAAATAAGACTTTTGAGTACTATTTACAAATCTCTACTAAAATGTAGCAAAACCAGTGACTTTTATTAATTCAATCACATCTACATACACTCCATGTAATCTGGGATTGGCAGGCTCAAGCAGTTCATCTTCTGTAGACTGCAACTCCTAGAAACCCAAGCCAAGCCAAACCTACTTGGAGTTACAGGCCACAGGCAGGTGGGATTGCAGATCTTGCATTTAACTACACTTTATAACTGAATTTTCATAGGGGACATGGGCCCAGGGTTTGGGGGGTGGGGGGGAGGGGTGAACACAACCTGTAAATGAAAAGATAAAAGTCCTTTAGCCCACCTCTCATGATGTTTAAATGTCTCTCAGTGGATCCTGCTGGCTGTCCTAATTAATTGTCAAGTGTAGCTGGTTTGGTTTATTTTCTTGTTATACACCTCCCTGCTCTCTGTAACATAGACCAGTCTCCATTTTGAAATTAGATACACATATGTGAGCACTGCTGTTAATGATCAGTGATTACCCAGATATGTATACAGATAACACTCACTAGGCACTATACAAAACAAATTCTAACTGGAACACATGTATTCTTCAGACAAGTTGATTTCTGTTCTTTTCTGTAATATTCCTAAATTCTAAATTGTTTACTCATTTTAGAAATAGTTTCATAGCCTTTAATTTGTTTGTAAAACACACACGTGCTCTCTAAACAAATTTTGATTTCACCTTTTTGACCAAATGTACAAAAATGTCTATTGTGGTTTTGTTTTTATTTATTTCCTTTGAGTTGTGTTGTTAAGGGAGGTAGTTTACCAGGCTTGTTAATAGATTTCAGATAGTTATCACAGGCCTTGTTTGGGCAGGGTTGGCCAAAAGGTAGTCAATTGACTGTTGTAGGTTTGTCCCAAGATCTTTTGCCAGCCTTAGGCAAAAAAAAACACAATCATGGAAACCAGTTCTACAACAGTTGAAACCAGTTCTACAACAACCTTTTTGACTAGCCCTGGCCTAAATGATAATTTGCAAGTGTGTATGCATAGCTAAGCAGGAGTCTTTGCTAGGCCATTTAGGACATGGGTAATCTTTGTCCTGTAATTTGGCTGTGCACTGGTAATCAAAGGAAGACAAACTAGTACAACAGCTGGCGTGAACTATATCTGTCCAAACCCTCAAGGCACTGATGGTTCCCAACAGAATTTAAAACCTTTCCATCCTTGCTGGTGACATATTATAGATATAGCCATGAAAGGCTAGAAGTCTTGCAGTATATACTGGGCTGGAGAGCTAACTGTCCAGACTGGTTCACTGGGTCAATTTGGCAGATCGACACAATCTGGTGTCCCTTGTGTTTCATGTACTGTGTGTACAACCTAAATAAATATACACTGCAAGAGCTGAATATACCAAGTCTGTTATCCTTTATTGCAGTATGTTTGAGTTCTGAATTGTGCTGTTTTTACTCATATCTGTGGGTGGGGACCTGTTATGGGAATACACAAACCTAGGGCTTAGAATATCAAGACCTACAATACTATCCAGGCTTTAAGTTACTCGCCACGGCAAGCCTGGAGGGTTTGTCATACTCCCCAAAGGTGAATTTGTACTCGCCAGGTCAAACTTGTGACTTGCCAATGGCTACTGCCAAGTTGAAATTTTGAACTCTCTACTAATAGACCATCAAGGACTGGGCAACGGGGATTGATGGCCAAAAGCATGTTGCAGCACATGACCCTCTCTAAATGTTGCATGGGTGGATTATCCTTTGGGTATGATAGATGGGCCCCTTGCTCCCCATTTTACAAATAGACCAGGCAATGCAACTTAGATCCCTTGTGAAGTATAAAAAGTGGTTTATATATATCACTACATCTGGTTATTATTTGTGCACAATATAGGGTAAAGGAGCGCTAAAGCGTTCGGAATACAAACCTGTATCTAATGCTTTAGTGTACTCCTCCAGCATGGTCCAATCCGATGTTTCTCGTAGAGGAGGATTGGGTATTTGATCCATGTCAAGTATCACGTGCCCATTCAAGCCTCCCCACAGAAAGACATTGAATCAATGCTTTTATTGTGTGGGGCTTCTGTGTCAAGAGTTATAAATGGTCAGTGGTCCTGAAGTACCTGTAGTGGCAGTCTGTATAAATATGGATTTAACCCAGCAATGTAAAAATGTTTTACATTGCAGGGTTAAAAGGACAGGAATACTGCACCCATATCACTTCATTGAGATGGTTTAGCCTGGGTGACGTTTTTTTATAATATGTTATGGGAGAAACTTTTCTAATTACTTCTCAATTAGCAGTTTATTCTGAATCATGTCAATATGTTCTAAAGCAGTTACAGCAGGGACTGATTGTTGTGCAAGGGACAAAATTAGGAATCTGCTTTTCAATCGCACTATTATAATTCTGACATTTACTGCCTGTACCTGGTACTAACAAATTTCACTTTACGGCCTATGCAAGTGTCAGGCATTCCCTGCTGGTTGAGTATAACAAGCTAGCCACTGTATGACTTTAAATTTGATTTAGGTGCAAACACACTTGGGTTGACTTAAAGTGAACATACAGACACGTTTCTGGCACCATAACTATACTCAAAGCCAGGTATCTTGCTCTCTCTCTTCTGTCTTTTGAGTAGAGGACACATGATCAACATGTTGTTCACGTTTAGGCTACAGCTTTATAGATGTAACACTGCTTTGCATTGTTCTAAAATTATGTAGTGGACTTGTTTGCTCCCTTTTTTTTTTCTTATGTCAAATGCGTTTTGCAATTCTGACTTTTTTTTTTTTTTTTTAATAACTTCACCCACATTTATTGTGCATAAATATAAAAGCATATACAAGAACCTAGTGCAGTATGTGGAAAGGAAAATCATCAGGATTTGTGACTCTGTATATCATTAGGGCATCACCTCCAAAACATATCTTTTACTGTGTAAATATTTGATATAGTTATTATTGAGGGGGTACAAGTGTACAGAGACAAAATGAATAGTATAGAGAACCAAATCTAGAAATAGCATGCAATTTTGTTTCTAGTTATTAGTTACTGTTAAGCATACTGTATGGATTTATTAAAGGGTTATACTAATCAAATACTGCTTTTTGGATGGAGCTGCAGTCCTGGTACCCACCACACCCACAAAAGCAAATGGGAAATTCACTTTGACCCACCAAAAGGACATTCTTCTGGCAACCCAATCATCAAGTGACATCATTCTGCCTGATAATAAGGGGGATTTAAGAAGGGGGTGCCTCCATTTCTCATTGTGTGTGCTGCCGACAGACATCTAATATGCACAAGACCAACTTAAAGGACCACTATAGTGCCAGGAAAACACTCGTTTTCCTGGCACTATAGTGCCCTGAGGGTGCCCCCACCCTCAGGGACCCCCTCCCGCCCGGCTCTGGAAGGGGGAAAGGGGTAATAACTTACCTTTTTCCAGCGCTGGGCGGAGAGCTCTCCTCCTCCTCTCCGCCTCCGATCCTCCCCGCCGGCTGAATGCGCACGCGCGGCAAGAGCCGCGCGCGCATTCAGCCCGTCGCATAGGAAAGCATTTACAATGCTTTCCTATGGACGCTTGCGTGCTCTCACTGTGAAAATCACAGTGAGAAGCATGCAAGCCCCTCGAGTGGCTGTCAATGAGACAGCCACTAGAGGAATAGGGGGAAGGCTATTATAGCAGTTTCTCTGAAACTGCTATAATTATGAAAAAATGGGTTAACCCTAGAAGGACCTGGCACCCAGACCACTTCATTAAGCTAAAGTTGTCTGGGTGCCTAGAGTGGTCCTTTAAACCAGGGCGGAACGCTCTTTTTTCTGGACTGGATAATGATACTGCAGAGATGTAATGCTACCTCCAGCAGTGTCATTAGTCAGCTCTGTATGTGCACCATTTAATAGTGAAACACTGCATGTACAGACTCCAAGCACCCTGACCACTTTAAATCAGTAAAGTGGTGCTTGGAGTAACCAACTCAACTACAATGTACAACATGACGAGTTTGCATGACCGCTTCAGTTTATTTACCCAAAAATAGGCAAAAGAGAGAAGTAAAAAAACAAATTAATCTAATTTCCTGTATATGGCTGAAAACCACAATCGATTTCTTTAATCCCAGTTGTACTCTGAGTTAATAGGTCTACATAATTCTAAAAGGGAGGTACTTACAGTTACAGAAGACGTCAAGCTAAAGATTCTTCTACGGAGTTAAGATATACCGTCTGTGTTTTCTTAATTTGGTAATCGCTTTCTGTTTGAACACCAACAAACAAACTAAATTGTGCTGGGACAAGGCTGTGTCACTGAAAACCTTGATTTCCCTAAATATTCTTGGAACACTGTCAAATAAAATTCAGGAAGCTCTGTAGGGGTCTTACCACACCCCTCAAAGGTACAATGTAGAACATTTCTTTTTTCAACAAAATATTTGGATAATACGGGGCTGTTTGTTATTACAACACACGAGGAAGTAAATCATGGGACTTTACTGAAAATAGTTAATATAGTTCAGGGTGCAATCTACTTATGTTTTGTTTGATGCATGGACAAATAACATTACTCCTAGGTGTGCGAGTTCCACTACACATACAATTATTTATGAGCACAGTGGGACATGTATGTGAAAGGTTTCTGCACTGCATAGTGATCGTTACATAGTAATTACAATATTACGTACACATAATACTAAGAAGGATGTCGTTCCCCCCCATCCTTCACTTTGCTCCCGAAGTAGACTGAAATATACATGGTGTGGCATTAACAAGGTGCTTGAAATGTACCAGTTTGACAATTCTCATCTGACCTTTCCCTTAAGAGAGTTTTCACCCCCACAAACTGCCACCTATATAGATGTTATCTTATAACACAACCACTCAAATATTAAGACATTATATGACACTATAAAATTTGGATGATAATTTTAACTAGACTTGGGCATTTGCTTTTGGACAAATACGTATTCTACTATTGTCTCCTTCAGCCTTCACCCATTGGCATTGGGTGAGGGCTGTAATGGGGGAGGGAATTATTTCTACCCTAAATTGGTGACAAGTGGGGTCAACAAGAAAAAAAATGATGCCCATAGCAATTATCTCAAAAAAACCTATCTCCAATAAAAAGTTACCCTACCTACCCTCCCTCATCCCAGTAATAGTGGTGGAGTCCGTTAACCAAATTCCTGTGAAATAAAAATGTAAACTTATCAGATGTTTTAGGTAAAAAACCTAAATATGCATTGGGAATAAAATGCAAAGCAATCTTCACCCCACGAGGACGCCACGCAAACTGTCAGTCATGTTGTAGTTTGGTAAATAGTGGATTACTGTGAATTGAAACCATCAATTTGACAAATGCCCGAGAATATAGGTGTGTTGCAATCTCAGCATGGCTATTTGAGCTAAATTTACCTGATTCACATTCCAGATAATCTGTTTGGTAAATAAACTTAACTTGTGCTTGGTATGAGTGTGCTGTCCCACATTTCTTGGTATTCAATGTTTCTGGAAAACCTGACAGTTTGTATGGAGAGAAGTGAGCACTTTCCATCATATGAGAACTTTGACCACGGTGCAGCAAGCTGAACATTGACTATCATAGGTTTTCTTTCAACTATGAGACTAGAAATGTTATGGTTTATGGAGTCATGGGGTTTTCCCATTGTGTTTACAGTTTTTAATGATAAAATTTTCAGTTTCCACTATTGTGCTCAAAGCAGACACTTAGACAACCTCTGAAAGGTAAGATTGAAATCCTATCTATTTGTAATTGAAACTGTGGGTATATTGGGTTTATGCAAAGGATATTACAGTTGGGAAGAGTATTCTAATCCAATTGGATCTCTTACTTGATTAAAGGATCACTATAGTGTCAGGAAAACAAAGCAGTTTTCCTGACACAATAGTGCCCTGAGGGTGCCCCCACTTTCCTCAATGCTTTCCTATGGACGCTCTGTGCGATGGAGGCGAAATGTGCCTCCAGCATCGCAGATGCGCCTCTAGTGGCTGTCCGGAAGACAGCCATTAGAGACTGGATTAACCCCAAATGTAAACATAGCAGTTTCTCTGAAACTGCTATGTTTGCTTCTGAAGGGTTAAAACCTGAGGGACCTGGCACCCAGACCACTTCATTGAGCTGAAGTCGTCTGGGTGACTACAGTGTCCCTTTAATAAACTGATTCCCTCTGGTAGCATGTAAAGTCTACACACTGCTGGGCAGTACTTTTCAATTAACGTCCAAACAGCGTGTGGCAGCTCTCTCAATATGAGCTATGGATTTGATTCCATTCATTCTATGGTAACTATGGAATGTTAGAAAGAAATGCACAATCCTGGGTTCTGCCTGTTTTGCTAATAATGACATCCAAGCATTTTATGTTAGGCTTACATTCTGTGGATTGTCTTTTGGGTTTAGCAGTGAACTCGACCAGTAAAGTAAATCTGTTGGGAATGATCTCATGACATCAACAGAGCAGTGTTTCTTAGAACGCAAAAGGTTTGGGCTATAACACAAACCAAAACATGTATGTTTAAGATATTCAGAACGATACCTTAAGCATCAGAACCACAACCGCTTAATGTAGTAATGCTGGTGATTAGATACCGTCCATGCAGGCTGACAATTTCATTTATGCCTAAAGCCACCGCTAGTGGTTTTCACTGAGCCACTAGCAGGGGTAGGCAACCTTTGGCACCCCAGATGTTGTGGACTACATCCCCCATAATGCTCTTACACCAGTAATACTGGCAAAGCATCATGGGAGGTGAAGTCCAAAACATCTGGAGTGACAAAGGTTGCCTATGCCTGCACTAGAGGCTTTCCCTGTTGCAGTCCTGCGATCTTTGCAGGACTGGCTTTCTGAATCTTCATGTTTTGCATTTGGACACCAAAAGCAATCCATGTAGATGCATTAAAGGGACATTCCAGATCCCTAAAGCACTTTAGCTTGCCGAAAAGCTTCATATGTAAAGAGGGTGTTTTTCATTTTGGAAATAGTGCAGATTTCAATCGAAACTGACACTTTTATAAATTAACCTGGTTTTCAAGCAGACAACAGGTCCTGTTTCTTCCTGGTTTGGTTAGCTTATTTGCACTGAACTCTAGAGGCAGCAATTGCCCAGAGAACTTGCCTTGCAAAGACCTATCATTGAGCTGCATTGGGAAGTCTGCGATTGGACAGACACAGAAAGTCTGGGAAGGGTTAGATGTGCAGTTTTTTCAAGCCTTTTTTGTATATATAACTCCAATGAAAATTTTGTATTTGGGCAGTGGAGTGTCCCTTTAAGTCAATAAATCTATTCGAGGAGAAGCTGGTTGGTGCAGCAGTGAAAATGACCACGTATTCACAATAGGCCCCCACTGCTTCTATATGGGGAAGGCGAGTTATATAAGGCATGTAAAGAAGAATACATGTTTGTATTCCTAATGTTAGAGGGTTCCTTTAACAATATCGTAATTCACTTGTCAAGTGGTGATGAATATGTTGGAGCTCTACAAATAATAAATAGGAGATCTACCCAGTTTTGCCCACTCCTGTTTTTAATCTATGTATTTTCATACTAGATTGAGATCAGATTTAGGATATCATGGATTGCGCATGGCTATTTAAAGCAGCCTGACGGCCATGTGGATTTAAAGCTGACAGAGTGCCTTTAAACAGTTTGTCAAGTGTTGTAAAATGCTACTTCAGTCAATAAAAGTGTTTGCTCACATAATGTGTAAATGATTGTTCTCTGTCACCGTGCAAAGAAAAATAACCGCCAACTCAGATGTAGTTTTGTCATTTGGATTTTATTTCACTACAGTGTGGAACCCAAGCATATTGTGAGATGAAGCTGCACATCTTAGTAGAGAGAAGGCAGAATGAGATACACAAAAGAGGGAAAAAAAATAAAAATATTGTTTTATAGCCCACAAATACTGTATTCAATCAGGAGTTTGTTCACTAAACAGTTAATTGTAGTGAATTTAAAGGGACATTATAGGCACCCAGACCACTTCAGCTCTTTTTTTTTTTAAGAAACCACAATAATTAACTTTCAGGGTTAACTCCACCTCTAGAGGCTGTCTACCAGACACTATGCATGAGGACATCCAGAGTAACCCGAAACCCTATAGGAAAGCAATGTATAATGCTTTCCTATGGGGAAATTCTAATGTGAGCACGGCCATTGCCACACATGTATATTAGGTATCCCTGCCGGCTGATGTCAGCGGGGGAGGAGCAAAGGCGGACCAAAGCCAGTGCCGAGTGACATCAGCGTTGGACCCAGGTAAGTGACAGAAGGGGTCTTAAAACCCTTCTGCTCTATGAGAGGGGCTGCAAGGAACAGGGAAGCTATAGTGTCAGGAAAACAAGTTTGTTTTCCTGGCACTATAGTGTCCCTTTAAATCCATATAGCAAAATTTAGGTTAAAATAATTAAACTGTGATCAAACTGATTTGCTAATAAGCCCTAGACAAATTATACAGTAATGTGTGAATTGTCAGTAATTCAAAGTGAATTTCAAATTTTAGGGTGAAATACTAGAACTGAAAAATAGCTGTGTAATCTCTCAGCATTTTGAATGTTCACAATTTCTAACCTTCATAACCACTACATTGCGATCTGCAGGACTTACAATGGTAGGAGGACCCTGGTGCAGTTCTTTGGTTATGGGGCAAAACGTTTTACAGCTGGGCACTCTCAACTAATGAATAACGTTCCAAGAAATATGCACAGAATTGACACTAACCTGAGCGGAACTCAGTTAGCAAAGGGGTTAAACTAAGTACGTGCAGCATTGCATTGGCGATATCATTATACATGTCACCTGCTATTTCACTTGATAATAGGAATAATTTAATTTTTATTCTGGAAAACAACTGACCCAGTGATCCCAGACCATTTTTCCAATATCAGCTATTTGAATTAAAATTTTAAATTGTCTTCTTTTTATTTATTAATAATACTTTTATTAGAATTACATAGAAACATAGACAATAGAAACATAGAATGTGACGGCAGATAAGAACCATTCGGCCCATCTAGTCTGCCCAATTTTCTAAAATACTTTCATTAGTCCCTGGCCTTATCTTATAGTTAGGATTGCCTTATGCCTATCCTACGCATGCTTAAACTCCTTTACTGTGTTAACCTCTACCACTTCAGCTGGAAGAATATTCCATGCATCCACTACCCTATCAGTAAAGTAATACTTCCTGATATTATTTTTAAACCTTTGTCCCTCTAATTTAAGACTATGTCCTCTTGTTGTGGTAGTTTTTCTTCTTTTAAATATAGTCTCCTCCTTTACTGTGTTGATTCCCTTTACTTATTTAAATGTTTCTATCATATCCCCCCTGTCTCATATTTCCTCCAAGCTATACATGTTAAGATCCTTTAACCTTTCCTGATAAGTTTTATCCCGCAATCCATGAACCAGTTTAGTAGCCCTTCTCTGAACCCTCTCTAAGGTATCAATATCCTTCTGAAGATATGGTCCTCAGTACTGCGTACAATACTCCAAGTGAGGTCTCACCAGTGTTTCTACTGCTAATACCTCTCCCTATACAACCAAGCATTCTGCTAGCATTTCCTGCTGCTCTATTACATTGTCTGCCTACCTTTAAGTCATCAGAAATAATCACCCCTAAATCCCTTTCCTCAGATATTGAGGTCGTGACTCTATCAAATATTCTATACTCTGCCCTTGGGTTTTTACGTCCAAGATGCATTATCTTGCACTTATCCACATTAAATGTCAGTTGCCACAATTCTGAATTGTTTACAAGATTAAACAAAGAATTTAAGGAAAGTAGCACAATCCCTTAATCTAATAAAATGATCTCTAATAGACAGAAGAAGCAAGATCTAAAAATACACTACTAGCATTTCATTCTAATTCTAAATGAGAAAGAATGAAATCATCTTAAAATCTTCTATACTTATTTCCCAACTTTCCAGGAACCTCTACTTCACATTTTATGCATTATATTCCCCCTTGCTTTGTTATTCTCCCTCATTCTTCCTTTCATAATCTCAATAGGGTTTTGCGTTTCCCAATAATAACATTTACGTGATTTCTCCATGTTTAGGTAATTTTCTACTAATTATGTTAATTCAGATAATTCCTGTATTTTAGAAGATTTCACCCTCTGCTATTTCAGTACGGAGAACTTTATTTGAGGCAAAATGGAAAAGAGTTACTTCTGGGCAAAGTTCTAGTGTCTGTCCTATTTTATCCTGGATCAATTTAAATACATTTCCAGAGCATCCCCCAAAAAGCACAGTCCCACGGCCGGGCCGGGCCGCCGGGCCGACTGGCCGCCATCTACATGGGCTCAGGCATTAAACCTCCAGAAACAGCCCTTCACACGGCCCCAGACTGATTAAAAATCGAAATCCGCATCATCCCGACGGAGGAGAGGCTCCGGTACATGCCTGTCACCTGCATGTACCTTACTGATTGAGAGCATGCGGAGAGAACCTACACGCGGCTCCTGAACATCAGCGTCCGTTACCAGCAGCATGGCACCACGGAAAGGTGCATCATTGGGGCACCCTGCCACAAGACAAGCACTTCAGGTGTGGGAGCCCCCGCATGGACTCTGTGCCGACCGCCTAAACTGGCAATGGCCGAGTACTGGCCAGCCAGCCAGCTGAAAAGAACACTGAAACTGGGGAGAGGAAACCTACATATGAGAGGGCACCCCGACAGGGACTGAGGCGTTTTTGAAAGGTCAGAGCAAGGGGCCCTATGAAGATTACTCACCATGGGGAGCCGACCTGGAAGGCCCGAGTGGAACCTGGTGTTGCAGGGCGCCCGATGGACCCCCCGCGATGAATACCAGCCAGCAGGAAAAGTGAGTGCCCTAGCCTCTGGGTCTGTGGGGTCCCCAGAGAGTTATGTCCCTGCTGCCGCGAGCCCGGTGGGGCGGGACAGCGCGGTCCTTCCGGTGGCCGGGAGTGGCACGCACTGGCCCTAAGTCTGTGGCCGGCACCAGGAGAGACACCCAGACACGAGCTTTACTGGGTCTGAGGTGGCGATGGGGAGGTGCAGGGTGTGGGTGGCCCACAGACTCTAGGTGTGGGGATCGAGTGGTCTGCTTCAACCCCCGAGGGCCCACAGCGCTGCGGAGGACTCAGGTGCTGGGCTGGGACCGGCCCAGGAGGGACGGACGGAGACTTGGCAACTTGGGAGACGCACCGTGGCCGAACCAAGGGAGGCCCTCATCGGACAGCTATTGAGAAATGCCCTGTCATGGAGTGCATGGGACATGAAACCAGTGAGAGAAATTACCTTCCCCAAGTCCAACAAACCAATTGAAAGCATTTGATACAGTTCCACACAATAGATTAGTGTTCAAACTCAAGGAAATCGGTCTAGATGAAAATGCTTGTTCTTGGGTAGAACATTGGCTTAAAACAGAGTACAAAGAGTTGTCATTAATGGTAAATTTTCAAGCTGGACAGAGGTGGCAAGTGGTGTCCCTCAGGGGTCTGTTCTGGGACCCCTTCTATTTAACATGTTTATAAATGATCTTGAAGACCGCATTGAAAGTCATGTTCCAGTGTTTGCAGATGACACCAAACTTTGTAAAACAATACAATGTGAGCAAGATATTACTTTGCTGCAGAGGGACTTAGATAGACTGGGGGACTGGGCACTCAAATGGCAGATGAAATTTAATGTTGGAAAATGCAAAGTTATGCACTTCGGCATAAAGAATACACAAGCAACGTATACCCTTAATGGAAGCGAATTAGGGATAACAACACATGAAAAGGACTTGGGAATTGTTATAGACAACAAGCTATGCAACAATGTGCAATGTCAATCAGCAGTGGCCAAGGCCAGTAAGGTATTGTCATGCATTAAAAAGGGCATTCATTCTCGGGACAAGAATATAATTTTGCCTCTTTATAAATCACTGGTAAGACCCCATATTGAATATGCTGTACAATTTTGGGCACCTGTTCTAAAGAAGGATATTATGGCACTAGAAAAAGTGCAGAGGCGGGCTACAAAATTAATAAAAGGAATGGAACATATCGGCTATGAAGAAAGGTTAACAAATTTAAACCTATTTAGTTTAGAAAAACGTCGCCTGAGAGGGGATATGATAACATTATACAAAATATATTCGGGGCCAATACAAACCATTGTGTGGAAATCTATTCACAAACCGGACTTTACATAGGACACAAGGCCATGCGTTTAGACTGGAAAAAAGAAGATTTCGTCTAAAGAAAAAGGAAAGGTTTTTTTACTGTAAGAACAATCAGGATGTGGAATTCTCTGCCTGAAGAAGTGGTTTTATCAGAGTCCATACAGATGTTCAAACGGCTACTAGATGCATACTTGCAAGAACAGAATATTCAAGGATATAATCTTTCAATGTAGGTAATAACTGCTTGATCCAAGGATAAATGTGACTGCCATTCTGGGGTCAAGAAGGAATTTTTTTCCTAGCTTGTTGCAAAATTGTGCTTCAAACTGGGTTTTTTTTGCCTTCTTTTGGATCAACAGCAAAAAACAAATGTGAGGTAGGCTGAACTTGATGGACGCAAGTCTCTTTTCAGCTATGTAACTATGTAACTATGTAACTATGTAAAGCCGTACGTTTGCCTGTGATGGCCACCATCTATGTGCAGCCAACAGTGAAGGGACTGTAAATACCTGGCACCAAAAAGACCATCAACGTTTAAAATTGTCAATATTCTACTCATCCCTCAGCAACTACGCAGCAGGCTACAAAAGAAAAATCTATATGCCACACATTATTTCCTATATTATTTAATTATTACATGATATATTTAAAGTCCGCTTACTTAAACACGAGCCAAAATGACAGTTTAATATCTAAACTTTTTCTCCTCTTTAGCTTGACCTGTTATAATTCAGCGTAGACCAGTGGCGGATCCAGAGCCTGATCTCGGGAGGGGCACTTGTAGATTATTTAAAGAAATAATCCAGACACAATAACTACTACAGCTCAGTGTAGTGGTTATGGTGTCAATAGTGCCGGGACCCCCTCCTAGAGTAAGTAGTCAAACCGTTTAAGAACAGTTTGACAACTTACCTGAGGTCTGCTGGGAAATGGGGCGGTAGTAGGGCATAGGAGCAGTGGTGTGTGTGAGTGGTGCAATGTGTAAGGGGTGCAGTGTGTGTGTGTGTGAGGGGGACAGTGTGTGAGCAGTGTGTGTGTGTGTGAAGGTTGTAGTGTGTGAGTAGGGGGGCAGTGTATGTCAGGGATGCAGTGTATGTGTGGGACAGTATGTGTGTGTAACAGTTGCAGTGTGTGTGTGAATGTGGGCAATGTGTGTGTATGGGGCGGCAGTGTATGGGGGCAGTGTGTGTGTATAGGGCAGTATGCATGTACGTGTGTATGGGGGGGGCAGTGTGTGTATGGGGGCAGTATGTGTGTATGTGGGGCAGTGTGTGTATGTGGGCAGTATGTGTGTAAAGGGGAAGTGTGTATGGGGGCAGTATGTGGGTATGGGGGGGCAATGGGGGGCAGTATGTGTATGGGGGCAGCATGTGTGTATGGGGGGCAGTATGTGTATGGGGGCAGTATGTGTGTATGGGGGGCAGCATGGGGGGCACTATGTGTGTATTGGGGGGCAGCATGGGGGCTATGTGTGTGTGTATGGGGGGCAGTATGTGTATGGGGGGTGTATGTGTGTATGTGGGGGCAGTATGTATGGGGGGCAGTAGTGTGTGTATGGGGGGGCAGCATGGGGAGGGCAGTATGTGTGTATGGGGGGGGCAGTATATGTGTATAAAGGTGCATGTGTGTATTGGGGGGGCAGCAGGGGGGGCAGTATGTGTGTATGGGGGGGCAGCATGGGGGGCAGTATGTGCATGGGGCAGCATGTGTGTATGGGGGGGCAGCATGTGTGTATGGGGGGGCAGCATGGGGGTAGTATGTGTATGGGGGCAGTATGTGTGTATGGGGGGGCAGTATGTGTGTATGGGGGGGGGCAGTATGGGGGCTATGTGTGTGTGTGAGATCAGGGTAGGGTGGCTTTTTTTTTTTATAGTATAATAAAATAAATTAATTAAAATAAATATTATCCTATGTCCCCCCTCCCTTCTTACCTTTCCTGGGGAGGAGGGGGGACATATTTCGATCCCTGGTGGTCCCAGTGGGGATTCATTGGTGGTCAGGTGGTCAGAGTGAACTCTAGCCCGCGCTCCCGGGCTAGAGTTCACTCTCGCGAGATTTGGAGCGTTGCTGTGGTAACCACGGCAACGCTTCAAATCTCACGAGAGGAGGACCCGGAGGAGCTGCAGACTGAGCTCCAGGGTCCTCCCTCTCCCTCCCCTGCCGGCTGTCAGCACAGTGTCTGCGGACCGGGGAGGGAGATCTCTGATCTCCCCTCCGGTCCGCAGGCACATTGCAGGGCTGGCACCTGCATGTGCTGCTGGCAGGGGAGGGAGACCGGCGGATTTCTCGGGGGGGGCAATTGCCCCGTTGCCCCCCCCCTGGATCCGCCAGTGGCGTAGACAACAGTGCATATACTTTGGTTCAGATTCAGCTGAAAATTTTACTAACATATGCCGACTGCAAAATAGGATACGGAGAATGGCTTATTATTGCTAATGTTGGACCGGATGTGTAAAATGACATTTGCCTAACCTTTGTTATGTTACTCCTGTTCACATACTATAACCTTTCCGCCACACTAGGCTTTGACTGTTCTAATTTGATATACAATGCACTTTGTGGCATATGCTTATGACGTATGTTTATTATGGTTCGTTTACCTCCCCTGCGTGGGATGACTACTTTCCCTATGAACCAAAAAAATTATTTAAAACAAAAAGCACAGTCCCACCATATACAGTTGCAAGAAAAAGTATGTGAACCCTTTGGAATGATATGGATTTCTGCACAAATTGGTCATAAAATGTGATCTGATCATCATCTAAGTCACAACAATAGACAATCACAGTCTGCTTAAACTAATAACACACAAAGAATGAAATGTTGCCATGTTTTTATTGAACACACCATGTAAACATTCACAGTGCAGGTGGAAAAAGTATGTGAACCCCTAGACTAATGACATCTCCAAGAGCTAATTGGAGTGAGATGTCAGCCAACTGGAGTCCAATCAATGAGATGAGATTGGAGGTGTTGGTTACAGCTGCCCTGCCCTATAAAAAACACACACCAGTTCTGGGTTTGCTTTTCACAAGAAGCATTGCCTGATGTGAATGATGCCTCGCACAAAAGAGCTCTCAGAAGACCTACGATTAAGAATTGTTGACTTGCATAAAACTGGAAAGGGTTATAAAAGTATCTCCAAAAGTATCTCCTTGCTGTTCATCAGTCCACAGTAAGACAAATTGTCTATAAATGGAGAAAGTTCAGCACTGCTGCTGCTCTCCCTAGGAGTGGCCGTCCTGTAAAGATGACTGCAAGAGCACAGCGCAGACTACTCAATGAGGTGAAGAAGAATCCTAGAGTGTCAGCTAAAGACTTACAAAAGTCTCTGGCAAATGCTAACATCCCTGTTAGCGAATCTACAATACGTAAAACACTAAACAAGAATGGATTTCATGGAAGGATACCACAGAGGAAGCCACTGCTGTCCAAACAAAACATTGCTGCACGTTTACAGTTTGCACAAGAGCACCTGGATGTTCCACAGCAGTAGTGGCAAAATATTCTGTGGACAGATGAAACCAAAGTTGAGTTGTTTGGAAACACACAACACTATGTGTGGCGAAAAAAGGCAAAGCACATCAACATCAAAACCTCATCCCAACTGTGAAGTATGGTGGTGGGGGCATCATGGTTTGGGGCTGCTTTGCTGCGTCAGGGCCTGGACGGATTGCTATCATTGAAGGAAAAATGAATTCCCAAGTTTATCAAGACATTTTGCAGCTGAAGCTCAACAGAAGATGGGTGTTGCAACAGGACAATGACCCAAAGCATAGAAGTAAATCAACAACAGAATGGCTTAAACAGAAGAAAATACGCCTTCAGAAGTGGCCTGACCTCAACCCGATTGAGATGCTGTGGCATGACCTCAAGAAAGCGATTCACACCAGACATCCCAAGAATATTGCTGAACTGAAACAGTTCTGTAAAGAGGAATGGTCAAGAATTACTCCTGACCGTTGTGCACGTCTGATCTGCAACTACAGGAAACGTTTCTTTGAGGTTATTGCTGCCAAAGGAGGTTCAACCAGTTATTAAATCAAAGGGTTCACATACTTTTTCCACCTGCACTGTGAATGTTTACATGGTGTGTTCAATAAAAACATGGCAACATTTCATTCTTAGTGTGTTATTAGTTTAAGCAGACTGTGATTGTCTATTGTTGTGACTTAGATGATGATCAGATCACATTTTATGACCAATTTGTGCAGAAATCCATATCATCCAAAGGGTTCACATACTTTTTCTTGCAACTGTATGTAGCATGGTACCTTCGTGGTTACAATGTCTTTAACATAAATAAGACATTGACGGAAATATCTTAGCTGTTCTTACTGGCACCATGTACCACCTATATATTATTTTTCTAGATAATTCTACATGATTTGTGCAAAGTGAAAAGCTATTGGAGCAAGTTTTTGCTTATTTCCACTGATCAATCATTAAATTCCTCCAAATTTTATTTCCCCATGTAGTCATATAATGTTTTGTTTTTTTGGTATATTACTAGTCGGAAATGTAGGAAAAAAAATTGATAGTCAATTTTTTTTAAACAAATTACTTTTATTTAAGCACACTTTTTGTGTTCCCTTCATTTCTGTTTTTGCAGTTCCCTTCTTAAGTTTAGTAAGTAAATAAACATGTTCCAAGTAAGGAAATCGCTTTTTTTTTTTAATTATTATTTATACAAATATGCAGGTTAGCATCAGGTGTATTTTATGATAACATCGGCCAAGAAAATTGTACACAATAAAAAAAATTAGATGTACAGATTTCTAACTGAACACTAGGATTCAGTACTCTAGACTAGAGAATATAAACAATACCAATTCTTTATAAGTGCTGTTCAGTGTAGCCTTGTTGGTTGAACACATGATGCGGTCCTTTGTAGCTGATACCCCAGTATTCAACAAACACAAGCCCAGCATAATGCAGATGTGCCACTACCATTCTTAGGCAGACAAAGCACGTCAGGAGGCACAAGGGGACTATTTCAATAGAGCACTCTGTTTCGGTTCCTGTGCTTGTATATATATATATATATATATATTTTTTTTTTTTTATAAATCTTTTACTGTTTTGGCAATAAATGTTGCTTTTTAAATGATTTGTCTTTTCTTGATTCTTCGACTGCCTGTATACACAACACAAGAATCTGTAAAGCCATTAACCAAGCGGAATAACCAGCTATTCTGTTCTATCTGATTACAATGTGAGTGAAAGAGCACATACGAGAGCTATGGTTTCCCTTTACGGTATTTCCTCTTTTCCATTCTAAGTCTCTACGTGATGTTGAAGTGGCTGTGCCTGATGGTAGTTGCTGTCCAGAGCATATTGCTTGCTACCCCCCAACTTTCAGCTCTTACACCTATTACAATAACTCCCATAAACCCCAAACTACCTGTGTCATGGACAGCAGTGAAATATTTTTTAAAAAATCAACATAGTGGGAGATTTATGAAAGTGGTAGGAAGTGGAGCAATCACCATGGAAACGGTTAGACGCAGTGGGAACATTCCATTGCTAATTACAGAACTTTTACAACTTTGCACTGTTTTATGACTTGATCAAAATACTATCAAACATGGATATTTACTAGCATGTTAATTCTCAACAATTTAAAGTGCACCCCAAAATGTTATGGTGATGTAGCCAACTGAATGAATTTGTCTATTGTTGCCTAAAATTTGAATTTTACCATGAATTCACTTTGAGTTTCTGACTATTGACACTTTAGAGGAGTGGTTCCCAAACTTTTTAATGTTTCAATATTTTTCCACGGTGCCCCAAATTAAATGTTTCCCTGTCAGGGGCGGATCCCAAACCTAATTTGGTGAGGGGCTCTTGTAGATTATTTAAAGAAACAATCCAGGCACAATTACCACTACAGCACACTGTAGTGGTTATGGTGCAAGGAGTGCTGTGGTGTCCTCCCAGTGTAAGTAGTCAAACTGTTTAAGAACAGTTTGACAACTTACCTGGTGTCTGCCAAGACATGGGCTGTAGTAGGGGATAGGGGCAGTGGTGTGTGCCTGTTTGGTGCAATGTGTGTGGGGTTATGTGTGTGTGTGCATGCAAGGGGTGTACTGTGTGTGTGTGTGGGGGGTGCAGTGTGTGCACAGGTGTGCGTTGTGTTTGTGAAGGATGTAGTGTGTGTGTGGGGTGCATTGTGTTCGTGAGGGGTACAGTGTGTGCGTGGGAGGCAGTGTGTGTGTGTGGGGGCAGCGTGTGGGGGGAGTGCATGTGTATTGAGGGGTACAGTGTGTTTGTGTATGTGGGCAGTGTGGGATGGGTACAATGTGTATATGGAGGCAGTGTGTGTGTGTGTGTGTGTATGTATGTATGTATGGGGGAAGTGTGTGTGAGGGGTACGTGTGTGTATGAGGGGAGCAGTGTGTGAGGGGAGCAGTGTGCACGTGGTGGGCACAGTGTGTGTATGGGGGCAGTGTGGGCACGAGGGGCACAGTGTGTATAGGAGGCTGTGTATGGGGGCAGTGTGCATATGGGGGCAGTGTTTGTATAGGGGGAAGGGTAGGAGGAGGAGGGTAGATAAATGTATATATGGGTTGTATATATGGGGGGTTTTTTAATTAAAAAAAACAAAACAATTTTGATGTCCCCCCTCCCTGCTTACCTTTATCTGGGAGGGAGGACAGTACGTATCCCTGGTGGTCCGTGAGGAAGCCCTGATGGTGACAGTGAACTCTAGCAGCCTCAGAAGCTGCTAGAGTTCACTGTCGCGAGATTTGGAGCGTTGCCGTGGTAATTTACGGCATTCCATGTGTTGTGGACTACATCTCCCATGAAGCTTTGCCAGTATTATGACTGTAAGAGCATTATAAGAGATGTAGTTCACAACATTTGGTGTGCCGAAGGTTGCCTATCCCTGATCTAGATAACTACACACTCACTTGTTAAAATATTACTCAGTCATTACTTGACCACTTATTACACTATTTGTCTACAAGGTCAAAGTCCAGGCCGGGCCCATGTTGACTTAACTATACTCTCTGTTTCATTTCTATGATATCATATAAGCCTACAGCAAACAGGCAGGTAGTTAGTTCCTGTTACTTTGCATTGAATGTGGGACTTGTAGAGACAGGTGAGTACCACATTGAAATATAAGTATCCTAGAATGTTGAGGTACATGTTAGTAAGATATATAAATGCACTGTTCTATCTATGTACCAGAACAATATTGTGTGATAATCAGATGGCAGGTTGTTGATGTACATTTTACCGACACACATTTTTCTACAACATAATCTATATATTAAGAGGCTAAAAATGCTGCATACACCTATTCGCTAAGTATTTTTGTTCTGAATGGGTGGGTAGACAGACAGACAGACAGACTGATCGATAATGAGCATTATGTGTGTACAGAGAAGGGAGTTTGCATATCAATATATTTGAAACTGTTCAGCTGTAGGGACAATTTAGACTGCACTATAATAGAAGAGGCTGCCCTTCAATGAGAGAGCCTGCTGTCCATTTATATGGCAGAGCATATCAATGAGAGAGACTCATCAGAAATGCATTCCAGTAACAAGGTTGCCCTCAGTGGGTGAGATATCTTACAATAATAAAACCTCCCTGAGTACAAATGAGATTATTTGTAGCGTGGGACTGCCTGGAATTATATCGCATTAAAGTCCATTCTTAGTTTAGTTAAAGCTGTATGAGTAGGAATCTGCAGGAACCTAAGAGAGGATTTTGTAAATAGTGATTTAAAGGTAAGAAAAAAATCAAATGTGCAGGGTTTGTTGCATTTTAAGCCCTCTGTCAGGATCTGTTCTTCATTTCTTCCTGTCTGCTCTAGTTTTCTTTAAAACATAAGATAAAGTAGGGACTATTTTGTCTTATGGAGGTTTCCTACGCCTGACCATCTCTGACCAGCGGAGGAGCAACGTGTGCTCCGTTTCCTGTGGTTGAGATATTTTACCACAATTCTTACCTTTCCTCCGTGATCTTGCGATGCTTAATGTCAGTATTCCCGAACATCCTGTCACTTAAACAGAACGCCGGCGAAACTACCGAATTTCAGTTTCTCCATTTGTGTTAGGACGCAATTTGGGACTTTGTTCACATCGGAATTTCATTAGAAAGAATGAAATTCTGAGCTATTCGCGCTGCGGCTGCATCTTGCAGCCGCTTAGTAAATAGTTCTCTAATTCCTACGGTATTAGGGGGCTGTCTACCAAAAGGCTGAAAGACCTAAATTGGTCTTTCAGCCACATTTACTAATACTAAGTAAAGATTACTTAGTATTAGTAAATTCTGCCCCTACTTGCTATACCGCAAGCAGGGGCATGTCTATTAAACAGTAAGCAGCCTATCACTGCTCACTGTTAAAAAAAAAAAAAAAAGCCCCCTAGTGTCCCCCTCCCAATCCTCACCCATGCCGCGCGGCTGGGGTCTATTAAACTGAACGGCGGCTGGGGGCCCTAAATTAAAATGGGGGGGCCTATTGTCCCTCTGCCGGCCCCTACCCATGAGTGGCGGGTGGGGGCCCTAAATGAAAATGGAGGGGGGACCTATTGTCCGGCCCCCACCCATGAGTGGCAGGTGCCCTAAATGAAAATGGGGGGGACCTATTGTCCGGCCCCCACCAATGAGTGGCGGGTGGGGGTCCTAAATGACAATGGGGGGACCTATTGTCTGGCCCCCACCAATGAGTGGCGGGTGGGGGTCATAAATGACAATGGGGGGACCTATTGTCTGGCCTCCACCAATGAGTGGCGGGTGGGGTTTACACTTAGCCCCCACCCGTCCCTCCCCATTGTCATTTAGGGCCCCCTCCCACCGCTCATTTGAATAAATCAGAATAAAAACCTTACGTCCTGGAAGACATTCAAAGTTGTTCTTATTTAAATGTTTGACAGTGATCATCATTATAATTGTCACACTAGTGTTTATGAAACAATAACTTTTATATGACCTGCAAGCACGGTTCAGGAATGTTGCATATACTCCACAGTGAGTCATTAAATTCCAGCAAGTGATACTCCTCTTCAGCAAGATCTCCTTCTGGCACTATATTTCCCTAAAAATGGAGGATTCATCTGAATTTGTTACCAGGTGTTGACAGATCAGTAATAAAAAAACAGGTCTGCAAAGCCCCTAGGTAGTCCAAGGAGCAGAGAGCAGTGTTTGGGGTTCCCATTGGTACATAACAAATGCGTGGCTAGGTTCCAGAAACATCAAGGGCTTAAGCCCCCCAAAAAACTTGATGGCTCTTATACTAACAGAGGAGTGGGCACAAAAGCTATTTTCTCCCGCACCCTCTCATGACTGTCACCTTGGGACACCCCTTATGTAGCCCGATGGAGCATTTACTATTGATCTTTCTTTTTGTAATATCTTGATGTAATACTGAGCTTAATAACAAAAAAATAAAAACACTTACATCCTTCTGCCATCTCCACCAACTGTAGAGACCTGGAATAAAGTGTCCCACATCTGGGGCTTCAGCCCGCAAAGACCCTAGGAGAGTGTTACCTAGACTAACAGAATATTGCATCAAAATAACATATTAAAACGCTAAATAGAGTACACAAATATGAGCATTATTTATCTGTGGGTATCTTACTGCATACATCCCTCATAGCCCCTACCATCTGTATATTGTGCAATATTCCTAGCAGTGATGGCTAAGCTTGGCACTCCAAGTATTTGGGAACTACATTTCCCATAATGCTCCTCTACAGAGGCTGGATGAGCATGGAGAATGTAGTGACCAGCTATGTGGAGGAGCAGAGTGTAACAGAGTGCTTGGTTCAGGTGAGCTGCATTGTGTTTGTGCAGGACATAGAAAGGTTACTATGGACAGGCAACTGTAACACCTGGAGAGGAGTGACAGAATGGAACAGAAAGCAAGTGGGGAGGAGGAAAGGGCATGGGGAGGGGAGGGAGACATACTGTAGAATTTCAAAGTCCTTATATTGTGCAGAGGTGTCATTAACCAAGACATAATGTGATCCTCCCCACAGGTGAAAGGCCCCTGCTAGCGAACTGATGGTGACATGGTGTGTCCAGGTAAGTATCCTTCTCCTTTCATGCTGAGCCTCCACCTACCTACCTCTCCTGCTTGTTATAGCCCCCCCTTCCTCAGTCCCCACCTTTCTCTGTCAGTCCCCCACTCTGAGCCCTCTGATACAAAGTTTATTAGAACACAGAGCTGAAATCTTATCTAGTAATTACCTGCCCCTCCCTCCCTTCATCCCTCCCGTCTGTAATGTAAACTCTCTAGCCAAATGTCTCCCTACTCACTGCTGAGTGGCTGAGGATGATGGGAGTTGCATGACATGTCTATTGCCAGTCCCTGAGGTGGTGAATAGTTTTTACCCCGAGTTAGAGCTCCCATTTAACTGCACTTACAACATAGTAATATGGTCTTTTAAAAAGCCCAGCAAGTTCAAACTTTTTCAAGTCTGTTTCCATTATTAATCCAAAGGATTGCAAAGAAATAATTATATGATTTTCACTCAATAATTGCAATCATGTTTCTCCTCAGATCAAACAGCTGTTATTCAACTTATTTACCATTACAATCTTTTACGAATATCTGATATATAGGCGGAAAATGCTGCATCTTTATTATTTTTATACTTCTTCTAAATCTGCCTGTTTTTATATCTAGAAATATTTCCTTAATGAGGTGGTTTTGGTGCAGAGACGTTGTAAAACATTGGCATTTCTGAAAAAACAGCAATGTTTACAATTGTCTGAAAACACAGCTCTAGTGCCTAGTCAGAGACTAGAGGCACTTCCTTGTTACATCCTTCAATTTTCAAAGGTCTTAACACTTGGCATGTTGACGCTGAACTTGACTGGCGATCGCTAAGCATGCATCTTTTTTTTTTTTAAGCGGATTTGTCACCATCTGGGGACTTTGCATAATTTTCAAAGAGCCCCGATGATGACATCGCCACTGAGAGTCCGTTGGCCAGGGGAGGGCAGGCAAATGTGAGTTTTACGTGATTTAAACTGCTTCTCACAGGTGCCGCCATCGTCGTCTCCCTACCAGTCCTCTTCTGCTCCTGGTCCTTCAGTTGCCAGGAGCCATCGTCACTGCTGTAGTCTAATTACCCATCATTTTCACGTATATTTAATTTATAATGGTGTTAAACTCAAGGTGTTACCCACGGAGATCAGTAATATGATCTCACATTAACTTGCACTCACAATGGCTGAAGAGGACAGCAGGAACCTGCAACGTAAGTAAAGCTAGGGACATTGGGACAGTTAGGATGTGCATCACAACATCACAAGTTATGGCTTTTAGTGTTAACGTTACAATAGGGATTTTGTTAAGGAAGTGCATGCTTTATAATGGTTAGGCATAAGACATTAGATAACCTAAGGCAGCTGCCTATGGCCCAGATGGAGAAGAAACTTGGTCAAGCTCCATTCACCATCCCTATAGTATTAATCCTTCTCTGGGCTTAGGGTATTACATATGAGGTTTAGTTTATAATCAGATTTGGGGTTATGATAGATATATCCCTGATTCTGTGATTCTGTTCTAATTCTTTAATAAAAGCAAACTTATTTTTAGGTAAAAACTTTCATGGATCTTTGAACGTACAACGTTGCATGGAGTTTCTCACTTAGCAGTGCTCAAAGTTCGTACATTGTAATAGTGTGTTGACTTCACCAGAACATCTTTCCATTATCCAACCAATAGAGGCAGTTGGCACTCGGTTGGGAAATCTGTTATTTTATTCGTTGAGAATGTATTTTTTCAGATATGAATTATATTGTGGAATTCACAAACAATTTAATGAAGTCACATACTCAAAACATATACAAAGTAAAGTGTTAAAGGAATACTAGAATGTTAGAAATACCAAGCTGGAATACAAAGCCCTCACAACTCCCCTCCCCCCTCACGACAGGAAAATGAAGGTTTATAACCCCTTTAAACACTTACCTAATTCCAGTATCTAGGTCCATCAGCGCTAGCTCTATCCCCATTGCACATTAGGCCTTCCGCCATAGGAAAGAATTGAATACAAGGCGATGACGGTCCTCATGCAAAGCGTAAGGACGTCCAACGTGATTTAAACTCCATGAAACTGCAGGAAGCGCCTCTAGTGGATGTCTGGCAGTCAGCCACTAGAGGCAGTCTTAACCATGCCATGTAAACATTGCAGTTTCTCTAAACAGGAGACAGGGACACTGCACCAAGACCACTTCAATGAGATGAAGTGGTCTGGGTGCCTATAGTGTCCCTTTAAACATTAGCAGTTATGACAGATAGGACTGGAGATACAGAGAAAAAGATGGTTATTCATACTTTTTGCAATGATAGACTTGTTCGTGGAGCTATTTACTAAACTGGGAATTGTAGGTAGCTTCATCTGATTTCTTGTTCCAACATGGAATCGAGATCAAAATGCTAAAAATCACCTGGGGGGGGGGGGCGAAGCTATATGCATGATATACAGATAATGCTAGAGTTTTCTTCAAATATCGTCATGACCTAGGACGAGGCTATTGGAGCTTCAAAATACACAACTGGAACAGCACACACCTTTTCCTAAAAAGATACACATTGTGGTGCTACACAAACCTGGTTGAATACCAATCCCTTGAAATATACCAAATGTAGACAACAGAAGTCCGGGGAACGGACAGGACATCCATTCCACTTTTTTCTCTTTTTTAATAGTTTTATTTTTTACCATTCAACACCAAACAAACACCAGACAAGTTCTTCTAACTCCAGAAGGAGCATCTTGATTTTTGTGTTGTTCTAAGTAAAGAAGGAGAGTTAGAACCTTGATAGTCCTGGTGCTGTCCAGCTGGCATAAGATACTAGACTCGTTCGAGCCTCTGTATCTTATTTAGCATTTTGTTTGTTGGTTATTTTTTACCATTGTCTGAGTTCATCTGCAGCTCTGCAAGAGGGACAACACAAAAAGCACTAGTGCATCTTCTCCAGGTCTTTCAAAAACTACAAATGTGAAGTTTTCAAGCTGCATGTTCAATCGTTCCATGCAAGGGATTAACCAGGGGTGCCTCAGAGATAGTAATAATCAAATGCAATATGCACTTTGAGTTTTTAAAGTATGGGACAGAGGAGAAAGCTCAAAGGACCAGAGGGAAACCCGGGCCAGTAAGTGGGAGGACAAAAAAAGGCCAGACCCCAAAAAGGAGAGAGGTGATAAATGCTAGTGGTAAAAATGGGAGCAACCAAAACACTGACTTTGAAGAATTATCCCTATAGAATTGCCTTATCTACAAGTTTTCCTGGATACACATCATTTTATAGTGTTGATGGACAGCACATGACAAGTATGTAGAATTTATCTGAGGCAGGATTCCTTACTTGACTTACAGGCTGGATAAAAATAGATGATTTAAAAAACAGAAAAATAGAATTTTTTTCTTATTTTTTTTTTTTTTTACCTTAAATCAGATTTATTTTAATAAAATGCTTTTGAATTATAGTTTCCTATTCAAGATAAATTATAGTCCAAAATTTGTTCAGCATGAAATATTGATTAGCTATGTACCATGAGGTTGTATATATGTGCAATATTTATATTTTTGGTAAATTAATCCCATTTATCATGGACACACCTTTAATAGTTCTTCCCTGAACATGAGTGATTAATCTAACGAACTGGAGATTGTTCACCTTGCAATTATCTCATCATTATCTGTCTATAGTATGTATTTCTAATGTTTTCTAACAAAATAAGTTCTGGTATAACTGTTAAACTAATCTGAAAAGTTATTATTATAAATATGAAATCTGGTTACAAATATTAAACATTATAACATCCAGCAGAGTCTATAAATTTAAAAAAACAAACAAACATGATTTAAATCAACTTGTCTTAAATTGAATCCAGCCTGTTGTATAATCACTTAATTTTCTACCTCCAGCATTTGGAGTCTATATATAGTATGGTATAGCACTTTTCATGACCTGCCCATCAATATATATATGATACCATAGCTAGCTGTCCATTAACACATGGTGGATCTGACAGCGTTAGTTTCACTAAATCCAAATGTGGCAGAGTTTGGGTAATCTCAGGTGTCGTTTTATGAAAGAGCAGGGATTAGACAGACTTTTTGAAAGAGAAGAACCAAATGGGGGAAATCAGACAATTAAAGTTAAGACAAAAAAAAAACGTACTGATTTTAAACCGCAGGTGAAGGATTAAACCACTCTATAAAATAAGCGCAATCTTTGCCAAATAGTCAATTGTGATGAACTGAACAAGATATTGCAAAATTTATCCTAAATTAGCCAAGATTTGAAAATATCAGATTTAATTAATTTTACCAGCTTTGCATAAATTTGGGAGTTTGGTGATCAGGTCACCCCAATAGTCTGGTTAGTGAACCATGCAGGAGACATCATATTGCTTCAAGATGCGTCTAAAGCAGGGGTTCCCAACCCAATCCTCAAGCCCCTATTAGTCCAGGATTTAGGGATCACCCTGTTGTGTTTAACCCCTTAAGGACACATGGCATGTGTGACATGTCATGATTCCCTTTTATTCCAGAAGTTTGGTCCTTAAGGGGTTAAAGGGACACTCCAGGCACCCAGACAACTTTTGCCCATTGGTTTGGGTGCCAAGTCCCACTACCCTTAACCCTGCAAGTGTATTTATTACAGTTTTCATAAAGTGCAATATTTACATTGCAGGGTTAAGTCCTCCTCTAGTGGCTGTCTACTAGAGGGACTTCCATGTTCATGGAACACGAAAAATTTGTTATACGACGCAGAGAGTAGGCAGAGCCTGACCCAGAGCCGAGGGACTCCAGTAAGTCACTGAAGGGGTTTTAACCCCTTCAGCAACTTGGGATGGGGGGTGGGTGGGAGAGGGGCAATTCAGGAACCTGCATTACCAGGAAAATGAATATGTTTTCCTGACACTGGAGAATTCCTTTAAAGTGTTTTTATCTTTTTCTAAAACACCTTAGACACAACTGGGTAATCCCTAAATCCTGGACTGCTAGGGGGTAGTTGATGACTGGGTTGGGAACCACTGATCTAAAGGGTTTATTTACTGAAAGTGGGTGGTTTAACATTGTAAAAACTGAATAACAAATTTATAATATTTTTATTTTATTTTTTAAAGTACAATTTCAGTTTATCATTCACGTTTTAATGAATAAATGTGTAGTTTTCGGTACAGCTAAATTTGGAAGTAACCTTTTAAATAGAACATGTCTTCAAAATAGAATGTGGTCAACATTGGTGGACGCAGAAGGGAACAGATTGGCTAGCTGTTATTAATGCTTGTTTGCAGCCGCCTTTATTGCTAAGTTCCTGAAAAATCTAGCACTCTGTTCTCAAAGGTTATAATGTGTCTGGCATCTTTACAGTTTACTGTGCAAATATGTGCTAAGATAATGTATGTGATTAGAACATGAATAATGCCGTAATATTGTATTTGTCTGTAAAATTCAGCACGATTGTAATATAAGGTTAATGGTTTACAGGAATACAAAATAACACCGGCTATTCTCTAAACTGCATATTGGAGAGAACCGACAAGAGAAGCAAGTGTTAAAATAGTCAAAGTGCTAATTCTCTAAACTGCATATTGGAGAGAACCGACAAGAGAAGCAAGTGTTAAAATAGTCAAAGTGCTAATTTCTCAAATTCAAACTTGCCATTCCTTTGTCAATTTTACACAATTCTCCGTTAAGTGAATAGACCCAAAATACCCTTTGCATGGGATAGTCACAAACTGGGTTACTATTGTGCAGTCTGATCAGTGATTTCTTATAAAATATGCATTCTTCAGGGCTGCATTCAATAAAGTAAAATTTCTGATAAAATGCTGAAGTTGTAAAATGCGTTGGACTCTGTGTTGGCACTGTGTAGTGTAGTATATTCATATTTTGGGGGGTTTCCCCATCTTTAATGACCCAGCCTCTCAGGGTATGCACAGTGGATTTCTGAAACGCTCCCAGTTGGCTATAAAAGTACTGAGTTAATTACACATAGCATGCAAACTTCTGGAATAAAAGGGAATCATGACATGTCACACATGTCATGTGTCCTTAAGGGGTTAATGATGCGCCTATGGGGGGGATTTCCACCTGCTGTCTCAAGAAGCAGGACCCCAGAGAACAAACTGGGACAACAGGATAGGGACTGTCACACTGAATCCAGGAGAGTTGTGCAGTTTGCTTTAAAAGATTTAATTGATGTAGGAAATATATACATGTATAGATTTTGTAAAAATATTTATACATGATGCCATGATTGTTACAAATGCTGTATTCGCTCTAAGTGTCTGTCTGGCACATGTACGGTGAACAAGCTATTATAATGTAGATAACTAATGTCTGAAAAGAGACTCTGTGAGTCGAGTATTGGCTTGCCTCCTTCCAAAGCCTCAGGTAGAAAGAAATAGAATAAATGTAAATGAAACATGCCTCTACTGGCCCATCCGACTCCCCAGCCATAGGTCAGATACCAGCCACATATAATGCTTTGCGGCATTATCAGTATCAGGAATGAAAAAGATCATTGCAACATCAGGAATGAGATAAGTTGCTGGGGACATTTCACGAGGGAACACAAAACTACCGTAGTGTTTATTAAAGGTAAACTTTAGTGCCAGGAAAACAAAGTTGTCTTCCTAGCACTATAGCACCCTAAAATGCCCCTCTATGGCTAGCCACCTCCCCCCAACTCCCCCCTCCGTGGTGCAGATGGGATTAAAAACCTCTTCTGTCAATTACCTGAGTTTAGTGCTGATGTCACTCCGGCTCCGCTCCTCCCCTGCCGACATCAGCCGGCGGGGGAGACCTAATGCTCATGCGTGGCAATGGCCGCCCTTGCGTTAGTACTTCCCCATAGGGTGACGCAGGATATCCTGGTCACTCTGGTACACAGCAACAAGAGGTGGAGTTAACCCACAAATGATTGCAGTTCCTTAAAAACGACAATAATTACCTTTGCAGGGTTAAGGGACCTGAGAATATGCACCCAGACCACTTCAATGAGCTGAAGTGGTTTGGGTGCCTATAGTGTCCCTGTAACTAAGCCGTGCATTTAAAAAAAAAAAGTTTTTTTTAAAAATTCTTTATTTTTGTGGTGCTTCGTTGCATAAATGAGATTTGGCTATACAATAGGTTCACGTTGTTCACGGGAAAGTAACAAGTTTTGAGTTGTTGAGTTTTCAGCACTGTTTTAAAGTTACAACAATCAAACAGTTATGCCACACAGTGAGTAATACTTATAGACAAAATACACTTAAAGGACCACTATAGTGCCAGGAAAATAAACTCGTTTTCCTGGCACTATAGTGTTAATAGGTCCCCCCCACCCTCATGGCCCCCCTCCTGCTGGGCTCTAGGGGTAGGAAGGGGTTAAACGCTTACCTTTCTCCAGCACGGGCTCCCTCGGCGCTGGGGACTCTCCTCCTTTTTCCGACGTTATCGGATGAATGCGCATGCACGGCAAGAGCCACGCGCGCAGTCAGTCCATAGAAAAGCATTTCTCAATGCTTTCCTATGGACGCTGGCGTCTTCTCACTGTGAAAACTGCTATGTTTACTGCAAAAAGGGTTAACCCTAACTGGACCTGGCACCCAGACCACTTCATTAAGCTGAAGTGGTCTGGGTGCCTTGAGTGGTTCTTTAAATGAGTACATAATATGGCAAAGACTTAAGCGTTTGAAAATATTGTCCAGCCAAGCAGTCTTGTCTCACGTATGAGTGATGCTAAGATTTAACCCAGTTAGGGTAGCGCAAGAAACCTAGTCAAGAAGCATAAACCTGTCTCTGGTATGGGTAAAGTCAGCTAGGCAAGAGGCTCACAGTCCGTGAGGAGTGCTACACAACATGGTTTGCATTCATGTCTAAGGAGGTCACTGGAACCCGTCACGCTATAAGACCTTGATATCACATAGATAAGAGTGGTAGTTGCAGTCAAACATAAGCAAAAAAAAAATTTAAACACAATAACTTTTAACATAATAAGGAGCTGGACGTTGTCTTCTGACTGCAGGGTGGCTCTTGCTAGCTGTAGAGCTGTAGCTTGTCAGCAGTCATCCGATTCCCCTGCTTGGGATGTGTACTGGTATTGCATAAAGGGTCGGACAGGCTAATGAGGCTTTGCCTAACTAGCCTAATAAACAAGATGCTGATGTTAAGCTTAACATGACTTGTAACGTTGGGTGTAAAAGCTGTATCACACGCAAATACATTTTTCGTAGTGGAAAAGCAGGATGCTCGCTATTGCATAGACTTCAGTTTAACTGATTAACAATAGGGTCACAAGCTAGTGGTAGTAAAGGACACAATAGTCACCAGACTGCTTAATGCAGTAGTTCTGGTGTCTATAGTCGGTCCCAGCAGGCTGAGCAATGTAAACACTGCCTTTTCAGAGACTGGCATGGTGCTGGAAAAAAAAGGTAACTAAGATACCTTTTCAAAAGGGAGGCAAGGGGGTGCGGACACCTAAATAGTGATTCACCACTATAGTGTTCCTTTAAATAAAGCCGGTTCTTCCCTTAAAATTATCGTGAAGGGGTTGAACATTTAGCAACTGTCCTCACAATTCAGTTCAGTCCTGGCGTAGCCAGGTCTTACATTGTAATGGAGGAGGAGAGACCGAAATAGCAAGTATTTCCTAAGGCTGGGATATTTGCCATAAACCTTTGTTGTGCAGGGCATTGTGGGATGTCAGACCAGATCCTTATTAGTGGAGCCTCTTTTTGGTAAAGGAAAACCCTTAACGCTCTTGACAATTGCTGTGATCTTTTAAGACCAGCATTAAGTTTATTTACCTTTTAATACACTTTCTTTTAAAAGGCTTCAATCTGATTATTATTTTTTCACACCCTGCACTGCTATGACACAAGCTAGGAAGAAACACTCAGTAATGCAAACCACTCACACAGAGATGGTGTAGTACATGAGTGTAACTAAATATTATAGATAGGGGACTATACCCAGAAACTGTACCTGAGTACTAGCCCTCTCTCTCCGTGCCAGATTCAGGATACAAATAGACTGCCCCAACCTGCATACTCTATTTTGGAACTCCAGGCCAGAGTAGAAAAACTGGAGACATAGATGACTTTTCCTTTGAAATTTCCATTTGAGCTAGTTTGCCCTTAAAGGGACACTCCAATGCACAAATACAAAATAAATAAAAATCACTGTTTAGTAGATATACCCCAAATGAAAACTTGCATGCATTTAATTATGCTTTTTTCCCTTTGGAATTATATATATATATAATCAGCTTGCAAAAACTGAAGATATCTTGTCTGCAGCTGTTGTAAGCCCTCCTCTTCTAACGCCGCCCAGACTTTATGTGACTGTCCAATCGCAGACTTCCTAATGCAGCTCAAGTCAGGTGCTCTAAACAATTGGCGCCTCTTGAGTTCAGTGCAAATAAGCTAACCAAACCAGGAAGTAACAGGACCTGTCATCTGCTTGAAAAGCCAGGGGGTGTAACAAGATTAACTTATAACACTGTCTATTTCTGTTGAAATCTGAACTTTTTCCAAAATGAAAAAAAGAGCACACACTCTTCACACGTAAAGATTTTCATCTTGCTAAAGTGCTGACAGGGGTCTGAAGTGTCCCAACAATTCGCTCTTTAGTGAAAAACTACTTTCAGTTTGGCTGTTTTTGGCCTAAGATGTGAAATTCACTTGTAATTCTTAAATAATTAACATTTTAGTAATTACGTCTTAGTTGGCCCTAATGTTTGATTATTTTACCTTTTTTTTAATTTTATTTTAAAGGTTTTCAGACCAAAGATGATGTCTACTGCTTCTCTCTCGCTAAAGCACTCTATAATGCCTCAACTCCCGTGACAGTAGGATTTTATGCTCCCTGGGGTAGAAGAAAAGACATCCTTCTCAACAAGATCGAAAGTAAGCACTGTGTCTCAAAAAGTATATCTAATACACAACACAGGAGCAGCATATAGAAAAAAACAATAAAACATAGTTTGAAATTGTGTACTTAACGCCACTTATCTCAATTTAATTATTATTTTTATTTTTTTTTAATGGGGTTTTAGTCACATAATATGGTATAATGTGTCAAGCCACCAGATAAAAACATATAAAGTATAATGAAAAAAAAAGCAAACAACAATACCATTTAATATGAGTTTTATGTTTATTATGAGAGCATTTCCAATGTTTGAAATGACATTTTGTGACGTTGCTTTCTATCTGTTGTCACAGCATATTTGTATGAAGAATCATGGAAAAAGGAGAGGGCAGAAGTCCTAAACTCAGGCTTGAAGACAAGAAAAACTTCTGGAAAAGACCTTCTTACTCTTCTTTTCCTTCTGGTTTTTCACAATCCAGTTATCACCGAAAAGCACAAACAAAGGAAAAACATCCGTTTTGTCGTCATTCGGTTTAGTGCATGGGAATTTGCAGGGAGCGACCAGCTTTGGGCCGGGCTGGTCACTACGCTCTGCGATGGCATAGAGAATTACTTTGGACTAGCTCCCATTAGTGTCTACAGAGCTGTCGGTCGGAAAACAAAAATTTTCGATGGCATGTACCAGCAGGAGTGGGTTAGTAAGAAGTTCTTATGCATCCCATTGTGGCTGGCTACATTATTTGTCATTTTAGTGGGTATCACTGTTGGTGCTTTGATTATGATTTTTGGTTTTCCAGTTGGTGACCTCTCTGGGGATCTCCTTTCAGCTGCCGAAGGTGTTGGGGCAACAGTGGTTGGCATCTCCGCAGCTGGAGCAATTAGAATAGCTATTGTAGTGATGAGAAATGCCGTAGTCACACAGAAAGGCAAGGTGCAGCAAAAGATGAACCGAACAGACATGAGTTCGCAGTTGGGTTTCATGAATGATGTCAAGAGAGAAGTTAAGATCATAACTCGTTATATTCAACTCATAGAGGTCTTTCAAAGACAGAAAATAAGAGTGGTCCTCGAAATCACTAACCTGGATAAATGCATGCCAGATAAAATAGTAGGTGTCCTAAATGCCATGAATATTCTTCTCTCTGACCCAAATGCACCATTTATTTCCATCCTGGCTGTGGATCCTAGCATCATCGTAGATTGTGTAGAGAGCTCACAGATGCTGAAGGGCATTGCCAATAATGGCTACCAATTTCTAAATCGTATTATATCACTTCCCTTCTCCATCCCAAAAATGGATTGCTGCACCAAAATAAATGTGCTAAGACACATCATTGAGAACAGACAAGAGATAGCAAGTGACGTGGAGGATGGAGAAATGCCATTAAATGTTGAGGTGGTGCCAAATGAGAAAGACCAACTTCTTCGGAACAGGTCAAACAATAAAAATGAATATGGTTTCATTAATGTTCCTTTAAGGGAAATGAGCTGTGATGATCTAAATCCATCCAACAGCTCATTGGCTGACAAAGGCCCAAAGACCAAAGCCTTAATAGAGGAAGCTTTCCAACACCTCTTTGATGAGAGCATGAAGGAATACTTAACTGATAATGTTGTTCATATACGACGGGTTGTAAATTCCATCACAATCACTATCAGGCTGATGATCAGGAAGGTACCAAGAAATGTGATAAATCCTCAGAAGGTAGCCAAATGGGTTATTTTGGTAACTCAATGGCCATGTCGTTTGAGCTGGGTTCTGCAGTGCATTGAAGATGAACAACAGAGAAGGTGTCTTGAAAGTCCAGGAAGTCAATCCGGCTCATATAGTAATATATCATTGTGGGAAGTGTTTGAGAAGTCTTTGGAAGAGTTGGATGCTATAAAGTCAAGCCTCAAGAACCTTCTTGAACTAGATGGAGATCCAGAGATCTTTCACCAACTGTTACGAGACAACTTCAAAGTGGAAGATGTTGACTTCCTTCTGCCCTCTACAGTCAATTTAGATTATTCAATAAAGAGAAAAATGGAGCTTCTGCGAGGCAGTAACAACCTTTGGGAGAACAAGAAATCCAACAGACTAACTATGCTGTCTTTGTTGAGCATGAGTGTATCGGAGGTCTGTGAAGAAGTAAGTCTCACTCTGTGTCATTATTTGTGTGTAGGAATTTTCAGGGCATGTTTATGCTTTTTATAAAACGTTGCTTAAGTTAAAGAATGTATGGTATCAAAGGTAAATGGTCGTCTGGATCTGACCACCAATATTTGATTTTAATATTGACCTGTATCCTGGAAAAATGTTTAACCAATAGAGCATTCAGGTTATATATTTTAATGGTTTTGCTGTTTCTTCTTTTGAAAAACTTGCATTTCCTACTGCAATTGTCTGCTTCACATAGATATTCATATATTTCTATAAATTTCAATGCGCAAAAACTGAAAAGGGGAAAGTCCTAGATATGACCCTGTAACTTTTTAAACCCCCCATAAAACCTGTACATGGGGGGTACCATCATATTTGTGAGACATTGCTGAACACATATGTTTGATTGCAGTACAATCTAACAGTATTGACATTCACAGTTAAAATGCCATGTAGAACAATGTCTTACTTTCTCACACTTTTTCATTTATTTTATTTTTTTTAATTCATATTAAGTTGTTTCATATATGAATATTTGATGTGAAATGAAAGCCCTGTTTCTCCTGAACAAAAATATGTACAAGTTTGGGTTCACTTAATATGAAGAGGTGAATTACGGTTGAACAGTTTTATTTTGATTCAGAACCTGTACAATTGCCTCCGTTCTAAAGGAGTACAGAGCTATGTTTGTTTTTGTCACAGGCTAACTCCCATTCTGTAACTTTCAGATATAATCTAAACAGTATGCTCATTTAGACCTATTTCAACCCACTGCTCTCTTGATCCTTTATCATATCCTTCCTTTGGATCCAAACATGCATTTTAAAGAGCATTAATGCATATCCTATTGAATCCTTATTGTTTTTGAACGAATATTCTAACATTTTTTCTTCTCTTTTAGATGAAGAAGCTTGGTTTTGCGGATAAGAATCTTACGCGGTATCGAGACCTAATAAAGTCGCACAATCTTAATGGGAGAGCCCTTGTCTACAGTGATAACAGTGAGATAAAAGAGGTCTTGGGGATGGGCCTAGGAGACTGGACACTCTTTAGTGTGTACTTTTTAGGTGTCCTCCCTCCACCTGTAGTCCCTACATCTGCCCCAGTAATTAGCACTCAGGATGCCCAAAAACATATTCGATCCAAAGACAACCTTCTCCAGGAGAGCAAGCTAAATCTTTACATTTCAAAAGAGGATCTTGCATAAGAGGAACTGTTTTCTTTTTTTGTTAGCAGTATGTGGATTTTTTATTTTATTTCAACTATGCCTTTGCTCTATGGTACATGCCATTTTTTTAAAAAAAATGTCTTCACAGGTAGCTAAACTGAGCGATTTCACACAACTAACTTTGATTACGTTGCTAATGTAATGTCAACCCACTGGTGAGGCATACAAGTTGTCTGTTATTAAAAGCGCACATCTGGTTTTACAACATGTGCCTATAGTGACCCTTTAATGTGTTCACCTCTCATGTTTTGATTGTTTTTGTATGCAAATTAAAAATAAAACCTCCCATTTTCTCATGCCCATACCCCATCTGCTGTTTTTTTCCATTCTTGCTGCAATAAAGCAGATGTATAGCAATTCTATCCCAAAAAGTTGTATGTACTCTCGGCACTCCAGATGCTGTGGACTACATCTCCCTTGATGCTTTGCCAGTATTATAGCTGGAAGAGCATTACATCTGGATTGCCAAAGGCTGCCTAGCCCTGTAATAGATCATACACTATCCCAGAGCCCCCACTTACTGCACTCCCATTAACGTTGCATCTAAAACACTCGAACAGGGATATTCGCTAAAATGAGAATTGCAACAAATTCCGAGTGAATTTCTAAATTTAAAGCCACAGTTGCCAAATTGATAATATATCGACTTTGATTCCAGGCTAGGTATATTGGCCTTTAAATTGTGAAATTCTATTTGTTTTTCCAAAAATTGCCACTTTACTGAAAACCCTGTAAACCTTTTGAATACCCTTGCTACAAATTATCACACCTGTCGTCCTTTCCTTCACCCTTATGCCTAGTGGATAATAACCTAGCACTTCTGCCGAAGATTACACACTAAAGCTCTTTAACTACTATCCCTCCATGCGGAACGTCAAGGACTGCACAACTACCAGATAAGGTTTCATTTCTTCTTTGACGAGTCAGATATGAACTGTGTAGTATTGTTAAGCAGATCTCCCAAACTAATCAAGTCCCCATGATCTCATTTAAAAACTATATTTTTCCTCGTTCAAAACCCTTTCACTGGATGTGTCTAAATATTTAGGAGAGGAATTTATGTTCATTTTTGATGTATTTAATATTTTACTTAATGTTGCAATTTGCTTTGATTTACCCCCATTTCCCTTTTTGTGTCTGTGATTCCTCCTACAAATTTAAATTAATAAAAATATTTTCAAAATATTAAAATGTCATAAACATTCCATACGAGAAACACTTGACAGGTCATAGAATGTCTAAGGTAAGTCCACAAGTTCTTTACAGGCATACCCCGCTTTAAATACACTCACTTTAAGTACACTCGCGAGTACAGACATACCCGCGAGTGTACGTAAAGGTGCCTCGCGAGTACAGACATTCCCGTGCCTCTTTTGTGCGCGAGTGAACAGGAAATGGAAGGTTCTATTCTCGCCCGGAGCAGCTCAGTTCAGTGTTTTTGGGGCAAGAACTTTTCACACCTTCTGACATGGCACAGGTTAATCTTCTCAAATTTATAATGCTTCACCTAGCTGAATATATATATATATATATATATATAAAAAAAAATAAGAAAAATAATCCTGCACTCCATATACCAAGAATATATTTGCCCGGTGCTTGTCAAGCAAAATATATATATATATATATATATATATATATATATATATATATATATATATATATATATATATATATATATATATATATATATATATATATAGAGGAAGGCATGACCTGAAGTTGTGGGAGGGACTATAGACCTATAAAAGGGACTCCCATACTTACCTTTGTTGGTCAGACGACTAGACTGTTCGAGGTCAGCATTTGCATGAGATCCACTTCCAGGTCATACAAGACGCCATTTTGGTTTCACCTTTGCTCAATGAGGTCTCCTACTCAAAGCTGTGTCCAGGAATCATGCAGCAGGGCTTTCCGTTAATCTAGTGGCTTTCTCTCCGGTCAGCTTTACATTTGGTGTTTCAGGGACTCTCAAACCATAAGTTGACCCACCTGTCGCACCAGAATTAGTTCTCACGGCGTTCAGCACAGCACGGGTCCTAACATTACGGTTTCCTTTCGTTTTGCACGGTTATTTCGTTACCTTATACTCACATAGCTGTTCATGTAAAATCTGTTGTATAAAATCTGTTTTGGTTACAATCTGTTGGGTTAAAATCTGTTCGGTTAAAACTACAAACGAATTACAATTTTTCGCCTATACACTGACCCCTACCGGTCTTTTGGTATACTACAGGCTTCTTAGACATTATCGCATTTCATGTACAAATCAACGAACCACTGCATTTTCACCTACACACTGACTCCTACCGGTCATTCGGTGTACTACAGGCTTCTCAGACATTATTGCATTTCATGTACTAACCAACGAACCACTGCATTTTCGCCTACACACTGACCCCTACCGGTCTTTTGGTGTACTACAGGCTTCTTAGACATTATCGCATTTCATGTACAAACCAACGAACCACGGCATTTTCGCCTACATGCTGACCCCTACCGATCAATCGTATACTACAGGCTTCTCAGACTTTATTTCACTTCATAAGCAAACAGACTAACTACAGCGTTTTTGCTTTTATACTGACTCCTATCTGTCAAACGGTATACTGCAGGCTTTTCAGACATTTGGTTATTCCCCTCATAACATTCCCATTATAATTACACAATAACACTTCCTTACAACTCATGCTTGCTATGATATAATCATTCCTGCATACCTGCCTACATATGCATTTAGTTACATTTACTGACAATTACCCAAGAATGCACATACTATTTAAAGCACTATGCAGGATTCCAGAGTCTAATACGGAATATTTGCATGTTTCCATGCTTAAAATATAAGTCCTTCTAACGTATTTTCACATATTAGGTTATTCAGCTGCCAGTTATGGTTCACTACACTCATGTTTCGGGGTACAGTTGTATTCCATATCACACATGATATAACACTCCCGACAAGTTAATTTCCTTCAAACAGGGGCATTACAAGCATTCAATAAACATTGGGACGGAGCACTTTGCTCTATTAAACTTGCATAACACACATATGGGTATACGCTTTTAAATGTCTATATTCAATTTTCATACATTCTTTTAACATCCGGGATACAGGTATCAATAACCCTAACGACCAGTAAGGGTATCTAATCATACTACCAGGTACATACACCTGCTCATGTGGTATATACATACATTTTCTGTTTCCCCCTGGGTATAGCCTTAGCGTACCGGCAATTAGGGACTATAGGTTTCCAATAGGTATTCTCCTTTCTTGGCATCTACGCCTGTCGTAAAGTGGTCCCGCAAGGCCAACACCCCACCTCAATGCTCGGAGGCAAACACCCATCGGGCCACTTGTGAGCTAGCCGCCTCGCATGGTATATATAGAGGGCCTCACCTGTCACTCCCTTCCCCTTTTTTCTGGTTACAGTCACCGAGAGGCCAACATCCTACCAATACATTTGGTGGCCACAAAAATCCCCTCGCGCCATTGCATAGATAGAGCCTCTAAAGCCACTTGGCAACTAGCAGGGCCTCACCTGTCACCAAACAAAGGATTAATTGTTTCACCATGCGGCTTTAGTTAGCAAGCCAGTACTAGCACACTGTGGGTTCATATAATAATGGCTATCTTCATATTTTTTAGTATGTATCAAGCAGGTGGTAAGGATTTCTCTCTACCTAACACTCCAGCTAGAGTCAACACACTTTCACTTGGAGAAGATGTTGCTAGTCCCACACTACAATTTTGTCCCAACACAGCGGACGATCACGTTTCAGGCTCCAGGCTCTAGCACCTCTGGTAGTACGTAGAGAACTACCAGAGACAAATTGGGTCGTCTCATTCTCTTTGGCAAATCCCAGATTGGCAACAATTTCCATGTTGGCACATGTAGTTTCAGTGCATGCAGACTGTTGCAGATATGTTCTCAATATGTCAGGGCACATGCAAAAACCATGTGTCCCAATAAATGTACCCTGAACCTTACTTCACGTCTGTAAACATTATGCATTTCCAGTACTTTCTAGCTCATCACCCTTCCAGACATTTAGTTGATTTCCTAATCTCCGAATTTTAAAGGCCTTCCGTACAGGTATTGCCATATACTTTTGGGGGAATCTAGAATGCCCTAACTTGCAGTCATCACAGCAGCATCCAACAGCTGGCATTACACTCATGGCCCAAGAAATGGCAGAAAGATTTCTACCTGTGCCTCTCCGATCTACACCATTTACAGCGTGGCGCAATCCCATTGGGATTGTCACAGGGAATCTTCCCTCACACTGTAACTGATCATAGACTTATCTGCACCTCACGCCTCGGCTACCCCAAGTCTCAACTCCCTCATACCCTCTGAGAAGTTTTCATTACAGTATGCCACCATTGTTCATACCATTACAACTATCACTCAAGCGGGGGGGGGGAAGCCTGGTTAAGTAAAACTGATAACACAAACGCATTTTAGACTGCCACCATCCACCCTACACTGGCACTTACAGGGCATTTATGGGAAGCAGTTATATATTTCTTCTCCCGCTTAACTTTCGGGTCAAGAGCAGCCCACAATCTTCAATATATTCGTTGAACTCTTTGCTGGTTGTGGTTAAACATATCCAGATGCCCCACAGTCATACACTCCCGAGATGATTTCTTGTTGGTCAAAGGGAACGCCTTTCCCTCTAGAAGCTTCAAGGAAGCCATTAGTATGTCTGAACACTTGGGTGTCCCAGTATTCCCTAAGGTCACAGAAGACCCAAACACTATCGTTACATTCCTGGGAATACAACTTGACTCGGCATCCATGCCAACAAGTTACCACGTGAGAAATAGGAACAGTCGCAACAACACCAATTACCACCTCCTGCTTGGTACGTGCAACCGCATGGAACTACAATCCCTACAAGGTTCCTTAAATTTTGCCATGTGCATCATACCGCAGGCCGCGCCTTCATCTAAGACCACTTTGCTTTTTCCACACTCACGCATGATGATCAAGGGCTGTCCCTAGACACTATGTCCGTTCCCTTCCTAAAACTAAGACGAGTCAGATGGGCGAGCCAGTGCATATAACCAACTACCTTACAAGCAATGCTGGGTGCCCGGTTAAGGTACTGGTTACATTCTTGGGCACGCCACCATATGCACCACTGAACCATTACGGTCGCTGTACGATACTGTCCTTACCACAGGTAAGTTCATGCACTATGTCCACCTACTCATTCACCAGGCTCGAACTAAACCCTAGCGACTACTCAGGGCACTCCTTTAGGATAGGAGCAGCCTCCACGGCCTATAGCCAAGACATCCCCACGCACGTTAAGACACGGGGCCGCTGGGAATCATAGGCTTATGCGACTTACATACCACAGCCGATTCAGGAATTAGCTTTCATTAAAATGTCTACCTGATGGTTAACAAATGCACTATGATCCTGTATAATGTTTTGCATTAATATGTCTCTTTTTGTCCACTTTTTAGCAGCCTACAGCATACGTCGGTTTTGGCACACCTCAACCGATTATTCCTAAAGCTACATCTCTACAACCCATCTTATTCTATATCATATGAGAATGCCCCAAACACAAATTATATATATATATATATATATATATATATATATATATATATTTTTTTTTTTTTTAATTTTCTGTCCCTACATTGTCCATATTCTGCAATCGGCGACATCATTAACTATGACTTAGCAGCTTGGCTGCAATAGCCATAATCTTGAGGATTCAAAGTTAAACCACAAATGCTTAAAGTGATGAAGAGGTGTTTCTAAATAAAGTGTGCAACTAAGCTGCTAACAAATACAAATGGTCACCGTATTGACAGAAAATGGTCCAGTGGGCAGGTTTATTTTACTTTTCTGCCCAGTTTAAGGTTGTCAGATGAGTAAAACAATAAAGATAAATGGCACAATCTGGAATGAGATTTTTTTTTTTTACTGTTTGTTTTAACTGAATAAAAGCCCATTGGAAATCACTAAATAAATCACTGGAAATCTGCAGTTGCAGTATCAGTTATGCCTGTAAATTAGTATTGCAATGCAGTACATGCATTGGGAAGTTAAAAAAGGTATTGCATTACTTTAAATACATTTTCGTTTTACATTCATGCTCTGGTCCCATTGTGTACTTAAAAGCGGGGTATGCCTGTATATATTCTGTGAACCAACCCACTCTAAAAGCAGATCTGAATGTTGTTTTTAGTATATAAAATAAATTATTGAAATATGACTTGAAGGGCAGATTCTGATGTTTTTCCCGACAAGGGACTCATTGCATTCTTTTAGAGGTAAAAGCACATAAGCAAATTAAATAATAAATAGAATTTCCAGTTCAACTGATTAAGTAGGAAAAAATACGCATTATACAGGGTGGAATCCAATGCTCTGGTCCTTGAGGGACTGTTTTTGTGGGATGGCAGGCAGGGCTGGGTAACCATTGGGTTAACAGCGCCTCACATAAATTGTCTGCCAGCCAAAAATACAGCATGTGCCAGGCAATGATTTAATGGAAACTGGTGAGCAGGTGAAAGTCCATCTTGATATAAGGATTATTGACCAAATAGACCTAATTGTTATTAACACTACTCTGGTTTATTTATAATAAAATAAATAAATAGCTCAAACTCATTAAACTTGTTATGGGAACAGGAGCATTTGGACACTGTATTACCTTCAGGAGTTAACTAGTTCAACTGTTTAAAGGGACACTATAGTCACCTGAACAACTTTAGCTTAATGAAGCAGTTTTGGTGTATAGAACATGCCCCTGCAGCCTCACTGCTCAATCCTCTGCCATTTAGGAGTTAAATCCCTTTGTTTAGGAACCCTAGTCACACCTCCCTGCATGTGACTTGCACAGCCTTCCACAAACACTTCCTGTAAAGAGAGCCCTATTTAGGCTTTCTTTATTGCAAGTTCTGTTTAATTAAGATTTTCTTATCCCCTACTATGTTAATAGCTTGCTAGACCCTGCAAGAGCCTCCTGTATGTGATTAAAGTTCAATTTAGAGATTGAGATACAATTATTTAAGGTAAATTACATCTGTTTGAAAGTGAAACCAGTTTTTTTTTTTCATGCAAGCTCTGTCAATCATAGCCAGGGGAGGTGTGGCTAGGGCTGCATAAACAGAAACAAAGTGATTTAACTCCTAAATGACAGTGAATTGAGCAGTGAAATTGCAGGGGAATTATCTATACACTAAAACTGCTTTATTTAGCTAAAGTAATTTAGGTGACTATAGTGTTCCTTTAACAACAAAATTGGTACCGGAGTGCTGGACACCTTCTTTTCTTTAACTTTATTTTTACATCAGGTGATATACAATATAGAGTTTCAGTGGTAGCACAAGGAGTCACACGTAGTGATGCAAAAAAAAAAAAAAAAAAAAAAAGCCATGCGTTCGATCCTCTTTTTACATTTTTGATATCAAGAGTAGTTTAATTTTACGAACCAGTGGGCCCTACATAAACAAGATAAGGACTAATGCAAATTAAAATTATTGCTGAATAGCAGGGTACGTGGCCTTTCTTCTATCAAGCTGCTGGGCACAACTCACAACTGTGTTAGGTCCCCTAACCAATGGTGGTAACAGTGGGTGATAATATTGGATTTAAACAATGCATCGAGGTGCATGGTATAGAGCTCCTCCGAGCCAGGGTTTCCCCATATGGGTAATACAAGGTAGTAAAATAGAAGACAAATGAGAAAAAGAAAGCAAAGCATGAGGTAAAGTGCAAGTCAAAATATGAGACACCTCTTTCCTAACGTCTTCCCTCCTTTCCAGTCAGTGACTCCCCTATTCACAAAACTGGCTTGAGTCTTTCCGATTAGCGTGTTCCCTGCTCGGCAGCACTTCGTGCTTCCAGAAACAGATCTTTCAGCAGCCAGGGGAAGTTGAGATTGGTGCTAGAGGCAACTTCAGGGTTAAACCATTCAAAGATGGCTCGGGGCCTCCTGGCACCACAACCACTTTATTTAAAGTTGTTTTGGTGCCTGGAGTGCTTCTTTTAACTCCTGAAGGTAACACAATGCCCTGACACTCCTACCCTCATATCAACTACTACTTTAGTGAGCTGAAATTGTTATAGTGGTGTTTCTTTAACAGAAACTTAGATTTATTGTGAAAGGTCTTCTGACAAAAAGTGAAGACAAATGTATAAAGAATGTACTTACCATCATTTCGGAAGTCATGTAAAGGAGCACAGAGAGGAATAAACTATAAAAGCCAAGACATACAAATGGTATTTTATTTAAAGGGACACTCCAGGCACCCAGACCACTTCTGCCCATTGGAGTGGTCTGGGTGCCAACTCCCACTACCCTTAACCCTGCAAGTGTAATTATTGCAGTTTTCATAAACTGCAATATTTACCTTGAAGGGTTAAGTCCTCCTCTAGTGGCCGTGCATGCGCATAAGGTCTCACCCGCTGCCAGCTGTGCATGCTCAATAGGTCTCCCCCGCCGGATGACGTCGGCGGGGAGGAGCGTGGACTGACCCTGACCCAGCGCCGAGGGACATCGGCGCTAGATACAGGTAAGTCACTAAATAGGGTTTTAACCCCTTCAGCAACATGGGATGGGGAATGGAGGGGTGGGAGGGAGAGGGGACCTGCAGTGCCAGGAAAACAGTTTGTTTTGCTGGCACTGGAGAGTCCCTTTAACCCCTTAAGGACACATGACGTGTGACATGTCATGATTCCTTTTTATTCCAGAAGTTTGGCCCTTAAGGGGTTAAAGTAAATACTTTAGACTAGAGTTTGTTTTCAATAAATCATGGTGACAAAGGTTTCAAGCCCTCCATATAAATATTTATTCTCCTGAAAACTTTAAAGATCCATCACATCTCATGGGTTGGAGAAGGCAATCTGGGCAACCAAAAACTACACCTTAACAGCCTAGATATGGATATCAGGAAGCAAGTTACAGCTGGTGATTATGTCAATCTTCTCAGAAACGCCTTTTAAATCTTCAAGGGCCAGTCGGATGCTGTGAGATGCATTTATAATACCATTTTGAGAATTACTCAGTTGGCTTGTCAATGTCCGAATCTCACTGGTCGTTGTATGATAGACATGTCTGACGGTGTTGTTGATATCATGGTAAAGACGAGCATTACTCTCAAGAAGTTTTTGCTGCAGCAATGTGCTGTAACGGCCTTGCTGTTGAATGTTGACAATGGGTTTCTCTTCTATGCCAACTGGAGAATGTTCTCCTTCATTCCTAATGACCACTAATGGAGGAAGGTTCTTCTCCAACACTTTGGAAGGTGTTTTCAGAGTGTCATCAGAATCCTCCTCCTCCTCGTCTGTCTCAGAGGCTTCTCCCTGGACTTTTACTCCATGAGGGCTAGAGAATGGCCCAGCTGCAACCGATGTCACGTACATCTCTTCTTCATCATCGGTCTCAGATGCTTCTCCCTTGACAACAGTTTGGTAACCGTGAAAAGACATCTGCTCGCATGCAATAAAATTAAACAAATTATGACAATTTTTAAAAATTTTTTATTAATGACAATGTTATCGTTTTTCAAATAAATAAATATATGGTTAATAGAACTGTCAAAAAAAGAGAAGATATATAATTATATTCATACATTGCACAAGACAAATGTACAGATACTCACTAAGGCAATAAATAACATCAAAATAGGGATGAAATTGATACGCTAATGAAAAGGATCCAGTTCTGCATAAACAATTCTGGTGTGAGGAGGTAGGTCTGAGGTCAAAATGGGAATGGCACCATAACCATTGACATGTGCCGAGACTATTCCTTTTTTTCTATAGCAATGTGGTCCTCAAGGACTCTGTGGCTTATTTACTAAACACTGATTTATAGTATACTGAAACAATATATCCAATTCAGCTCTAGTCACCGCTTCAATAGTGTAGCAATAATGACCTGACAGAATTATTCACTAAAGTGAGAATTTAATGTGAATTTTACATTTGAAGTCAAGATAGCCAAACATTGACATAATCTCTATGATAGTAATGCTTTCAGTTCAGATACTCTGGCCTTCCTTTGAATTCATACTTTATCAAAAACCCATGTTAATGTATTTATCAAGCTTCAAGGCTTGACAAAGACACTGTTTAGATTGGAAACGTTGCCAGGTCACTCATTGAAGAAAAAGAAATGTGCATCTTGGGAACATAATTCTGCATACCTCCAAACATCTCAAATGGATAGAAGGCCACTTTAATTTGAGGGGTGTGAGTGCTTCCATGTGCAGGGCTGTTCCGCAAAGTTTTAGGTAACTTACTAATGACAATTTATGTACCTAAATCAGACTATACAAATCCCAGTCACCAGCTCGACTATAAATTTCGCCCTGGCGCCTAAGATTTGTATGCCTTTTACCAAATACAGCCGCCCGGCCACCCTAAGTAGCATGGAGACAGCCGACTGAGGCAGCATGGAAACGGCAAGCAAGGGAGCAGCGATCTTCATGCAGTTCCCCCTTGTGCACTGTATATTGTTACCGGGAGCCGGAATATGACATCACTCCAATCTGGGCATCACTGCAGAACGCGCAGGGGAGCAGAGAGGAACTACAGAAAGATTGGAAAGCAGCACACTGGACCCGAGGGAAAGATCCACTCAGCGCTCCCAAAGGTACGGAGGCTGGGTAGATTTAAATAAAAAATAAAAATGTCAATTTGTGAGTCTGTGAAAAAATGTTCATATGTGTCTGTCAGTTTAGGTACCTGCCACTTCCATTTGCAAGAGAAAGGTGTTTTTACTCATCTTTCAAGATGAGATCATCAATCTTTATGATCTCAGGTAAGCCAATGATTTCCCAAAGGAAAGTATTGGGAGGATATTGTGCATGCACAGCAAAACACTGTGCTGTGCCAATCAGCATCTCCTCCTTGAGTCAATGCATCTCTATGGGGAACATTCAGCGCCTCCATGGAGACGCTAAACGTAGATGCTGCACACTGTGCAGCACTGACCCAGGACATTGAAAAGCCTGCAGAGATAGGCTATACACACACCAGAACAACTGCATAAAGCTGTAGTGGTTCTGGTGACTATAGTGTCCCTGTAAGAATTGCATTTTTCTTGTTGAAAATTTAACTTTTCTAGCGCAAAAAAAAAGTGTCTCCTAACTTTTTTTAGTTGGCTCCTAGATAACAAAAAATGTTTTTTGTCCCCTGACCTAGATTTAGAACAATAACAATGTATCCTATTTCCACAGACTGATTTCTAAATACATTTATTGTAATTTAAAGACACTTTACTGGGTGTATAATTGCTGTTGAGCTCGGTTATGCACTCAGACACACCAACAATAGGGAGCTCCTAGAAAAGAAGGGCATTAGGAATAAAAAAAATAAAAAAACATTAAAATTAAAAAAATTAAAAAAAAAAGAGAGAAGGTTAGAACGCTACTGGATTCATGGTTATTAACTAAACAACACATTGTTATAATCTGAAATGCAAGATCTGGGCATAAATAAATGATAAAAGTAGACTATAACCACAGCTTGGCTGTTTATAAATTCTGCAAACTGGATTTCAATATCCTACTATGGGGAATTAATCCTGCATTATGTGCCCAATAAGTTTTTTTTAGGAAGGCAAAATAAAGAGCACAAACAAATATCAGGAAGCTCACCTCACATATGTGAATTTCGGCCCCAAGCAGACAGTACAAACATTGCAGGCATCCAAAACACTGTCGTGACCGGAAGTGGGGCGTTCTTCCAATGGACAAGTCCTGCCGGAAGTGGGGCAACGTCAGGTGACAGAGTCAAAGCGCTACATTTACAAGACGAGCAAAATAAAACACAGTTCGGGTTCGCCGAAAAAAAATGACTTTACCCCAGATTAACACAACGATATCATTAACATGTCGAGTTTAGTAAAGTGTATGGTGTATGAGAGACCGGAAGTTGCTGCATCCTTACTATCACGTGTCTGGAACAGGACGGAAGTGGGGCAACCAGGAAGTAGGTAACAGTGTCAGGTGGGATGGGATCAGGGTGTCAGTTAAAGAGGAATAGAAACATTAACTAAACAGCGGGGAACCTCTGGGAATTGCCAATATGATAACAGTTTAAAGTGCAGCATCAAGATTTGGAGCTTTATTAGGAGAAGGAAGGACAATTAGACAAACTACCATCACACATGTTACTGTCACTTTAATACTTGCAGACAGTAAGGGGCAACTAGGTAACTGACTACTGTCTTAAACATGGCAGATGAAACCTTGTTTGCCCTTTTACACACGGAGATCGTTTCCCATGCGCAGAAGAGTGCGGGTCTGGACGATGAGGTGAGATGGGAATTGTCTAATGGGATATAATCAATGCATGTTATTTAATTACAAGCAATCATCAGGGATATTTTTGGAAAATGGCGAAAAGATCTCCAACGTGGTTATATATATCTTTACGTTTGGGCTTTGCAGCTACTTATTTAGTAATTCTTCCAACTATAACGTCACATCCACAAAACTGCTTATCATATCTGATTTTGTTTTACACTAAAATGTGTATAATGTTATTTGTTTGTTGTAAAAATGTGTAGGATCAAGGGAAGCATATACGTATTCTAGAGTCGATGGGATTTCGTGTTGGTCAAGGGCTTACTGAAAGGTAAGAATATTATTATTGTTATTATTATTAGAGCACCAACAATTCCCCGATCCAACATTTTCTGTAGATTCTTAGCGAGCAAAGCAAAGGCATTGAAATATAGTTCATAAATGTCTGTAGTGATCCAGTTACTTTCGCTAGAAAACAAATGTTTTTGGCAGCGTGATTCTGTTGTTCATTGTGACAAATGACTGATTTAAAAACTCTTTTAACTGGATATCACAAGATCTAGCTCCATTTACCTTGTAATGAGTTTGATTATTATTATTTCCTAAATTGACAGAAAAGATAACTGGGAGTCTGTTATTCTGTTCACAAGCTAATTCACGTTGTTTTACCTAAGGTTGACAAAGGACAGCCCGTCATTCAAAGATGATCTAGATGTTGTTAAATTTGTTTGTAAGGATTTTTGGACAGTTGTCTTCAAGAAACAGATTGACAATCTAAGAACAAATCATCAGGTATGTATGGGAGGGGGAGGAGAATCACAGATTATTTGTCCTTTAACATAATAAGACCTAGTAGAGATTTCGTAGCTCCATTATTTCATATAGTAATATTTTACCTTAGAAGGAGAGGATAATCAGGGAAGACATATAACTGTTTATAGGTTGTTAATTAAAAGCCACTCACCCAGTGCTGTTAAGGCTAAGACTGTGTGCATATTTTTCACAAGGAAGTCTTTATAGCATGAGGAGGCATGGCTAAGGAGGCAGGCTTATGCTGCAGAATTCTGCAAAACATTTTTTTGTGTGCAAAAACTATAAAGATTTTGAGCATGCAAAAAATACATAATATTAATAAGGCTAAAATCTGCCCAATGCATTAAAGTTGCATTAGTGTTGGAGTGTCCCTTTAATTTTTCATAAATCTTTGCAAGTCGTTGGCCAATGTAGGATCACCCAGAAAAAAACAGCAGTGGAAAACACCCCAGTTTATTGAGGTCCAAAGTTATCAACATTTCAACCTATATGCAGCCCTTTGTCAAGTTCAGAGAGGATAAGTGCAGCACTGCGTATGAAACACAACAGTGAATTAAAAGGGCATACCGATAAGTAATCATGTGACAGCATGTTGCTATGCAACCTTGGTACGCATATTGTCCAGCAATATAGTCATGGCAGTTTAATGTTTCTGGAGAAAAGATTTCTGCATTATGTTATATTCTCCAGTCTTTAGATAAAACATTACTGGTTTGCTATGTGACTGGCAACATCTTGGATAATAGTTCTTCCAGATTTCCTTGTCTCCGTTTTCACCTAATGTAACCTGTTCAAAAATTTTGGTCTACAGTTTGACAGTGGTTCCTTCTTATATTGACTTAATTTATGTTATTACACATGTTGGCTAACTAGATGGGACCAACCATTGCAATCCCATTAAAATGCCAACCATCCTGTGAGATAACTACTTACCTATTCCTACCTCTTACTGTGACTTAGTATGCTTATAAATCTGCCACTCTGATCTTATCTTTGTTGATTGATCTTTTGTCTTTATTTGTTATTGTTTGTGTTTCTCTTTATAGGGTACCTATGTGTTACAAGACAACAAGTTTCAGCTTTTGACACAGATTTCTTGCAGTAAGCAATATTTAGAAGAAGCTCCCAAGGTAAATACAATTAGAAGTGTAATTGTTATGATGCCTTATAAATAGTGATGTCCCGAACGGTTCGCGTACGGTGCGCTGCGGACTCATCATTGAGTAAACTTTGACCCTGTACCTCACAGTCAGCAGACACATTCCAGCCAATCAGCAGCAGACCCTCCCACCTCCTGGACAGCATCCATTTTGAAGCTGCATTCTTAGTGAGCTGTCCAGAAGGTGGTAGGGTCTGGGAGGGAGGGTCTGCTGCTGATTGGCTGGAATGTGTCTGCTGACTGTGAGGTACAGGGTCAAAGTTTACTCAATGATGAGTCCGCGTCGAACCGTTCGGGACATCACTACTTATAAACATTATAACTTTTCCTTAATTGTCATGACAATTACAAAATCCACTGGATATATGATTGATCCTTTCAGCAGGAGACCAGGTAATGGGAAATAGTTTTAAAATATGAAATTTTAATAGTATGAAGGGAAGAAACACTAAATTGTATAACATGAGTCAAGCCAGAGTTAGAAAATATCTGAATGACTTTGACAAGGGCCGAATAGTGATGGCTAGACAACAACGTCAAAATATTTCCAAAACGGCAAGTCTTATGGGGTGTTCCCGGTGTGCAGCAATTGGTAAATAAATCGAAAAGTGATCTGTGATAAATAGGCTCTTAAATAAAAAAATATAGATGAAAAGCTGCTACTATGCTTTGGAAAGTTCCTTCCCATCTTTACAAACTGTCATACACAAGAACCAAGGCCAACACCACTGAATTAAGTAGAGTGCTATATTTATGACAAATAAACATACCCCTTTGAATGATAGGGGATGTCTTGTATCAAGTGCTCAAATGAAACAAAAAATAAAACTGAATATAGTGCAGTGTTGTAAAAATCGTAAAGAATGCAGAGAAATAAATAGGATACACCCACGCAGAACAGAGCCTTATAAAGACAGGCTCAAATCGCTTGGATTAATGTGTGCTAAGTTGACACTCTCTCCCTCTTCAATCTTCCAACCAAATAGCTCAAAGGATAAAGTAGAGATATATAATTCAATATGTCGGATGGTAAACTTGATAGACCAGGAGGCAGAGAACTGCTCACCTTAAAAAGAGCCTTCCCCAACCTAACTGTGGGTAAAAGCACCCATGTGTCTATATATTGTTTTATCTTTTGTTTCATTTGAGAACTTGATTTAAGACGTGGGTGTGCATTGTTTACCTGGGAAAGAGATGGCAGTAGGGTGCACTATGGGAAGAAGGCAGGTCGGCAGAGGTAATGTTCTGCTCTGGACAATGTTGTGCCGGGAAAACTTTGGCACGTACCACCTACCTAGAGATTGTTGCAGACCACGTACACCCCTTTATAGCAATGATGTTCCTTGATGGTAGTGGCCTCTTTCAGCAGAATAACGCACCCTGCCAAACTTGGCCTCCAAATTCCGCAGATCTCAATCCAATTGAACATCAAATCCGATCTATTGAGGCCGCACCTTACAGCAGGACTTAAAGGATCTGCTGCTAATGTCTTGGGGTATCTGCATGTTATTAAGCAGGTGGTTTTAATGTTGTGGATTAGTGTATAATGCAAACTGAATTTAGTTTTTAAACTTCTCATTAACCACTTCATTCTCATGATCGCTGTCTTTTTCTTGTTCTTGCAGTTCCTAGCGTACACATGTGGACTTATTAAAGGAGCACTTTCCAATATGGGCGTGAGTAGTACAGTTTCTGCAGAGGTCCCTATAATGCCTACCTGTAAGTATTACAATTTCTTGGTGGATTAACTAATAGACTATAGTTATATATATATTTTCCCATAATATATATATTCCCACGATGCATTTGTAGCAGCTGATTAACCAGGGTTTGACTTTTATTCTGTTTTTCTCAGGTGTCAGATGATCTGAGTAATTCTCTGATCATTTCTCCCACGCCTCACCCATCTGTCAATCCCTGCATTGGCTTCCTGTGTGATATAGGGCTCAATTTAAAATGTTGGTTCTTGCTTACAAACCTCTACATCAAGCATGTCAAACTCAAAGGCTAACACGAACCGAATAAACAAGGTTTAAGTTCATGTGGGCTGCAAAAAAACAGAAACTTCAGTTTTCATAGAAAAGGTTTATTTAGAAAAGTACAGTATAAAAAAAGTTGCCTGACACTGGATGTCCTCACACTCATAGGGCTTCAAAGTAAACAAAAGAGCAAGTTTATTTTAAGGAGACATGCTTTTGCGTATAACCAATGTTTCAGTCCAACTACCTTGACATATTAAGAAAAGTTTGATAATGGGACTGAAATGGTGAATGTATGCTGTTGCACACCTGTCAAATAAACATTATCTTGTTGATTTTAAAGTTCTATGGGTATGTTCTTCACTTTGGCTGAGATCATCAATCTTGATGATCTCAGCCAATCCAATGCTTTCCCATTAGGAAAGCATTGGGAAGCTATTGTGCATGTGTGACAAAAAGCTGCGTGGCCAATCAGCATCTCCACAGGGAGCGTTCAGCGCCTCCATGCAGACCTAATTTAATACACTGCCCTCTCCCCCCATTCTAATACATTGCCCCCAAATCCAATACACTGCCCCCTTTACACTATAATACACTACCCCTGAATCTAATACACTGCCTCCTCCCTTCCCAATTTAATGCACTGCCCACCCCAAATTTAACACACTGACCCACCTCCCACTACTCTAATACACTCCCCCCACCACTCTAATACACTACCCCCTCCCTCCCTGCAAAATTAATACCCAGCCCTACCCCCAATTTAACACACTGCTCCACCTCCAACCACTCTAATACACTTCCCCTTTCCCTCCCATAATTTTATACACTCCCCCAACCTCCCCCAAATTAATACACTGCCCTCTCCCTCCCTCAGATTAATACACCGCTTCCCCCCTCCCCCCTAATTTAACACACTACACAGGAAGGTCCCCCAAGCCCCTCTTCCCCTACCTTAAGATGAGCCGCCCGTCCTCCAGTTCCAGCCCTGCTCTGTTCAAGTAGGCCAGAAACTCCTCTGGCACTGCGAGCAGAAGGGAAGGGGGAGTGGCTGGCCTGCGGGAGCACGCAATCAGCCGTAGGAGGGAAGGCAAGGTGGTTGGTCGCAGCCACAACACAAAGTGGCCCCAGGGCACGTGGGCCGCAATTATATTTATTGTGGGGCGCAAGTTTGACATGCTTGTTCTACATAATGCTGCTCCGATCTATCTATCCTCCCCAAAACTCACTTCTACAGTAAAGCATATCAATTAAACTGTTAATAACCCCACTCCCACCTCCCTGCACTGTGATTCCACTTCTGCAAGCCTCCTAAGCCCTCAGTGAACACTATCCTAGCAACCTACTTTTCTACCCCTAGTATGAAAGCTCATTGAGCAGGGCCCTCAACCCTTCTGTTTCTGTGAGTCCAACTCGTCTGGTTACAATAACATGTTTGTTAGTCCACCCATTGTACAGCGCTGCAGAATTTGTTGTCGCTGTATAAATAATAATTCTGTCACTCAGGAACTTAATCTTAGAATCAGTTTTTTGACAATTCTGTAACCATCTAATCCACATCTGATGTAACTAAATGAATTGTTCTTAATTTTTGCAGGCAAATTCCAAATTGTAATTTTAAAGATTTAATGGGAAAGAAGATTCAAATACCATTTATTATTTCGCCAAGAAGAAAAAGAAAATGTAATTAAAAAATAAATAAAATAAATCTATTTCTTTGGATAGAGCCAGCTGTATCTGCTATGCAAACCTTTTTCTATGTGATTTTTTTATTTTTATTTTTTTTTTAAACTGGATAAATCATAAAAAATGTTTAACAAAGGCATTCCCGCTGTTACGTTTCCTAGAATTGTATTGTAGGTGAAGTATTTGATGTAGTCCATCAAAATAGGTGGGCCGAGTTTGGATACGGCTTTCACAGCTTGTTTACATGATGAAGTTCTCAACTGGTACCATGACTGCATAGTAAATTTCTTCATATAGTGCTGTTGTTTTGGTGGTTTGGCTCATATATATATATATATATATTATGCACTCACCCATCAGGCACTTTTCCTGCTTTTTCCTTGTCTTTTCTTTAGTTTACAAAATAGTTTTATGCTGCAATCTCTACGTATAACAGCTTAGTCCAGTTAAGATGACAGGTGCTATGTGTGTGAGAATGCATGCGTGCGCATAAAATACAACACACAGCTGCTTGCCACCATGTAACTGGCATTGCATTTGTCCATGTCATTTGGGTGCTAATCGCATCGATTTTCCCACAGACATCACAGAGCTGTGTTCTAGACGTACGTTGATAAAATGACTTTTAATTCAAACTGTTTTCTGGCACTATGTATAGATGGAATTAACTGCACTAATAAAGGGGATTTTGTCATCTTGATTATGACCGAGACCCTTTAATTTCTTGTGGATCTCCTTTCCCACGGGTACTGTTTGAAGCCATATATTGACTTGAGCCACTCATTCTACTTGTTGATTAAACTGTGACTTAGATTGTATTGGTCCATGAAGCAGACAAAGCTCATTGAGACTTTTTGTAGATTGTCGTCTTATATATTTGCTTTGTTAATAAAATTAAATTGAATCCACTTTTGAAGTCACTGTTTCTCTTATAGTAAATAGCTGTGATCTGATTTAGCTCCATACACCTTGGTTATGTACATTTGGTAAGATATGTAAATTTATATTTTTGAAGGAAATTAGGACTTTTTAATTTTACGAGTAAGTCTAAGGACCATAACAACTTCCAGTTATTGAGGATTCTGCGTACATGACTGGGACTGCTACATCCAAAATTAGTTATCCATTTAAGGACTTCTTTGCATTAACCCCTTAAGGACACATGACACGTGTGACATACCATGATTACCTTTTATTCCAGAAGTTTGGTCCTTAAGGGGTTAAAGGAACGCTGTATGCACCATAACTACTTAATTGGACCAAAGTGCTCATGGTGTTTGGAGTCCTCAGGCGCCACTTTACTGCTAAATAGTTTACTGTACCATTTAGTACAGATTATCGGAGGTTGGCCTCCAGTAACGATATGGCGGAAGCAGAGTTACGCACCTGGCCTTTGACATTCCAGATCATGTTAGGGATCGAGGCAGTGATTAATTGAGAGCGCTCAGCTGATGCTCATAGCTGATCACTGACCGCTATCCCTGGTATAGAGTGATGCAGAGTCTGGACATCAGGCTGCCAAGACCAATAAACTCTATGAAATGGTGAGGTGGGACCCAGTAAATGTGGACTCCCGGCACCATAAACACTTATGTATTGATAATTTTCTAATTAGTGGGGTAATAGCTGCTTCATCCAAGGAGACATCTGACTGCTATTTTGGGGTCAAGAAGGAATTTTTTCTATTTTGGGGTCAAGAAGGAATTGGAAGCGCTTCAGATTAGGTTTTTTGCCTTCTTTTGGATCAACAGCAAAAACATATGTGAGGAAGGCTGAATTTGATGGACACAAGTCTCTTTTCAGCTATGTAATACCTACAGTATTCTCCAATAAAGTGATTATTTTGCAATAGAGTTTCTTGTACCCTGTTCAGCCTGTATTGACTGAGATTCAGTGGCTGCGGTGCACCATCCCAATAAGACTGTGCTACATCATCGCTGTGCACAACACTACCATGCTTTACTTGAGATGTATTGCATGAAATTCCTACTAAAGCACACATACGTTATTCTCATATAGACGGATTCAGTTTACATCTATCAATATAGACCAAAGTAACTTGTGTCTGAAAATTAAATAAAATACGAATTGCCCGTGACCCTTTTTTTTTTTAAATTTAAATGTATAGTAAAGGAACACTCCAAGCAACATAACCACTATAGCATGCTGTAAGTGGTTATGGTGCCATTAGTGCCCTGGCGTCCCTGTGTTGTAAGTACTTTTATAACTGATTTCTTAGCAGGGGTCCACCGAGGACCAGTCCCCACCACTTCTCGGCTGCCAAGCTGGGAGCTTCGTTAGCTCTCCTTGGTCAGCTGATATCTCTAGATATTAGTAGAAAGTAGGTCAACGCACTCAAGGTTTCTTCAAAAAGACAGATTTATTGAAAACTGAATGTGCAACGTTTCCGCCTTCACAGAGGCGTTTGTCAAGCTGATATCGCTAAGCTTAGCTGTGAGTGTCCTGTAGGCTGTAGTGGAGGCGGGGAGCCGAGCCCAGTGGAGCTCAAGTAAGAGTCAAACCTCTTACGTGGGAAGCGGAGGGAGCCAGGGCACTGTAGTGGTTATGGTGCTTGGAGTGAAATCACAGTCTAGTTCAGTCCAGTAACAGCCAGGGGGCCACATTGAAAGCCATGGAGGACTGGACTTGGCAGAGAAATCTCAGCCTCCTCCTGGTCTGAAGTTTAAATAAATGTGTAACAATTAAGAAATTACTTGATTTATTTTTAATTAAAGTACTATTTTACCCCACCCCTTTTATTTTTATTTATTTTTTTAGCACAATTTATTTACTCTTCCATATAACAGAAATACATGGTTAGGAAAAAAAAAAAAAAATCCATCAATAAAGTTTATTTTTAAAGTATGTGACGTCATATCGGCCGCCAGGTAACTGACAGATCTGTGCCATTCCTGTCAGCAAGGTAAAGGGAGGAGGGGGCGTGTCTCATCCGAGTTCGAAGCACTAGAGCCGACGTTCGAACCTCGCCGCTGCATTTCGAACTTTGCCCTCTGCCGCGAGGTAGAATCATCACCGTTGAAGCTTCCGTCTCTATTGCTTAGCGCTCTTTTTTTTGCGGAGGGATATATATATATATAAAACAACAAAAAACAGGTGTCGGGGTATATAGCCTTTTTCCTCCGTTTTGTATTCGTGACGGAGTGTAAGCGAAGAACGGGTTTGTGCTGACGTCACCGTCCGGGCAAAATAAGCCTCCCCTTGCCCACAGTGGGCGGTGCTTCGATGCTCTGCGTCACTTCCGGCCGGCAGTAGAAGGAAGCTGGTGAGTGTGTGTTAAGCGGGGTGTTAGTGTGTATAAAGTGTCTGTGTGCCATGCATGCTCAGGGTCTCCCAGCTGTGTGTATATGGTTTATACCTGGCCTGGGATACATTATATAGCATTATATCTATCTCTATATATATCTATCTAATATATATTGTAATGGCTAACCTGTACTACTGCAGCTGGGCTCTCATATCCAGCATGGATACCACTGCCCTATACTGTATGAAGCATTCACATGCTGCAAGATTCTTCTTTTATACCAGACATAGGCAACCTTCAGCACTCCAGATGTTTTGGACTACACCTCCTATGATGCTTTGCCAGCAATGGGTGTGAGAGCATTATGGGGGATGTAGTCCACAACATCTGGAGTGCCGAAAGGTTGCCTATGCCTGTTTTATACCATGCTTCCTGCTATGCTACCATCAGGGCAGCTCTGTGGAAGGGGGTCTCCTCTGTTAGTAGTATGTGGAACAAGGTTGAGCTAATGGCCCTAGGTGCACTACAGTTTTGTTTTTTTTATTTTTTATGATATTCACCATGGCTGGCTAAGTGTTATGTGGACTGGAGTCTACAACATGTGTGAAGAATGATGGAGAATATAAGTGACTTAGATTGTATAAATAGACTTGTATCTGCTGTTCTATGTTGTTTTTTTTGTTTTTATAAATGTGTCTGTCAATCTGTTAGGGTTTATTAACAATGTGAGCATTCAAAGTGAACTTCACGTTTAAAAGACCACTATAGGCACCCAGACCACTTCAGCTTAATGAAGTGGTCTGGGTGCCTGGTCCAGCTAGGGTTAACCCTTTTTGCAGTAAACATAGCAGTTTCTGAGAAACTGCTATGTTTACCTATGGGTTAATCCAGCCTCTAGTGGCTGTCTCATTGACAGCCGCTAGAGGCGCTTCTCGCTGTGATTTTCACAGTGAGAAGACGTCAGCGTCTATAGGAAAGCATTGATAAATGCCGCACGGAAGAAGAGGGAGGAGAGTCCCAGCGCCCGGCGCTGGAAAAAAGGTAAGGGATTAACACTGAAATCGGTATGGGCTTAAACTATTATTTATTTAAAAATTTCCATTATAATATAAGAAAACCATATCTTGTGGTAGACCAATTGCAAGCAAATATGTAAATTTGAATTAATCTAATTTATATTTTAAACCATATGTTAACCCATATGTTGGCCACAGGCCAATGTGCAAAGTATCTTTAAAAAAAAAAAAATCTTTAGGTCTGTGTGTATATGTATATACCATTTAGTAGAAAAGTCAAATCTGAACACCCTAATTAAAGTGTGTGTGTATGTGAACAGTGCTTATAACATTTTTTTGAACTGAACAGCTGCTCGTAGGCAAGTGCTTATACAATACTGTACTTGAGCCCTGGTGCCAGTTAGAATTAATTAGATACACATTGCTTATTGGAGCTTAATCACTTTAATTTCTGCACACAACTGGAGCATATTACGGATACATCCAATTGCAAGGGTTGATGTTCCCCAGCCTTCCTATATAATTATTCAGTAGTGAGCGTGTAAACACCTATATAAGGGAGTAGGAGAGTATATTTGAATATGATCATGTTGAGTTATGAATAATTCTTGCAAGGCTCCAGATTGTATTAATTATCTCATTTTGGACTTCTGAAGCTTCTACAGCTTTAGTGACAGCTTGTGCCATAGAACACATTTTACTGAATAAATGTTGGAACATGGAACAGCTCTCTGACAGAAACTGTCAGTATTACTGTCGGCTTTGCAGATCAAGGATGTATCCGCAGAGATGGTGAGACACTTTGTTATTGTTTCCCTTTCGAATTCTGGATAAAAAGAGAATTTGGTGTATACATGTATTAGAATACCTGGGCTCAAGACAATAGTCCTGAAATAATCACATTATCGATTTTAAATCTTTTTTTTTTTTTTTTAGCTACTTAGTCTGTTTAGAATATGTGAATCTTCTGAGCAAAGGGAACCTCTAATGTGAATGCATGATTGTTGGAGGACCATTTTTACAGGATTCATGTATATATTTTGTTACTAATGTTGATACTTGTCAAATAAATGTAAATAACCAAGTCTATGATGATAGAGCATAAGGCAGTGTCATGTAAAAAAAACTCTAAAATTAAATATTCTAACCACAAATGCTTGTAAATATAAAAAATATATATTAAATAAAAAACACTGGCCATTGTCACAAAGCACAAATGTGATATCATTTTAAGATAAAAGCAACGGAACAAACAAAAGGGAGGGGAAGGTGACTTAATGATGAACTCAAAATATATGCTAACTGGTTTAATAGACTAGTAAATGAATGTCTCCTTTAAAGTTCTCAAATGTGGATGTGTTTGCTGTTCTTATGGTATCGATTTTCAAAAACCCATGCAGAGGTGCCATATAGATCAAACAAGAAAAATCACCTTTTATACAATATAATAAGCAAAGTAATTAAAGCTATAAATGAAAGACTGTTCAACAATACAATGAAAGGGATCAGCCACACTCCCATAACCACTCAAATCACATGGGATCAATATAACTTTAACTATGTGCAGCACACTAGTAGGTGGATGTGCTGTCACTCATTAACTTGACAGTTGTTTCCTTGCTTTCTCTGTGATCTTTATGCATCTCAGTGAGGAAACACACCGCTCTAATTATTCAGAAAAAAATTACTAGTCTGCAGATTTAGCAGAGTAATGAAAATCATGCGCCCAGGACCCGTACTAAATCTTACACTAAAATGTTGACAATAGCCAAGAAAATGCAAATTTCATAATCTGTTGCGTTTATTTTTATAGACAAGGAAGTGCTCCCAACGGGTGTTTGGTTGTTGAAGTGAGAAATAGAAGTGGAGATTCCATGTCATCAGGTACGTTACAATACAGAAATGTTGAACTGACTGCTACCGTTGTAATTATTAAATAAAAAAGATAATGAAGACTTTTGGTCTAGGATTATACTTTGTGATTTAAAGTGGCTTGTCACATGATCTCTTCTTTAATGGGGGCACTCTAAGCAAACCATTACCGCTCAAGGTGGTGGTTATGTTTCTTGGGTGCTTACCCTCAGTTTTACGTCAAACCGCTTAGTGGTGGCTTGACCGTAACTGAGCCTCTCCTTGGCACCCGGAGACTGTTCCCTCCTCAACTGCATTAATAATGTGGAGTCTACACTTTTGCCTTTATCATCCAACCTGGAAGATGGTGATTGGCAAAGAGTGCTGAGATTGATTAGTCCAGTGCACTCTGCCTGGTGTGTGGTCGTCCAATGAGTAACTTTGCAAACTGTCCTATATAACTAGGACTTTATAAAAAGTGTATTCGTGTGAAAATAAGCCTAATTCCTTTCTTCTGTGTTTCCAGTCGGATATCGGATGAAGACTGGCTCCAGAATGTGGCATGAAGCTCGTAAACACGAGCGGAAGCTTCGAGGGATGATGGTGGATTATAAGAAACGAGCCGAGCGCCGCCGCGAATATTATGAGAAAATTGTACGTGAGATGCACGCATCCTTAAGTGTTTCTAAATTCTGATATTTGAAAGGCAAAATAAATACCCCTCCCCTTGTTGTTCTACTTTGCTATTATACTGATGAATGTTTCTCTGTTTCCCATCCAGAAAAAGGATCCCGCACAGTTCCTTCAGGTGCATGGAAGGTCTTGCAAGATCCACTTGGATTCTGCAGTTGCCCTAGCTGCAGAGAGTCCAGTTAACATGTGAGCATCTAGCATGTAATGGGTCAGAAGCTTTATCATTGTGTGAAAGGAGTTGAGTGTCAATTCATAATTTATACCTTTAAAGGAACACTATAGTCACCTAAATTACTTTAGCTAAATAAAGCAGTTTTAGTGTATAGATCATTCCCCTGCAATTTCACTGCTCAATTCACTGTCCTTTAGGAGTTAAAGGACCATTATAGTGCCAGGAAAACAAACTCCGTTTTCCTGGCACTACAGTTCCCTGAGGGTGCCCCCACTCTCAGGGTCCCCCTCCCGCCGGGCTCTAGGGATGGAAGGGGTTAAACTTACCTCTTTCTCCAGCGCCGGACGGGGAGCTCTCCGCCTCCTCTCCTCCTCTTTGGCTGACTGCGCATGCAGTCCTATGGACGCTGGCGTCTTCTCACTGTAAAAATCACAGTGAGAAGTGCGGAAGCCCTCTAGCAGCTGTCAATGAGACAGCCACTAGAGGCTGGATTAACCCATTTATAAACATAGCAGTTTCTCTGAAACTGCTATGTTTATAGCAAAAAGGGTTAAACCTAGCTGGACCAGGCACCCAGACCACTTCATTAAGCTGAAGTGGTCTGGGTGCCTACAGTGGTCTTTTTAACCCCTTAAGGACCAAACTTCTGGAATAAAAGGGAATCATGACATGTCACACACGTCATGTGTCCTTAAGGGGTTAAATCACTTTGTTTCTGTTTATGCAGCCCTGGCCACACCTCCCCTGGCTATGATTGACAGAGCCTGCATGACAAAAACAAAAACTGGTTTCACTTTCAAACAGATGTAATTTACCTTAAGTATTTCAATCTCTAAATTGAACTTTAATCACATACAGGAGGCTCTTGCAGGGTCTAGCAAGCTATTAACATAGCAGGGGATAAGAAAATCTTAATTAAACAGAACTTGCAATAAAGAAAGCCTAAATAGGGCTCTCTTTACAGGAAGTGTTTATGGAAGGCTGTGCAAGTCACATGCAGGGAGGTGTGACTAGGGTTCATAAACAAAGGGATTTAACTCCTAAATGGCAGAGGATTGAGCAGTGAGGCTGCAGGGGCATGTTCTATACACCAAAACTGCTTCATTAAGCTAAAGTTGTTTAGGCGACTATAGTGTCCCTTTTAATACAAACTCACTAAATGTGTTATTTGGTGAGATATGCTTATTGAATGGATGGTGTTGGCAAAGTTAGTATTAATCAGAGTTCACTAATTGGTTAAAGGAATACTTCAGCTTGCAATAGAAATCCACACATAACCTTAATAGAAATTCCTCCCCAGGTGTCACCCAGCTTGCAAGTCTGTGTCAGGGAATGAATGGTAGACTTGCAAAGGCTGCAGACAGCCGGTCTACAGCTTTAGCAAGCTTTTTTTTTTTTTTTTCAAAGAAAACGTGCAGGAAGTTATTTTTTTTCTATTTTTTTTTCTCTTGAGTGTATCTACTAAAAAACATAAAACAAATCATAATAATTCAACAGATTGTTCCTTTAAGTCAGGTAAGTGCGTTATTGCAGTGGTTTTCCAATTTGTTTCCTCTGCTGTCGGGAATAATTGTGGAAGTATAAGCTAAGCCGCTTAAAGGAACACTACGGTGTCAGGAGTACGTGTATTGTTTGACACTATAGGTGTGAAACAGTAATAAATAATCCATCAGTGCTCAATCCCTCATCGTCCTCTTATTAAATTGCACAACGGATACAGAGCAGCATTTCAACTGATAACTGGTCTTTATCAAGCTAAAGCGTTATCTGATTTATTAAAAAAACAAACATAATTCAGAAAAATGTCGATGCCAATTGGTTTTTGTTCACACAGTGAAGAATTGACTTTTTTTTCCCCCTTTATAAATCGGATTACTATTATAAACATATTTAACATCATTTTGTTTTATTTTATAAAAGAAAGTGCTTGTATATGTTGCACTGCTTAGTTCTGTTGGTTACAATATGAATTATTGTATCATGTGATGAGATGAAACCTGTATCGTGTTATTGCATGGGGTGATTTCACTCCCATTAATTTCCTATTCATTGCACTATATATAATTCATTGAATTACACTTCAGCTTGATAAAAGCCTGTTATCAGTTTAAATGTTACTTTATATCTGTTGTGCACTTTAATAAGAGGAGTTGAGGACACACTGGAGTTTTTACTGATTTCACAATTGATTGGTGTTTGGGGCAAATAAGGACTCATTTGCACCTTGTTGACCACACAGAGAGAGCCTACATTGACTTGAACAATGTTTCTATTTTTCTTCTTTATTTGCAGTGGATTTGCCTTGTCTGAACTGGATTATGATGCCATTTGCTCAATCTTTAATATAAATTTAAAACGAAATGGAAATAAGGTTGACACAAGTTATAGATGATTTCCAGTGTTGTAAATTACATCGAAGGGACATGTCCCCTGTATAAACGGCACTTGAGACTGGAGTTGATTCTTTGTAATGCATTCTATAAATAACATGTGAAACATATAAAAATCATTTAAAAACTGTTTGCATTTTCAGCAAATTCTCAGGAGAGAAATTATGTTTACTTAACTTCTCAGTTTATTTTACTCCTTTCCCAAGAGAAGTGTGTTACAGATACAGTCATGATTTCTGGGAGTTGTAGTGCATGTTTTTGCTCACAAAATACTATAATGGTTTTATGGGTGGAGAAGAAGGGATGGGACTGTGGGGCAATATTAATAATTTTGCAGGCGAAAAATACTGTAGCTCCCTTCTAATACATTTGGTTTCATGACAGGATGCCATGGCAAGGGGACCCTAATAATATGATCGACCGGTTTGATGTCCGAGCTCATCTTGATTATATCCCTGAATATAAACCACCTCTGCTCACAACCATGTAAGTATACCTGGAAACTAAATGTCTGGCCATCCCATCACAGGGGGATGTTCATTTTACGTTTTAGATTCTGTTCGGGCAATTAGTTTTATTCCCTATGATCTCTATTTTAATTCATCGTTTAGTCAGGTTATTTTGATTAACCTAATTAGGCTTTGGTTGAAGTTGCAATCCTCCAATAGTCGTTGTGCTTGGAGCAGCTACTTAGTTGATTGTTACAGTAATGGACTGTACTATCTCTACATTACTCTGCCACTAGCTATTATCATTCGTCGTGGATGAGCTTCTTACAAAATTATAGATGAATTGCTGTCATGTGCATAGGATAACCGTTATTGTTTCATTTATTTATTTTTTAGTTTCTGTCTTATCCCCAGTTCTTCCGAGCAGGAATCCGATGACCGAAAGTGCAATTATGAGCGATACCGAGGTTTGGTTCAGAATGACTTTGCTGGAAGTGAGTGGATTTTAATCTGCCTTTGTAGCACCAAATTATTTTCTAGGGACTTGGACTTTGAGTTCAGATAAGGACCTGATGGCCAATTTGATCTGCCTATTCTGGAATCTCTTGGGGTGTTTTTTGTTTTGTTTTAGTTTTTACACGAGTAACAATGCAAGGTTGCTATACATCTTGCCCTTATTAGAAAAGGGAAGTGATTACACACCCAACAAGAAACCTTAAATTAAATGGTCCCATAACTGTTTGTCTGTTTCTCATTGGAGTAAATGGAGCAGCATGTACAATGTATCAGCCAGCATTCGCTTGTTCACTGAAGAACAAAGATAAATGCAAACCAATAATGTAGGTGGGTGGATGTCATTTGCACATGTCAAATGAAAGACATGCTGAAACTATCTGCTTTAGGCATGTGAGGCTCCTCATTCGTTCCTTGCTCTTTTTAGTTTAGTTTTAGGTTTTTCGTTTTTTTTCTCCCCTCTATCTTTATTATCCATATAATGCTTTTAAAGGTTAGTTCTTATTCAACCTTAGATTGTCCAATTAAAACTTTTTTTTTTTTCTCCTGTAATATCATTGAATTTGTCCATTTATTGCTGTGCTTTCTTCAACAGTTTCTGAAGAGCAGTGTCTGTACCAAATCTATATAGATGAACTATATGGTGGCTTACAGAGACCAGGAGAGGAAGAAAAGAAAAAGTAAGTTTCCAGAAAAGCTGTATCTATATTATTTTTCATGTTTTTTTTTTTTTTTTTCCTCTGCTTCTCTAATAAACCTTAACTTCACAATACTCCCTGACTCTTTTGAACGTTTCCAATTTGGCCAAGATGTGCTAGGGTAGCACTTACTTGATCATATTATGAGTGACTTGTGTGTGTGTGTGTGTGTGTGTGTGTGTGCCTTCCCTCCTTCCCTCCCAAAATTGTCCTTAACACCAGACAGCTATTTATCATGCTCTGAATGCTTATTTATTTCCCCATCTTGTTTTCTCACTTTCCCTCTTTTTTTTTTTTTTCCTCTCCTTATTTCCATTCAGGCTTTCTGAGAAGAAAGCCTCTATCGGGTACACTTATGAAGACAGCACTGTTGCTGATCTGGGAGACTCTCCAGAAAAGGGGGAAGATGAAGACTCTGATGACGAGAGCAAATCTGATGAAGATGAGGTTATCCCTGACATCGGTATGTCCTGTCACCTTTACAAACCCTAGAAATGTTGGCACCTGGCTTCAATCTGTTCGATTAGTTAATTTACTCCTTTAGCACAAAGAAAAAAAACAAAGTACTCCGCTGCCCATGATACCATTAGATACTCCTTAGTAGCATTTACTGCTATATTGACAAGGCATTTGCCTTGTGAAGCACTTTGAGGGTGTGGCATAAAAAAAAGTGTCCCCCCCCCCTCTCCCACAACACCCCGGCAGATGCCATGTCAGCCTCCTGTCCTGGGGCCACCTTAGGGCCCCACCCAAGGCAAGAATCCGCTGATGTAGGATTCGGGCGGCAAGGGATCGCTCTTCTCTGCTCAGCTCAGTACTGCAGTGATGCTGGAGCCGCAATATGACATCACTCCGGCATCACTAAGGGGCATGAGTGAGCTGAGCAGGAGCGTTAGAGCTCCCTCACTGCCCTCCTGAACTGTGTGCCTGCCAGACCACCTGCATTGCCCTGCCAGCCACACTGGACCTCAGGGAAGAAATCAACCAAAATGTAAGCAAATCATGAAACAATATTGTGAGAGTGTGTCTGTTAATGAGTTAGTGTGTTTTTGCCAGTGTGTCTGACACTGAGTGAGTGTGCGTCTGCCAGTGAGTGTATGTGTGTCTGTCGGTGAATGTGAGTGTATGTGTGTTGGTTAACAGTTTGTGTGACAATGACTTTGTTTATGTCAGTGTATACATCAGTAAAGACGATGTGTCTGTCAGGCAAAGAGCATGTTGGTTTATAACAGGAAGTGAAATTGAGTGGGGGGTGGGGGGGTGAGTTATATACTCCTATAAGATATTCCTAAAACCACAATAAAAATGTGGAAGACAAACATGACACAAAACGTATAAGGAAAACCACTGGGGGAGAAAATAAACTTCCCTCTGGTAGTTATTTGCAGGGTACAATGTGATTTAGTTGATATATCTTTGATTGCAACAATCTACGCACAATATATATATTTTATTTTCTGCACAGACTACATAGTCTGTCTGTGTAGCAAAAGAAAGTTGCAAACACTGCAGTTTCTATCTATGATTAAAACAATCACATTGTATCTTGAAAATTACCATTCCTCAGTTTCCCGTTTCTCCTTAGCAGGACCACCCTGTAAGCTACACAGTATTTCTGATATTGTGCTATCATACACAATTTTCTAACCAACAAAGGAGGAAAGTGTTTTCTTTTTTTTTTTTTTTTCCTTATTGGTAATTTACATATGTTTTGCGTCATTGTCGTCCACATTTTTATTGTGGTTTTAGGAATACCTTGGTATATCTCTCATCCTGTTTTTTTAATATTTATATTCTGAAAGGTAATTTTTTTATTTTATTTTTTATTTGCATATTGCATCTAAATAAACTTTCTTCTTCTTTATACTATATTTTCACCCATTATACCATTAGATACTGTTAGCAGCACTTTTAGTTTTTTCTTTCTTTGTGTTATAGGAGTCTCTCTCACTCTCTCTCTCCCCCCAATTTTGTATTATATTATTTTTATATATATATATATATATATATATATAATTTTTTTTTTGTAATTTACTCCTGGAATACTATGCTTAGTGTTAATTATTTACAGATGTTGAGGTTGATGTAGATGACATCACGGAAGAGCAAGTGGCTGATCTGAACAAGCAGGCAACAACATATGGGATGGCTGATGGTGACTTTGTAAGGTGCGTTAGTCAGTAAAGCATCAGTTTTGGGTAGTATCCATATTCATTATAGGAGAGATTTTTACTGCTAATTCTTGACGTTAATGTTTTAGATCATAGGCTGTAGTGTGGTGAATTTTTATATAGTCATTAAATCTCATTTTGAGTTTGCTATAATACCCCCTTGGAATTGCTTTGCAGGATGCTACGTAAAGATAAAGAGGAATCTGAAGCTATTAAACACGCAAAGGCATTGGAAGAAGAGAAGGCTATGTACTCTGTAAGGATTGGCACCTATCAGTGTGCACCAACATGGCCACCGGGACGTGACATGGGTTACTACAGCAATCAGACGCATTATCTGTTACAGATAGTTCCTTCAACAGTTTCCCATAGCATTTGGCTTCCCCAATTCCATTCTCAACAGCCCCTTTATTGCATTGCGGCAATCTGTTTGGATTCCTCACATCCATATACTTTTTTTCTAGGGCCGGCGTTCGCGCCGCCAGAGGAGAGAGTTCAGAGAAAAACGTTTAAAGGGGAGAAAAATTAGCCCTCCCAGGTAAGCATTAACAGATGAGCATTGTTAGCTGTCGGTCTACAGCCCTAAAGTACACTATTGCACCACTTCTGTGCCAAGGGATGTTCCTTATGTACTGTAGGCAGCTGGGGATGGATGGTACTTCCTTCACCGTATGCAGGTTTTGGAAGAATTTGTCATTTGCACTTCCTCCAGTTTTAGTAATACACTCTCTGCGTCATCCTTTTTGCAAAAATAAATGTCCTTGTCTCCATGGAAACTTTAACTCAGAGTTCCATTAAGCGGGAAGAACAATATTGCAAGCACTACTCTAGTGCTGTTGTAGTGTTTTGTTTTTTCTTTGTGATTTATCAATTTCATAAACAAATGACGCAGTGCACCAGTGAATGATAGGTTGACTTTTTATACTCTTGATAAATGATGCAATAACATACATATTTCTCTCTGTACAGTTATGCCAGAAGGGACAGTCCAACATATGACCCCTACAGGAGGTGAGTCCGATAACTATCTAATCTTTTAAATTTTATCTCTATTAATCCTGTCTACTCACCTGAATCAGCACCATCATTGCTAGTTGGGAATAAAAAAACAGAACGCACCAGTTATAAGTATTTGCTTGCTATCTAGAGGTGTCTTATTTATTTAAGTATGTGTATATTTACCACCTACAACAGATTAAAAGGTTTTTCTAGAATATCTGATTCCATTTTTCTGTAGAGTGGTTAACACAATTAAGTTTATTTTTGCTTACATTAACAATTGTGGAAGACTGTTAGGTTTTTTGTTTTTGTTTTAACTACTAAGGCAGCAGATAAGCCTCAAGTCCACTGCTATTGATACTGTTTGTAATTGGCAATTTGAGCCATTTTCTGGTTTGCAAGAGAATTGCTAAAATTAGGGATTAGCTTGCCTTTCAGTTTGTTTCATGACAAACCGTTCTAGCTCTTTTTAACGGTTAATATTCAAATTTAATTTTGATCTCTTTTTCAAGGTCACAATCTGATTCGTCCTCCATTTCCCGTTCTCGAACACCAAGTCCTGGGCGAGAGGAGGCAATTACCTTCATCACCAGTTTTGGGGGCAGTGATGAAGAGGCCACGCCTGGCCCCGCAGTGCAGTCTCCTTCCGGGAGTGGGAACAGCAAACGCACCCCCAACACACAGGGGACTGGGACTTCATCAGGTCGTAAAGAGGCCTCCCGGTCGGTAACTTTCGATTCTCCCCAGCCGTATGTGTCGTGGGTCGGCCTTAACAGGGGAGGGCGGGAGGCCCGAATCTTCTACATTAGAAGGGCCGGAACTCCCCAACCGGTAATTGGAAGGGAGCTCTGTGTACATATGGCTGAGCCATTTTATTTTTTTTAACTTCGAATTGCAGTAGTAAGTAGAATGTTGGATGAAAAGCATTTCAAACATTCTAATAATTTGTGGCTACTGTACAATTCTTTGTATATTTTCCAAAACCTACCTGAAATCAATTACAACTGCAACTCATGCGGGCATTGGAGTCCTGCATTACCTAACTTAAAGTATATTTTTGAAACGTAAAATAACATGAGCGGCACCTTCCAATTTATCTTACAAAAAAAAAAAATCAAAGATCAGCGTTTGATTTCAAGTGTTGACATTTGTCTTGACTAGTGATGTCCATCTAAGGCTCTCCAACTGTTTGCTTTTGTTTTTATGCCAAGATTGGACATCCCATCACAATATGAACTTTTGGTTGAAGATTAAAATCTAGAACATGGGCAACATTATGGTTTTCAGTCTTCCTGATTTAAATAAAATGGGAGGGGAAGGGCGGAGTATATCTGGGTACATAAATTATACAGCAAAATCTTTTTTAAAAATCCCGTTTTGGGGTTGGGAACAAACCTCGGTGGTTCAGCTCAATGCTCTAAAGATGGAATTTGAAGGAATATGACCAATTGCCTCGCCGTCACCTTCTGCTTAAGCTGTGGGAAATGTCATCTTTCTTGAAAACACAGATCATTGTGGATGTTATGAAAATGTGTGCAGTTTATAGAGTTTACAAATAGTGCCATTGATGTCATCTTCATATCCAACAGAACCAGGAGTTGAAAATGTCTCCTTGTTTTTCTTTCACACTCTAATCGACTGATCTGTTTTCTGACTCCCTCCTTTCCTTTGTCCAACCTTACTTTCTGCAGAAGGAGATCTACATCTTCCTCCTCTTCATCTTCCTCTACATCGAAATCCTCGAGCTCAAGATCCTCTTCAGAGTCTCGATCCAGCTCTAGATCAAGGAGAGGTAGCATGCGGCGTAGGTCTGACTCTCGCTCTCGATCTCGGAGGTACTCTCGCAGCCCTGCAAGACGTTACTCGAGTAGCGGAGGAGCAAGAGACAGCAGAAGATACTCTAGATCCCTGTCTTCGGAAAGGGATCGATATTATGGAGGAAGACGTCGGTCAAGGTACATACTGGCCACTGAGCTGCACTTGGAAATCTGTTGTAACACTGGAGACAGTGAGACACTTTCTTCTAGTGCATTATTTTTGATCTAGGCATGCATTTCTCTGGACTGTGAATGTCATGTACCACCAACGTTCCAGCATATCGAGATTATACAGCTGTAGCCCAATGTGAATATTGATTTTTTTTAAAATGGTATTTTAGTGATTGGCTAATGCTCTAATATTTAAAATGTATATGTTTAAAGAGGGTGAGGGAGAGGTATTTACATTGTGTGGCATAAAACTCCAAATATTGTATGTGTGCGCATTAGAGCTCTCCATAGGAAAGCATTCTATGGGGAATTGAGCGACGCTGGAGGTCTAAACGCAGGTTCCACTAGAGGTGGAGTTAACCCTGCAAGGTAATTATTGCAGTTTATAAAAAAACTGCAATAATTACACTTGCAGGGTTAAGGGAGTTGGCACCCAGACCACTCCAATGGGCAGAAGTGGTCTGGGTGCCTGGAGCGTCCCTTTAAAGGTGGTGGGAGTTGGCACCCAGGTCACTCCAATGGGCAGAAGTGGTCTGGGTGCCTGGAGCGTCCCTTTAAAGGTGGTGGGAGTTGGCACCCAGGTCACTCCAATGGGCAGAAGTGGTCTGGGTGCCTGGAGCGTCCCTTTAAAGGTGGTGGGAGTTGGCACCCAGGTCACTCCAATGGGCAGAAGTGGTCTGGGTGCCTGGAGTGTCCCTTTAATAAAAATCAGCTTAATAAGAACAGCTCAAGAAATAGATTCCCACAATCAATGTGTAGATCTATTCAGGAATAATAGATCTCTAAAAATCAGACATAAATCACAGTATGAAAACAAATTAAAGTGTGCTGTGCCTTGAAGAATGTATTGTTTTTCAAACTAAATACTTAAACTATATATAATTATTGTGCAAATATTTATGTTCTCTCTAATGTGCATATATTATGTGCAGTGATTTTATATGCAACAAACACTTTGAAATTTATCATAAAGTGCTGCAATACTGTGCAAAAACCAATGTAAAGTGTTAACATATTCACAATAACATGAAATTATATTACTTGGCTCCAAATGGAAAGGACACATGTAAAAGAGAAACAATGACCACATCAGGCAATATTGTAAATGGTTTATTTGGGCTTGTACACTGTGTGAGGTGCAGCGTTTTGGGCCTGTTTCCAGCACCATTAGTACTTGAGTTTATTTAGTATAAATCACAAGATAAGTTACATAAACCTCCCCAAAAGGCAGGAAGAAAACCTTGCTACAGTTTCACGTAAAATGAAGCCGCATGTAGTGGCCTAAAGTTGAGGGGTTTATGCCAGCAAAAAAAGGGAGGGGTATGGGGGAAGGAAGACCTACTAAATGTTGCAATAGTGAAAACTATCTGCAAACACTGACCTAGTGTAAAAGAAATAAGAGATAAAATAAAAAGCTGGCAAGTAACTAAAAAGGTCCTCTAGAAACCTAACACCCTTCCACAACATCAATCTGGGTATTGGTAAGGATCCAAAGCTCAAAAGTCCCTTCAAAGGCTGTAAACCTGATCGCGCCGATTCCTAGCCACGAGGTAGTGCGAAACTAATGCCGCCACTACCTTGATGTTATAAAGCATAGCAATGGAAAATCAAGCTGAACCTGGTCCACTGAGTCTACGCATTTCGTCTGTCACAAGACTAACTTTCCTACTTCCTCCCATTTCAGTTATGTATTTGGACCGCACATACAATATTTTAAGTTTTGAATCTCTGGCGATAAAGTCGCTCTTTTTATGTATGTTGCTGCCCCCTTTATTTAGAATTTTGGTCACCGTTTCACACTTATAAATACTATTGTGTTTAAAACTCCAAATATCACAAGCAAAATCTAGTGTTTTCGTTTGCCTAGAGTGCTTCAAAGATTGTTTTCTTTTTATTTTATTTTAAAGAAGCCGTTCACGGTCAAATGACCGCTATGGACGCTATGGACGAGGTGGCGCACGGGCACGTAGCAGCAGCCATAGTAGTATATCACGGAGTCCATCTCCTGGACGAGAAAGGGGGGTGAGACCAACAGTATCCCCTGCTCTGGGGGAGCGTTTGAAAAAGTGAGTGAATCATTGGATGCATTGAAAAGTGATGACTTGGGTACAAGATAAAATGTTTAAATGGGATTATGTCTGGGATGAATGTGTTTCTAAAAGGGATACATTTGTTCTGGACACTTGGTTGCAGAAGGCTGTGAGATCAAAGTAAAGAACTATGGTGGGTTTGCATTGATGCCTCAAGTTTCAAATTCTGTTTACGGCAAAGTCCCGTCAGCCAGTCATCCTTTCTAGTTTAATAAAACAAGCATTGTTCTGTTGGGTGATTATTGTGTTTTACTAGTAAAACACTATATATTCTTATATGGAGAGTAGATGCATTCATTAAGTAGTTACAGCATAGTCCGTGACCGTTTTTTTTAGTTACAGCATTAAAAGGGAAATTGAAGGCTAGATTTAGGGGGAAACTAGTTACATGTGTTCTAATATAGAGATTTGACAATTCTTTCTCTATCCTCCAGGCCTGAGCTTGCTGTTTGCAGAGAGAGCGGATCAGCCAAAGTCAGTAAGAATTTTACCGCCTTGTTGCTTGACGCAGGATGAGATCTAGCCGTTAGATAGCAGGGGTCATTAACATATGCCATGGTGTACATAGATTTGTCATACTTTTATTTCATCATTCTTAAGATTAGCTTCTTGCTCATTTATTATATTTAATGAATACTTGCGTTCGCATATGTTCCTTGTGTTGATTATTGGTGTGGCAATGAAAGGCATATTATCAGGACCAGAATAGAACACTATACCGTCTGAACGTAGTAATGTATTATTGGCTAATATTTTAACCCTACAGGTCTGTTCAATGCATTATGTTACAGTACTCTTAATAATGAGCTGAAGATGCCTTGCTCTGTAAGGCATCATGGTCTTATCTAGCTGTCTAGCAAAGCATTGTCTATTGTGTCAATGAGGGTTTATAGATATATATTTTTATTAATTTATAGAAAATGGCATGTTCATACCTAGCATTTTCCGTTAACAATCCTTTCTCTCTCTGAGGACATTGTGGTTCCTTCAAGATGTCTGCACATTGCCCAGCATATAGCTGTATATAGTTGTACTTCTCCTAATGTTCCATATTTGTTTTCATTCCTTCCTCCAGACAAAGTTGACTCCTCAAGAGAAGCTTAAACTTCGAATGCAGAAAGCATTAAATAAGCAGTGTGAGTATCCTCAATGTATCACCTTACATGTCTAGTGTCTCAAAGGTAGTCAGTAATCTCTACTCAGCTGTTTCGTGCAGTTTCTTTTTTTTTTTTTTTACTATTTAAGAAATTAAGCCAATAAAAAATAGTAGTAAAAGTATACGACCTGGATAAAAAGATGACGGTGGCCAAACCCTAAGTTACAGTGAATTTGTAGCACAATATAAATGCTGTTTGTCTGTTTTATAGAGGATTCTTTTTGGAAAAATCAAAGAATGCTCACTTTAGGTTGGGTTTTATTTGTATGGCCCTCGTCAATCCTGAAAAGTGTGTATGACTTGTCCATTTTCTTTCTACCACCTTGTTAAAGTGATAGACCGTAGTTTAGTTGCTATGAGTATATGGCAACTGTAGTTTTTGGAATGATTCAACAAAAAACAAGACTTTTCCTGTGCCTTTAGCCTGGACCTCTTCTCCGACCCTCCTTCCATCAGATGCTTTGGTAAAAAACAATTAGATCAAAGTGTTCACGCTAATTCTATCGTTGGGGATAAGCTTCAGAAGTCAACTGAGCACTTTATTTTTGTGTAATTGCTAAACTGCTTTGACAGCTCACCTGGGAGATTGAACCAGAAAAGAACCACTACTGTTAAGATTATAAGATTGCAGCTTAAAAGGCATAGATGCTACAGAATAACCTTTTTAAAAAAATAAAAAAAATAAAAAAAATTTGAGTACATATTTTGTTAATTGTTTTTGATATTGTAGACAAGGCCGATAAGAAGGCAGCTCAAGAAAAGATCATCCAACAGGAACACGAGCGCCAGGTGAGGCAAAAACCTTTTAGATGCTTTGTTTGCCCTACAAATAAAAGATTGACATAACAAAGCATTGTGGGAATTGCAGTTCCATGGCTAAAGAAATGCTGCTGTTGAACAGTGTCTCTAAAACAATCACCTGCATGAACAAAACACAATTTCCTTTTCTCTTTTTTTTTATTTTAGCAAATTGATAGTGTGTCAATAATTGATTTCATGGAATTTATAACCCATTTCTCTATTTAGGAAAGAGAAGACGAGCTTCGAGCTATGGCAAGGAAGATCCGTATGAAGTATGTGAGAGTTGAATAGCTTATAGACGTGGCGGGTGCGGTGGCTCATTATCTGTCGTCAGCCCGGAACTCAGACTGGCGACAGATAATTTTCCTCTAATCATGACATTCCTAATTTTATTTATTTCACTACCACCCATCACCCCCCAAAATTTTACCTAAGGGCAGAGTATAGAATATTTAGAGTCCTAACCTCAACATCTGAGGAAAGGGATTTAGGGGTGACTATTTCAGATGACTTAAAGGTAGGCAGACAATGTAATAGAGCAGCAGGAAATGCTAGCAGAATGCTTGGTTGTATAGGGAGAGGTATTAGCAGTAGAAAGAGGGAAGTGCTCATGCCATTGTACAGAACACTGGTGAGACCTCACTTGGAGTATTGTACGCAGTACTGGAGACCGTATCTTCAGAAGGAAATTGATACTTTAGAGAGAGTTCAGAGAAGGGCTGCTAAACTGGTTCATGGATTGCAGGATAAAACTTACAAGGAAAGGTTTAAAAATAATATCAGGAAGTATTACTTTACTGAGATGGTAGTGGATGCATGGAATAGCCTTCCAGCTGAAGTGGTAGAGGTTAACACAGTTAAGGAGTTTAAGCATGCGTGGGATAGGCATAAGGCTATCCTAATTATAAGATAAGGCCAGGGAGTAATGAAAGTATTTAGAAAATTGGGCAGACTAGATGGGCCGAATGGTTCTTATCTGCCGTCACATTCTATGTTTCTATTCTCTCCCTCCCTCGCTCTATACCCACTCCCTGCCCTTACCTGTCCAGAGTGCACACGTTCTTTGAAACAGTGGAACAAACCAATCAAATGCTTCCCTTCCCACCCCCCACCCCATCCTGTAACCATGATCTTTCTGCCTCTGTCGCCTCAGATCAAAGTGATGAACCAGAGGGGCAGAGAGCAGTGTCTCAGCAAATGTTACTATTCATTGGATGAGACATTGTAACAGTGATTGTGTTGATCGCTGTTTTGTCAGGCAGGTCCCCCAATTGTGGTCGGCACCTTAGATAAGGAGGGCCAGATCGTTAGGTCGTGCTATGCTGCCGTAACTTCATTAAAGCCCTCTTTTTGCAGAACTGCATAGCATGCCCTAACGTCAGGAAGGGGTTAATCTCTGAACTGATGAGATTTTCATAAGTGGTTTCACTTATTTTGAGTACAGATCCTGTAGCCATGTGATTGATCTGCTATAGTTTTAGGATATCCTGTAGACCCCAGATACTGTGCTGTCCTTTTAACTTTATAAAGGTGCAGGTCATAAAAACACATTGAAAAAGAACCAACAATTTGTTAAAGACTTTATCTCTTCTTTTTAGGGAGCGAGAGCGGCGCGAGCGAGAACGTGATGAATGGGAGAGACATTACACGCGGAGTCGAACCCCCTCCCCAAGGCACAGTGAGTACAGATTTACACGTTTTCTGTTAAGGTTTATGTGTGTTTTGGAACTCATGGGATCATCTTCAACTTCTGAAATGTCCATCTTCATTTCTTTGAGTACACCTCTTATAAACTTTACTCTTATAAAACGCCATTAAATTAAACTGATACCAAAGTACACTTGGAGTACATGTGTTGTAGAGAACCTGATTGGAATACTGCATGTTATAATCTAGATATTCGTTGATCTGTTGTCACAATTTCACTTTCTCTCTCTAGGTCGAGAGTACAGTTCTTCAAGGAGGTAAGATATTTGCAAAAACTGGACAGTAGTAGCTTTAAAGGGTGACTCTTGTTTGATGTATATGGTTTATATTGTTTTTGGTTTTTTTGTGTAAAGTGATAATGCGTTGGCTCTTTAGACTGTAGAAGATCGGTTTTATTGTGAAGGCAGGAGTAGTAGAGTCCTCATTGTCCTGTGACCTTGATGTGATTTTGAAATTGGTTGTTGTACACTTATTTAAACGCTTTCTTTTCTTGTTGACAGGCGGTCCCGTTCACGATCCAGAAGTCCTCATCACCGTCATTAGCTCGGTGTTGCATCTGCCTATTATTATTTTTTTGATTTATACTGCGGGTTATGAAGAAGAGGAACCTTCCCAGAGTTGGTGGTGCACTCCGTGGGGCAAAGATTGAGATAAATCTTATCACCAAATGATTGAAGAATTGGTATCAGAGTGGAGACTGTCTCACGTCCTGAGAGATCCAAGGTCAAGGCCAGCCTTTATGGCTGATGTCGGACTGTCCAGTTTTCATAAAACACACCTCTTATCTCATGGTGTCCAAGGGTTTGGTCTTTGTGGTGTTTTACAGTTGTTCTCACTTTTTTGTTTTGTACATTCCAGAGCTACCCATCAGACACCATTTAAAGAGAATCAAATCTTCTAGCAGAGTATAAAATGGTTCGCTCAACAACCCACAAAATAATACAGCTGAGCGTAGCAAATATTTATATATTTTTTTTTTTTTGTTCCGCTAATTCCTTTAGAGTCTCTGGTTTTAATGTGGTCATTGTCAAAGATTGATCACTTTATAGTTGAGCCTGTATTAGGATGTAACAGACTACAATGAACTATAATTTGATTACAAATTGCAAGCTAGAATGCTTTAAGAAACACTAGTTGGTGATCTAACGAGTGTTTATTGTCTTGCATCGGCTTCATAAGGGCTTGATAAGGGGTCAGTGCTCTTCAGTTAATGCTGAAGTAGCAGTGATCTCATTGCACACAGGGTGTGATGTAAGAGTTTGGTGGGATACATGGCTTTGTTTGCAGAGCTGTGATTTCCACCCAATTCCATTTATTGTATATGTAAATATAACATGTTTTGTTTCTTAAATTGAGTTGTGTTTTTTGTTGCGTTTTTGTCCATTTTTAGTGTAAAAAAAAAAAAAAAGGGGTGCCGCAGGCACAGCTCTACTACAATACAACTTGTTTGGTTTTACAGGAGTTATCACAAAGCTCCAAAGCAATACAACACATACTAATGTGTGGTGTGTACGCCAACATAAAACTCACACGGGTTTATTAAAAGAGAATTTACAATTTTTAAGCTAAACAGCCCAACTAAAAACCCAGTTTACTTGCATTCTTTTCCAGTTCAGCTATATTCACTTTGAAATTCTAACAATTCACACTTTACTGTATAATCCTGACTGTATTGTAAGTCATGTCAGTAACCAGCAATATTAATTAAACTGTCTATGATTCTCGCACTCTCACTGTAATGTGTCTGTGTTGAGTTACACAGCAAGAATTCACAGAATGACAGCTTTTGTTTATTAAAATGTATTTGTTAATCTTCAACTCTGTATCTTTCTTGAAAAAAAAAAAAAGAGTACGTTGAAAACTCGTCATTCACAGTGTAATCAAAAGCTATTTGCTATTCTTTAATATAGCACAATTATCCTGTGTTCAGTTAGTTAAAGGGAAATTGTAGGCACTGTAACTGCTTCATCTCATTAATGTGGTTATGGTGTCTGAAGCCCCCTGGTGCTGTCCTTCTGTATAGTGTTAAACTATTTTTTTTAATTTTTTTTTCTCCCACACACTCAAATCTATTTTGAGGTATATCTGAGAAACATTGTTTTACAGTAGTGACCATACTAGACATAAACATTGAAAGTTGGGTTAAAATACCAGTAGAGTTACGACGCATAACTACGTTGATACAGAGGAAACTATTGTACATAGCAACCCAACAGAGGCGGCTCTCTAATTAGGCGGTTTAGGCGGCCGCCCAAGGCCTCGCACTGGCTGGGGCCTTGCGGCCGGCAAAAACCACCTGTGGGCAGACTGTGTCGGGTCCTCAGTCAGTGACCGAGGACCTGACACCAGGAGGGGGCCCGGCGGCTTGCCCGGTATGCTACCGGGTGCGAGGCCCCTCCTGGCTGCCCGGCCACCATCGCAGACACAGGTCTGCAGCTCCACAGTGAGCAGAGCTGCAGACCATGTGTCTCGTGAGAATTGGCCAATCAGAGCGTTGCCGCGGGTTACCACGGCAACGCTCTGACATCTCGCGAGATTACACGGTCTGCAGCTCTGCGGAGCTGCAGACCAGAAGCAATGGCCACAGGACCACCAGGGAGGCAACTGGACCACCAGGGAAGAAAAGGTAGGTTCTCTCATCCCCCTCATTATCCCCCCCCTGTTTTTACCCTCAGCCTCACATCCCCATCAGCCTCACTACCCCCTTTAGCCTCACCATCCCCACCACCCTCAGCCTCACCATCCCCACCACCCTCAGCCTCACCACCCCCCTCACCCTTAGCCTCACCACCCCCTTCACCCTCAGCCTCACCACCCCCCTCAGCATCCCCTCCTTCTCACCATCACTCCCCTTCCTTCTCACCATCACCCTCCTTCCTTCTCACCGCAGGTGGTTCCCTTATTTACCACTATAATGTCTTAAAGCATAGAACTTAGTAGGGCTAACCATACAGATAATTTTATATAGTTAGTAAGAGATCCTCTATTTAACATATATAAATAATTGAGAATACAATATAAAATAAGGATTGTCTTGGAAGCAATAGTTTTGTCTTTTTGGATATTTATTATATAAATATAAAATCCATTATAGCAGAGTTTATAAGGTTAAACTAAATGCTTGCAAATATCATTAATAGGTTAACATACCCTTCTGAACATGTCATCATGTCAGCCTCTCTGTCATTTTAAGATGGAGCAGCGTCTGTCTCCAAGTCTCTCCTCTATGTCTTAACATTTAAAAGTACACCTATTTATACCTTAGGTGTGTCCATTTTAGGATTACCGTAGTTCATATATGAAAAAGTAACACTTCTTTTACTTTATTCATTTTAGGACCTCCCTTAACTTGGCAAACATACAAGGCCATAACTAGAGGGTGTATACGTCATGGAAAAGTTCAAGATGGCATCTTAAAGTCTGAATAGCTTATCTGTTTATACTAAGTCGTAAGTGCACAGTCGTGGGAGATTCCCGGATTTGGGAAGTTCCATTAACTTGGGGTTACGACAGTATATTGTGTACTGCAAGAGTCGTAGTATAGCCTTGAAGCTTGTTTATGCATTATTGTTATTGTAACTCGTCTGGGACAAAATGGCGCAAACATATTATGCACTGAGCTTATTGCTTAAAGAAACAGTTATGAAAAACAATATGTTCCATTTCTAACACCTTGTCAGTTTGCAATATCTCTTAAAGACAAAGTACACAGTTTAAGAAATACATTTCATTCTAAAACTTGTAATATTTGCATTTGCCCATAACACCGTCACCCCCTTCCTTCTCACCATCACCCCCTCACCATCACCCCCCTTCCTTCTCACCATCACCCGCCTCTCCCTCTCACCATCACCCCCCCATACACACTTCAAGCAGCTACCCCATACACATAGGGTCTCAGACAAAAACGCAAACATGCTCACAGAGACATACATAAACACACACAAGGATACTCTCTGTCAGACACACTCTCAGGCACATACACAGGTAAACTGTGCATCAATGTGACACTTTTTTGTTAGTGGGGCCTCATGTTTGAGTTTCGCCTAAGGCCTTAAAGTCTAGAGCCGCCTCTGCAACCCAATGTTATGTATTGTGCCACACATAGATCAGGTAGGCCTCTTCTAAATTAAAGAAAATAAACGGTTAATGAAACATATAACCTATGGGTGATAAAGCCAAACGGCAAACAACAGAAGGTTTGTAGCTATAACTTGAAATGGTCAAATGAGCGAAAGAACCACCTATCCAGTAGGATAATATTCTCTCTCAGCACATCTATATTGAAAATAAAGCACATTAAAACAAAATTTAAGTAAACTGTAGTTCTACAAATAGAATCAAACACTAAATGGCCCATACTAGCCAAACATTATGTATTTGGCTGTCATCTGGGTAGTCGGATTTAGTCTACTCCCCTACTGGGAAAAACATCTTAGCGATATCTTAAGAGTAGTTCGGCAACGTTCTCTGTGTCACCCCCCCCCCCTGTAGTTTACTTCTACAGCTCCCAAACTCTTCATAGAACCTTGACACCGTGTCCACTGACCCTTCTTCTCTTGGTGACCACTTGTTTTTACCAATCCGTTGCTAAATATCTTAAAGGACCACTCTAAACCATAAAACCCATCAGCTTGCTAATGCGTGAGTATTCCACTTTATAAAAGTGCTGATTTCTATTTTTGCTGATTTCAATCTCCCAGTCCGACACAATTTCATGGCACCTATGCCCCGCTACACCCCCCTCTCCCCCCTTGGCTTGCGGTGGTACCACAACAGAAGCTGCGACTACGAACAGTGTTCCCAACATGGTGGAGACTACATGCATCCAAATTCACCTGGAGAAGTATGGCATATTACCTCGGCTTGATAGTCTCTTTGAAGCATTTTGGCAGACACTGCAGCACAGATACTTACCACCTGCCACACAAGCTCACCCACAGAGATCGCCTGCACACATAATCCAGGGCCCTTGTGACCAAGGCCCTATGGCGGCCCACCTTAGGCGGTTAGACCCCACCAGTAACACCAGAGAAAAACACAGCTCAGCCTACCAGCTTTTCTAATATATGACTCCCTGACCGGCATCATAGTGTGGGACTGTGACTTGCCATGAGTGGGTGTAGGCTGAGAGACGCCCAAGAGTCATCAATTCATCCTTTTTATGGACTCACACCTCATATACGGAGTCACGAGGTGGACCTAATTCTTTGACAGCAGTACATTAGCATGTGTTTCTCTCTTACTTTAAGCTTCTACTCTGTTTTCTTGTTCTTACAAGCTTGTTATACAGTACTTACTATATGTAAGGTGAATTGACATAGCTGAATCTGTTTTCTTTCGTGCATATAGTAGCCTATTACCTACCCAGTAGCAAAGAAATCATTATATAATACTGATGCATGCGTAGAGCTTTTCAGGAGTTTTTCTTAGTGCTGGGTCTCAAGTGTTAGACCAATACCATTTAGTTTGAAATAGTAAAATCCATTTTTTTCGGAAGCTATACCAGAATCCCTCTGCAATACCAACACGAGGCAGGTTGTACTGATACAAATCCAAATAAGGAATATCCGTTACTTAAATCTAATTGTTCTATCGTGTGTGTGTTTATTTTTTTTTTTTTACATTCTTGCACTCCGACCGAGTACCCTCCGTTGATGGACGCTTCCTAGCTTGCGCCAAGGACCACGAGCACCGCACTGGACACCACAACCACTGCAGACTCAGCAACCGCCGTAGCTTGATGGGGTCTCGCCGTCTTCCTTCCACCCTGTATGAACCTCCAGCATCCAGGACTGTGTGGGGAAGACTTCTCCTCCAAGGAGAGCATAACAGGAACAGTTCTTAAAAGAGCTAAGTGATCAAGGCTCAAGGGAGTATGCAGAGCATAGCAATTCACAGTGTGAGTATAGCTGTGCTCTCCAATCACGAAACAAGACTATGTGTTGAGGGTCAAAAAGAACTGTCTAAAACTTTTACTTGGGACTAGCTCATATGGTCATTACATTAACATTACTGTGAAAACTCAATAAAATAACGTCAAATCACAGCAGGCAACATACAGTGACTTATTATAACACAATGGCGTATTTTAAAAGGGGTGGGGGAGACAATAATTAACAGAAAATATCTCACGTGCCTGCAGAATTAGTAATATGCAAATCTACCCGAATATGCAAATGAACCAGTCTTGCTATTCAGGTAGTGCATATTGCTGTTGCTACCAACCGAGGGCACTAAACAAGCTACATAGCCAAATCCACCTAGTTGGTAGCAAACCTCAGCAGTACAGGAGAGCAGGCAATACATTTCACAGTACACACTATAAACAATTACATTACACACACACTGCAACTATAATGGGTACAGGGTGACTAAAACATATGAGAACTAAAGCAAACTACATAAGTAGTCTGTCTGAAGGTAGAATAGGGGCTTGAAAGCCAAATACATCAAAGAGTCATAGTCACATGGTAGGAGACTGGCCAACAGGCTTCTCCATAACCCAGGGAAGCAGGGCAATTTGTCACACGAAAAACCAGTTACAAAAGGCAGTTTGTAACATCTTGATTTGACGAAAACATTGAATTAATTCATAAGAAATCACACTTTTCCTAATGAGAATGTATTTTATTCTGAGAAGAACCATGGTGTCTCCTAGAGGGCAGTATTGCTTACTGCTTCAGTCCATGATACAATGACTTCATTTCACAAAACATGGACCTTTTAGGATAACTTTTCCAACAGGGCATAACCTGAGAGATATTTTGTTTACATATGAGTCTTTATTTCATTAATTGTTTACTTATCTACTTTTTTCTTGTACCCACAGTGGTGCCCCCTCCTCCTACCGCCCCCCCCCCCTTTTTTTATTTGTAGCTCATCTTTCTCTTTCTTTATTTCTTCTTTCTTATCACTTATCTTATTCCATTTATGTCATGTTTACTTTATGTAAAATGTCAGAATTATTGACGTTGCCTTTTATGATCCTGCTAATTACATGTGAAGATTTCCCTGTCGCAAAATAATAAATAACTACATTTTAAAACCTAAAAATGTAGATGAATATTTTTATATGATCAAAACATATAGTGCTTTGCGTAAAAAAAAATAAAAAATGCCATGTTCTCCAAAAAGTTAAACAGAAAAGTTTTCAAAGTGATTTTTTAATATTACTGGGTACCCCAAATCTTATGCACCCCCTAAATCTAAACATGTAGTGCATCTGAAAGGACATCCAGTGTCTTGGACTGAGGTTTAATAGCATTGGTCGTCTACAAAGCTGCTGCATTATAGTGTGAATAGATAGTTTGAGAGAGGCACATAGGCAATCCTGATTCAAGTAGCACATTAATATTTTGTTTAATTAAAATATCATATTAATCTTTAACATTACAATATCCTGTTTGTGTCATTCAGGTTCCTGAATATTTTGTCATTTGGAATGTTTTTTTAAAAAGTCACAGTTATGAAATGTCCCGGACAAGAACATAGAATTATATAATATTTTAGAGGTACCTTATAGAGAAAGAGCAATATCAGTTAGGTACGGTGTGATACAGGTGTACGAATAAGACGAATTACATTCTTTGTCAATGGTAATAAATCTTTCAATTTCCAAGAATATATAGAGAATAAAAGTAGGACTCTAATTGTACATTAACCCCTGATGGACTCATGCTGGCCTTTTACTTATAAAGCTGTGTGCTTAAGGGGGTTAATAATTGTATAACAACAGTACTGTGTTCACAGTGGCTAAGACTTTAGACCAGGGCTGTCCAACCTGCAGCCCCCCCAGATGTTGCTGAACTACAACTCCCATGGTTCCCTGGCTATCTGTTTAATTGAAAGAATCATGGGAGTTGTAGTTCAGCAACATCTGGAGGCCGCAGGTTGGACAGGCCTGCTTTAGACGATCATAGAAAAAACAACCTTAAAATCTCTATTTCACAGCTTGTATAATGAGCCTGTCGTCCACATATCATGAGGATAACAACAAGTTCGCATGCAGAGAGATAAACGTGCACTATTTAGAATAAAATATAAAGGAAAAAGGAAATCGGTTCTAAAACCAGGACTAGATATATAGTGACAGATCCACTAAATAGTGGGTTGGATCAACCACTATATATCAACTCCTGGTTTAAGAATTTAGAACTGATTTTATTTTTCCTTTATATTTAATTTGATTTGTAACCCAAGGTTGGAGCTTTCCCCACCCAGTTGTAGAAGATAAATATTTATTAGGAGCATTTTCTATATTTCCACGCCTTTGGAGACCAAGAGGAATGATCCATTTTGTTATTTGGTTTGCTTCTTGGCACTCTATATTTCTGCGCTATTTAGAATGCTGATGAATCAGGCTTCCTCTCTATGTAGAATGGAGCCATAGAATGTACAAAATGGCTGCAGCCACCCTATCTCCCAAATGGCACAATGTGCACCCCACAATGACTAACATGCTGGGAATTGTGGGATACACACATGTAGCCAATCCAAACCTCCAAGTTTTTTGTATTTTGTTTTGTTTTTGTTAAACTCTTTGTTTTTAACAAACAACCTGCCGTATCATTTCCTTATTTCGAAAATTTAAAGAGAAACCATTTTTCGTTCATTTTAAACAATATTTGAGGTCTTCACACCTAAATAAGTATATACTCCCTACTTCCCAACACCCTTTGCCATCCCTTTTAGCACCGAAGTAATGTACAGCAATGATGAATTAAATAACAGTTTTTTTTGTAACTAGTGATGAGCAGTTTGTATCCTATGTAAAATTGAAGTACATTGGTTGGCCAACCTAGAACATGATAGTCCTATGTAAAACATTTGAATGTTTAAAAGTAAAAGAAGCAGTATGTTCCATCTATGCACTGATTTTGCGACACTGAAACAGCTAATATAAGATCTATGTAAGAACCCCACATTACTGTTTCAATTGAGGATTTTTTTGTTACTTTTCATAGCATGAGGTTACTTTAAATATTCCATCCTTCGCGTGAATATTTACTGAAGTAAAATTTGTCAGGAATTCAAAGAGAATTCAAAATGCATTTAAATTTGTCAGACATAATTGAACTGGATGCATAGCTGGAGATTTTTTTCGTTCAGTTCAACAATTGTGGCCCTGAATGTAAAATTACTTTGAATTCCCTACAATTCTCACTTTGATAAATAACTCTATAGGTGTATCAGTGCAGGAAAGTTCTCGAATGTGCTAAAGGGGAGCACATATTTAAAGTATATGTATAAATGTGTCACTTTGTACTACTCAGTTGCTATAGATTTTCTTGTTTTTTTTATAATTCCCGAAACAAGAACTTAGAACTGGGCATAGGACAAAGTCACATCTCCAGACACCTCCATCATGTCAATCTGGGTGACCGGCAGACGATGAACGTAGGTGAAAACTTTTGTTCCGTTTACGTAGACACCAAAACAGGCTCCTTCATTTCTGATCTCCATCTGTGATGGGTGGGAAAGGACAACATATAGTAAGATGGCATTGAGTACTGATACACAAAGATACACATCAATTTTTAGGGCTAAAGTATGTGAACAAGAGGAGGATAAATACTCCTGTGAAAAGAACACGGGAAAGAGAAGAGGGGGAAATAGAGGACCAAAGAGAAAGTAAGAGAGGGGAGAGAACAAAGAAGAATTAGAGAAAAAGCCCATACCAATTTTTAACTTTTCGGAAAAATTTGTAACAGACACTTAATGTCAGTTTTAAGGAAAGGTTTTAAATTTGCGCCTAGTTGTGATGCGGATAAGTTTGAAAGTTTTTTAGATCTTAACAGGTTTTTACGAAAACTATGCTTAAAAAAAGTATTTACAAAAATTTTATGGAGAAAGAAGAGATAATTAAAGATAATTATAAAACATACTGATTTAAAACAAAAATTTTCATTCTAGCCGTATAATCAAAAATCTGATGCAATGAAAGTTTTTGAAAAATTATATTTTCAAGAAATTAAAATCACCAAATAAAAATCTAAATAATTTAACAAGGAAAGAGAACGAAGCACTTAAAGACTAAAGGAAGATAAATCTATTGTGATAAAGCCCACAGATAAGGGCGGGGGGGAGGGAGGGCTTAGTAATTTGGCAAAAAACTAAATATCTGGAAGAAATACATAAACAACTCAATGATAGAACCACTTATTTGAAACTAGATAGTGATCCATTAAAAAGAATAAAAGAAGAACATGTAATCTTTTTTTTTTTTTTTAAAAGGGTTTGAAATAGGTATTTTAAATAAAAAGGAATATACATTTATAAATGTTGATTTTCCTAAAATTTCAGTTATTTATATACTACCTAAGATACATACAGATACTACAAACCCCCCTGGGAAGGCCAATTGTATCTGGTATAGATTCACTTTTGTCCCCTTTATCACAATATATTGATACATTTTTACAAAATTTAGTCAAACAGCAACCAACTTATCTTAAATACACAATGAGTTTATTAACTATTTAAAAAGATTTTAATTGGGAAAATGGCCACCTGTGATGTCAGTAGCTTGTACACGAATATAGCACATGATAAAAGCTGTACAGCTACTAGACATTTTTTAGAAAAAATTGGTGACTTTGATAAACAACAAGTGGTTTTTATTTTGAAGGGGATTAATATGATTCTAAAGAATAATTTATTTTGGTATGAAAATAAATTTTATTTACAAATTCAAGGCACAGCTATGGGGATTAGGTTTGCCCCGAGTTACGCTAATTTGTTTATGTCACATTGGGAGGAGACTTTTGTCCTACCTAGCATTGACTCTTGGGCAGGCCTAGTCCTCTATAAGCGTTACATCGACGATATTTTTATTAAATGGAAAGGGAGTAAAAGTCCCCCGGGTGGATTTCTTTAGATACGCTTAATTCCAATTATTGGAATATTAAACTCACCTGTGACATTAGCGATCAATCTATTAAGTATTTAGATTTGGATGTTTTTATTGAACATAAGCAGATTAAAAGTAAAACTCATTTTAAAAAAGTCGATGTTAACAGTTTTATTGATTTGAAAAGCTGTCATTTTAAACCCTGGGTTGTAAACGTACCAAAATGTCAATTTCTTAGGTTATGTAGAAATTGCACAGAGCTTAAAGACTATCAAGATCAATCACTCATTTTAAAACAACAATTTTTAGACGAAGGTTATGATCCTATTTTTATTGATAACAGGCTTATAAAGATAACATTTTAAGCAAATCCAAGATGGTTTGAATGAGGGCTTTGAAATAAGGTCATTTTTGTAATAATTTTGTTCTATTTTACACACCTTATATTTATAAATTAATTTTTATATATAAGTTTTCTAAGTATTGGTATGTTTTATTATTATTATTTATTTTTATATACTAGCTTTTCTGAACCCCTTTTTTCCCCTTTTGCTTTATATATATTGTCTTTATGGATATACTATGCAAGCTCCTTTTTCCAATTATTAGAATGTACAGACTTGATTCACGTTGGACTTTGTTTACAAGTCAGCGCACATGCGCATCGATAGGAGTCACTCTAATGCGTTTCATGCCGGACTGACGGATCAAACCCGATCATGTGATCGGATAAGCCAGAAATATGTCACCAACTAGAGACTTGCACCACCCGCTGACCCAGAGGTGATGCACGCGGAAGTGACATACCCGGATATTTAAGAATGGACAGTGATCTGGAGACCTCACCAAGTGCTTTCAGAAAGACTATTGTGTCGAAACGCGTTAGTGCGGTTGCTTATTGGAGATCTTTATTTTATTATATATTTTTATTCATCTTATTAAAGTTTTTTCTGACTACCTTTTACGAACCCCCCGTTTTTTTTGCTCTCTGGCAATCCAAGGGGGAGTACCTGATCTCAGCAACTAACTATATATATCCCAAGGCGCTTAAAGTCTGAGCCCACTACAAATGGCCCAGTACCACGTGAGTGGGACCAATTTGTTTTAATCTGTTTTAAAGTACTGTATACAGATTTCACAATGATCTGTTGTTTCTTGTTTTTTTAGGTTTTATCCTATTTGATGGTAATTTGCATGTGTGTGTGTTATTTCATACGTTTTTAGTGTGCTCTCACCAACTTTTTATTCACAAAGAACATCAATTCATCGAACTCCATCCTCTCACCTGAAAGTTTTGCCCGGGTGAAAATGGCATGTAAGACATGTGTCTCTCTTCAGGTCCCCAAGTGCCTCTGTCCTGGGTGTTTCTCACTAATGCCCCTTCCCGAAATCTAGGATTTATATGGAGGTAGATATTCCTAGTTCTGCTGTTCAGTAGGTTAACGGCAAACCTGCAAGTGTAATAAACATAAAATAATATGAGTAGATAGGATAGGACAAAAAATATATACATAGCCAGTACAAACATCTCTCTAATTAACAGGACTGTACAAAGGACAAAGAGTCACCCACTGAGACTTGAAGAAAATAGACATTTCTTACATTATAGCAAGAACAGAAGACAATCAATCTTTAAATTCTGTATATGTTTGAAAATCCCTTTTTTTTGTAATTAGAATATTTATTGAAGACATATTTTCCCATTTTTTGGCACAATTGGAAATCTCTTCACATTTAGTTTTTTTTTTTTGTTTTTTTTAATATCTTTTGGATCAATATTAGAGACGGATGAGTGAAAGGCTGAATTTGAGTCTTTTTTTCATCTTATGTAATTATATCTACCCTACTTTAGATTTAGATCTTGTGATATTACTTACTTACAGAAGAGGAACATCTGCAGAATTGACACTTTTAGTACATGAAATAACTATATATTCTGTATGGGGGGAGGTGGGCATGGGCTAGGACAGAAGTGAATAAAAAATGAGTCCCGCTTTACGAGGACACCTGAAAAACGTGAGGTCATAGTATTGTGCCCCATCTGAGTTAAATCTGACGGCTATCTGGAGATTTGCTCCTCCTTCTAGAATTCATTAGATGTTAAACTTTTCTTGATTTGTACGATAATATAGATGCACAGGGTAGCAAGTTTATGCTATTTGGACATTGCAATGTAAACTTTGCAGGTTCATCTGACCAAACTCACTGTTTAATGAGACACAAAGCAGCCCAAATTCTCACCCAGTCTCGCAAACCGCTAGAAATAGAAAATGGGTATTTAACTTCAAACTCACTTGTCTGCTCCATAGCTTACAACCCCAGCGAGGACGATATTACGGTTCTGGAGAAAAGTCCCCTGCAGAGCACTTTGGAAGGGCATCATCTGTTCAAAAACATAGATTATTAAGACTTATTTTTTTATAAAAAGGGGAGAGTGTGAAACACCCCTCTCTGGAAATGTATCCCTAAATAATAATAATAATAATAAAGTATTTAACCAGGAAAGGTACATTCAGATTACTCTGGTTTTCAAGTACGTCACAAGAATATACATGTTTTAGGGACTCCTCAATGTTGTAATTTTGTATCATTCTAACAGTACGTGAAAGGGTAATGGCACCTGATCAGAGGATGTCTAATTTAGCTGTCTGCATTAAATAGAGCAGTTTGTGAGTATAACAGGTTGTCAATGTATCAGACTGTTCAGGTATGGCTGACTAAATCAGGAAGAGATTCACTCTCACTCAAATGAATTGCAATGGTACGTCACACCTTCACCTATGGCGTTAATTATAGACTGTATAACACTCTGTCAGTCTTCACCAATGGCAAAAAACACATCATATATTTACTGTGATCTGTGAAGGAATGGCAGTAATACAGAATGAATGGATGAATAAGCCAGACACTCCTTAAATATTCACATATTTAGGAAAAATAGAGAAAATTCTGTATATTTTCCTGATAAAATAATATTTATATATAAATATTCATACGTACCGGATTATGAATAGTCACAGGACCCTGCTAAAAAGGATAAGCAAGAAGTTTTATATTTCATCAAATGATCAGCACATAAAATTACTTCAACATTTCAAAGTTAAAGTCTGTAAGATAATGCAAATTCAAAACTCCGTAAGACATAAGACATTATAATATTCTTTAGAAGAGGGGCAGAAATGGTGAGGACCCAAAACCACGGTAAAAGATCTAAAAACTATAAACTGAAAAACCACTAAACTGAACTCAAATGTAAAGCAGGATTCTCGCACATGATATCTGAATGTTGCCAAATAAAGCTGTTAAAGGAACACTCAACAAACCAAAATCTTTTCACCTCGCCGAACTGCATTATGGGGTAATTGCCTGACCCGTTTTTATATAAAAGTGCCAATTTCAATAGGAATATGGAGTATTCGCCATATGTTTCCAGTGCTTTAATATACATCTGACAGGACCAGAGATTATTATAATTGATCACCTCACGGGTGGATTGGTCTGCAGTCTGTCTCTGTGGTGCATTAGAGGTAAAATATATATTTTTTTTACATTTTATTTAATAAAAAAGGAAGGAGTGCGGTGGCCGAAAAAACCCAAATCATTCGACCACGAAAGTCACCCAGACCACTTCAGCTCAATGAAGTGGCGTGAGTGCCTTGGTCCTGTATGTTTAACTCTTTGAGAAACTGCAATGTTTACATTACAGGGTTAAACACACCTCCAGTGACTGTTCAACTGACAGAGAGAGAAGGAGGTTCACCGACAGTGGAGATAAAGTGGGAGGCTCGGAGAAGGAAAAAAAGTTGATTTTTAAAAAAAAACCTTTATATGCCAAATTGATGTGATTTATCAGGTTTGGAATGTTCAAGAAAAGTCATGAAAGAACACCAGAGAGTAGCGCAATATTGTACAAAATACAGAATAAAAATAGCAACTGATTTCAGTAATATATCTCTGAATCCATTTATAAAATAACAGAATTATTCACTAAAATTACAATTGTCTGGAATTCAAATAGAATTTTTCATTTAAGGTCAAAATAGTTGGACTGGAAAAGTTCTCAAAGTCAAATATGTTTCCACTTCAACTACTTTGGCCTTAAATTTGAAATTCACTTTGACTTCCTGACAATTCTCCTTTTAGTAAATAACCGTGTGATGTCTGTCTTATTAAAGGGTTCTCCTTTTTGTAACTATGGTTTGTTGAAATAAAAGAATTTAACAAATTTTGCCTAATCAGGACTAAGTAATCACAAAACCTAGTTAACGAGAGCAAATTAATCCGTCAAAATTGTAAATTGGAAAGTTATAGGTTGCTGAAACACAGTTGGTCTACTCAAACACCATCTCTGCTACTCTCGGTAGAAGCATTGATGATCGCCGAATGACCGCACTTATTTGAACTACTTCATCACCTACAATTTTCAGACAGCTTCATCACAGCCATCTCAGCCTTATATTGGCCTCCCGGTGCCCAGATTCTGATCGCAGGTGCTCCCCTTTATCTATTTTTAATGGTACCCGCCTCTGATGCCTGTTCTCTGGAATCCCTCATAGTTCACATCTGAATGCAGCAGGTTCAGAGCATAGGATCTCCGCTTATGTAGGTGACCGTATTCTAGCACTCACTCACCGTGACACTTCCCTCCCAACCCTGTTCTCCATCCTTAGCAATTTTTCCCTCTGTAACATGATATAAGGTTAATATTGACTTTGGTGGCTGTCTCCGAGCACCTCTCTACAATAATATAAAATGAATGCAATTAAAATAATTTAAAAAAAACAAAACAAAAACGTGTACTGGAAAGTGGTTCGATGGACTCTGTTTACATAACCCCTTATTGGCTGACTGCTTTAAAGAGAGGAGGGGAGATTAGCAGCTTCTAAATTAAACCCAAGTGCCCTGATATTCAACGTTTTACGCAATAAACAGGGAGTTTCACTTGAAAGACTGAAGCCGAAATAGCCAATCTGGGGGGGAAATCCTAAGAAGGCTGAATTGGAATTTTGGTTTTTATAACTCTGTAAAAAAATGTGGAACTTGTTTGTTGTCTTATCACATAGTTATTTAGTGAATTTCATCCATAGCTATAGAAATGGAAAGCTGAAATTCAGAGGGTGATTAGATACTTCAGCTTACTTGATTGAAGAGATGGAAGTGAGTGGGAAGACTTCCTGGCAGCAAGAAAATGTTATAAAGGAGAGAGTGGGAATGTGTACCTTAAACAAGGAGTGCTTTATACCTACAACAGAGAAGGGTAGATAATGTAGACCAGGAGTGCCTTAACGGTATATCCCCAGATGTTTTAGATCTGCAACTTCCACAATATATTGCTTTTATAAAGCTTGGAGGGAAAGTCATGGGAGCAGAGTTCTACAACACCCTGGGGTCTACCATTTGTATCTGCTGTACACAATACATAGGGGATCTCCATAGAAAAAGGCTGAAAACTTACCATAGGACTAAATGCAGGTGGCATCGCCATGCTTGGCATCTAATAATGGTAAAACAAGAAAAAAGGATGTCATTACGGAGTACAGTTTTTACAAGTGTTCAAAACAAACTGATATGATCACTGTTTGAAAACTGATCTGTTCCTGCATTTAAGGTGTCTTTATGTTTGCTTCTTATCCCTGTTTAATTTAGAACACAGCAAATAGCAACATTGTAACTGTAATTCCATGACTTTGTAGAGTGCCCTCTTCTGCTTGTCAACTGGACATTTCACCCTCCAGGCAGGGGCGGCAGCATGTGTCACCTTATGGTAGTACTGGTCCTTCAATTGGACCCTTATTCTGCGTTGGACATAATTCAGAAACATTTTATGTTTTTCTGTGAAGTTACATAATTCAGGAAGATGTGACGTTATCAGGAAGCATTGATGCCCTTATTCAGGGAAAAGTGATGTCATCACGGAAGGTATGGCATCATTACGGGAGTAGTGACATTTTTTTAGTTGGTGTGATGTCATTCAGGAGATGTGATGTCATTCATTAAGGTATGTTGCTGCATGTGCCCAGTTTAAATAAAGGGTGCTTGTCTCAAGAGGCTGTTTTATTGGGGTGGTCCAGGCTTTGCATCATTGACAATAACATTCCTGCAATCCCTAATATGTTCGGTTGCTTTGGATATTTACCACAATTCCAAATTTAGTTAATGAGACTCAGCAGCCTAACTAATTAGAATTCGGCATGGACTGAGTGTAAATTCCTATACGCCAATTGGTGTTGCTCTCCCATGCGTGAAAACTCTTTTAGGGTTGTTCACTACACTGTGAATTGCCAGGAATTCAAAGTGAACTTTGTTTGAAGCCAAAATAGCCAAACCAAAAACTTAGCTGAGATTTTGTGCCCTAAACTTCCGAAACCACCTTGAATTCATTCTGATTTCCTGACAATCCAAACTTTAGTGAATAATCATGCTTGGTTTTCTTTCAACACATACGTGTCCAAGAACTTTGCTATACTTTTTCAGTGGAATGGAGAATTTTTACATCAACTGTACACTCCGTTCTGTCCACTCCGTCTTGTTGACATGGTCATACCTGTACCCCCATCTTCCTGTCTATGTGGAGAGTGTTGAAAAAAATCCACATAGAAGCAACAAGGGCTTCTGTAAAGGTATTAAATAAATGAGCAATAAAATGAAGTGATTGTGCAATGTGTGTTTTACTACAAACTCGTTTTGTTGTATTTGGTTTTATTTAGAGCAATTAGAGGAATTAAAATATATTTTTTTTAATTAAAGTCAGTGCACCTAAATGTCCTGCTTTATAAGGGACAGTCTTTATTTCTTTGGAACCCAAATCCTTCTCATTATCTTTTCTATCCTAAAGCTTTTTTTCCAATGACCTCTGAATTATGGGGTAAATGTGTGATGGAGATAAGCGACAAGAGTATAGGAAGGAGAACACTTGAGAGGTATGTTTAGTCGAATAATCAATATTTGCCAATTCATTTTTGATGTCCTACTTTTGTTATGTATTTTTTTCCTTTGAATTACTTGCCCTCTTCATCCAACATTGAGTTCCTTACTATGTTACATTTTTCCATACATTGTAATATGGAGATAAATTCCTTCAAAGGGCTGAAAACTCACCAATGGTGCTGAATATGCAGGAGGTGCAAACGCACTTGAAACCTAAAGCAAGACAAAATTAACAACTTTCCTCATCATGGGTTAGAACATGGGCATTGGAATAGGGAGTACTGTCCGCATTACGAGTTAGAACATGGATATGGGAGTAGCTAGTAATGTCTTCATCATGAGTTAGAACATGCACTACAAGTTAGAACATGCACGTGGGAGTAGGAAATACTGTCCTCCTAACGAGTTAGAAGATATACATGGGAGTAGTTAGTACTGCCCTCATCACGAGTTAAAACATAGACATGGGAGTAGTTAGTACTGTCCTCACTACAAGTTAGAACATGCACGTGGGAGTAGGAAGTACTGTCCTCATAACAAGTTAGAACATAGACAAGGGAGTAGTTCGTATTGTCCTCCTCACGAGTTAGAACATAGACATGGGAGTAGTTAGTACTGTCCTCATCACAAGTTAGAACACAAACATGGGAGTAGTTAGTACTGTCCTCATCACAAGTTAGAACATAGACATGGGAGTAGTTAGTACTGTCCTCACTATGAGTTAGAGCATGCACGTGGGAGTAGTTAGTACTGTCCTCAATATGAATTAGAACATGGACATGTGAGTAGTTAGTACTCTCCTCATCACAAGTTAGAACATAGACATGGGAGTAGTTAGTACTGTCCTCACTATGTGTTAGAGCATGCACGTGGGAGTAGTTAGTACTGTCCTCAATATGAATTAGAACATGGACCTGGGAGTAGTTAGTACAGTCCTCATCACAAGTTAGGACATGGTTATGGGAGTAGCTAGTAATGTCTTCATCACGTGTTAGAACGTGGGAGTAGTTAGTACTGTTCTCAACATGTGTTAGAACATGGACATGGGAGTAGTTGGTACTGTCCACATCATGAGTTAGAACAAGGACATGGAAGTAGTTAGTATTGTCCTCTTCACGAGTTAGAACATGGACATGGGAGTTGTTACTACTGTCCACATCATGAGTTAGAACAAAGACATGGAAGTAGTTAGTACTGTCCTCATTACGAGTTAGAACATGGGCATGGGAGTAGGAAGTACTGTCCTCATAACAAGTTATAACATAAACAAAGGAGTAGTTAGTATTGTCCTCATTACGAGCTAAAACATAGACATGGGAGAAGTTAGTATTGTCCTCATCACAAGTTAAAACATGGACATGGTAGTAATTGGTACTGTCCTCATTATGAGTTAGGACATAGGTGTGGGAGTAGGAAGTACTGTCCACATAACGAGTTAGAACATAGACAAAAGAGTATTGTCCTCATTACAGGTTGGAACATGGACCTGGGAATAGTTAGTACTGTCCTCCTCACAAGTTACAACATGGGAGTAGTTAGTACTGTCCGCATAACAATTTAGAACATGGACATGGGAGTTCATAGTACTATCCTTAACACGAGTTAGAACATGGACATAGGAGTAGTTAATACTGTCCACATCATGAGTATGAAAAAGGACATGGAAGTAGTTAGTATTGTCCTCATCACAAGTTAGAACAAGGCTGTAAGAGTACATATTACTATCCTCATCATGAGTTAGAACACAAAATACTGATCTCAATAAGTGTTAAAATTCTCTTCTTATCACAAGTTGGAACTTGGACATGGGAACAGGAAATACCATCCTCATCACAAGCTGGAACATGGAAATGATATATTGTCATCATCGGGAGTTAAAACAAAGACATTGAAACAGGAGATACTATGCTCATCACACTTTAAAACATGGACATGGGAACAGGAGATACTGTAATTCTCCAACATGTTAGAACATCCATATGTGAACTGGAGCTATTGTCCTCAACACATGCTAGAACATGGTATATTGTTATCATCAGGAGTAAGAACATGGACTTGAGAACATGAAACACATTGATGGTTACGAGTTAAATTATGGACATAGGAACAGGAGACACTGTCCTTTTATACAAATAAGGGACTGTGCATGCTGATAATAATTGGATGTTGCCTATGGCACCTTATAGACCGATCCAGACTCCTATCCAGAAGATAAAGAAAGGGAAAGAGTTCTGGCACACAAACGTCGTGCAAGAGCAGACTTCATTGGATTAAGGAGCAGGCCTTAATGTGCTTTTAGAAACTTGTATGCCTGGACCTTTTTATTCATTTATCTATTTCATTATAAGTTATTACATGGCCTTTGGAAAAGAAGACTTTCTTCACCATCAAGAGTTAGAACATGAACTTGAGAACAGAAGATACTATCCTTATTGTGAGTTAGAATACAGTCATCGACAAAAGAACATAACATTTGGTGTTATTAGTTAGGGAATTCAAGTTAGCCATAATCATTTAGAAAATGAACAAGAGAACACAAGGTTCAGGCATTATAAATAGAACGGGTACGGGAATGAGATCAAAATTGATATTATTACTATGGAGCCCTTGTGTATGAGGATAATTCCTGAGAACATTCCTGGTTATTTTTCAGTAGACCACATCAAAACACTGGTTAATTTTTGTTTAAAGCACCCACAAGCTATTTGCAATGTAGCAGTGAATCCTGGCATCATCATACCGTTAGCTACCAGCCACAGAGCAAGTACCCGTGACACCACCCAGCGCTATGGCTAATTAGCAGAACAGCAAGCAATGTTAGTTGTCAACATGTATTTGATTATAAAGCAAAAGATCCTATCTTCATCATGCCTTTGGTTTTTGGCAATAAAAATAGTGCATAAGCAAGATCAAAACTACTGTTACTGCCAGCTCCTATAATATAAATGTAAGTAAACATGTTAGTATTGTAAGAAAAATAAAATAAAACGTTATCAAGAAATCATATAGGGACATTATCAGATCTGAAATAATTCAGTACACAGTGTTAGTACACTGGCAGCCCGGACAGGAGGACAGCAATGTCACAAGTTGTTGGGACTTTGTAACTCTTAATGAGTGACCTATTTGTGCATAATATTCAGGAAGCGATATCATGACCAAAGATGACAGTGTGCTGACTGCGCGATAGGAACGGCTAAATAAAGTGAAAGCGATGGTGTAAGTAACCACCCACCACCAGATGCTGGAATACTCACAAAGCTTTGGATCATGCTATAAGGAGGTGGGGCGAGTAAACTTTGCTCCTGAAATTGCAATATAAAGGAAAATTGAAGAAGAATCTGAGAATTACGATAGTAAGAAAAAAAAAGTGACCTGTTTTAAGGCTATGAAGCCACACACCTGGTTGCCATATTCATCGGGTCTTCAGATGGTTAAAATGTTAAAAGCACAATGAAAGTAAAACAAATTAGTGTGCAATGGCATGATTAGAAGACTAAGCGTAGTCCCTTGGTAAAGTCATCATAGGCAGCCATATTATAAACCAAAGTCTCAAATTGTACAATTATAACCAAAGGTAATGTAAATGAGGGGTTAGTTGTATAAGGTTCAGGGGCAAGCTTGCATTTAGGATTAACCCCGTGGAAGCCAGAAAGATAACCCTCTGGTACTTGACTGCTTCTCGTTCCTTCACTGACAAGGACTGGAATGTGAGTGCATGGGTGACAGTTACGGTTACAGTTAAGATTCCACCATACAGATAAGAATAATCAAAGGGTAAGAGATAAGGTTTGGACCCATAAAATGTATCCACTAATCTGAATTAGGTAAACTGACTATATACACTCCACTTAGCAAAGGATTTATTAATGCAGTTTCCCCCCCGCAGATTATCTTCACAACATTTCATGTACTGGTATCACATTGTGATAAGCACCAATTTGCTGTATCCATCGACATAGGCGTGCGCAGCCTATTGCATTAGGGTGTGCACCCTAAAGCACAAACACACGTCGCGTGTATATGTATGTGTGTACACACACATACACACACACACATATATATATATATATACACACACATACACTGCTGTGTGTGTGTGCTGCGTGAGGGTGGTTTGAGGGTGTTGTGTGTGTAAGGGTGCTGTGTGTGTGTGTGTGTAAGGGTGCTGTGTGTGAGGGTGCTGTTAGTGTGATGTGTTTGTGAGGGTGTTTGTGTGTGTGTGTGTCTTTGTTAGAGTCCTGTTAGTGTGCTGTGTGTGTGTTTGTGAGGGTGCTGTGTGTTTGAGGGTGCTGTATGCTGTATACTGAGGTGTGCTGTGTGTGCTGAGGGTGCTGTATGTGTGTGGGTGCTGTATGTGTGAAGGTGCTGTATGTGTGTGCTGTGTGTGTGTGCTGTGTGTGTGCTGTGTGTGTGTGTGTGTGCTGTGTGTGTGGTGCTGTGTGTGTGTGTGTGTGTGGTGCTGTATGTGTGAAGGTACGCTGTGTGTGTGCTGTGTGTGTGTGAGGGTGCTGTATGTGCGTGGGTGCTGTATGTGTGTGGGTGCATGTGTGTGAGGGTGCTGTATGTATGTGTGTGTGTGTGTGTGTGTGCTATATGTGTGTGTTGTATGTGTGTGTTGTATGTGTGTGTGTGCTGTATGTGTGAAGGTGCTGTATGTGTGTGCTGTGTGTGTTTGTGTGCTGTGTGTGTGTGGTGTATGTGTGTGAGGGTGCTGTATGTGTGTTTGTGTGCTGTGTGGGTGTGCTGTATGTGTGTGTGGGTACTGTATGTGTGCTGTATGTGTGGAAGGTGCTGTATGTGTGTGCTGTGTGTGTGTGTGTGTGTGTGTGTGTGCGGGGTGCTGTGTGTGTGTGTTCAGTGAGTGTGTGTGTGGGTGCTGTATGTGTGTGTGTGCTGTGTGTGTGTGCTGTATGTGTGTGAGGGTGCTGTATGTGTGTGTGTGCTGTATGTGTGAGGGTGTTGTATGTGTGTTTGTGTGTGTGTGTGTGCTGTATGTGTGTGAGGGTGCTGTATGTGTGTGTGTGCCGTATGTGTGTGCTGTGTGTGTGTGTGTGCTGTATGTGTGTGTGTGCTGTATGTGTGTGTGTGTGTGTGTGTGTGTGCTGTGTGTATGTCTGTGTGTATGTGTGTGCTGTATGTGTGTAGGTGCTGTGTGGGGGGTGGAGGTGGGGGTACATTACTTAATATCCCCCCTCCCTTCTTACCTTATGTAGGGAGGGGGGATTCTTGTTCCTGCTGCTTTCCTTGGTGGTCCAGTGGAGTGTGAACTCTAGCCCCTGTGGGGATAGAGTTCACTCTTGCGAGATCTGAGCGTTGCTGCATTAACGCTCAGATCCCGCGAGAGGAACTCGGCAGAGCTGCTGGTTGAGCTCCCCGGGTCCTCTCCTGCCTCCCTCCATGCTGCAGTGGGGAGGGAGGCTGAGAGCAGAGCCGGCGCTCGGATAGCGAAGCCTCTGCATGAGCCGACAGTGGAGATCCTGAGATCTCCCCTGCCGGTCTCACTCCATAGGGGTGCCGCGGGGATTAGGGTGTGCCCAGGCACACCCCGCACACCCCGTGCGCACACCTATGTCCATCGAGAGATTCCCCCCTGAGTATCTGATAATGAGGAAATCACAGGTATGACAAATTAACGTCATCGGTCTCCTCTAGCTGGAGAGGATTTAAAGAACAAGTCTTTATAAACAAGTCATTCTGCATAAGATACTCTAAAGCTCACTTCATACTTGAGTCCAAATATCCACATCACTTAAGGACTTCAAAACAAAGGGCCATTGGCGAGAGAATCCAATCATAAGAATCTAACGTTATCTAGGAGTGGGATTAATGACTGCTCCGGAAAGACTTGAGGGGTCATTGGTTTGGCTAGACATATGGATTCTTAATGCATCACCCCAATACAATGTACTGCAGAATGCGTTGGTGCCTAGTGGCCAAATAACGGCGTATGCCTCCAGAACTCACCATAGGCCCAGAGAAGGTGACACAGCTGAGATTGACATCCCCACTGACTTGAACTGACTGGATGGTTTGGTAAGACAGACGGTGACGATATTCCAGTAAAAATTGCCCATTTGCTGTGACCTGGAAGACATCAAGACAAGTAATCCATTAAAAGGGATAGTAGACGCTGATAAATATTAAAGAGTCAGATATGGAATATATGGGAGTCTCATGCTAATCAGCAAATAAAAACTAAAATTTTAGCATTTTTTTTTTCAGTCTGCCTGAATTATCCTTCATGTTTCTAGAGGAATCTGGATTCTGATTTTACAAGTTGATATTAATGAGGAGCAGACAGTGGGTGTGAAAGGGGGTTGATGGGTAAATACTAGTTAACATCACTTTGCCTGTAAAGAACCCTGCTTACTAATGTGCTAATAAGGATTCTGATATTAACTAAATTAGTACTATTTAAGAGCATGTTCTGTGTGCCAACTGGCTGGATAAGGCTACTGATTAGACAAAGCAAATCTTGATACATTTACCAGATCGTGGAAAGACAGGTGTGAATGGTGTGAATGTTACCATATTAACTTAAGACACATACCTGGAAAGCGTGTCCTAGCACAGTGATGGCTATGTCGAAGTACGTGCTCTTACGAAAAGGCATATTTCCTTTCCTTTCTTCAGAGCCCCACTGGTTCCCCTGCTGGGTGTTGCACACAATGACATTTCCCTCATCAAATCGTGGGTTAAAGTGAAACGCGATGTCATTGTTGAACGAGACAAAGTTTACTGCAAACCTACAAGAAGAAAGAACATTAAAGAATGTCCCTGTTAGATAAAGTCTTCTTTAGCCAATGTCTCTACATCAGCATTAAATAGAAGGCCTATTTTTTCATGAGAGAGAGGAACAGTGCTCGTGAAGTTAGTGGAAGTGAAGTCACCAAGCTCCATTTTTAAATCTGATGGTTTATATTTAATAAAAGAGAGCAGAACTCTCTGGGTTATCAGCAATTCACACCCTACACATAGCTCTTTGTTTTTCAGTCTTTCGCTAGGAACCAAGATCTTTAGTTACTCCCTCTTCAAATAGAACGTGGAACATAGCAAATTCTTTTCTCAATACCAGCTTTGTTAGACTCTTTCCTGGGTCTCCATTGCTCCGGGTAAGGCATTGCTACGACAGTAACCAATTCATTGTGTGCAGTTGTCTGTGGCCCAATGAACGAGAGGTGCACTGGAAATGGGCCAAATGATGAAAACTGACCTTAAGGTTATGAAGCACTGCTTTAAGAGATAGTAAGGGGCTGTCAGGCACCAATGCTCAGAATAAGAGAATTTGTCTGTGAGTCTGAGGGGTTATTAACTAAACTGTGCAAAAAAACTAAAACAGCCATTTGTGACAATAGCTGAGTTGGAGAGTTTTTCCAAATCGGCTATTTTGGCTTTTTTTGGCTGGGAGGATGTCAGATCCTTTTAATCCCTTGTGTCAAATCTACAGATACACCAACTGATTCGTCTTTCAGTAAATTCTAATTATTGGCCAAAATAGCAGTGTTTTGAAAAATGATCCATCACAGTTAATATTTGCCCAAAGTTTGAAATTCCTGACAATTCCCAATGTAACGAATAACCCAGCTTATGTCTTGTGAGTGTCTCTCTGTGAAAAGCAAAACACACTCTCAGGTACTCTCGGGGAGTATAAATACAAAAACGACCACATCAGCCCCAATACATACAGTAAAAACCAAAGAAAAAGTACTCTCTTGGAGTATGTCTGTCTCTCTGTTGGGAGAAACAGTCTTAGGTACTCTTTATATGTCCATTTCTCTCTCTTCTGGGTGAAGAATTACCATTCATGTACTCTCTATTCCTGTCTCTCTCTCTCTGATAGAAGGGCAGTCTAGTGTACTTTCAACCTGTGTGTCTGTCTCTTTGCTGTAGGAAGGACAGTCCTACAGTTTTACTCACTTCTTGGCGTGAGCGCGTGCTTGCCCCTGGATGACCACTCTCTTGCCTTCAGAAATACCCCCGAGTATTGCACTCTGGAAGGGCACAGTCTATGAAGAAAAGAGAAATATATTGAGTCACATTGTTACCAATAATTGAAGGCATTCACCTGACACAGGGGAGAGTAGTTACTTTATATTCGCAGTATTTATCAACATTGAGGCACATTTATTTATCCAGGAATTGCAGAAAACTGACAGACAGACTGAAAATTGTAAGAAAAAAAATTATTCTCTGATAAACTAACTACATTGGAATTTTTGTCTCGTTCAAGTATTGCGGCCAAGAATTTTCAATGGGCTTTTTAGTTTTCCAATATACTCAGTATGGTAATAATCCCCTATCAGGGTTATTCAATAAACCATGAATTCACCAAGGAACTGCGCATTTAAGATCAAAATTCCCAAACTAGAAAAAAGTCTTCTCTTCTTTGTACGCCTTTATCATCAGATTGTTTTTTTGTTTTTGTTTTTTAAAACATCTTTTTTTTTCATTTTATTGTGAATGGAACCAGTCAAGAGCCGGGCATCAGCTGTTTTTTGCAGCATTAGTACAGACAGTGACAGATACGCACACTTGCTGTCATTGCTCCTTCTAGAGCACAGTATTTTCCAATTAGGATGTCAAATCACCTTCCATACCAGCCACGCACTCCCAGACAAGGCAGGAGCAGTGGTAGACAGTGGGTTTACAGTACTGTCACCGCTCCAGCACCATCACGCCCTCTACTGCCCAGTGAGGAGTAAGACATTAGCCTGCTTCTCCCTAGGGTTTACCTAATCTCCTTCTAACAGAATTCATTTGTGAGACTCTGTAAGTGTGCTTATGTGTGTCTAACTGTTTTGTTTGTGAGTGTGTGTCTGTATGCAGGTTTATCTGTGTATGTGTTAGCCGGTACATGTGGATCTGAAAGTTGTTGCCTATTTCTACCAATGATTGTGGTGTAGGTGAGTGTGCACCACTGCCTATCTGTGTTTGTTTTGTTGATTATTTAGAAAGGAAGTTCAGACATCAAAGTGTGTGCAGGTGTCGATTTAATGGCAGTGTACAGCGGCAATAAAAATTGCTTTTATGTATTAGCAAGCATCATAACGTTTACACTGTGTCACCTGATAACTGGCACATACGGACTTTGTACTTCTTACTAAAGAACGGAATACACGTGATTGCTTTTATCAAGATCCACATGGTCATACCAAGAGAACTACATATCACTCTGGACAAACGTGGGACATAATTATGGATTTAGGTGAAAATAGCTTATTTTAAACACCCAAAAACAAGCACTCGAGAAAAGAGTCTAGTGTTCTTTCCCCCACATTTTATTAACAATTGTCCCTGTAAAGCAATGGTACTTACACTGAACAAAATTATAAACGCAACACTTTTGTTTTTGCTTCCATTTTTCATGAGCTGGACTCAAAGATCTTAGACTTTTTCTATGTACACAAACAGCCTATTTCTCTCAAACATTGTTCACAAATCTGTCTAAATCTGTGTTAGCGAGCACTTCTCCTTTGCCAAGATAATCCATCCACCTCACAGGTGTGGCATATCAAGATGCTGATAAGACAGCATGATGATTGCACAGGTGTGCCTTAGGCTAACCACAATAAAAGGCCACTCTAAAATGTGCAGCTTTATCACACAGCACAATGCCACAGATGTCGCAAGTTTTGAGGGAACGTGCAATTGGCATGCAGATTACAGTAGTCAAGGCGAGAAAGGACAGTGGAATGGACCAACACCTTAGTCGCATCTGGCGTTAAGTAGGGGTGGATGCGCGCAATGTTTTTGAGATGGAAATGACAGGATTTCACGATAGACTGAACATGAGGCTTGAAGGAGAGGTCGGAGTCAAAGAGAACACCTAGGTAGCGAGTCTCCGTGGTGGAGCTGATGGTAGCACCGTTGACTTGGAGGGAGACAGACACAGGAGTAACAACACTTGAGGGAGGAAAGACCAGAATTTCAGTTTTGGTCAAGTTTAGTTTAAGGAAGTGGGCAGCCATCCAGTTAGGAACAGCAGAGAGGCAGTCAGAGACACTAGTCAAGAGGGATGGGGAGAGATCAGGAGAGGACAGGTAGATTTGCATGTCACCTGCATAGAAATGATATTGGAAGCCAAAGGAGCTAATGAGTTTACCAAGGGAGGCAGTATAGATGGAGAACAGTAGGGGACCAACAGAGAGGAGTTGGGGAGAAGAAGCAGAGCCAGAGAAAGAAACACTGAAAGAGCACTGGGAGAGGTAGGAGGAGCACCAGGAGAGAGCAATATCTCGTAGACCGATATTGCGGAGGATGAGAAGAAGCTGTTGATGATCAACAGTGTCAAAAGCCGCAGACAGGTCAAGGAGAATTAGGATAGAGTAGTGACCACGAGATTTTGCAGCGAGTAGATCATTGGATACTTTGGTCAGTGCCATTTCCACAGAGTGCTTAGCGTGGAAACCAGACTGAAGCGGGTCTAGCAGAGAGTTGGACTCGAGGAAGTCTGTCAATCTCGCATACACAATTTTTTCAAGGATCTTGGATGCAAAAGGCAGTAGCGATATAGGATGATAGTTGGATGGGGAGTTAGGGTCAAGATTGGGCTTCTTTAGAATTGCGGTTACAGTTGCATGTTTGAAGGGCAATGGAAATATACCAGAGGAGAGAGAGAGATTGAGAATTTTAGTGAGAGGTGGAGAAAGAGAAAAAGACAGAGTACGGATGAGGTAGGAGTAGCACCAGGAGAGAGCAATATCTCGTAGACCGATATTGCGGAGGATGAGAAGAAGCTATTGATGATCAACAGTGTCAAAAGCCGCAGACAGGTCAAGGAGAATTAGGATAGAGTAGTGACCACGAGATTTTGCAGCGAGTAGATCATTGGATACTTTGGTCAGTGCCATTTCCACAGACTGCTTAGCGCGGAAACCAGACTGAAGCGGGTCTAGCAGAGAGTTGGACTCAAGGAAGTCTGTCAATTTCACATACACAATTTTTTCAAGGATCTTGGATGCAAAAGGCAGTAGCGAGATAGGATGATAGTTGGATGGGGAGTTAGGGTCAAGATTGGGCTTCTTTAGAATTGGGGTTACAGTTGCATGTTTGAAGGGCAATGGAAATATACCAGAGGAGAGAGAGAGATTGAGAATTTTAGAGAGAGGTGGAGAAAGAGAAGAAGACAGAGTACGGATGAGATGCGAGGGAATTGGATCTAGGGAGCAGGTGGTGGGGCGGGAGGACTGGAGCAGAGCAGAAACCTCTTCCAATGTAGCGGGTGCGAATGAACATAGAACAGCAGAGGGAGTGAAGTTAGGGAAAGTATTGTAAAGGGAAGAAGAATGATGAGAGATCTCGTCTCTGATTGTAGAGATCTTGTCAGTGAAGTGAGTTGCAAAGTCTGAGGCGGTTAAGTTAGTAGGTGGAGGAGGAACAGCAGGGCAAAGAGAGTTAAATGTGTGAAATAGTCGTTTGGGTTCGCGGGAGAGTGTGGTTATGAGGGTATTGAAGTAATTTACTTTTGCAGAGGAAAGAGCAAAGCTGTATGAGCTCAGCATAAATTTATAGTGGAGAAAGTCAGATGCACAGCGAGACTTTCTCCAACAGCGTTCAGCAATAACTATATAATGCCAATAATAATAATATACCCCTGGAGATTTCCTTATATAAGGAAATGTTCTTTTAAAAGTGATTGATAGAAATAACCCACCAAAAAAAGGGAAATTTGCATAAAAATGCATCCACTGATGTTGGACTTGGTAAATAGTTTAACACTTCATTTTAATGCAAATCACTCCTGCTGTCTGAGCATGATGGGATTTTTAAAATCAGATTTACATTTCCCGCCTTCTCTTTACTCCATTTCCTCCTGTAATGTTTTGCAATATCTTATCTTGTTTTTTACTGCTTTCACGATATCGGTGTATTCTGTTCCCCTCCCCCACGCACTTTTCATTTCTTTCTTATCCCTCTCCCTATGCATATGGTTTGTTTATTGAAGTCCATCCATTACTTCTGGTCCTGTTCAACACTTAACCCATTACATGCCCCATAGCAGCGTATTCCTTTATACGGTTGCCAAACTGGCCATGTTTTCACGGACACATTGGTGGTTATGTATAAAAATTTTGCATTTACTTTCATAGTAGCAGAAGTTTTAAAGGGACACTATAGGCACCCAGACCACTTCAGCTCATTGAAGTAGACTGGGTGCAGTATTCCAGGTCCCTTAACCCTAATTACCTTTGAGAGTTAACTCCACCTCTAGTTGCTGTCTACCAGACAGCCACCAAAGAAACTTCAGAGTCATTAGGCAACTTTCGCACTTTTTTCGCGCTATGCATGAGGACCTACAGCGCCACCCAAAACTCCATAGAAAGCAAAATATAATGCCATAATGCCATAGCAAAGAGCCATCATCGCGCATGAGCCGGAAGTATGGTATTCATGCTGTGCAGTTAATTCAATAATCATGTCTGAGAAAGCTATTCAAACAAAAACAACAGCATTGGTGGAACGTAACCTGAAACTTGGCAAGCTGTAACTTTCATAGGAATTTTGATCAAATCTTCCTGATTGCAGTTTAACCCTCTAACAACTAGTCATTGATATACCTCCATACCATAAAAATTTGTTGTGTGTGTATTTTTTTAAAGGAACCCTTGAGTCTGCATTGAAAGAGGAAATGTCACTTCCTCATTTAAAAAAAAAAAAGTGCTATAAGTTTTAAAAATTTTTTACATTTGTTAAGATTTTACCTACAACCTTTTCGAGCTAAAGGCTAGTAAATTATCTAAATTACTTGTGCAATATGCCACCGCTTTAGAAAAAAGGACGTTGAACCTGTCAAAGTATGGAAAAGCTGCAATAGTGTTTCATGGAGTAAAGGTAAAACAAATTTTAATTTCTCTGGAAGCGATAATTCTTCTTTAACCCATTATTATTATTATTTATAATTATTATTATTTTTTATTTTTTTACTGCATTATATAAAAGTGCATTAAAATATGAAAAAAAACAACAGGATAAAAATAATAATAATTTAAAAAAAAAAAGATAATCATTTTTGAAGTGCCAGCACTTGCTGCAAATCCCCAAGATTTGCAGCAATTTAAGTGATGAGCTCTTGCCATACCAGGAAGTGAATGATGTATTTGGAGGAGGTAAACTAATTATAATTTAAAAAAAAATAATAAATAAATTATTATTAATAAAAAATATATACCTAGCATAATTAAATGTGACTCGGCGTACACATTGCAGATAATTTGCACGGCGTCCGCTGTGTCCCTTAAAGGATCCATTACTAAAATGGAATGTCGCACTGGAATTACAAGTGACATACTATACTTTAGGGACTAGTGAGAGTTTACTGCAAGGTGTAGGATTTGGCACTATTGTGGTTAATTTTTTTTTTCCCCCATCAATCTATTGTTAAATGCAACGCAGGAAATATCAAATGTCTGGCTGTTCTCCAACTTGTTAATCAGCGTGATATGTGACAATAAAGGACAGGTATTGCTGTGATAAGAAAAGGAGATTTTTCGAATTACCTAGGTTTTTTTTTTTCAAGGTGTAAATTTTCCATTTTAGGCCAAAATAGTACATTTTGCATTTCCAAATCAGCAATGTTTTCGGTTCAGCTACTTTGGCCTGAAACTTAAAATTCACGTTGATTGTTGGAATATTTACACTTTGGTGAATAATCCTGCATGTTTTCTCGATTTACCGAGATGTACGACGGAACCTGAATATTGCTGCCCAGCAAAATTTAACATTCATCATTTTATATTAATGGATGTGAATTCTGCGTACTGCTAAGAAGCACTTTTCATGATCTGCCCAACAACACGTGCAAAATGGATCTCACAACCCTACCTAATCTCAGGGCGACCAGTTTAGACAACTACGTCTAATACTCCGTTCCAACCACACAGATACCCAGCACAGCATTTAACCCAATTTCCCCACAAAGTTCAACTGAGCAATTTAACCCTTGCGTGTGATATAACCCCCAAAACCTGCCAGTTTTATTAATATATATATATATATATATATATATATATATATACTGCATTAAAGCTCTTTCCCCCTCCAGATGTTCCTGAACTACAACTCCCATCATTCCCTGGTCACCTATCTATTGCATTCAAAGAATTCTAGGAGTTTTAGTCCATCAACAAGGGGTGGAGGGGTCAGAGATTGAGGACCCTTCTCCAGATCATCCATCAGTTTTCCTTTAATGACTGACAGCACATGCGAAAGTTGCCCAGCAGTATGCAGAATTCATGTGCTGCAGTATTATTCAGTCATTAATTGCCTTATTTTCCACATGCAGATGAATTCTACTTAGTGCAGGGATACACTGCATCACGTGCAGCCCAGTAACTGTATGTGTATCTGGCAATCCTATCCCACAAGAAACATGAGCAGGAAATCTTTCAGCCATTCCTATCCTTTATAAAGACTTTACACTCCCAGAGTAAGATATCTCAATAATAAGCACACAGAGCCCCCAGGAAGCAGACAGAAAGCCCCCCACAGAGCAGACAGATTTAACTTACAGGATTGTAAATGGGAGCAAAGCTGGCCATGGTGTCTGTCAGATGCTGTGTTCAGCTGCTAATGCTCAGTTAGTTTCGTTTTTGAAGAAATAGACGTGACTGATATAAGTAAACCCAGGAGGGAGGAGAAGGGAATACACAGGGTAAAGGTTACAATGTAGTTTAGCCAACGTTCCACTTTATTATTGGACTTGCAGCCAGTGGTGTATCCTGGTTTTGTGCTGCCCTAGGCAGGACAAAACTCAGGAGCCCCCCAAATCCCCCCCCCAACCCGCCCACGCGCGCGTGACCCCCACCCATCCCTTCCCCCCGCCTACTAAATACACACACACACACACTCACTGACAGATACGCATACACTAGCTAACAGAAACACAAACTCACTGACACACACAGACACTCACTCACTAGCAGACACACACTAGCAGACACACACACACTCACTGACACACACACTCACAGGCAAACATACACACACAGTCAGACACACACACACACACACTCAGGGGGGCGCTGTGAATAAAATATGCCCGGGCCGAGTTTGTTTCCCAGTCCGGTCCTGCCCACCTCTCACACATTATTATCCCCCCTCCCTTTCATCAATACACGCCCCCCTTCACACCATTACCCCCTCCTTCACACCATTACCCCCCTCCCTCTCACCATCACCCCCCTCCCTCTCGCTATCACCCCCACCTGTCTTGCTTCATAACATCAATATCCGTTATAAAACCAAGAAAAGTTGGGCCTGGATGGTGAGCTGATTCGGTGGTGCAATGGGCCACTTGATTGGATTTTCCCCCCAGGCCTAAGGCTGCCAGCCCTCCCCGTGTTTACTTAATATGTAAACTAAGTCAAATGTAGAAATCCACCTCTCTTCATCCTGCAAATGGGTTTTTAGACTTAGCTTCCCATCAATCATTGTTATCAGCTCTCTCATTTACACTTAGCATTCAGCATAGAGCAAGCAGAGAGAGAGAGAGAGGAAACACTGTGATGAGAGGAAACGAAACTAAAGTGTTTCTATTTCTTGTCTTCGTTTTCAATGATTGCTTTGTCGTGATGTTGTTTGCTAAATTTTAACATGAATTTTAAAGAATAATCATGAATAAAATGTCTACGCAAATTACAGGTGATTTTCAATGTTATATTTAACGGAGTACATTGCAGAGAAGTGACAGTGTCCCTTTAATCTCTATGCAGGTCACTGTAAAGTGTAATTACTCGAGTTCCGATTTGTTCGAGAACATAATCAAAATGTCCCATAAGAAATATTGTAAATTTTTTTTTTTAAATTCTTTATTTATATTGTGCAAGTTATAACAACAAAGCTTTGTAGGCCACGACAGCACTTCCAAGCAGAGAAATAGGTTTAAGAAGCATAGTCATGGCATTCGATTAGACAGCACATTTTTGTATTGTAAAATGCAAGAAAAGGTCTATTCTGGTAGAAAAGGTGTAGACTGTAGTGTGCTCTGACAGACATTTTGAGTAGAACACAAGTTTTAGAGGAGGAATTGGAAGTAGAGAAAACGAGTAGGCTCCCCAGACTGACTATTCATGTAACAATAAGTTTGTTTACGCTAGGCACGGTTATAAACATAATCTACAGAGTTTAGATATTAGCACAACATTAGCTAATAATTGTAGATATTTTGTTAAGTGGCAGCAAGATTATGAGTGTCTCAATATGCATATGCCTATCATGGCAAAAAAGGGTTAAAACAAAAATAGATGACAACATAACATATAACATAGTCAGCCAGGTAAGCCAAGGTGTCTGGTATAGTCCACTGGTGCCCTGCAAGGTGGGTCATCTGGTCTGGCAGCCTGATATTGATGGGGTATCCATGCAGGCAGATCCGCAGTGGGATTAGAAGCCCCCTCCGTGCTGTGTGCTCTGGGTACCCTGCCGCTGCTGGTTCCTCGTGGCCATCGGTGGGGATCCTGTACAAGCTAATCTTAAGGCCCTGGAGGGCAATCGCGGCAGCCAAGCTTCATTCGTGAGTAGGTAGACAGGGACTTCCAAGATGGGACTTCACTTGTGTTCAGGCTTGTGATTCGTAGGTAGGAGTTATGCTCAGCAAGCTGTTGTTTCCGCATGCGGGCAGGCAAAGCTATGTTGTGTGGTATTGGTCGCATTGCCGCCATTTTGGTGCCCAGGCGCGTGATACACAGTGCCAGGTAGGCTGGATGGTGGGCCAGTGGAAGGTGGTATTTTCCTCCAGTGGGGACCGGGATAACCCCCCGGTCCATGGGGGGGGAAGCGGGACCCTCGAGGCGCATCGCACGGCCGTTGCATGGCAGCCAGGTTTGCAAACAGGACGGCGGCCATCCGCCCCGCTCTTCACCCTCATAGGCCACAGACCCCGAAGCCTCATATCGCCCACAGGGGCTCCGAAACTCCCGATCTCGGGGACCGCGGTGGCTCCAGCAACTGCCCGGATACCTGAGAACTTTTGGGCACTAGTATTGCTGTGTTGCTTGGATCTTGTGCCAAAGGAGACCCAATTTTGTCAGGAGCCTCTGCAACCCGCGACCGGTCAGCATGGCGGTCGGGCCCCGCCCCCAGAAATATTGTAAATTTGATTAATCCATTCCAGACCCCCCAAATTATTATCATCTACCATAGTTTCACACAGATCTGCAGCCCTAGGGACAATATCTCTACACTAGATTTATCAGGTTAATGAGTTGGATAGGTGTTAAGGGATGCATGTGGTAGGTGTGACGTGCATGCCCTATGTGTCTCAGCAGGGCAAATTAACCCTCTCTCTCCCTAGTATGCAACCAACCACATTTATCAATAGTGAGTTCACCAAATTTCACTCATTACCAGTGGATCATGCCAATTATACTCCTATAAAGAGTATAGTGGATATGTCGGATATTGTAACGATGAGTAAGTAAGTACTCAACTGTGAGTAGTTATGGCAGCAATTAATCTATTTATGAGAGGTTAATGTAGTGTGATTTGTTAGGGTACCGAGGATCGTTTGGGTACCAAGACATTTTTTTCTAAATTTGTTGTTGGTTGGACTACTGAATTGTTCAGGTAAGGGACTGTTTGAGTTCTGCAGTTCCACTGCCAGAGCATTATTTGAGATATCATATCCGCGCATAGAGCACATATAATCAGTATGAACATCCCCTCAGAGCTGTTAATTTTTCCAGTCTTTATATCTGCACAATAAGCACCCCCCAACACAGGCGTCCAGCTGTATGGAGTATTAGGGAGTGGGTCAATGATGCAAATCGAGTTGCTGTCACCACCTAAATGGGCCAACCTTCCCAGAAAGGGGGAGGGTCTACTTGGAGAATTGGTCAGCCCTGTGTAAAAGCTGCCTGATAATCAAGCTAACCGGCCCACCAAAGGTGGACTATGCAGGGAGCTCTGCTTCAGTTCTTTTTTGCAGTGTCCTAGTGGCAAGTGCCTATAGCAAGAGCGTGTCTAATGATGCGCTCGCAATTAGATTTTTGGGACACCAGGGAACAAATTCGGGATGGTGGGACACAACCTGAAATCAAGACTGTCCCACTAAAATTGTGAATTTAAAGAGGCATGCAATAAGAGCTTTATATTGACCTAGAAAAGGTCACTAAATTAATTGGTTTAATTTCTAAACAGAGCAGAACTATGTTATGTTATCATAACTATGTTATCATTTTGCTACTAGTAAAGACAATGTTACTGTTTTATGTATTTTTTTTAATCTGTTATCTTTGTATGGTGAAGTATCTATCAAAAGACTCATGATTTAAAGGGATATTATAGTCACCAAAACAACTCTAGCTCAATGGAGTAACGGTGGGCAGCATGTCATTTTCATGGCCCAACAAATAAAGAAAGAAATGAAGTTAAATATTTTTAAAAGTCACCAAAATGACTTTAGCCTAAAGAAGCAGTTTTAGTATATAGATCATGCCCCTGCAGTCCCATTGCTCAATTTTATGTCATTTATGAGTTAAATCAGTTTTGCTTCTGTCCACACATCCCTAGCCACACCTCCCCTAACTGTGAATGGCACAACCAGCATGTAAAAAAGGTTTAATTTGCAATCAGATGTTACCCAGAGTTCAGTAAGGCTTTTGGCACTGTCGCAAATTGAAGTCTTATCAATACACTGCAATCTTTGAGTTTGGATTCCAACAGAGGGTTGTAGTCAATGGAGTATATTCAAAGCATGGTCTTGTCACCAGTGGGGTACCTCAGGGATCTGTACTTGGACCCATTCTCTTTAATATTTTTATTAGTGATATTGCAGAAGGTCTTGATGGTAAGGTATGTCTTTTTGCTGATGATACTAAGATATGTAACAGGGTTGATGTTCCAGGAGGGATAAGCCAAATGACAAATGATTTAGGTAAACTAGAAAAATGGTCAGAATTGTGGCAACTGACATTTAATGTGGATAAGTGCAAGATAATGCATCTTGGACGTAAAAACCCAAGGGCAGAGTACAGAATATTTGATAGAGTCCTAACCTCAACATATGAGGAAAGGGATTTAGGGGTGATTATTTCTGATGACTTAAAGGTAGGCAGACAATGTAATAGAGCAGCAGGAAATGCTAGCAGAATGCTTGGTTGTATAGGGAGAGGTATTAGCAGTAGAAAGAGGGAAGTGCTCATGCCATTGTACAGAACACTGGTGAGACCTCACTTGGAGTCAGTGGTGTATCCTGGTTTTGTGCTGCCCTAGGCAGGACAAAAATCAGGCACCCCCTTCCCCCGCGCCACCCCCACCCAACCATTCCCCCCCGCCCCACCTTCTAAATACACACACACACACACACACACAAACAGTCAGACACACACACAGTCAGACACACACACACAAACACACACATACACAGTCAGACACACACACAGCCAGACACAAACACACACACACAGTCAGACACACACACACACAGTCAGACACACAACACACAGTCAGACACACACACACAGTCAGACACACACACACACAGTCACACACAAACACACACACACACAGTTACACACACAGTCAGACACAAACACACAGTCATTCATACACACACACACACACAGACACGCACACACACAGAGGCAGACAGTCACACACACACAGGCAGTCATACACACACAGACACACACAGGCAGACAGTCACACACACACATACAAGAAGACAGTCACACACACAGACACACACACAGGCAGTCATACACACACACACAGACACAGGCAGTCATACACACTCACACACAGACACACAGGCACACAGTCACACACACACACACACAGTCACACACGGGCAGTTCTACACACACACACAGACACACACAGGCAGACAATCATACACACAGGCAGACAGTCATACACATACAGACAGTTACACTCACACTGACAGGCACACATAGTTACCTCTATTCATTGTGGAGGCAGACAGGCAGTGCAGCTACTGGAGACTAGTTGTTGGGGAAGCAGGGACTCCTTCTTGCTTCCCCTGCAGCAGTTATCCGGCACTTTTAGCTTCGCCTCCACCTGCCACACGGGAAGCTCCACCCCGTCACACGGGAAGCTCCGCCCCGCGGCAATTGTTTTTTTTAAATCCCAGCCGGCCATGTGTGAGCTGTGTCGGCCACAGGGTGCCCCCTGGTCCATGACGCCCTGTGCGGCCGCACAGCTCGCACACCCCTAAGACTGGCCCTGATTCAGCAATCTAATCAATTGTCGGGCGATACAGAGCTCAGATACAGAGACACAATTTGAGACTTTACCAAGCCGGCTACTCACAGGAGACCGGAGAGACACCGCTGTGGCCTATTTTGCCAGAGCTGGGAGGAGGCGGCCGATCTTCCTGCTCACCGGTAAATCACCAGTCTACACACTCTCCTACCTCCACCCCCTGGACCGGCGGTGGTCATCCCGGTCCCCACTCGACTGCCTAAACCTCCTGTGCCCCTCCCCCTTTCTATATCCATCAATCTGTACAGCCTTGCTCAGCACAACTGTCAAGGCCCTCCTCCGCCTATTTGACTCCATGGGGCTGCATTAGCCTCCATTCTTTTAAAATGTCCATCATCATTAATTTGTATAGGCAAGCTTATCAACACTCCCTTCAACTAGTCTGTCCCCTCTCTCTTTGCACAGTCTCTCTCTCTCACTTTCTATTCTACATCTTCTTCTTTAATTAGTTTAACTATGTAAAACTTTTAAATCCAGTGATATCATACGCCTTTTTGAGACATTGTTCTTCTGCTTGTGTTCTCTAATACCTCTCCTTTCATGGAATCTAGTTGGTACGATTGTCTATAATTGTAATAATAGCTAGAGCTTGGTATCTAATCATATTGTCCCAAACCACATACATGGAAGCCATGACTAAGTGCAGTAAATGTTGAAGTAGATATTCCTACTGTAGGACACAGTGCCTTTTCTTACTTCAGAACCCCATTGATTCCCATGCACATTGTGTTCCATGGGACATTTCCTTCATTGAACCATGGATTAAAGTTAAATGCAGCATCATAGTTAATACAGATAAAATGTACTGCGAACCTAGTAGATGAGAAGACAATATTATAGTTACCCAGTGGCATACTATGGGGGAATGTCAGACAGAAAGTACTAAAGAGGAAGTAGCACATCAGCAGTTACTTGTCCCAAGAGGGATGTTTTTTTTAGTGACATGTTGTGAGTGTGAAGGAAGCAGGGACATGACCTAGAGTTCTTACCGGCCTTGCCATCCACTCATATAGCACCAACACCAAAATCTCCACGTGAAATGCTCTTAAAGGGACACTCTAGGAAGTGTTACCGCTTCACCTTACTGAAGTGGTTATAGTGCCTGGAGTCCCCTAGCACCGTGAGTCCATTCAGTGTCAAAGGAACATTATAGGGTCAGAAATACAAAGTGTATTCTTGATCCTATAGTGTTAAAAGCACATGTAAAGTCCTTGCCCCCACCCAACCCCCCAAAAAATAAATTAATTAAAACACGCCTTTTTCCAGCACTGCTTGGGTCTCAGTCAATGATCTCAGCCAATCACAAAGCATTACCATAGGAACACATTGGATTGGCTGAGATTGTCAGTTCTGGGTGACGGTGGTGGAGGGGGTGGGGGGCAAATGCTGCCCTAGCCAATCAGCATTTCTCATAGAGATGCATAGATTCCATTCATCTTACAAGGAGGCACAATGTATCACAGTCTGTACGTGCATGTTACTGTGACAGATTAAGATCTTGTACAGCCACAGAGGTATAACCAGGAAAGCACAAACAGACGAGGCATCGTTTGCTAAAGATTCTGTACCCTCAGTTCCGAGTATATAATGTTTATAATGTTTACATCACCAAAACATGCAGCAAGTAATGTCGTTTTTCTAGTTTGTTTTTTTACTTATAAACATCAGAACAGACAAGGTGAAGGGTTCTAAATTAGTCGTATGATTAGATACTGACTAAATACTAAACAGGATGAGTGAAAATACATGTAACTATATATCTCCTTGCTCGGTGAGAAGTTGGTTTTATTCTAACATGAATAGCAGGGCAGATCCTTACAGTAAAGGAAATGTTTTGTGTAAAGGAAGTAGCTGATTTAGAATAGCTTTTCATGGATATGGCTTTAACCCATCATTAGTCTTATTAAATAGGTAATGGCTTTATAACAACCCTTTTCAATGGATATACATTTAGTAATGTCTGAGAGTGCACGCGAATAGTAACTCCTCCAAATTCTATAGAGGCACAGGCGAAACTACCAGCGCCACAATGGTTGCACTTGGGTTGTGTCTCTGCAGTGAGGGTAGAATAAACTCTATGATACTATTTGTTTGTGTGACTGTCTCTTTACTGAAGGAAAGATGTACTCTACAATACTGTCTGTCTGTGGGACTATCTCATTATGATAGGAATGGCGCACTCTATGATATGCTGTGTGTGTGTGACTGTCTCTTTACTGTGTGAATTACACACTCTGTGATACTCTCTGTCTGTGTGACTCTCTTTATTGAAGGAATGACGCACTCTATGATACTCTGTCTGTGTGAATGTCTCTTTTTTGAATAAATGACGCACTCTATACTCTCTATTCACTAACGTAAAATTTTGAAGAACTGACAAGGGAATAGCAAATTTTAGACCAATATAGTTAAGATGTAAAATTGCCCGGTCAGCGCTGGGCGCTTTAACAGCGCGACCGGGCCCCCTGTGATTACATCATACTCTGGGAGGAAGTGACTGCACGTCATTCCTCCCAGCTAACACACAGACTGCACGGGAGGAAGGAGGAGGAGGTAGTCAGAGTGGGAACTCTGACTCCCATCCACCGGAGCCACCACTGGACCCCAGAGAAAGACACCCTCCTGCATCTTTGTAGCGGATTGGGTCCTACACAAGAGTACGCCCTAGTTTCCTGGAGGGGGCTGCTGGCACACCTCCTGCCCAGTGATTATGGTCCCAGAAAGATGGGACCCCTTTAAGTACAATGGCTGGGATTAATGGGATTTTGTATGGCACTACTGGCCCTTTAAGACCCAGCCAAGTACTATTACAGAGACTTCGGACCATATACCTTATGCAGCAAAGGACATTGAGCTATCTATCACAATTCGTGTCTTTTAATATATTTTCGTGTATTGTATATTCACCTGTATGCAGCATTTGTCTGATTGTTCGGTAGAATCACTCCAGTTATTATGAGAGTGAAACTACCGAACAGTCAGACCCCCCAGTAGTAAGTGTGCCTCCAATTACCATTTGCAACAATGTTGCGAACGGGTAATTGGCCCTCTGTGGAGTGGGTTCTTTAGGCTCTGGGTGGCCGCCATTCGGGAGACGAATACGTGGCGGCGGCCATTTTAAACTCCCGAACAGCGGTGTTTTGCTGTCGAGTGTCTGGAACTCAAATCGGACACTCGGCTAGGCAACCACCGCTGAGACCTCCACACTACCTGTAAATTCGTGTAGAAACTACCGAACGGCTACCCGAACAAGGGGATTCATTCGAATCCTCTCCAGTCTCCATAGCCCAAGTCATTCGTGCAGTTTATTCCCTTTTTCTGTGACCGACCGCAAGACCAAAACTCATGGAACTATTTTTGGCTACTTTACCCATGCGGTCGGTCAAATCTTTGATTCCTCATAACTCCCAAACCCCTGGTCTGATCTGGGTGATTTTTGAATAGGTTTCTCACCCAGACCAGGGCTACCAGGGGATACCTATTTAAAGGTGTACCTATCATATTTGGGGTACATCCAAGACTTGGGAAAACGTATGTCCATTATAATTATTTTAACTGTTAAGCTAAGGGGAGGAGATGTGTGGGAGGTAACGTATATGTGATTGGTGTACTGTATAATTAATGTGAATCCCTCCCTTGCATGGGAGAATCTCATAAAAGCAGGAATGTTGCCAGTAAAAGTCAGTTCTGCTCCTGATACTGTGTTTCGTCCAGTTATTGGGAAAGGTGGCGGGATACTATTGGATTTTACTACTGATTGTGCTTGTTATGCTGGTGGATTATTCTCTCACTGTGAGTACTGTGTCTGGGATTATTGCTTGTTCCTGAACCACACCTGGACTACCAGCGGAAATAGTCTGTGAGAGACCAGCGTTCCGCTACAACCTTAAAGGTAGGAAACAGGAGGGTGGCTTAAATATAATATGTGTGTTTGTTTGTGTATGTGTCTTTGTATGTATGTCTTGTGTGTGTCTGTGTGTCTTATGTATGTGTCTTTGTATGTATGTGTTGTGTGTGTGTGTGTGTATGTATGTGTTGTGTGTCGTATGTATGTGTGTCTTGTGTCTGTATGTGTGTATACGTCTTTGTATGTATGTCTTATGTGTGTGTCTGTATGCATGTCTGTGTGTGTCTGTATGTATGTGTGCCTGTCTGTATGTATGTGTCTTGTGTGTGTGTGTGTGTGTGTGTGTGCCTGTCTGTCTGTATCTGTGTCTGTATGTATGTATGTGTGCCTGTCTGTTATAGTGGGCTATAGTAAGTAATAGTAAGTGGGATACCTAGCTCAGCCTTCCTACTGGGCATTGCTATAAAGAAGGTTAAAAAATTTAGAAAAAAGGTGGGGAGGGGAATTGAGGAGGGAGAGGAGGGGAGCTGATGCACAGATGAGAAATCATATTATGCACAAACAGAGAAGTCGTCTGAAAATCACCGAAAGAGGAGACCTTCTTTTGTTCCTTACGAAAATCGAACCAGATATCAAATATTTAGTCATGCAGCATCAACCTCAAGGATCTCATTAATCACTAGTAAAGGTAATTTCAATTTACTTTATTGTTTTCTCATTAAACATTATAAAGTTAAAAAACATTATAAACATGCATTAAGTAGAAATAAAAAGATAAATGTACGTACATATTTTTTTTTAAAAACACCCTCCTTTCTAAAAAATATTCCGCACTTGTGCGAAAACTGTTGGGTGGTAAGGAAATGTTTTCAGCCCAAAAAATGCATTAGTGGGCGGTAAGTAGAAAAAGGTTGACTACCATTGATGTAGACCTTTGTTAGACAATCCATCTCAATGTATCTTGTTGCATATTATACTCCATAATGAGTAGTATGGCTTAGGAGAGATATGAATAGACAAAAGAGGGGTGTTAGGGAGCTGGGGAGAAAGGCTCAAAGGTTTTATAGGAGATGGTGAGAGACAGAGAGACACACATACACACACACACACATATATATATAAAAGGGGAGTCAGGGAGATGGCCACAAACAGGAGATAGGATAATAAAATGGCAGTGTAACGGAACCGCTGGCACCACGACCGGGTACCTTCCGTTGATGGATGCTCCTAGTGCTTCCTGAGGACTCTAAGCACTCCGCCAGACACCATAACCACTGTAGACTCCCACGAACCGCCGCAGCTTGGTTGGGGTCTCGATGTCTCCACCCACTCTGGACCCAAGACCAGGGTCCAGCTTCCAGTAGGTCGACCTCTCTGAATTCCAGAGAGCAGGAACAGGAACAAGCTCTTAGCAAAACTTAGTGATTATGCCCTGGGGCGTATAGTGATTATAGCAATCCCCAGAGTGTAGTTCTCCAATCCACCAAACATGAGCCGAAACTTCATGAAGGTACAAGATGATCTGACTCCAATGAGCATTTATTACTCCTTATATACAAGTTTTCAGGCCAGAGGCACACCCCTGGACCTGGTGGTAAACTGTGACAAAAGGGACACAAACCAATGGGAACACTAATTAACATAATAACACTCCCACATACACAATGAAATCCCTCCTCTCCATCCTGGAGATAATTGGCTTAAGGCACTGCAGTAAACTCAATTATCTCCAGGTACAGAAAATCTCTACATTTTACACTAACAGCAAAAATACATAAAAGTACATAAAAATACATAATTCTTATTATATTACACAGAACCCCCACATTTAACCTATCCCCAGATAGCTCGGATCTGAGCGCCCAATCTAGGTGAACAGCGCTCAGATCCCATGAACAGAGTAAATTTGCCATGGTGTAAAGCATAGCAAGGGCTGTTGAGAAACCAAGGAGGGACAAAAGCAGTCAGTTCCAACTGGTTTGGCAGTGTGCCTGGGACAACGCCCTGCTGGAACAATAGACAGGAAACGGGGGAGGGGAAGAAACACACATTCCCATGGATTCAAATGGGCAGAAACAGTCTTTAGAAGCCAATAAGCCCCAAATAGTCTTTTTAATTGGCAATACACCCCAGGGCCATAGTCATGAGGAAGGAGGCTGGCAATCAGGCTCCTCCAACAGCCGGGGACAAAGGGCAGCTTGTCACCTAACAGTCCAGTGACAAAAGGCATTTCGTCACAGGCAGCATTTGGGTTGCTGGATATAATTCTGTAGGTTAGAGGATACCACCGGGGATTGGCCCTGGATGCTACCTTGAGGAAGTGGCTTTCACATTTTGACATGGGCTAAAGCCCATAGGAGATGTTAGAATTTATCATCTTCCCTGATTTTTACATAGACTTTAAATTGGATTAGGGTTGGTCAACCAACAACTACCAGTGTGTTACAATAATAAAATTGAAAAGTTTTAAGGTTTAAATGTCATCCTGAAAACTCATATTTTGTGGAAAGAAAAGAGAAACAAAAATTTTAACTTATCAATCTTATATTTAGCTACTCAGCAGCCTGGACCCAAGACATGGTTCTTGCAACAGATATATCTACAAGGGCGATGTAGTGCCGTTTACAGAAATCTTCATACCACATCCGTTAACTTATTACCAGATTATATGTGGGCAGAAAAAATGGCCGATCTGGAAGTTAATGATAATATATTTGAGTCTTGCGAAGAGCTAAGTAGTGAGGGGATTTGAAAAAATGAAGCACCATGGGGATGTGAGAAGGGCAGGGAGGGTTTAAGATAAAAAAGGGGGGAGCCATCAAGCTTCCCCTTGCAGGCAAGGTCCCTACAGAAGTTACCATGAAAGTCTATGGATATTTTTTAGATAATTTATCTACCATTTCTTAATTTACTATCACCATAATAAACTATTAACAATAGCCCCTGTTGGTTCTCCTACGACACGACAGTACTTGTTAGAAAAAAAACTATTATTCAATCTTACAAATCTATAATTTTTGGAAGACCTTTCAGTTAACCCGTAAGTCATTGTCAGCAACAGAGTTATTGAATCAGGTTATAAGTTGCTGATTCAGCTGTATAATTTTTCCTTAAAACTTGGAAAACTGCCCAGCTACAACACTAATAACTAAATAGACACAACACATTGCATATGGTTTTCTTACACAATCACCAGGAATGGTCTTTCATTAGGTCCTTCCTTGTGGTCTTCAACAAACTCTCTCAATGCTCTGCTTTTGACTCCTCTTTTGCCCGTTGAATATATGCGACCTGCTGTGTCCTATATACATCTCAAGTCATGATACATCTTAAAGAATTCATGTAGCAGCAAGTTTCATGTGACCTAGGACTCCTGTTATTTCACACAAAATTATAACAAACATATAAAAAAATATGGGTGTCGAGATGACTCCCACATAAATGCAGACAGGACATTACTTTATCTTCAACTCTATATGCCACCAGTGTGATTTATCTTTAGATTCCCACCACTCCAGTTACAGACAAATCATTTAATATCATATCTATTTAATTAGTTTTAGTTTGCAAAGCTGTTGAGGGCTGTGTTTTTGCAGCTTTACATTATCCATTCCCGCTAAATGTTTCTTGCATTAATTTCTTTTTTATTATCTATTTAAAGTTTTTTTGTTTTTGTTTTTTTTTTCTAGTTTTGCTTTTTATTACTTTAAAGATTTTCAATGTGTTATCAGCCGTGGATAAGTTCAGCATACAGTATATTAACATTGACTTTCGATGTGACTCAAACACTTCCTCCACTTCCTCCACAGTCCTGAGTCGTTTCTCTTGGACATGCTCCCAGAGACACTACAGGGTTAACAATGCACACAATGGTCGCAGTATAAACTCTACCTAGCACGTCAGTGGAAATGCCGGCTCCCACACTCTCTGTGGTACTAGACACCCTTGAATCTCATAAAATGCACGAGGCTATGACCCACTGAGTGAATGGCACGATCTCAAAGCATGAGAAAGTCTAGGCGTCTTGGGACATCCACTTGTGCCTCAGGAGGCCACAAACCTAGTTGGCACATGATTATCTATGTAGTTTCCTTTTTGTTTCTGTTTGCATCATTTCTATTTCAATCGGACGACTGTTCAGGTTGATCGGATCCATAATTTTTCTTCGCTTTTATTTCTAAATTGGAAACCAACAGAAATCGAGAGATTACTTTTGTTATTATTATTTTCTAGACACTGCAATAGAACATATTTAAGGAATGAACGCTATCACCCAAATCATTGTATTTACAGTAGCTTCTTCCTTGCTTAGCTAATACCAGTTCCCTTATTGTATCAACTGCTAGAAACCTTGGTTGAAGGTTATTCAATATTTTCATTACCCTGCAAGCCAACTTATACTTCCTCATAGTTCATTTAAAGGGACACTATAGTCACCAAAACATCTTTAGCTTATTGAAGCAGTTTTGGTGTATAGTTCATGGCGCGCCAGGTTCACTGCTCAATTCTCTGCAGGTTTAGGAGTTAAATCACTTTTTTTTTTTAATTCTTTATTTTTCACAAAAAGAATTCATATATGTGACCATGTATAGGCTTACGCAGAAGCCACCAAAGAGGGGCATATTTATGACGCTATGTAGGCTTACGCAGAAGCCGCAGTACATTTTCAGATGGGTCAGTTATACAGAAGGCAAGAGTGTTACATCATGTTTAGTTGAATGCTTATTACCGTTTCTAGTCTTTTCTGCAGACCATCTGACGCCCTGTGGCTTGCTAAGGCAGCTCTACATGATTTGCCTGATAGAGCTCACTGTGAGGTCACGTGTCACCTCGATCGGTGTAGTTTTGTACAATTGATAGCTAAAGGTATTATAACGAACAAGTAAAAAATCATATATTAACCAAAACTTTATACATGTTGTGGACAGTGATACTGTGAGTTGGCGTGTCAGCTCGGACGAGGATCATCGTGTGCGCTTTGGTCATTAGTCCTGAGTGTGTGTTCGGTTCCCTTGTCCATGCTCCCTATTCTCCTGGTATTGTTCCCATAATTCCCATGTTCTGCCAAATGTTTTGGTGGTGTGCCTGACCAGGGAGGTTAACCTGTCTATTTGGTAGTTATCCTTTATCCCCCCATGTGTGATGCATATACAGAAACAAAAGTGATTTAACTACTAAATGGCAGATTATTGAGCAGTAAAACTGTAAAGGCATGATCTATACGCCTACACTGCATTGTTAAGTTAAAGTTGTTTTGCTGCTTAGTGTCCCTTTAAGCCCTTTTCGTTCTTGCATTAGACTGCATACTTTCATAGCAAGGAAATCTGCTCATATTTGCCCATAACACTAAAAGAGGCTCCAAGAAAAACCCAGGTGAATTGGTGGCTGCTGAAATAATAAAGTGACATTTCAAAGCTAAGATTATTAATACATATTTGGCACACTCAGGATTCCTGTAAATTATGTTCGACAAAGCCATAAACCAGATTATTCTCTCTGTTCTGATGCAAGTTGCAAGTTAATACAGTATTGTTGATGAAAGAGTTATACAGGTAGTGCAGAATTATTAGGCAAATGAGTATTTTGACCACATCATCCTCTTTATGCATGTTGTCTTACTCCAAGCTGTATAGGCTCGAAAGCCTACTACCAATTAAGCATATTAGGTGATGTGCATCTCTGTAATGAGAATGGGTGTGGTCTAATGACATCAGCACCCTATATCAGGTGTGCATAATTATTAGGCAACTTCCTTTCCTTTGGCAAAATGGGTCAAAAGAAGGACTTGACAGGCTCAGAAAAGTCAAAAATAGTGAGATATCTTGCAGAGGGATGCAGCACTCTTAAAATTGCAAAGCTTCTGAAGCGTGATCATCGAACAATCAAGCGTTTCATTCAAAATAGTCAACAGGGTCGCAAGAAGCGTGTGGAAAAACCAAGGCGCAAAATAACTGCCCATGAACTGAGAAAAGTCAAGCGTGCAGCTGCCACGATGCCACTTGCCACCAGTTTGGCCATATTTCAGAGCTGCAACATCACTGGAGTGCCCAAAAGCACAAGGTGTGCAATACTCAGAGACATGGCCAAGGTAAGAAAGGCTGAAAGGCGACCACCACTGAACAAGACACACAAGCTGAAACGTCAAGACTGGGCCAAGAAATATCTCAAGACTGATTTTTCTAAGGTTTTATGGACTGATGAAATGAGAGTGAGTCTTGATGGGCCAGATGGATGGGCCCGTGGCTGGATTGGTAAAGGGCAGAGAGCTCCAGTCCGACTCAGACGCCAGCAAGGTGGAGGTGGAGTACTGGTTTGGGCTGGTATCATCAAAGATGAGCTTGTGGGGCCTTTTCGGGTTGAGGATGGAGTCAAGCTCAACTCCCAGTCCTACTGCCAGTTCCTGGAAGACACCTTCTTCAAGCAGTGGTACAGGAAGAAGTCTGCATCCTTCAAGAAAAACATGATTTTCATGCAGGACAATGCTCCATCACACGCGTCCAAGTACTCCACAGTGTGGCTGGCAAGAAAGGGTATAAAAGAAGAAAATCTAATGACATGGCCTCCTTGTTCACCTGATCTGAACCCCATTGAGAACCTGTGGTCCATCATCAAATGTGAGATTTACAAGGAGGGAAAACAGTACACTCTCTGAACAGTGTCTGGGAGGCTGTGGTTGCTGCTGCACGCAATGTTGATGGTGAACAGATCAAAACACTGACAGAATCTATGGATGGCAGGCTTTTGAGTGTCCTTGCAAAGAAAGGTGGCTATATTGGTCACTGATTTGTTTTTTTTGTTTTTGAATGTCAGAAATGTATATTTGTGAATGTTGAGATGTTATATTGGTTTCACTGGTAATAATAAATAATTGAAATGGGTATATATTTGTTTTTTGTTAAGTTGCCTAATAATTATGCACAGTAATAGTCAACTGCACACACAGATATCCCCCTAACATAGCTAAAACTAAAAACAAACTAAAAACTACTTCCAAAAATATTCAGCTTTGATATTAATGAGTTTTTTGGGTTCATTGAGAACATGGTTGTTGTTCAATAATAAAATTAATCCTCAAAAATACAACTTGCCTAATAATTCTGCACTCCCTGTACATAAGATCTGGGAAGAAACATGTTGGTGACATCGGTCCCAGAGAGAAGTGAGTTCTTTAAATTCATGAAAAAGTGTGTTGCGTAAAAATAACTTACAAGAAAGAGGAAGTTAATGTTTATCTATCTAGTGGTTAAAATAAAGCAATTGTAGCAGACTGAATTAGAGAGACATATACAAACCGGACCCAACAGAAATAAAAAATCATTTAAAAAGTAGCAGGAATAATTACTTCCATCTTATTTGTCTCATCACACATTAACAGCGGTAAATGAAAGCAGCAAATGTTAGCAACAACCTTACAAAGAAAATAAAGAGTGAATAGAAAAAAACTATTAAAACAGTCGCAACAACATGTGAAAAGAGCACAGTATTAATTTCTTCGTGAGACCAGGGACAGCACATAGGCGACGGTAATCACGATAATTATACTTATTATCAGTATTATTTATATAGCACCAACGTGTCACAGCACTTTACAATTATAGAAAGGGGGTATTGACAGGTAAAGAAGACTCTGCTCAAACCAGCTTACAGTCTATTTGGATTAGAGGTAGGTGGATAAGGCCCTGGGGAGTCAGCACAGCTAAACGTACAAGGGCACATGTATGAGTGTGGGGATGGTGCTAGTGATGGGCTGTATGTGTTTAGGGGAGTAGTTATGGTTTTGTGGTGGGGCAGGGATCATCTTACCTCAGTGCCTGTTTGGATTCTGGCCAGCAAACAACTTCCCTCCCACCCACCCCAATGTATGTTTTTTGTTTCGACAGAGCTAGAGGGGAGCGTGTCCTTGCCAACGGGTTGGGGAGCAGATGGAATGTCAGGAGATGGACAAGTTACCGAATTGGACGTGCCCACCGAGCTAAGAGCCGGCTGGTGGTTAGAGCATTTAAGATGATGGGAATTTGGTTTGGACGAGGGGGGAGGCGAGACACCAGTGGGTAAGGTTTTTGGTGCATAGGCACCTGGTTAAGTTCGTTGGCAAGGACGGTTATTTAAGTTGAAGGCTGTAGGGCAATAAGTGTTAATTTATATGTTAATTATGGTATGTATATATATTCGTGTGTTTATTTATATTTGAATTAAAGGAAAAGAATAAAGTTCGGATGTGTCCTAAAGTTGTAAGTTTTAATAAATGCTGTGGCCTGTTTCATCCAATATGCATTGTCTGTCGTTATTGGGGGGGATAAGTGGGTAGTCTCTTTGTTTTAGTCGTACCACATTCCCCGCTATGTACATACATGTATTGATAGGTGTCTCAACCCTACTAAAGAGGGAGTCAAACCTGGACATCGCATTTCTAAGGCAGTGACTTTACTGCCGTTCTAAGCAGCCAAAATAGATAATTATTATTTGATAAAGAATAGATTTACCTCCAACTTTGCTCATCCAATATGTTTAAAAAATATGTGTCTGGGTGGCCTGAAAAATACATTGGAATGTAGAAATCCAGGAAGATTCACTAGACGTGACACAATTTATTAAAGGGTTCTGAGCAGGGCGCAAGTAATCCACAGGAAACCACAGAAAATGCAACTTTATTTTCCCTTTTCTTAAAGGGATACTATAGTCACCTGAACAACTTTAGCTTAATGAAGCAGTTTTGGTGTATAGAACATGCCCCTGCAGCCTCACTGCTCAATCCTCTGCCCTTTAGGAGTTAAATCCCTTTGTTTATGAACCTCCCTGCATGTGACTTGCACAGCCTTCCATAAACACTTCCTGTATGGAGAGCCCTATTTAGGCTTTCTTTATTGCAAGTTCTGTTTAATTAAGATTTTCTTATCCCCTGCTATGTTAATAGCTTGCTAGATCCTGCAAGAGCCTCCTGTATGTGATTAAAGTTCAATTTAGAGAATGAGATACAATTATTTAAGGTAAATTACATCTGTTTGAAAGTGAAACCAGTTTTATTTTTTTCATGCAGGCTCTGTCAATCATAGCCAGGGGAGGTGTGGCTAGGGCTGCATAAACAGAAACAAAGTGATTTAACTCCTAAATGACAGTGAATTGAGCAGTGAAATTGCAGGGGAATGATCTATACACTAAAACTGCTTTATTTAGCTAAAGTAATTTAGGTCACTAAAGTGTTCCTTTAAAGCAGCACTGTCACTGTCTGGAGACTTTTACGAATTTGAAAAGACCCCCAACAGTGGCATCACCGCTGGGGGTTCAGTTGCCAGGGGGTAGTTAAAGGTGAGATTTACTTACCTTAACCTCTCCCTCATGGGTGCCACCATCTTCCGCGTCTGCTCCGCCAACGTCACTGCATGTGCGACAGTACAGCATTTAGGTCTGTGGAAGATCCCAGGAGATCCTCCGTAGACAGAGTCAATTCCTTGCAGCACTGGTGACGGATATCGGGATTGAAACTTAGACTCTGCCCAAAGTCTAGGAAACTCAGGCTGAGGAAATATACAGAGACACAATGGTCCCTACTCAGTGAAATTCCAACACAGTCAAAATGAGTATTTCATAAAGATTCTATCTAGTGATTGTGCCACTTTAATGGCTTGGCTGGATTCATGACTCACATTAAGTCTAGGCCTAGTGAGATCAGGTGTAAGGTCTCACTAAGCAACTCTGCCGATAAAAATAACCCTTTCTCCTACAATGTGGAGAGTAGTGTGGTGTGCTTTTCTACACTGTAACACTAACAGGATATATTAAAACATATCACATTACATGCTGAGGTTTGTAAAACCCCAGCATATCATTAGAAAGAGCCAACCTTATATTGATTAAGAAATAAATAAAATATGGGGTTCCCCAAAAATAATGGAAGAAGCCGCCTCTCCTCTTTCCCCACTCCCGTGACTGCAGAGTTGAGAGTAATAATAAGTATTTGGGATGAAGAGTCTCCTAAATATCCTAAGAGTTAACCCGTAGTGCACCCAAGGGATTAACCGTAAAGGAGTTAGCCCCCCAATATTAATGAGAAGCTCCAAGCCTCCTATTGTTCCTTAAATGGGAACGTTAGGTGCAGGATAAAAACACTGAATACACTCACCAGGGTGGTTATGGGCTCCTTACCACTAGCGATCCCCCCCGATAAATGACTCTACCTAACTCCCCACACTGATATTATAATAGGGGATGGGGCAACTTTTCTACAGAAAACAAAATATATATTCCTGTTGAAGTACTGAGTGAGAATCTTCTATCTTCAATCTTTATTTATTTGTCAAAATGAATACCTTGTCAACAAATGATTGTCTGATGTTACGTGAGATTCAACCGGTTAATGTGTACATTTACATCTTAGTACAGGAGAGACATTGGTAGCTTCAAAATCCAGTTACTATCAAACGCAATGTTTGGTGTTATTAAAAATCAACCACTAGGCGTCACTGTTTCTTAAAAAATGCACTCCAGACAAAGCCAGAAGTTAAAACATGCGACAGGTGATTTTTAATACTGGGACAGAGCCGTAGGGGTGATGTCAGTGAAAGGATTCAGGTAGTGAAGGAGATCATTTTTGTTACACGCGAGTAATGCCAGAAGAATAGCATGAGTTTTAGTTTATCAACTAGAACCTTTATGAATTTTCTTCTGTAATTTCCTCTTTTACGTACTGCTTTGCTTCCGGGTCTTCAATTGATGTATATGTAATTAAAAGGGACACTCTTGGGACTATAATAATTTCATATCATTGAATTGGTTATAGTGCCTAGAGTCCATTGGCGTTGCCCCTCCTTTAAATGTTAAACCATTTTCAAACAGTTTAACTCTAAATAAGAGCCTATGGCCACACACAGCCTGGCCCCCACTGGAGGCATGGCTAAGGCAGATATTACATACTTCCTACTAGCCATACCGATTCATGCCAGCAATGTGCTCTGTGAGAGGCTGAAAGCAGTCAGCTGACACTCTCAGCCAATCATCGCTGCCCATTGCTGCTCAGGCTAATGCTTCCTGATTAGCCCTAGGAGCAAAGAAGGGGATGGACTAACGGAGAGTCTGGTTTGGCATTAAACAATTAAAAATTATTTAACACTGCACAGAAGGAAAACTTCAGAAACTCCAGACACTATAAACACTTCAATAAGAATGAAACAGTTAATCAAAGAAGCTCTAATTGTTTATTTCTGCCTTGTCATTTTTTTATCTAACACTATCAGGGCAAGCAGGGACTATTCATGGTCTATGGATGGTTATATTGTAGATGGTTTACATTGGTATCGGTTTTGAATTTTTATTAGGACTCATATGACACAGATACTGACAGTTTGCCATTAAGATATGTCAACCATTTCTCTATCACTGGAACCCATCGGGATATGAGCTCAGATGTACACTGGATACAAGTATATCTTTCAGTTTGTTAATGGTGGTTTACAGTGGTAACCAACAAAAACTTAAGTTTATATATATCTAGATTGAAATGACCAAATCATCTATTGTAGAAACATAAACAATGTTTCTAATTCTCCTCCTCATTTGCCAAGTGTGCCCTGGCTGTGCCAAGATTGAACTGGATACTATAGTCACCAAAACAGCTTTAGCTTAATGAAGCAGTTTTTTTTTTGTGTATAGATCATGACTCTAATATTTATTTCTTAGTACCACTGATATTAGGGAATTAAATCACTTTTATTTCTGTTTATGCAGCTTTAGCCACACCTCCCCTGGCTGTGATTGACACAGCCTGGATGAAAACAAAATGGTTTTATTTTCAATCAGATGTTAACTTACTTTGAAAGTTTTTATCTCCTGCTCTGTAAATTGAACTTTAATCCCATAAAGGAGGGCCCTGCACGGTCAAGCAAGCTATTAAGAGAAGAGAGCAGGATAAGTTATAAAATAAACAGAATGTGCAATAAAGTAGAAACATTAGCTGACTCTTTACAGGAAGTGTTAGGAAGGCTGTGTATGTCACATGCAGGGAGGTGTGCCTCAAGCTATCAAGCTGTATAGATTTTGCTTTAACCAGTGCTTGCTGGTGAAGTTAAAAAATCACCTCTATCTGAGTACCAACAGCGGGCCGCAGCATTTCTCTGTTTGCATGTACCAAGTGTAAGCTATTGTTTAAACTTTATTATATTATTTATGATATTTGAAAAGAAGGAAGAACGTGTAAATTTGTCAAACCAATCTAGACAAACAGACTTGACCTCACTTTTGAAAGTATATAACTATTCAAATATTAATGATTCATATAAAGTGAAACATACAACAAAAAGTAAGTTACATATTTCAGCATTTGAACTAATAGAATTGGCGTCTCCTTGTTGAAATGTAATTCTGCAAACTGTTTGAAAAAGAAAATTAAGTTATTTGTGTTTCTGTTGTTTTTTTGTTTTTTTCTTTAATTAAACACTATAGCGTGTGTTTTTGCTATCCATGAGTAATGCTGTCCATTCATAACTGGAGATCTTACCCCTTCCCATACAAATTATTTTAAGGTGTTCTGTCCTCCTGCTCCTGAAAGTCATAGGCCCCCATCCTTTTTGTCCTCAAAATATTAACAAGATGAGATTCTCATCCACTTAAAACATTTAGGTCAAAGAAATAATCACCAGCAAGCTGATAAGTTGAAAGGAATTTAGTTTACGAATTATTTTTAGAAAAAAACATGTTTACCTAAAAAAAATTATATTTGTCATTCAGATGGTGAACGCCCATTGCCTATATCCAGGGTGATTCTACACATCTAAGGAGATGAGTCAGATGGTTGACTGAACACAACTAGTCCGACGGGCGAGCTGTGCTTCGAACAATGCTTTATTGTAAAGAGACGGGCTCTAGGTTTTAACTTAGGTTTTAACTTAGAATTTCTTCAAAGGAGATTCCAGTAATATTGATGTCAGGATATCTCTCAGATTGTATTCGATCTGAACAAGGCCTGCTTCTGCTTTGTACTAGGTTATTTCCACAAACTACTACCCACAATTCTTCCACATATCTTCGGTTTCTGACTACATTCCAAGGTTTGTCCCTTCCTCACACACAGGAGTAACTGGAGGAGTGCCTGAGGAACCTGTTAGTAATACAGACTGTAGACATTATCTCCTATATGTAGATATGCATCTTTTTCAACACCCTCAGGATTCACTATTAGAGGTTTATTTCCATTCCCTCAACACCTGAACGCAGGCATGGGATAAGACTTACCCACCATTGAGTGTGACCACACTTACACCTGATATGATAGGGATCGCCTCTTCTTCCAACCCGAACACTTGCATTCACTGCTTCCTCAATGATTTGGTTTACTTAAATCATGTTTCAGCTGTGTCAGTCACTCTACCCCCTCCAAAATGTTAGCAACATCATCTTTTACTCAGTCTTGCACAATGTGATGCCATTTTGGGGAAGCACCACTGAACTGATTTAGAAGAGGACACAACAGTACACTGTATTCCAGGATACAGTCAGAGTCAAGACAAGTTCATTCATCAAAAAGTGCTAATCTCACTGCCATGGCTCCTTGTCTGCTCTCCCATACACCCCGATTAGTGCCCTGAATGTTAGCAACCTGATGCTCCTAAACTGCCGGATAAGTGCTTCTAATTCAGCGCTACCTCAGGCTGACCGTGTGGAACTGCTTCGTTGACTGACTCTCAGCCTTGGTCGGTCCAAACTTATATCAGGTGGACATGTTCGTATATATGATATGTGCATAACTATCATACTTAACAGGAAGTAACGTGATAAATAAATGTGAAAATAATCCTATCCCTTAATATCACGCGTTTACCAAGTGTGCAGTAAGTAAAGGACACACATGCAAATATTTAGTTGCCTAAATTAAGCCTAATATCTATTACTGTTAAAGCTTTTTGGTTTCCAGCAAATAGAATAACCCTGAAGTCCATGGACTCGCACTTTGAATTTAGCAATGAGTGATTACAATTAAACCAGTAGTTAAAAGAGATGTAGTGTATCAGCAAATTCTCAAAACTGCAATCTGCTCAGATATATCATATTATTATTATATATATTATTATATTTTGTCTAACTAAGACATTGAGAGTCGGAAGATGCAAAGTTGTCTTTTTCTCTGTACACCTAAATGAGGCAGGTCTAATTTTTCTCTAACTCTTCCCTTCAAGCATGGGAACCAGGTGGTGAATAGCATTTAGCATCTCCTAGTAATCTTTATGGAATACATTAAAACCTTTGACAGCTGCGAATTTCCACTTACTAAATGATGATGACAATGTAAGGCAAAGAAATGCCATATTAATTCCAAATCCAATCTCAAAAGACCCACTCAGTGTGCTATCCATGTATAAACCAGCAGAGAAAAAAATGGCAGTGGCAGAGAAAGGAAGGAAAAGTAGGGAAACAAGGAGGGCCAACGATCTGCACAGTCAAGCATAGGTCATGATGTCAGCCCAGGGAAACCAGCTAAGTGTTTGGCTCTATGTTTCTTCTATATTTATACAATTGATCGTTTTCCTTAATGCTTCAAATGAGTTTAACCAGTCTTGACAGGAAAAAGATTTATTTAGTTTGATTTCCCATCTAGAGATAGTCTTATGTTTTATTACCTGGTTTCATACCTCCAAAGATCTTCTAACTCCAAAAGAGGATCTTATCAAAGGGTGAGTCCTTAATTATAGTTATCTTATGGAGAAAATCTCTTATTTTTAGATAGGTGAAATGCTCTTTATACGGTAATCCAATTTTTTCCTGAAGATACGAAAAACTACTAATCCCAGAGATACCATATAAATCCTGAACTTTTGCCCAATCTCTAGCTAGCCATCCAGATAGATTAAGGTCCTGAATAAAAAACTTCAGGACTTTTAAAGGGATGTTTGAAGAGATTTGATTTTTGGGGAAAAAATATTTCTTTATCGGTTTTATAGATTGAAAAGTGTGAGAAATAATTAGGTTATCGATAAGCACGTTTTAAAAAAGTTTCTTATCCACCTAAAAAAGATCAAAAGGGTCTAAAGTGCCACACAAACTCTTTTCATATATATATACCATGCTTTCCACTTTCATTTATTGTTTCCCCATTCTAAATAAGTGTGAATAACATCTACCGTAATCCACTGATGATGATAAGAATATGTTCGGGAGAAGAGTAGAGCCTCCTTCATGCTAAGTCTGGATCGTGACCAGTGACATTGTATAAGAGATAGTACATAGAAACATCTTATCTCAATTACTTATCTCTTATAGATAGGTGAAATATACGGTCCCCTGTACGACGAGATACCATATCCTCGCCCAATCAGCTTGCAATTGGAGGGAAAGCCGGTGATTGAAAAGTGTGAGAAATAATTAGGTTATCGATAAGCACGTTTTAAAAAAGTTTCTTATCCACCTAAAAAAGATCAAAAGGGTCTAAAGTGCCACACAAACTCTTTTCATATATATATACCATGCTTTCCACTTTCATTTATTGTTTCCCCATTCTAAATAGTGTGAAAACATTACCGTATCATGAGTATAGAATATGTTCGGGAAAGATAGGCCTCCTTCTGCTAATCTGGCTGACATGCATTGTATAAATATACAAGAAACATTTCTCAAACTTATCCAAGATGGTAGTGTCCCTGCACGAGACCAATCTCCCAATTGCATTGGAGAAGCCTGGTTGCTCGCCTGCTGCCTTTGGTATGGCGTTAAAAGACACTTTTTTCCCTGCAGACAGCTGTGCCTTGCAGGGGTTCGGTAGATTTGTTTGAATGTGTTATACCCCAGATAGGAATCCCATGGAGCCCATTCATATGAAACTGACTGTAAAGACTTTGGCTCCATGGCGATTAAACTGTATTTGTGTGGTCTGAGCATCATTCACTTAATAATGTGCGCTCAGACCTGAGCTATCTGGGGATAAGTTAAATGTATAGTTTTAATGTAAGGTGTCTTACCTGATGTATTTTAAAGTGTTTTACTGTCTTTGTGTCCCCATGTGCTCAATGGAGTCTGCCTCTATCCCTGGATAATTGGATTACTTTCCCCCATTGTCTCCAGGATAGAGGGCTCTGTAAAACCTGTTTGAGCCAGATACCCATGTGCCAGCCAGGGCCAAAAGATACTTTTACTAACTTTTGAACCCCTGGTCGGATTCATGCCATTTTTAAATATGTTGTTCCCCTGAATGGATTGATTGTGAATATGTAATTTTATGTGAATGTGATGTATGGTTTTGGAGTTATGAAAGTTGGGTAGAAAGTATGTTTTAACTGTATGTATAATTGAGTTTCCTCTCAGGATAAGGGGAGGAAATATGTGGGATGTAACTGTGATGTGATTGGTTGTTTTATACCTCCCTGTGGGCGGTCCTGTATTTGCAAGACTGTAATAAAAACCAGGCTGGGTGTGCCAGCACCTCAGACCACTGCTTGACCCTCAACACGGAGCCTTGTCTCGTTCCACTGTATGCTGTTAGAGACTGATTGCCAGGAGTGTAAGCTGAAGCAGCTATTTGGGAGGTTCCAGTTCGGGAGTCGTATCCAGTTCGTTTGGTGTTCTGCAGTAGCTGTGCCTGTATCTCTGGAAAGGGGGCCGATCGCCTAAACGGTTTTTACCCCTTGTGTGCAAAACGGTCCGTTACAGTCCCTATGAAAACATGTAAATTTCAAACAAACTCCTCAAATGTCTGTTGGCATTGCAATAATGAACGTGGCTCACTTAAACATATTTGGTGGGATTGTATTGGTTTGGACACTCTTAAATCAGAAGGATCTAAACTTTTTGTTGCTCTAAAATTGAATATTGTTCTATCTCCAGAAAGATTTTTATTCCACCAAGACTTGCCAAAAATGGATAAATCATCTCAGTACTTGACCATACATGTCTTGATGGCTGTTAAACTATGTATTGCCAGAAAGTGGAAACAGAACATACCTTCCTCCATAACAGAGATTAAAACCCAGATCCAATACCAACGTCTAATGGAAAAGGCGGTTTATTTCAAAGATAATAATATTGCTTCTTATAATAATGTATGGACAAAATGGTTCGATTACTAAAACTAATAGAAACCCATTCTTAGAAAACTAACAAACCATGGCATAGTTCCTATGTTATAAATCCTAATACCTGAACTAATACTAACCCAGCAATGATAATTATTAAAAACGAAAATTCCCCATTTCCATCTTGAAGTTAATCTTATGTTTAGGAATATTTAGTTTTTTTATTATTTATTTTTGCGATTTAAACTTCACAAAGAGCTCAACTCAAATAGTATAGTAATTCCACTGTATTAATGTTTAAAAGGGAGTTAATCTAGTTATGAAATATATGGAGATTCATGTATGAGGCAAACATAATCTTTTTTTTGTGTGTGACAAGAAAGTGATGTTGAACTCTCCTCCGCCCCATGAGCCCGGGCCCGTATGTAAGCCCATACCTCTTCACCACTAGGCTCTCTGTCTTCAGTGGAAGGGCGATTCCCCTGTAGAAATCCCCCATCACCGACAGGCTCACATGGTTGTCCATCCACACTCTCGGCTCAGAAGAAGACTAGTGCATCAGGTCTACGCTGGAGGTCCACCCCAGGAGTAGGTAAGGTAAGTGACGGGCCTCAATTCGGGCCCAGAAGGCCATGTAGACTGCCTTAAACGCCATGTTGAATTTGATTTCCCACAAGGGTACTTGAGGGACACAGGGTTTAGCATCTCCAGGGTTCACCTGGTGTCGAGCTGGGTCATCAAAGGTTGTGGTTAAGCAGGTATGGTAACTTGGTGCAGTGACCTCTGCTACTCCACCCCACGATGTCTCCTTAGCGGCTGCCATCTTGGAACCTCTGCAAAATTTCTAGCTTGCGGTAGTTGTACTGCCTTGCTGGTGCAAGAGGGCTGAGATTCCTTGTTGGGGTCCAGGATAACCACCACCGGACCACATGGGCAGGAATACGGGTGCCGTCTGTATCCAAGAATGGCCCCTCCAGATCAGGATCGGATGATTGTCCGCTTCTCCCATTCCGTCTGTGGAGTAGGCAGCAGGTTTCGACCGCCAGTCAGCGTGGGCATATAGTTGGGCAGTGTTTGCTTTGCTCCAAGGGATGCCCAAGAGTTGCCAGTCACAAGCAGGAAGTCAGGTATTGGCTGGAAGTAACGATTTTGGGGCAATAAGCAGTTAGATGCTCGGGAGCCAATGCAACCAGCTCGGCGGTCAGGCCCCGTCACCCGTAACAGAATAATTCTAAAAAAAACCTTATACCACAACTATAAATACTCTTAATCTTGCAATTCTTTTAACACTAAGCACCCTAGGTTAACTAACGTTAACCTCTCTCAAACCATAAGCCCTCCCTTTACCCTACCCACTCTAACATTAACTTTAATCGTGCAGGAATTTACATAGCTGCAAACACTCACTATACTGATACACAATATATTACAAACAGATATATATGACGGCAAGTAGAAGTATTTGAAATTTGTAATTTGAATGTTTATAAAATGTCATCTCGTCTTCATCAGAGCCACAAGTAAAGACAAACACAATGTGCTTAAACTAACAACACACAAATAATTATAATCTTTCATGACGTTATTGAACACATCCCATTAAATATTTACAGTGCTGTCGAAAAAGTAAGTGAAAACTTGAATTTAATAGCTAGTTGATCCTCCTTTGGCAGCAATAACCTCAATCAAGCGTTTCCGGTAACTGCGGATTAGACCTGCACAATAGTCAAAAGGAATTTTAGACCAGTCCTCCTTACAGAACTGCTACAAGTCAGCAATATTCTTCGGATGTCTAGTGTGAACAGCTCTCTTGAGGTCATTCAACTTCATCTCCATAGGGTTAGGGTCTGAGCTCTCTTGAGGTCATTCAACAGCATCTCTATGGGGTTAGGGTCTCTACTGGTCCACTCTAAAAGGCAGATTTTATTTTGTTGAAGCCATTCTGTAGTGGATTTTTTTTTATGTTTAAAATCATTGTCTTACTGCATCACCCAACTTTTATACTGAGCTGACACTGTCAGGCCCGCGGTCTCCCCTTCCCCTACCTGTCGGTGAGCGGCGTCCTCACTGCCATACGCACCGCTCGCGTCCTCCTCCTCGCCTCCCAGCAGCAGCATGTATAACGCTGCTCGCTGGGAGTCCGCGCATTTATGCGAACGCCGGGGTCAGTCACGTGACCCGGCGTTAAAGCAACAGTACCATAATCACAGTGGGAGGTGTAGATATCTCCCACGTGTGATTGTTAATTCTGATTGGAAGTTATCCAATCAGAATTAAGCACAGCTGTTATATACTTACCTTTCCTGTCTCTCAGTGCCCTGTTGTGGTCTTGTGATACCTGTATTGCAGTTTGCTCGTGTTTCTCTCTGGTTACCGATTATTTGGCTTGTTTATTCGATTCTCCTGTATTCTCCATTCCTTTGACCTCGGCTTGTTTCTCGTTCTCCTGTTTTCTGGCTCCCTTTACTTGGCTTGTCTCCTGACTATTCTTAGTGTGCTTTAACCCGGCCACCCTAAGGACCGGTATAGCACCTTTCCTCTCTGTGACCTGTTAGCGTGTTAGGTTTCCGAATCGTGACAACCCTTAGCTGTGAGGGTTTAAAAAGTATTATTTACCTTTACTTACTTGCTGAGCTGGTCTTGTTGTCTTCAGTCTTGTTGATGATTTCAGCCAATAGAATGTTTACACATAGGGAAACATTGGGGGGCTAGTGCGCATGCACGGCAAAACACAACACTATATCATCCAATTGGTCTGTGAGACTATCTGATTAAATAGCCAAGTTTAACTCAACTATGGAGCTAGAAGCGCCTATAGTGGTTGTCAGGAGAATGGCCACTAGAGATGCATTTAACCATTTCATGTAAACATTGCTGTTTCAACAAAATGGCAGTGTTTTAAAGGAAAGGGTTAAAATGACAGAACAACTGCACCCAGGTCACTTCATTAAGTTTAAGTGGTCTGGTTTAGTTTAGTGACTTAGAATGTGGTCACTATAAACCAGATTCAGACTGCATTTAAATCCTTTCTTTGATATATGTTGAAGCTTGCATTTAGATTAAGCCAATTATAGAAGTTTACTGAAACTATGTTAAGGGTCTGTCAAACTTGATAATGATTTTAAAAACAATTAAGCAGATTGTACATCTATAGAAAATTGTCATATTATTTACACTGATCAGTCACAAAAGAAGGTTGAATACACAGGGGCCACCTGCTTTACCCAGTACTGCTTTACTAGCGTTACCTCCCCCTAATCAACCATCTCCCGAACCCATGCAATTGGGTGCTATAGGGTTAACTGAAGCTGAAAGAACGTATCGCAGAAGGGAGGGGTTATGCCTTTATTGTGGAAAGAGGGGGCATCTCCGAAGAAACTGTCCTAATTTGCAGGGAAACCTCAGCACCTAAGGCCTAGAGACGGGTCGGCCTCGGATGTTATGACTTTTTCCCCTCATGTGTCCATCTCCAGACCGTTTATTACGGTTACTCTTTTGGTCAATCAAACCACTATAACAACCAAAGCCTTAATCGATTCAGGTGCTGCAGACAACCTTATGGATGAGAACTTTGCTAAAACAGCAGCCTTGACTCTGATCCAAAAGGCCACACCCTTGGCCGTTGAGGCCATAGATGGTAGACCACTTGAAAAACCTCTGGTGACCCATGAAACCCAAGAAATGGTTATGACGGTGGGTGCCTTGCATAGGGAAAGGTTATCCTTCCAAATAATTAACTCCCCTACAGCTTCCATCGTTCTGGGTTTTCCCTGGTTAGTTAAACACAACCCAGTACTTGATTGGGGTTGTTTAGATATACTCTCCTGGGGGGAATCTTGTCAATGAGACTGTATGGCCCGTATACGTTCTGTTTGTTTACTCAATGTGCCCACAGCTAAACCACTTTCTGTTTCTATCCCTTCTGCGTATGCAGACCTCGCATTAGTTTTTGAAAAAAGGGAGGCTGATAAGCTACCTCCACACCGCAATTATGACTGTGCCATAGACCTGTTACCAGGTACTATGCCCCCTAGGGGTAAGGTCTACCCGCTTTCTGAGAAAGAAAATCATGTCATGGAGGAATACATACGAGAATCCTTACGTAAAGGTTTTATCAGAAGGTCCTCCTCTCCAGCTGGTGCTGGTTTCTTTTTCGTTGCCAAGAAAGAGGGCGATTTGAGGCCATGTATAGACTACAGGGGTCTGAACAATATAACGGTTAAAAACGCTTATCCTATCCCTCTCATTACTGAGTTGTTTGATCGTGTTAAAGGTTCTAAATATTTTACTAAACTAGACCTCAGGGGGGCTTATAATCTGGTTCGTATAAAAGAAAATGATGAATGGAAAACAGCGTTCAATACACGCAGTGGGCATTACGAGTATCTAGTCATGCCTTTTGGACTGTGTAATGCTCCTGCTGTGTTTCAGGACCTCATAAATGATGTCCTTAGAGATCTACTGCACATCTATGCCGTAGTCTACCTTGACGACATACTTGTATATTCTCCTGATTTGAAGTCACACCATACTCATGTGAGGATGGTGCTTAAGAGGTTGTTGCAGAACGGTCTTTATTGTAAGTTAGAGAAATGTTTATTTGACCAAAAATCTGTACAATTCCTAGGGTATGTCATTTCTGAACAGGGATTCAGCATGGATCCTTCTAAGTTAGAAGCCATACTGTCTTGGCCTCTTCCCCAAGGACTTAAGGCTATACAGCGGTTTATAGGGATTGCCAATTATTATCGTAGGTTTATTAAAAATGTTTCATCAATTATTTCTCCAATCACGAAACTGACTAAAAAAGGTTTGCACCCCAGGGTTTGGACTCCTTAAGCCCTTGAAGCCTTCAAGACTCTCGGCGTTAAAGCAATAGTACCATAATCACAGTGGGAGGTGTAAATATCTCCCACGTGTGATTGTTAATTCTGATTGGAAGTTATCCAATCAGAATCAAGCAAAGCATTTATATACTTACCTTTCCTGTCTCTCAGTGCCCTGTTGTGGTCTTGTGATACCTGTATTGCAGTTTGCTCGTGTTTCTCTCTGGTTACCGATTATTTGGCTTGTTTATTCGATTCTCCTGTATTCTCCATTCCTTTGACCTCGGCTTGTTTCTCGTTCTCCTGTTTTCTGGCTCCCTTTACTTGGCTTGTCTCCTGACTATTCTTAGTGTGCTTTAACCCGGCCACTCTAAGGACCGGTATAGCACCCTTCCTCTCTGTGACCTGTTAGCGTGTTAGGTTCCTGAATTGTGACAGACACAAGCCACCCTGATATTATCCTGTAGGATAAACGTGATAAATAAATTTTTCCCTAGATGATGGCATGTGGTCCAGTCCTTAAAACAGCAAAGGAACCCTAAATCATGCTGCTCTGTACAGGGTACGTAACCGTTAGAGTGGCATTTTCACGTTGGTATGCGGCGCCCTTTTTACACCATACATAGTTCTGCTTGCCCTTCCCAAACAACTCAACCTTAGTTTCATCCACTTAACATTTTCCTAGTAGTGCTGTGGAGTGTAAAGATAGCCTTTGGCAACCTTTAGGAGCCCGGCAATGTTTTTGTTTTGGAAAGCAGTGGCTTCTTTGTGGTGTTTTTCCATGGATACCATGTCTGTTCAATGTTTTCCTATAGAAGACTCATGATCGGAGATGTTAACCAGTTCCAATGCTTTCGTCAAGTCTTTAGCTATCACTCTAGGGTTCTTTTTTACCTCACTGAGAATTGTGCGGCGGCTGGATGGCCACTTGTAGAGACAGTATCCACAGTACTAAATCGCCTCCATTTATAGACAATTTGTCTATGAGTAGACAGGTGGATACCTTATCTCTTTGAGATAAGTTTGTAACCCTTTCCAGCTTTATGCAATGCAACAGTTCTGCTATCAATGAACATAATGGATGCCAGGATATCTGTATGTAACCAGCAGGCTGGTTTGTTTGTTGGAATGTATATTCAAGTGAGAGAGGCAACAGGATTTTGCAAGCAGGGTAAGGACTGAGAAATACATAATGTAAAATCAGGGAAAGGAGGATAACACCCAACTATCCTTCCTTCTGGGAAGTGAAAACCTACTCCTGGGTCATACAGGTCTCCAATCTTGAGCAATGTATTTACGACAAAGTATCTATTCCTTTTGGTGGACTTTCCTCGTTTGCAACTTACTGGTGAAGGGCAGATAGCTCTACGGAATTTGTTAGCACTTTATCAATAATAAAATAATAATAGATAAAGACATGGGGCGCCCAAAGATGGTCAACTGAACGAGCGTGGTTCTCTTTTTGATCAATAGTTTTGCCTTCCTGGAATTGTAACAAAACTAGAAAGATCTGACCCATTCATAGACTCCAGTAGAACATGAGAGAAGCAAATTAAAAAAACAAAAAAACAATTGGGGATAAGGACATAAACCTACATGTACATACACACAGACAGACAGACATACACACACACAGACACACACACAGACAAACCTTAGAGTTTTACTACCACCTAGACATATGAGATAAGCAGAGGGCTCTTTCACAAATAAAATAATGATGATGTAGTATCTTATAAGTTGGTCCACAGGATTAAAACTGAAAATTCCATTTATAGAAAAACAAAAAGCAAAAGGATTACAAAAAGTTTTATTATGTAAGGTATAAATTAGTATTCAGTGTATGTATTCTAACAAAAAATGTAATTATGCTTTATTGTAGGATTGCAACCAAACATGCCCTTATTATAGACAGCAGGATGAACCGGCCAGACAGCTTCCGAAAGCAGCCAGAGAGGGAGGAAACTCATCCAGAGGTGGAGTGCATGGATAGTAGGGTGGAGATACATAAAGTGATGAAATTAATGTTGTTACAGCATTTTAAAGAATCTAGAAACCAGGTTTACTTATAGAAGGTGATCTGGACAATTTAAGGACAAGATTTATTTTTTTTTACAACCAAAACGCACTGGACTACATCCATGATGTCTTTTAGCTACCACACTCAATGAATGGCAGACTGGATGGCAGCAACACTGTAAGTAAGCAATGGCAACCGTCACTTGAATGAAGAACAACACTGAGATCAAGCCACACTTTCTTAAAGGAACTAGCCATCATTGAGACACAGCCACACTCACTGAGAGACAGCCATACTCACTGAGAGACAGCCACGCTCACAGAGACAGCCACACTCAATGGGAGACAGACACACTTACACTTTCTGTAAAACAACTGCACTAACAGGAAGAACTCAGCACTCATTGAGAGACAGTCACACTTACTAGGAGACAGCCATATTCACTTAAAAAGAAACAGAACATAATGTGGAGGAGTCCCTCTATTACTGAGATTGTCACACTTACTTTAAGTTAGCAGCACATAGTAGTAGCAAGATGCACTCAGAGTAAAACAGTTATCCTTACTGTTAGGACATAACACACAATGTCAGTAAATCACACTCTTATATCACCACTCACTGGAAGGCATTAACTGTCTATAAAACTGCCACACTCACGGTCTATTTAACAGCCACACTCACTATCTGTTAAACAGCCACATTCACTCTCTATGTAGTAGCCACACTCACTGTATATGAAACAGTCACACTCACTTCCTATGAAAGAGTCACACTCACTGTCCATAAAACAGTCACACTCACTGTCTATGAAACAGTCACACTCAGTGCCTATGAAAGAGTCACACTCACTGTCCATAAAACAGTCACACTCACTGTCTATGAAACAGTCACACTCACTGTCTATGAAACACTCACACACTTACTGTCTATGAAACAGACACACTCACTGTCTATGAAACAGTCACACTCACTGTCTATGAAACAGTCACACTCACTGTCTATGAAACACTCACACACTTACTGTCTATGAAACAGACACACTCACTGTCTATGAAACAGTCACACTCACTGTCTATGAAACAGTCACACTCACTATCTATTTAACAGTCACACTCACTGTCTATGAAACAGTCACACTCACTATCTAGTTAACAGCCACACTCACTGTCTATGAAACAGTCACACTCACTAGTGATCAGTATCAGTCAGAACAGTTTATACTCATCCAAATGACTGTATGCCCGTCTTTCTGTTAGAAGACTCTATATTTCAGACTCTTTCACTAACTCTGTGTATGACAAGTTCACCTTACATCATTGATCAATCTATATACGTAGCAGTGAAACTGCCAGCAAATATATATTCTTACCCTATCTCATACATAGAACAGGCAACTATACTTCAAGGCTGAAAAAACCCTAATATAATAAGCCGCCAGGAGAAGAAAATATATAAAGTTGTGATAAAAAAATGTTTTTACAAAAAAAAATATTTTTTTAACTTCTAAATACTGAAAAACTATGTTGTGATTATGTATTTGTTTAGCACAACAATATACATTTTATTTTTCTTAAATATGTATTCTCCTGAAGATTTGTTACTCCTGTTAATCCTAGCAGTTGGTGGATTCTGCCATGTCACTAGGGGGCAGTGCAGAGCTGTGGCTCTACCTTCAGTCACATGTAGACTCGGTATTTACTGCTATGCCAGGAGCATAGAGGTAAAAGCTAATCAGATAAAAAGGGAAAATGTGCATAACTGGGCATTTCTTACATTTCTAGAAATTTGACTAGCACAATGTATCGATGGAATTTTATTTTCTTATTTCACTTTTTTCATGTGAGGCATGAATGACCAATGCAATTTAAATCCCTCCAAATAGTTTAAATTCTTTTAGAGTTTTTGTTTCTGTTTTGTTTTTACAATAGACATATTTATTTATTTATTTTTAAATTCTTTATTTATTCCAAGGCAAGACAGTACATCCAAGACAGGATATAACACGTTATTACAGTATATTATCACAGTCAGGTTTATCTCGCATTTTCCTAATAATTAAACATTTGTTTCTTTCTTCTATTTGTAATTCGTTGTAACAGATAGTGAGATTAGTAAACAGCCCGTCTCTGGGTTCTTGTCCTTCTTGGTGTTTTTTTTTTTTTTTTTTAATTAAAAGTATAACATAAACATGTATAGCTGAAATTACAATGCAACCATTTCTTGTTTCGTTTCCCATCCGTTAGCTTTTGAGATCGTGTGTCCACATCAGTTAGTAATGCATTGTATTAAAGACCGTACAATAGTAGTAGATTGATCGTGAGAGATTCTCACATAGGACAGTATGATAAGATAGTGAGAAGAATAAGGGAAGGGGGGGGCAAGAGAAGGTAGAGGAGTGGGGGGGGGGGCACGAGGGGTGTCAAGTGAGCTTGCCTCTGTCCGAGATGGGTCTGTCCGGGGGAGCCTCCAATTGTGGGTCTGTCAAGCATTCGCTGTGCTAGTTATCCAAGGGCCCCATATTTTTTCAAATTTTCTCGTGGTTCCTCTTACCCGGGCTGTTAGATCATGCATCAGGCAAGTATCTTTAATTTTTTGTATCACCGCAGAAAGGCTGAGGGCCTCTCTCTGCAGCCACACCTGTGCCAAAGCTCTCCTAGCGGCCAGATTCAAAATATGTAATAAGGTTTGTGCTGCGTTAAAAAAATTTCTGCTGCGTCAAATTTTCTATAGATCTGGCCAGTAGGAATACCCATGGGTCTAGCTTAATCTCTTTCTCAAATACGTTTCGCAGCATCTGTGCAACTTATTGCCAATAAACCTGTACTATTGGGCACTCCCACCACATGTGGAGATATGTTCCCTTTAGGCCGCATAGGTCAGCATAGGTCAGTTGGAATTTTATTAATTCGGCATAATTTTACTGGTGTAGTATACCATCGAAATAGCGTCTTATATGATTGTTCCTGCAGCGAGACACACATAGAGGACCACCTCCTACATTTCCTGCCTCTCTATACCCTCCAATGTCTCGCCCAAGTCCGCCTCCCACTGATCTATGTATGTAATTCCTCCCCATTCTAGTGTGTTGTTGCATAGATGCGTGTATAGATATGAGATCAACCCGCCCGGAAAATTTTCCTTTGCACACATCCTCTCGTAGAATGTCATCTGTGTCCCTGCGGCTTTCTTTACCTGAGGGTCTTGGGCATGGTCTCTAAGCTGAATATATCTGAAAAAAATCAAAGGGTCTCAGAGGAGTTCTGGTTTGCAGTTCCTCGAATGTTACAAATGACCTCTCCTTGAACAAGTGATATAGTCTTTGCAGCCCTGCGTGTTCTATGCCTCTGAAATCCCAGGCTGTCATTCCTGGTGTGAATGCTTTGTTCCTTAAGAAACAAGATCATTGGAGAAAGGGAGGATATATTTTGTGGCGGCTGCGTCCCATATCTTCAGCGAGTTTGAGATTGCTGGGCAGATCACGCTAATGATTGGTCTATGTTCCTTAGGAGTCCACATATAAAACTGAGGCATATCCAGAAGTACTTATATGGACTTGGACGCGAGAGAACTCGGAAAAGGTGTTATGAAGCACACGGATTGGTGGACAGGGCGTGGAATACGGCGAGAGGGACTTTTCAAAGAAGACAGAAGACATAGGATTTTTATTGATGTATTTTATTTGCTTGTATCATATGTTTTACTATTACTGCTCCTGATGAAGTCTATTGTATAGACGAAACACGTAGAGCTGTATTGATTTTTACCTGCAATTCCTGTTAGCTGCTTCTTCCATTCACCACTCTGGAGAGAGGGATACAGATCTTTGATGGGCGTTTTTATTTTCCACTTCTTGTAAGTGGAACTGCAAACCAGAAGCCCTCTGAGACCCTTTGATTTTTTTCAGATATATTCAGCTTAGAGACTATGCCCAAGACCCTCAGGTAAATAAAAGCATGTTTTTTATATTATTAAGATTTCACACTATGTCCAGTTTTTTTCGCATGTACCCTTGAGGAATTTCATTGCAAGATCTAAAGAAACCTTGGTGGGCTTGAATTATTCCTTTATTCTGTGAGTGCAATATTTACAGCAGGGACTTTTCTACTAAACGGTGTTTCCCTATGAATGTTCTCTGCTTTTGTTTTTTTCTAGGTGTATCTTGTTTTGGCTATCCTTGAGAAGTTATCATGGGGTGCCGAACAGAACGTAAAATCGCAATCGTCCGGATATCTATGAGGCCTGTGTTTTGCAATCTACCCCGCTGCCCATTTCCCCCTGGCCATACCTTAAGTCCTGTACAATATCCTTCATCTGAACCCCAAGTTCCCATCTATGGGCCGGCATGGTCGCAGTACGTCAGTCGGTAACCGTGTAAATAAAATAAAATAGGATTAACCGATTTTCCCCTTGGAGCCCCAGAAGGGAGAGGGATAGCCGGCCCCTCTCAAGGAAATGTAAGCCCTAACCCTCCCAACAGTGAATGGAAACTCCCCGAATTGAGACCCCTCGGGCCGACCCAGGGAATTATGGCCGAAGCTGGAGAGCTTTCTGCTACTCTCCCAATGAGGCGGCACACCCCTAAATTCTCCCTCCCAATTACAGGCAACAATCCCACCCGTTAAGCCGACCTGCCGGGGTCATCCCTCGCCACTCACCGGCCTCCAATTAGAAGCACCTGCCCCCCGATCTCACTCACCCTCCGTATACCAATCGCGGGGTAGTGGGTGTACAGTCGCTGCTGCAGTATCTGGGACCGCTAGATCTCCCGGGGCCTGCACCCCCAACTCTCAGAGGAAAGCCACCAGATCACCATCTGGATGCAGGATCTTAGAGCGCCCCTCCTTGAAGGCCATCAGCCAAAACGGATGGCCCCATTCATATTTGATGGAGTGTCGTTGAAGTAGGTCAGTAATTGGGCGCCAGTCTCGTCGCTTCACAGGGTATCTGGAGTCAGGTCCTGGTACAAGGCCAATTTCGCCCCTTTGTGTATAATCAGGCCTTCCCTGCTGCAACACATTAAGGCTTCTTTCATTTGAAAGTATTGAAATTTAATTATGACATCTCTGGGCCGGTTGTCATCCGCCCGTCGAGCCCGTAACGCCCGGTGTGCCCTCTCGATGTGCCAGTGGTTCTCCACAATGCCTGGGAGGAGCGGTTTCAATATGGAGGAGGCTACTTCAGTTAGTGAGCCTTCCCCCCCGTTCTGGCAGTCCCCGCAGCCTAATGTTATTTCGTTGTGAGCAGTTGCCCAGATTGTCTAGCGCAGATTCAGCCGCCGCTAACCTGGTTGTTCGTTGGCTGATTTGTGCAGCGGCTTCATTGTGGGCCTCCACCGTGCACTCCACTCTCTGCTCTAGGACCAATGTCCTCGCTCTCTGTGCTTGGATTTCCACCTTGACTTCGGCGGTATTCCTGGCTATCTCCGTTGCCAGGTAAGTTCTCACCTCTGCCAGGGTTGCCAGATTCTGCTTAGCTTCCGTCTCCTGTGGGCCAGGTGCAGCGCCAGATCCTGAGCTGGCGGGAGATCGAGGTGCTCCAGGGCTATCCCGTCCGCCATCTTGGGTGGTAAGTCTCATGGCGTGGGAGGCTGCAAAGAGGTCCGACACCGTTGTGCCCTGCTCCGGTTGTTTTTCCATCTGCTTTCTTGGGGCCCTCTTATCCATCGCGGGTTCTGTAGAATATTGCATATTCTATGTTTCTATTGATTATACATGGATGTGTGGATTGACATAAGTAACAGATGGTATAAGTCACAAGGCTTTCTTTGTCTGAAACTCTGGAATGTAAGTTGGAGGTTTTGTCCTTATATGGTCATATCTATATAGTAACTGAACACGTGGTCTCTCGTTCTCTTGGCTCTCTAGCTCTCTTTTGATGGAAAGATGTAAGGATGTAACTCTCCCGTCAGGAGTCCAGCAATTACCATCTGCTGTTGAACATTCATTATCCTGTAACATCATTTGTTGTTTTATTATGTATCAGTAACTAAGAATAAACCTGAAGAAACCATAAGTCAGATTGCGTATTAGTACTTTTCATTATAATGTCGCGAGCATTTGGCCCAAGACTATATGTACAAAAGACATATATATATCAATCAACTGACGACAAGACGAAATTAAGAAGATTTTACATCGATCGTTCCAACCAGATTTTACAGGGTTCCCCCCTTGTTGATTTTATTTAGTTCTGCCGCTTTTATTAGCTGTTGGTCCGGCAGTCCCGGCGGGTGCGTCCAGCTCGCTCCGACCTCAGACCACGCCCCCAATAGACATATTTATAAAGAAGGATTATGTGCCATTGGTCACAAGCGCACAAAAAAAGGTTTTGGATGTAAAAAAATATGTTGTTTTTACACATGTAGTAAAGAGTGACTTGTGTTGAGTTAGCAAATGTGTCATAAAGTTTTAGTAGCAGTAGCTACTTGGAAAAGAAATTGTCACACACTGCATGGGGGTTTACCTTAATACTGTTTTATTGATAGTACAGATGTCCTTCCTGATCCTCTGTGATAAAGTAATAAAATAATATGTAGTGTAGACAATAAGCCAAGTTAAGCTGTTTTAAAATAAAATAAAAAGTAATCTCAAGACTTTCTTGTCCAACAGACTAAAAGCGAACTTGTGGGAAATCGAGTAGCCAACCACAAGCAAAAAGATGGCGGGTATAATGTTAAAAACAAAAATCAAACAGTGAATGGGTCTGATATATTGGTGGTGGTGGGGGAAGAGGCTGCCTCCCAATGGAGGCTCATCAATAGGGGTGCCCCACCAGTTTTTATGTGGGAAAACGTGTTTGCGATAGTTTAGAAACAGTAAGATAATTTTTCTGGAGAGGAGGGTGGCAAGCAAAAACAGTATGGAAAAAATTTATGTCTCTTTAACTTTGTAATAGGTTTTACTTCTGCAGGACCCTCCCCCCACATTGGTAGCTGTTTGTAGAAGCTGACTAGAGAGGATCTAGGCATGTCTAAACAATGGGGCTGGTTTGAAATCTGCCCTGTTTCAGCAGGTTTTGCACATGCCCAGTGTCCTTTAAGTAGAAATTTTAGGAATTTCAATTGAGTTGCCATTCAGACAACAGAGCCAGCTGCCCATGCGTGGCAGCATGTCTTTTCAGGGGCCATCATTGGCTGATAGCACCAGGAGGTGGGGTTACAGTGTACGCAGGAGAGAGAGGCAAGACGCCATCTTAGATGTAACACAGAAAGAGCACAGCTGCAGCAGCTCCTAGCCCCTGCCAAATGTAAATGTATAATGTTATCTTTTTGTCCCCCCTAATATCCCTTTCCTAAGGGCTGCTTACGCAAAGGGAATTTACTCAAAAATATAAATTTATATAAAGCCATGGGTGACAAGGGGAGGGGGCATTTCTGACACAGAGTAATGTGCTGTCTGTCACTAATAGTTTTAATAACTCCTGCTGCATGTACCCACCATTGTCTTTAAAGAGTTCAGTCACTCTACAGCTGAGACCTGAGACACTCATGCTGTGGCTATTTGAAAAGATGTGAAGCTTCAAACTGCAGGACTGTGGCTGTGACTCAGAGGACTGAACTGATTCTGGGTTCAGACTGTTTTAATCTGAAATGATTGTTAATTCTGCTAATCATGTCAGCTACTTCTTGGCTCCATATTACCACTACAGATTAATTATATTGCCAACTGCAAAGGTAATGAGGAGTCTATAGTATCCTGCTGCTTTAACTCTGTGTACACTGTGTGCTGATCAAAGATGACCATCAGGTGGCCCCAAGTGCATGGGCAACCCGATAGGCTCCTTGAGCTTGCCTGCCCGCTGCACCGGCAGTAGTTTCGCCACTGCCACTATGTGTATTTTGTGGAAACTTTATGTGATATCTATTAAACATCAATACGTCTGTAACCGTGTTACAGAGTAACAGAATCTGCTGTGGCACTTTATAAAACAAAGAAATAAAAAAAGACGTTCATATTTATCCCAAGATTGAAAACGGCTTATATTTAACAGAATTGTATGATTTATAATCTATTTGTTTAATAAAATCATACTGAGATTTATTCATTAAACAGTGAATTGTAGCAAATTCAAAATCAAGTGTCTGAAATAGCCAAGCCTAGATTATAACTCTCTTGGAGAATTTCTCCATAATACATATTTTTACCTAAATTTCGCAATCTGGTTCGTGTCGCTGTTTAGTGAATAAACCTCAATGTTTCAAAAGTATTTATTATCTGCATCTTTCCTTGTTCGTTAAAAACATTCGAAATTAGGACACACTAGACACAGCACGGCACGAGGAGGAGGAAGCAATTAGCGTTGTGGAGGTGTTAGAGAATTTGCCTTCAAATTGCCAACAGGAATACCTCTATAATTATATGCTTAATTGTATGTTATTAACTGTAAGACACAAAATATTTGTTTACATACATGGCAATAAAAAGGGAGACGAGGAAACGGGGAGAAGAATGAGAAAAAGGAAAATAAGATAATGTTAAATATAGGGGGATTTGGGGTAAGAGACAAATAATTATGCACAATAACATATTTGTGGATATACCATCCCATCATGCTCTGCTGTATTTAAAACATTACCATATCTCTCCGTATTTAAAACGTGAAGGAGGAAGGCACTAGTGAGTGTTAGCTATTGAAAGCGATGTATGTAATTAATCATGTAAAACAAGACTGAAGCATTTAATGGACATAAATTATGCAAATATATATTCTCTGTGCGTTAAACACAGACGGCCCTCAATTAATATTTTATGAAAATAGCAAAAATATATAAATATTTATATCAATATATACATAAAAAATCAATGTATCAAAAAATATCTAAATATTTTTTTTTTAAAGTTTATCTAGAAATGTTAAATTATTTGAAAAGCTTATCCAAAATATATTAATCCAAGGCCACGTCAATGTCAATGCTGTGTAGTTCTATAATACACTCACACAACACTCATTGCTGTGAGATTTAGAGCAGTGGCGTTCACACACATACGCACAACACTATTGAGCGTTTTGTTGCCGAATTTCCATCAAATGTACATATTTAAAAAAGAACTTTAAAAATAAGTTGTTCCCCCACCTGCCAATCAATTATTTGGCACAGAATAAGCCTAGACCTGTATGCTGAGAATTAACTGACAGTGGAGAGCAGGAGAACCCTCCTACAGATACCATTGTTACCATGGTTACTCCCTGATCAGCTGTTCTTGCGCTTCCTGAGGTAACATAAAATGGAGTGACTGATGTCACTCTGTTCAGTTGCAATGAGATCAGTGTGTCAGCGTCAAATCAAATCAGAGCGCGGGAGGAACACAGGTGGGCAGACCAGCAGTCATGGCAGGTCTGACGCCAAAGTAGAATGTGTTAATATCTAAAATGAAATCAGTTAAATATGTAATTTATCTCTATAATAAAATGTCATAAAAGGTTTACTTTACAGAGAATTTGTTTGTTCAAAAGGCCACAACCAAACATGTACAGTACTCAGATCTCTAAATACTTTATTAATACGCGTTTTGAGGCGAGTGATTGCCACACTCGCCATTTCCAGTTTCCGATGGGCCGTTCCCACATTACCTCATCATAACAGAGATAAAGATGTTAAGTAACTAAAGAATTTCCACCACAGGGTTAGGAAGACATGGTGGGTGAGGCTGCACTGACTAATATGTGTTTTTGTTTCATTCTATATATAAAGATAGGTAAATATTGAAATCACTGTTAGTCATCCTAGGCTGACTGAGATGACCTACATGAAATGTTTCTTGGTGACGGAACTACAGTATGTGATGTTGGTCCCACTCTGAAACTTTTACAAGTTTGCCACTTCTGTCTTGTTTTGTTTGTGTCTTCCAACAGTACAAACATGACCACAAACTGGGCGGTTTCTCAGAGATTGGTCCACAATGAGGGAACTGTGCGACATTAGAATTTAATGACAGACTCTTTTTCCCCCTGCACCCTCATATAACTCAGGCTGCAGTAGAAGCTTATTTTTGTTTTTATTTTTTGTGTTTATGTGAAATGGCATCTTTAAGTGTAGTTTTGTCAGTCTGTTGCCATTTTGCTAAGTTGGACAATAAATCCCAAGATCAGCCAGTCCATTGTATGCAGAACTGTGGTCTTATCAACCCATCTTCATAACTCCCAAAAGTCCTTTAAATGGTGAAACTGTCCCAGTTTGGGACACATATCTGTCCTCCATCCCATATCTGCTGGTCATCTTCTAGAAGCACCACTGACTGCACTCAGGGAAATAAATTGAAAGTGCATCAGTGAATATAATATATTTCAAAATTAAGCCCTGTACTCAAACTCTCACTACTCCTGGGCGACAGCAATGACTATAGTACACATCTGCCCCCGAAAGATATACAATAAAAACCAAAGAAAAAAGATACTTGCACACTATCTAAAATCTCTATGTAAATGTAAATATATGGATGTTTTTAGTATCATTCCAGTGGCCATTCGAGTGTAAGCTCACCTGCCAAATCAAGGAAAAACCTTAAGTACTCTGCTAACAATTCACCTTGCTGCTTTTAGCTAAAAGGTAAAATCTCTGAGACAGTAAGGGTTATTTTTCTAAATCCCTACACACTTAATATTAAGAGTTAATAAATGTAGGGGTTTAGAAAAATGCCCATTATATCATTAGAAAACACACATTTTGACCATGCCCCTACCCAACTCACTATCATACTTCCCAATATTAGATGATATGCGTCCTAAGGAAATGATCAGTTATCAGTCCTGTACAAAATCCGCAAACCATAGATCTGTGATAGAAATAATATATTATTTAAATTAAATACATTTCCTTCTTTTTTTTTTTTTTTTTTCTTATTTTAGCACTATGAAAGAATCAAATTGCTGTTGTGGATAGTGAAGCTAAAACCGGCAAAGACATGTCAGCGAGAATAATAACACAAGGTAATATTTTTATTTATATAAAGTGTTTGCATACAAATAAGCATTGCTGACAGACAAGACCTTGTTTTGTTTGCGTATGAGCATATCTCCCAAGTGTCCCAGATTCATTGGGACAGTCCCAATTTGGGAGCCAGTTTCCACTGTTGCAGTATGTCTGCACCCCATTGAGGTGAATGGGGAGGTCTCACCTGGCTTGATATTTCTCTTACAGGTAAGCAGACAGAAGATGATATCTACTGCGCCTGCCTCTCCAAATCCTTATGCCAGATATCCACGCCAGTGACTGTCGGATTATACGCCCCATTTGGAGGTCGTGTTTACATTCTACTGGATCGCATTACAAGTAAGCAAAATAAAGTGATGCCCAAAGTAAAAAATCACTACATAAAGCAGAAGTCACTAATACACCCAATATTTTGCATATGAGGAGAGTGGAATTCTTTACCACATTTTGCTGAAGTCATATACAATTCAGTAGAGTACAAGACTTACCAGGCCTTCTCAAAAATATTGCACTGATTTACAAATTTCGATCTGTAACTATGCTCCAAGTGTATATTAAAGGACCACTATAGTGCCAGGAAAACATACTCGTTTTTCTGGCACTATAGTGCCCTGAGGGTGCCCCCACCCTCAGGGTCCCCCTCCCGCCGGGCTGAATGGAGAGGAAGGGGTTAAACTTACCTCTTTTTCCAGCGCCGGGTGGGGAGCTCTGCTCCTCCTCTCCTCCCTCTTCTCCTCCTCTTCGGCTGAATGTGCATGCACGGCAAGAGCCGCGCGCACATTCAGCCAGTCCATAGGAAAGCATTCTCAATGCTTTCCTATGGACGCTGGCGTCTTCTCACTGTGATTTTCACCGTGAGAAGCACGCAAGCGCCTCTAGCGGCTGTCAAGAGACAGTCACCGGAGGCTGGATTAACCCATTTATAAACATAGCAGTTTCTCTGAAACTGCTATGTTTATAGAAGAAAGGGTTAATCCTAGCTGGACCTGGCACACAGACCACTTCAATTAACTGAAGTGATCTGGGTGCCTATAGTGGTCCTTTAATAACAGGTGGAATTAACAAAATACTCATTTGTATTTTTGTATTGATTGTTGCCTGTTCTCATAGTATTTATAAATATCATTTATTTAAAAGATCCCAGATAAGTTTATATCTTTTCTGAAAAAAATGTGAATATGAGTGAAAGGAAGTATTCCCGGTGATCTATAAAATGGTATAATTTTCTCTCATTTCGTACTCTTCCGTAGACTCTCTATATTTCCAGTTGGCGTGCTTTTGAAATGTTAACATTGTAGTAGAGTCCAAATACAGAGTCCAAACGTGGCTTTTATTATCTTTTCTACATGTATAAATGCCATTACAGCAGCTTTACTTCACAATTAACAACAATGCAGCCATTGCTCTGGGGCTTATTTTTGTTCTTTTTTGTTTGTTTTGGTTTTAAAGAATATGGCATAGTGCAACATTAAAAAACTTATTTTCATCCATCATAATGTGCTTTCATTTTTATTTTGGATATCTTATATATATTTCCATTTTTCGCAATCTACCATTGCATATAGCTGAAAGACATGCATATATACTAATGAAAAAAAACCTATAAAAATAATTTAAAATATTATCACTGTATAGATCATTGTCAGATTTGATTTGTTCTCTTGCTGCGGAGCTAACTCATTGCTTATACCTTTCAGAGTGCATGAGGGAAGAGGCATTACGTGTCACCGAAAAGGAAGAAAAAGCTGTAGGACATGTCACTGATAAGCCGGTGGGATGGGGATTCTTTCGTCTGCTCTGGTGTCTTCTTTTCTATCGCCCTCTCATTACAAACCGCCATCTTGGACGGAAAAGCATTGAGTTTATCTTTGTGAATTTCAGTGCCTGGCAGTATGCAGGCAGTGACCGTCTCTGGGCCGGTCTAGTCACTACCCTCTGTGATCAGATTCGACGCCACTTTGGTGTCGTCCCATTGAGTATTTTCAAAGTTCTAGGATCGGCACCTAAGAGAGAAAATGAGGGTGAAAACAGTCTCATTGAATGGATTTTCAAAAAGACTTTCTGCATTATCCTTGTGGTCGTTTTACTCTTATTTATCATTGGATTAGTTCTTCTGATTGTGCCAGTGACTTCGGGGACTCCTGGAGACAGTGAGACGACCACTACAGTTTTTGGGAGTATTGTAACTGTGCTGTCAGGTTCAAGTATAATTATGACTTTGTATAAGCTGTGTAAAGGTGTCCTAATCAGTCAAAAGCAGAAGATTGAACGACTAGTTAACAGTCAGAAGTTCAGCTCCCAAATGGGCTTCATGAATGAGGTAAAGAAAGAAGTTGAAATTGTCACTCAGATGGTCCAGTGCATGGAGATCTTTCAAAAGCAGAAGATCCGTGTGGTTTTGCAAATCACGTGTCTAGAACTTTGTGCTCCTGACAAGGTGGTAGGGGTGCTAGATGCTATGAACACCCTACTATCAGATCGCAAATCCCCCTTCATTTCCATATTGGTAGTAGATCCCAGCATTATTGTTACTTGTCTGGAAAGTGCAAGTTCTCTGAAAGGCATGGCAGACAATGGATACATGTTCTTAAACCGCACCGTTACTCTGCCATTTTCTGTGCCAGCATTAGGCAAGAGGACAAAACTTCATCTTCTGAAGAAGGCTGTTCAGAGGACTGAGGATCTCATAGACTGGCCCAGTCGAAATGATGCAAATCGTGGAACTAAGACTGGTATTGCAGAGTCTGTGAGGCTTTTGAGGGGTGAATTATCAGAAGATGATGAGCCAGAGACAAAGGAATCCAACATTCAAGCAGGACGTTCAATTCAGGAGACATTTTACTGCTTATATAGCGAACGCGAGGTTCTAAACGAATACATTCCCGACAGTATTTGCCAGATGAAGAGGATTGTCAATACTATTCCAGTGATGGTCCATCTGATGATGTTGAGCCGTATTCCATGGGATCGACAATCAGCCAGATCTGTGGCAGCATGGGTAGTACTTTGCAATCAGTGGCCATGCCGGTTAAGCTGGATATTACAGTGTCTGGAGGATGAGGACCAGAGAGGTTCTAAGGATGGGTTCTCTAACTGCTTCCTTTGGGATGTGTTCAAGGAAAACAGCAAGGAACTCTTTGCTTTGAAGACAGCACTAAAGAATCTTCTGGATTTGGATGCAGACCCTGAAATTTTTCAGAGGTTTTTGTCTCAGGACTTCCCCTTCACGGTGGAAGAGGCAATGAGATTGATTCCATGCACTGTAAATTTGGACTCTTCCATAAAGCAGAAAATGGGACTACAACGGGGTATAAACAATCTTCAGAATGACTGGAAAGTGGTTGAGAGCAAGATATCAGAAGTTATTAGGGAGGGGAATTTAAATAAGACCGAGACTGAGAAAGATGGTGATAAGGATAAAGTTGAGGTTGATGTGAAAGTAGATGATTCTACGAAGGACAACAAGAAAGATGGTGGTACTTGTAAAAACGAGGATAAAGAGTGTTGTACAGAGGAATTTGTGAAGGGTGGAAGGAAAGACAGGCAAGAAACTGGTGAAGGCAGAGATGAGTGTTGGGTGGAGAGTGAGAAGGAGGGAGAGATGTACAGGAAGGAACCTGGTAATGAAGGGCATCATCAAAGGCAGGACATTGAGGTAGTGGAGGTACACGTGAAGTAGGTCTGCTGGGAAGTGTGTGTTTGGTAGATGCTCTAAATAATGAAGACAAATCAAAAGGAGGTTCAACGGGAGATTAAAGGGACATTACACCGCCGAAAAAAAAAAAAAAAAAATATCCCTGTTTAGTAGATAAACACCAATGAAAACTTGCATGCTTTTAATTATGCGTTTTTGTATAAGGGGTGTATCTAAAGCAGCTTGCAGAAGTTGCAGATCTCTTGTCTAAAGACATTACAAAAAAAAGCCAAAGACAATCACAAACATATGATGCAATCTGACAATAGAAGTTATTATGACAACAAGAGAAAGTTTGAAGGTAGAAGACAGTACTACGACAGGAGACAATATGAATACAGGAGACGTTATGATAATAAGAAACACTATGACAATAGGAGAAACCATTACAATAGGGGATGTTATAATATTAGACGGTATATCAACTGGACACAATTGTGGGTTAGGTGTAAAAAGTGTTTCCATCCAAGCATGTGCTTGTATACCAACTGTTGCAAATAGAAGAGTTATCTAGTCATGGTTTACTTTGTTGCATATTATGTGTTGAATATTTTTATTGTGTGCACAATATAAAGTCATACATCAAATGGATTTGTAGTAAAGCAAGTGATTGCCCACGCAGGGGCTCAGATATTAGTTTAACATTGCATATACCTTTAGTTGCCTGCGTAGGAGCGGAATTGTCTTAACCTGAGTTTTTGTTCACAGGTGGTTGCTTTGTGTTGTATGCTCTTATGTACCGTATTGCCTTATTGGTTCAATTATTGCGTTAGGTAATTGTTTTATGTTAATTAGTGTATGTCAGTGCTGCGTGTTGGCTAGTTGGTGAATGCACATTGTCTCCTGTGTAGAGGCATATTAATCAGCTTGCTAAGTAGAGTCAGGCATGAAGGAACAATCTAAGATACAAAAACTTTTTCAATTTTCAGCATAAGGGGCATATTTGTTTGCAGTCTGCTGCCTTAATAGATAATAGAGCTATTTGGATATCAGGTTTAAATCAAGAAGCGACTGTACCGTCTATCATGTGGCAGTCAGTGATCTAATATGCAGCAGTAGCTACCTATGGCCCCTTTGGGCATTTTAGCGTTAACTGCCCGTTCCTTTGGTAATTCAGAAACAGCATCATATAAGCAAAATAGATACGGACTAAATGCAGCTGTTAAGGCACTAGTGCGAGCTATCCCTTGAAAACTTGTTTGCATTAAAACGGCATTAACTATGAACATGAATAAAAGCCCCTAAGTAATCTTTATGTATTAACTGATAATGGTAACATAATGAATCTGTGGATTACTAGATGATTCTGTAAGTAACTTGTTATATTAATAACATCTCTTGGGTCATATAGATAACACCGCATATGTAATTAGTGGTAGACCCATTAAGAAATAGTATCTGTCAAGTTTTTAACCTAAGGAGTAGGGTTGTCGTGTGCGCAGTGGTAAGCGACTTTTACCGCCATTGTCATCCCATATCGCTTCAATTAACCAATTATGTATAGTGTATTGGTGGCTCATGGCGTGTCATATTTCTGGCATGCGGTATTAGGGAATGCATAGACAAATAACTATAATAACTATAACGGTGTAGGAGCAGAGCCAATTGTAATGTCTGTCCGATAAGGGCCCCTCATGGTTTGGCCGTGGTGCGCCACCCGGGGCGCCGGGTCTCCGTCAGTGTCCCCCCGGGACGGTCCCAGCCCAACACCTGAGTCCTTTGCGATGCTGTGGGCACTCGGTGGCCGACATGGCCCGCTGGACCCCCACACCTAGAGTCCGGGGCCACCCGCTCCCTGCACCTCCCCATCACCGCCCCAGACCCAGCGAAGATTGTGTCCCAGTGTCTCTCCCGGTACCGGCCTCACACTTGGGACCGGTGCACGCCGCTCCCGGCCACCGGTCCGCCGGGAGGGCCGCGCAGTCCCGCCCCACAGGGCTCTCGGCTCCAGGGACATGGCCCTCTGGGGACCTCCCAGACCCAGAGGCCCGGACACTCACTTTTCCTGCTGGCCGGCAGGCATCGCAGAGGGTCCCTCAGGGGCCCGGCAGCACCGTGGTCCGCCCCGGCCGTCCATGTCGACTCCCCTCGGTGAGCTTTGGTGCCTCTGCTCTCCACTTACAATGGTGCCTGTGAGGAGAAGCCATGTTGGTAGTATGGCGCAGCTGCGTCGGAACCCCACCCTCCTGAGCTTCAGTGTCTGTGTGATCCTCCTCCGTCCCTGCCGGGATGATTTCACCGTTTAGTATTTTCCTCCTCGGTGTTGATGTCTGGTACAGCTGGCTGGCCGTCTCTCTGCCAGTGCCAGTTTAGGTAGCCGGCATAGTGTCCACGTGGGGACTCCCGTCGTGGCTTCTGTCGCCGCCATGTGGCCGGGATATCCCCCACCGGCCGGGGGGGGGAAAGCGGGGCCGTGCCCCAGGCCAAGGGTCTCCACACGTCCGGGATGCTTTCCCTGCTGCGGATTGGTTATGTGTTGCGCCCTTTTACTGCAATGGCAGCCGGTACTCAGAGGCTGTATGTAGGCCGAACCCAATCTTCTCCGCCTGCCTGCCACACGATCAGCTTCATGCGGGTTTCGGGTCGGTGTCGGTGCTTTCCCACTTTCCGATGCGGCAAATTTTGCTATTCTTTGAGTGGGTTTGGGTATGTTTAATGCTGTTTCGGGCGGTTCGTTGCTGGAGCCCATGTGGATGGCGACCAGTCGGCCCGGCGGCCCGGCCCCGCCCCCTTGTTGCATATTATGTATAAAAATAAATGCAGTTGAATTATAAAAAGGGATGGAACAATTGTGACATTTCTAAGATACAAATGTTAAAATAAAAAGTTGCAAGTTTGAGACTAGAAAGTCACAACAAATGTTCCCTATTTTTTCTCATGTAGAATGTCTATCTAGATATTGCTATACATACTGTAAAGGTGCAAAGGGAAAACTATAACCAAATACATCATAATTATTATTGACACATAATTCACAATGTGAAACAGTATGACAACAGAAGGAAATGAGACAGGAGAAAGAAGTATGGAAATAGGGTGTGGGAGATAAGAGAAAAAAAACTTAAAGGAATACTATAGGGCCAGGAACACAAATATGTATTCCTGACCCTATAGTGTTAAAAACACCATCTAACCCCCTGTCTCCCCTTATGCCTCTCTAAATATAGTGAAATCTTACCTTTATTCCAGTGTGCTGGTGTTGGCTCTACCCTTGATCTGCCTCCTTGATTGGCATCATCATAAGTGATGAACTCAGCCAATCACAATGCTTTCCCATATCAAAGCATTGGATTGGCTTAGATTGTCCATTCTGATGATCTCAGACAAGGAGGCAGGCCGGGGGGCAAAGCCAAACACCGCCCTCGCCAAGCAGCATCTCCTCATACAGATGCATCTTTATGAGAAAAGTTCAGTGTCTGCATGCAGAGGGTAGAGAAAATGAATGGTAGTGCTGCACACTGTGCATTACTGCCCCAGAAAGCACCTCTAGTAGCCATCTGACAAGTGGCCAGTGGAGGTATCCCTAGGCTGTAATGTAAACACTTCATTTTCACTGAAACGGCAGTGTTTACTGTAAAAAGAGGGGAAGGGAATGATTCTACCCACCAGAACAAATATAATAAGCTGTAGTTGCTCTGGTGACTATAGTGTCCCTTTGAAATTGTCAGTTAATGATATACAAGCGTGAAGTGACTCCTTAACAGCAAGACCTGCGTAAGAATGGTTCCTTCCCGAAATACAGGATAATTGAAAAAAACAGACAGAATAATATGAGATCTAGCTCTGAGTGCTTTTAAAATGCCATTATTTTAGTAAATAGTCCTGTATGAGAAAGAACTGCAAATGTAAGGTCAAAGTATCTCACCTGGAAACATTTGAAGTTCCCAGATGAAATAGCAATCACGGTTTATTGAATAGTTTAGTAATAATAGGTAAACCATAACAATACATTTAAGAGATTTGAATTATTTTAATGTTTAATTATTATTGTAGCATTATGGTTTGGAGGATGGGTATAATCTGTCACAACAGCTCAATGTATGCAGCAATAAGATCTATTGTTAAGTACAGCGCTACGGAATCTGATGGCGCTTTGTAAATAATAAAATAATAATAATAACTCACTGAACTTTTATTGGTAGAAATAAAAATTCTGAATAGCAAAACACAGGTTAAACCAATCATTCCGTAACTCGGCTAGGATTTTAGGGCAGTTTGCTTAGGTGAGAATTATCTGTGATTCAAACTTAGTCAAAAGGGAATTTAAAATGAAAGGCACAGGCAGCTGTCTTGGGCAATACTGTATGTATCCAGGTCTCTGGGAGACAGATTACACGAATTGTGCAAGGTTTGTTTCCAGCACTAGGTGTCGCTAAAGCGCTGCAGTTCTGAAATGGGAACTTCGGAATAGGAACTGAAAAGACAGGCGATCCCGTCCTCTGTTCCCACCCGTCAACAAATAATGATGCACACAGTGGGGGAATGAAGCCGAAGGGACTGAGAGTAAACTGCAGCCACAATTTCCGGTAATGATTTCCTGGTGCCACATGAAGGGTCTGGTTACTGTGTGCTGGGCAGAGCTGCTAATTAAAGCATGAAGGAATCAAACGTGAGGCTCCTCTGCTAATTAATGCTTGCTTCATAGTGAGGGTCACAGGGATTAGCCACTTTGGCCATTCCAGCTGTTTGGCTTAGTGGCCACAATACACCAAACCACGTGCTAATTGTTATTTTATTGCTTTTTACTATAGAGATATGTCATGTTACCCCCTGGCTGGGTTTTCCATGGCTCAGTGTGGAGTATAGGGTTGCCATAATCCATGGTGCCCTGGACACTCACAATTGTCATGTAGATGGGCAGCACAGGAAAAGTGCTACCCTGTAACTTTGGGATCATAATGCTTTAATTACAAGTGCTGCCCTATAGTGTGTAAAAGTGCTGGCTATACTGAAGGATTCCTGAGGGCTTAAAGGGACAGTCTACGGACTATAATTTAATACAACTTGCTGTAGTGGTTATGGTGCCAGGAGATACTGGTACCGACCCAAAATGGATTTTGGGGAGGAAAAAATCCCCAATTTTGCCAATTTGGCCACTTTGTGGAAATACCTTTTTTAAATCCACTGCAATTCATGGTTTAGGTAATAAAACCCCTGCACTTTGTAGTTTCCTCAGTGCAGAGCCAGATTATATATTGATATATTTAACATGTCTGTATTTAAAATAACAATGTGGGAAATAAGGTTCCTACCCTGTGCCCATTCTGGTTCACATACTGGTAATGTTAGTATAAAAATGACAGAATTCCCCGAACTTAATAAATAGTAACACACTTAAAGGGACACTATAGGCACCCAGACTAGTCATTTCAATGAAGAGGTCTGGGTGCCATGTCCATCACATTTATTTATTTATAAAATATTTTACCAGGAAGGACACACTGAGATTTATCTCGGTTTTAAGTATGTCCTTAAAGGGACACTCCAGACACCCAGACCACTCCAATGGGCAGCCAATGCCAACTCCCATCATCCTTAACCCTGCAAGTGTAGTTCTTATAAACTGCAATAATTACCTTGCAGGGTTAAGTCCTCCTCTAGTGGCTATCGGACCGCCACTAGAGGGACTTTCGGGTTCTTTTGCTGGAATCCCCATAGGAAAGCACTGAATAATGCTTTCCTGTGGGGAGGTCTAGAACGCGCGCAGCTGATGCCAGTGGGGGGAGGAGTGTGTTCTCTTTAAACTTTAGTTTGTTCTTCATTTCTCCTGTTCTAAAATGTTACTTTCACTATAACATTAATTCCTCTTTATCTGTTTCTCCCCTAGGATCCTCCTCTTCTACCACAGGTTCCCATATTGCGCCTCCCACGTGCACCATCTCCCAATGGCCGTGGTTTTGATCCCTCTTCACCCCGTGCTCTGGCCCTGTGTCCTCCAGTAACGCACCAAAAAGCCCGCTCTACCCTCCGCCAACACTTTCTCCGTAGTCTCCTGGCATCTGCTGGACTCCCGGTTACCTTCACCCTGTACCAGCGTGTCACCGTCAGTGCTGGACGCTTTAATGCTTGTGACATGGAGGCAAACAACTTTCAGGTGTCCGACCTACAGACACCTCTTGGAGTGGAAAAAGAAGCACTGATTCGAGGCCAAGATATCATATCCTACTCCTTCCATCTCTGACACAATGCTTCTACTCCAAAAATGACTTGTGAATTGGAACTGTGAAGGCTTGCTTGTGTGTTATGTACTAGTATTGGTAGGTTAAGTAATCACAGCTGGCATGTTATAATGACGGCATACTATTGAATTGTATTAAGTGACACCTAGAACGGGAATCATGGGACTGTTAACATGTGGATACTCTGTGTGCCTTACCGGTAGGGATATATACTAAACGTGCAGGGTTATGCTCTAAAGTGAGAATTGCTAGAATTTCCACATGAATTTAACATTTTGGGCAAAAACTGCAGAAAATTAAAACATAGCTACATTGGAGAATTTGTCCAGTTCAACTACTGTCAGCCAACTTGAGAAATTCACTTAGAATTCTCGACAATTCACAGTTTGGTGAATAACCCCGTGTGAGGTGTTAAGAAATCAAATCAAATTTTGAAATTCCCTGGTGAAATCCCAACAAGTCACGGTTTACTGAATAATCCTGATTGTGGTATTAGGTCAACCATACTATATATGTTTTTTTTTCTTGTTTTATTATTATTATGGTCTGATGGGCAAATCTAACATAATTCTCAATTTATGTTTGTGTTTTTTATCCAAAGTAGTTGTCTTGATCTTTACTATTGTTTAAGGATGGATCTTGATGTTATAAAGCTATATTGTTATACCAAATAACCCTGCTGCGTCCTCAAATGGTCTCCACTGCCGTAGGTAGTAACACTGATCTGACAATTCTGCATTCATGCAGATTTCTGTTATACAACTTGTAGATGAGATTTATCCAAGTGCAGCTCTCCGCCTCCGATCCTCCCTTTCGGCTGAATGCGCGCGCATTCAGTCGGTCTCATAGGAAAGCATTTACAATGCTTTCCTATGGACGCTTGCGTGTTCTCACTGTGATTTTCACAGTGAGAATCACGCAAGCGCCTCTAGCGGCTGTCAATGAGACAGCCACTAGAGGATTTGGAGGCTGGATTAACCCATTTATAAACATAGCAGTTTATCTGAAACTGCTATGTTTATTTAAAAAAAAAAAAGGGGTGTTAACCCTAGCTGAAGGTGTCTGGGTGCCTAGAGTGGTCCTTTAACACAAATTTCAACGTTTACAGACGTGTTTACTAAGGTGAGAGTTGAAAGTGTAGTTTAAATTTAAAGGTACACTATAAACATCCAGACCACTTTGATCTTAAAATTGAAATTCACTTTGATTTCCTTCTTTAGTGAATAAGCCTGTTGGGCAAAGATTGTTGATTTGAATAAATTCTCCAATCTGGCTATAGTCACAGCTGACTTTGGCAGTTTATTCACAACATTACAGTTTCTAGTGAATAAAACCATTTCCCCATTCATACGTTGTTTTTAGCTCATCATTTCACAAATATGTCCATTCACCCTGAGAAGCTGGTCTTACTCCCCTTAGAATTCACCAACTGACTCTGAAAATAGACCCTTTAATCTCTTGTTTCATTTAACCTGAGATCCAAGACATGTGTCTGTTCAGTATGGTAATCTGCTTGTCCATCATGAGAATTTGTCCATTCTCAGAAATTGTGAGAATTTACAGGTGTAGGCATCATTCGTCACTCCAGATGTTCTGAACTACATCTCCCTTGATGCTTTGCCAATGGTTGATTACACTTTATCTACACATTAACTTTGGGTATGGACCCCTTCACCTTGAGCCTGCATACATTGAGTTGTATTAAATTTGGACAGAAGGGGGCAGTCTCATAATAAGCATATCACAATGTGTCTTCCTAGTGATCCGCATCAGCCTGAAAGCCATGATATTTGAGTTGCTGTATTACTCTGGTAGTATAGATACAAAATAATGAAGTATTTCTTTTTTGTAATACTTTTTTTTTTTTATTGGAATAACAATGAATTAAGTATTAAAATAAACTGCAATTCTTGACTATCTGGCATCATCGGTTTGCAAAGAAGTATGTTAGCCTAGGTAGCATGCGTTCTATAAAGAATAAAGAAACGGGTTGCGCCAAAACAACAATAAAATAAGGGTACTTTAAATAGTAAAGTATCACAGATTAATAGTAACTTAGCTAAGTAGTTACAAAAGTAGTCCTTGTTATAAGGGTGGTAGTTGTCCTGGGTAGTTCAATGTATTCACCGGTTTGGAAAGGCTCTGATATATGAAATGATATACTGTGATATTGTATATAACAAAAGCAGATGCAATAATTTGTTAGAAATACAGTCACAAACAAGGAGCCAACTATTGGCTCTGTTCTAATCGCTTCTGACAATATAATCCTTGTCACAGGATATGAGTGACTGCCACTAGAGGTGTTACTAGACCTCAATGTAAACACTGCTTTCACTCTGAAAAGGCACTGCGGGGACTGACTACAGACACCAGAACCAATACATTAAGCTGTAGTAGTTCCGGGGACTATAGTGTCCCTTTAACCAGATGGACTATATCACTAAACTGAGAACTGTCAGGAATTCAAAGTGAATTTTACATTTAAGGCCAAAATAACCAAACTGGAAAATAAATAAATCTCTAAGTCACCTGTGATTCCAGTTTGGTAGTTTGGCCTTTAGAGTTGAAATTTACTCATAATTCCTGACAGTCCTCACTTTATTGAATAACCTTGTAAGACATGTTAAATCCCCTGTATAATCTGTTTATACCATTAACCCAGGGACTCTATTAAACACTGACTATCTCCTTATAAAATGGGTTCCTATCAGCAGGGACTCTATTAAACACTGACTATCTCCTTATAAAATGGGTTCATATCAGAAGGGGCTCTATTAAACACTGACTATCTCCTTATAAAATGGGTTCCTATCAGCAGGGACTCTATTAAACACTGACTATCTCCTTATAAAATGGGTTCCTATCAGCAGGGACTCTATTAAACACTGACTATCTCCTTATAAAATGGGTTCATATCAGAAGGGGCTCTATTAAACACTGACTATCTCCTTATAAAATGGGTTCCTATCAGAAGGGACTCTATTAAATACTGATTATCTCCTTATAAAATGGGTTCATATCCGCAGGGACTCTATTAAACACTATCTCCTTATAAAATGGGTTCCTATCAGAAGGGACTCTATTAAATACTGATTATCTCCTTATAAAATGGGTTCATATCCGCAGGGACTCTATTAAACACTATCTCCTTATAAAATGGGTTCCTATCAGCAGGGACTCTATTAAACACTGACTATCTCCTTATAAAATGGGTTCCTATCAGCAGGGACTCTATTAAACACTGACTATCTCCTTATAAAATGGGTTCCTATCAGCAGGGACTCTATTAAACACTGATTATCTCCTTATAAAATGGGTTCATATCAGCAGGGACTCTATTAAACACTGACTATCTCCTTATAAAATGGGTTCCTATCAGAAGGGACTCTATTAAACACCGACTATCTCCTTATAAAATGGGTTCCTATCAGCAGGGACCCTATTAAACACTGACTATCTCCTTATAAAATGGGTTCATATCAGCAGGGACTCTATTAAACACTGACTATCTCCTTATAAAATGGGTTCCTATCAGCAGGGACTCTATTAAACACTGACCATCTCCTTATAAAATGGTTTCATATCAGCAGGAACTCTATTAAACACTATCTCCTTATAAAATGGGTTCATATCCGCAGGGACTCTATTAAACACTGACTATCTCCTTATAAAATGGGTTCCTATCAGCAGGGACTCTATTAAACACTGACAATCTCCTTATAAAATGGGTTCCTATCAGCAGAGACTCTATTAAACACTGACTATCTCCTTATAAAATGGGTTCCAATCAGCAGAGACTCTATTAAACACTGACTATCTCCTTATAAAATGGGTTCCAATCAGCAGGGACTCTATTAAACACTGACAATCTCCTTATAAAATGGGTTCCTATCAGCAGAGACTCTATTAAACACTGACTATCTCCTTATAAAATGGGTTCCAATCAGCAGGGACTCTATTAAACACTGACTATCTCCTTATAAAATGGGTTCCTATCAGAAGGGACTCTATTAAACACTGATTATCTCCTGATAAAATGGGTTCATATCCGCAGGGACTCTATTAAACACTGACAATTTCCTTATAAAATGGGTTCCTATCAGCAGAGACTCTATTAAACATTGACTATCTCCTTATAAAATGGGCTCCTATCAGCAGAGACTCTATTAAACACTGATTATCTCCTTATAAAATGGGCTCCTATCAGCAGAGACTCTATTAAACACTGACTATCTCCTTATAAAATGGGTTCCTATCAGCAGGGACTCTATTAAACACTGACTATCTCCTTATAAAATGGGTTCCTATCAGCAGAGACTCTATTAAACACTGACTATCTCCTTATAAAATGGGCTCCTATCAGCAGAGACTCTATTAAACACTGACTATCTCCTTATAAAATGGGTTCCTATCAGCAGGGACTCTATTAAACACTGACTATCTCCTTATAAAATGGGTTCCTATCAGAAGGGACTCTATTAAACACTGATTATCTCCTGATAAAATGGGTTCATATCCGCAGGGACTCTATTAAACACTGACAATCTCCTTATAAAGTGGGTTCCAATCAGCAGGGACTCTATTAAACACTGACTATCTCCTTATAAAATGGGTTCCTATCAGAAGGGACTCTATTAAACACTGACAATCTCCTTATAAAGTGGGTTCCTATCAGCAGAGACTCTATTAAACACTGACTATCTCCTTATAAAATGGGCTCCTATCAGCAGAGACTCTATTAAACACTGATTATCTCCTTATAAAATGGGCTCCTATCAGCAGAGACTCTATTAAACACTGACTATCTCCTTATAAAATGGGTTCATATCAGCAGGGACTCTATTAAACACTATCTCCTTATAAAATGGGTTCCTATCAGCAGGGACCCTATTAAACACTGACTATCTCCTTATAAAATGGGTTCATATCAGCAGGGACTCTATTAAACACTATCTCCTTATAAAATGGGTTCATATCAGCAGGGACTCTATTAAACACTGACTATCTCCTTATAAAATGGGTTCCTATCAGCAGGGACTCTATTAAACACTGACTATCTCCTTATAAAATGGGTTCATATCAGCAGGGACTCTATTAAACACTGACTATCTCCTTATAAAATGGGTTCCTATCAGCAGGGACTCCATGGCCCTGTGTTTCACAGTCTCACACCTCCATCTCAGGAACCTATCCCCCCTAGCTGCTTGTTTTAGTCTCTCCCAGCTCTAATTTCTGCACTTCCTTTCCATGTTAAATATTCCAGCCAGTCGGTCCTCCTCCCTCTCTATGGTAAGTGCATGCACGGCCTCTGTTGTGAGCTCTTTCTCTGTCCCGCGAGGTCTATGGTAGGTGCTGACGCGGCGGTCGCTGATTGGTCTCGGGATTCGTTTGCGTCACATGTTGGCTGAGGCCGAGACGGAGGCACGTGACCCGGAAACCGAGTTAGACATCAAGAGACAGCCTGGGAGCGCTGGAGACAGCCCTGCACGCAGAGACAGCCTGGAGCTGGCCTCAGAGACGGAATGAGAAAAGAGACTGCGTCAACCAACCGAGACAGTCTTCTCCACTCAGATATCAGCGTGTGGGACTGGTTTACACTTTCTGCTGACATATTGTATTAACCAGGCGGCCTGACAGCCAGGAGGACACTGAGTGAGAGACAGCCAGGAGGACACACTGAGTGAGAGACAGCCTGGAGGACACACTGAGTGAGAGACAGCCAGGAGGACACACTGAGTGAGAGACAGCCAGGAGGACACTGAGTGAGAGACAGCCAGGAGGACACACTGAGTGAGAGACAGCCAGGAGGACACACTGAGTGAGAGACAGCCAGGAGGACACACTGAGTGAGAGACAGCCAGGAGGACACACTGAGTGAGAGACAGCCAGGAGGACACACTGAGTGAGAGACAGCCAGGAGGCACACTGAGTGAGAGACAGCCAGGAGGACACACTGAGTGAGAGACAGCCAGGAGGACACACTGAGTGAGAGACAGCCAGGAGGCCACACTGAGTGAGAGACAGCCAGGAGGCCACACTGAGTGAGAGACAGCCAGGAGGCCACACTGAGTGAGAGACAGCCAGGAGGCCACACTGAGTGAGAGACAGCCAGGAGGACACACTGAGTGAGAGACATCCAGGAGGACACACTGAGTGAGAGACAGCCAGGAGGACACAATGAGTGAGAGACATCCAGGAGGACACACTGAGTGAGAGACAGCCAGGAGGACACACTGAGTGAGAGACAGCCAGGAGGACACACTGAGTGAGAGACAGCCAGGAGGACACACTGAGTGAGAGACAGCCAGGAGGACACACTGAGTGAGAGACAGCCAGGAGGACACACTGAGTGAGAGACAGCCAGGAGGACACACTGAGTGAGAGACAGCCAGGAGGACACACTGAGTGAGAGACAGCCAGGAGGCCACACTGAGTGAGAGACAGCCAGGAGGCCACACTGAGTGAGAGACAGCCAGGAGGCCACACTGAGTGAGAGACAGCCAGGAGGCCACACTGAGTGAGAGACAGCCAGGAGGCCACACTGAGTGAGAGACAGCCAGGAGGACACTGCTACATCACTGAGACTGCCTCACTGAGGGAGAGACAGCCAGGAGGACAATGCTACCTCACTGAGACTGCTTCACTGAGGGAGAGACAGCCAGGAGGACACTTCTACCTCACTGAGACTGCTTCACTGAGGGAGAGACAGCCAGGAGGACACTTCTACCTCACTGAGACTGCCTCACAGAGTGAGACAGCACTGGTACCTCACCGAGACTGCTTCACTGAGTGAGAGACAGCCAGGAGGACACTGCTATCCTGCAGCCCAGCTTACTCACAGAGACTGCTTCACAGAGTGAGAGACAGCCAGGAGGACACTGCTACCTCACAGAGACTGCTTCACTGAGGGAGAGACAGCCAGGAGGACACTGCTATCCTGCAGCCCAGCTCCCTCACAGAGACTGCTTCACTGAGGTAGAGACAACCAGGAGGACACTGCTATCCTGCAGCCCAGCTCCCTCACTGAGGTAGAGACAGCCAGGAGGAAACTGCTATCCTGCAGCACTGGTACTTCACTGAGACAGCCAGGAGGACACTGCTACCCTGCAGCACTGGTACCTTACACAGAGACAGCCTCACTGAGAGACAATCAGGAGGACACTGCTATCCTGCAGCACTGGTACTTCACAGAGACTGCTTCACTAAGAGACAGCGCTGGTACCTCACAGAGACTGCTTCACTAAGAGACAGCGCTGGTACCTCACAGAGACTGCTTCACTAAGAGACAGCGCTGGTACCTCACAGAGACTGCTTCACTAAGAGACAGCGCTGGTACCTCACAGAGACTGCTTCACTAAGAGACAGCGCTGGTACCTCACAGAGACTGCTTCACTAAGAGACAGCGCTGGTACCTCACAGAGACTGCTTCACTGAGTGAGACCGCACTGGTACCTCAGAGACTGCTTCACTGAGTGAGACTGGTACCTCACAGAGACTGCTTCAATTAATAAGAGACAGCCCAGCTCCCTCACAGAGACTGCTTCAATTAATAAGAGACAGCCCAGCTCCCTCACAGAGACTGCTTCAATTAATAAGAGACAGCCCAGCTCCCTCACAGAGACTGCTTCAATTAATAAGAGACAGCCCCGCTCCCTCACAGAGACTGCTTCATTTCATAAGAGACAGCCCTGAGACTGCTTCATTTCATAAGAGACCCCGCTCCCTCACAGAGACTGCTTCATTTCATAAGTCCCTCACAGAGACTGCTTCATTTCATAAGAGACAGCCCCGCTCCCTCACAGAGACTGCTTCATTTCATAAGAGACAGCCCCGCTCCCTCACAGAGACTGCTTCATTTCATAAGAGACAGCCCCGCTCCCTCACAGAGACTGCTTCATTTCATAAGAGAGAGCCCCGCTCCCTCACAGAGACTGCTTCATTTCATAAGAGAGAGCCCCGCTCCCTCACAGAGACTGCTTCATTTCATAAGAGACAGCCCCGCTCCCTCACAGAGACTGCTTCATTTCATAAGAGACAGCCCCGCTCCCTCACAGAGACTGCTTCATTTCATAAGAGACAGCCCCGCTCCCTCACAGAGACTTTTTCCTGCAGTGATATAGTCCAGCTTACTCATAGATTGGTTCCTGCAATGAGAGGCCCTCAATGCAGTGAGACGCTTCAGTTCACTCATGTATACTGCTTGCTGCAATAATGCAGTCCACTTCACATTTAGAGACTGCTTTCTAAATTAGACAGACCTGCCCAGTTACAAAGTCTGCTTGTTGGAGTGAGCCTGATCTGCGCACAGATAAAACCTGGAGTGAGACAGTCCTGCTCACTGATAGACTTGCCTGTTAGTGAGGCAGCGTGCTACCAGAAATTTAGAGACAGGCTGTCAGACAGAAGCTGTCTGATGACTTTAGTATTTGCCATCAAGCTGCTATATACTCCCCCTTGCAGCACACATTACATTCTGGCACAAAACTGACCACGTGAAATCAGCATTGCACTAATACTGAATGATACTGCTGAAGACCTTATGCTGGTGAGATATTCTGTGATTCAAATGTTGCAAGTGTGACCACACATTGTGAATTACCAGCAGATTGACTATTTTGTGTGTTTGAAAAGACTTCAAATGTAAGGATGATAGTGCAAAAACTACATGAGTGATAGCCTAGGGGGTAGAAAGACTTGTCCAGGCCGGACAAAACTGCATTGCGATAATTTTTATAAAAAAAAATTTATTTTATTTTTTTTAAATCACCATTTTGGACAAAACAGCATAGAATACATGGATACAATGGACATATCTTTTGGAAAGTTGGAATGGCGACAGTAAAATACTTCTGATCATACAGTGAGCATACATGGGGTTTGAAAGGGCCATGGAGTGAGATATGACCACTTACTGGGTTTTCCAAAGCATTGTATTTTCAGAACCGTGTAAGTAATACCCAGTTGTTAAATATCCTATGTGTTCCAGCACCTGCCATGCACTGAGTCATTGAAGCTGCAAGTTCTCTTATTCTGTATGAATTAAAATGGCATCAGTAGCTGGATAAGTTTTGTTGCTATGGAAATGCCTGGGACTTTAGAGAACGCAGAATTGCCCCTCGAGGGGCCACCCCACAGGTCAGAATATGCAGATGAGGAGAATGAAGTCACATCATGCCCTACAAACGAGACCACAGGAGATGAAATGTGTTGCAATCCTCACATAAAACCAGATGGTAATACAGAATCTGATCTGGTACTCCCTGATGGGAAGAGACCCTTGGAAATTACAGATGTAGTGCTGGAAACAAGCTCAGTGGCTGAACTGAAAGTTGATAGCAATAAAGACTCTCCGTCTACTGTGGATGGTAGCAAGAAACAAGAGTCTTCCACTTTCCAAACTTCAAGTAGTCAGAATTTGGAAATTCCACCTGATGACAGGACCCATCTGGTTTCTCAAACTAAAGCAACGGGACATGGTGATGGAGGGGAGGGGATTGAAATGTGCACGTTATCCACTGGAAAAGTAGACCAAGGAAAGAATGGGAATGGGACTAAGGATGGAGGTGCACCAGAAGAAGAGAATGGCCGTAGTAAACAGGGGCCCAAAAGGGTTACCTTCCCATCTGATGATGATATTGTATCGGGAGCCCTAGAACCAAAAGACCCCTGGAGGCATGGTGAGAAATGCTGCTAGATATAATGGTTCTTTATAAATATCTTATTCCCTTCAGTCCTGTATTCCCTGTTTCATATTAGTTACGTCCCATACACAGTTTTCCATAGTCTCCCTAAATTAGGCTTAGTTTGGGAAGTGAAGTGCAGTTTGAAGGCCAAGTAGCTGTACTAGGAAAAAGAAAATCGCAAATTAGGCTTAATTTTTTTTCTAGCTTTGATATTTTGGCTTACAATGTGCAATTTACTTGTCAATTTTTTTTATATAATTTCAGGTTAATGAGGAAATCCCTGATGTAAGAATCTAAACCTTTTTTATTAAAGACATTTTGGGTTTCTTGAGATCTCGTTCCAGTCATGGTTACAAACTGCCCCGCAGATTATTGCTAATAGTTTATCTCTGATGTTAATAACACAGACACCAAGGGGTTAAAGCAACCATTAGTTACCACTTACAACAGAGCATTTCGGTTTCTTACTTTTGTACAGTCCATTATCTAAAACTGAAACCGTATACGATCGGCCGCTGGGTTGATCAATTATATATCAGGCCATCTGAGCACTAATAAGTTATTAATTAATGTGACTTGCTAGTTTTGGTTTAACTCGAAGGTGCAGCTTTACGGTATAAGCAGACAGTTCTAAGTTAAGATATTCTTAACTGTAGTTCTTTTTATTTGATGTTTAGTACATATGACTTTATTCTCTTAAATCACCGTGAATGTACCCTGTATATCCCCTCCACCTGGGCAATTTGGTATGAGGATGTAAAATATCCTTTTAATTGTGGATCATGCTAATAATGAGCAGACCTTTACTATTGCTTGAATCCTCGCTAGCTAGACAGTCCAGCGATGCCCCCATGCATCTAATCATTGTGGCACCATGCCCCAGATGCCTGTTGCCATAGGGCACTATTACCGGGTTGTACTGCATGTACTAGGTTATTGCTAAATGCTTTAGGGCACGTGGCAGTGCAGTTCTGTGCTCATAGCTATATGAAGAAAAACAATAACCTGATGTTTTAGTAGATTGGTTACACAAAGTGTATAAATGACCCTAGCCTGGATAAATATTTTGCGGAGAGTCAAATATATACTTTTATGTAGTAGTTTGTTTGGTTTTTTTTTTGTGGCGATTGCTGTTATATTGTGGACTATGTATAAAAGGTGTGTGTTCCGAAAAGTGGTGCAGACATGAAAATGGAGCGGATTAGCAAAGTAAACTGCCTGCGCGGCCCACTGGTTTCCATAGAGACTTAACCCTTTTTAGTAATTTAGACCACTTTTCAGAATACGACTTTAAAAAAAAAATATATATATATATTTTTTTTAATTATTATTATTCTTAACCTTGCAATGACTGCACTGTAACTTGTAATGTATTGCACTAGTTGTATAGCTATTATTATAAGCAAAACTGTGAAAGTTTTTTTTAACATTTTTTTTGTTTTTCTTAATTTTATTCATACTTACCTCTGTGTTGTTTCTAGACATAGGGTTTCAGAAGACAGTCCGGTCTACCCTTGGAAGCAATATATAATCCGTATGAGTGCCCTTAATGAGGGAGCCTGAAAGAATGGTTTGAAAATAAGGGTCACTCCACAGCGCCAAAAATAAATAAATAAAATAAATCACTATTTATTACATATACACTCAGTGAAAACATGAGTGTCTTCAATTATGTTTTTTATTTTCCCATTAGGGTTATAATCTATAAAAGCTGTAGATCTCTTGTCTGCAGCCTTTGCAAGCCTTCCCCTTTTTCACCGGTACACACTTTCTGTGGCTGGCTGCCCAATCACAGACTTTCCAAAGCAGCTCAATGAGAGCCTTTGCAAGGCAGGTGCTATGGGCAATTGTCTTTGTGTTGCATTCAGCTTCACTGAGCTAAACAATTAGGAACTACCATGGCCAGTTGTCCGATTGGCAACCAGGGTGGTGTAACAAGTTTTTATTTATAAAAATGTCAAATTTTTTTTTTTTTGAAATAAGATATTAACAGGAACATTATAGTTTAAGGAATACTAAACTGTATTCCTAACTCTATTGTGTCCCTTTGCCCCTCCCCTCCATGTAAAAAGTTTAAAATACAAAAAAAAAAAAAACCTTTAAAGGGACACTATACTCACCAGTGCAACTACATGTATTCCTGACCCTATATTGTTAACACGACCATCTAGCCCCTCATGCCTCCATAAATATAGTAAAAATCTTACTGTATTCAAGCTTGAAGCTGTAAATCTGCATGCTGTTAGACTCAGGAAAAACAAGCAGTCTGCTGACATCAGAAGTGGTAGCCTGATCCAATCACAGTGCTTCCCCATAGGATTGGCTGAGACTGACAAGGAGACAGATAAGGGGCAGAGCCAGCATGATCCAAACAAAGCCCTGGCCAATCAGCATCTCCTCATAGAGATGAATGGAATCAATTAATCTCTATGAGGAAAGTTCCGTGTCTGCATGCAGTGGGAGGAGATACTGAATCACAGGATGCTGTGCACAGTGCTGCCCTGTGCTCTGCTGACAGCAGATCTGAGTGGATGGAGGCATATTATGCTTCCATGAACACCGAAGTCCCACTTTTTCACTCTAAGCGACTGGAGGTGTTCGTAGCTTTCAATGTAAACACTGTACTTTCTCAGAAAATAGTGTTTACATGAGAGAGGCTGCAGGGAGCTATAGTTCTCACCTGAACAACCTCATTAAGCTGAAGTTGTTCAGGTGACTATAATGTCCCTTTAAATACTTACCTGATTACACCGTCCATGTCCATTACTCTTTTATTGGTATATCTAGTGAGAAGTCTTCTGCAGGGTCCTTGTGCCCCATGGTTAAAGGAACATTTCATTAAAATATATATATATATATATATATATATATATATATATATATATATATATATATATATATATAATTATTATTTTTATTTTTTTTATTTTTTTATAGTACATATCCCAAATAAAACATGTATGTAATTTGTTTTGTATATTTTCTTTTGGGGTACATGAAACTTGGTTTGCGGTAGCTTTATATATAGCCTCTGCACCTAATGCAAGCCTTCCCCTTCTTACCCAGCACAGACTTCCTAATGCAGTTTAATGAGATCTTTGCAAGGCAGGTGCTCTGGGCAATTGCTGCCATTTGAGTTTAGCTCCACTGAGCTAAAAAACAAACCAGGAAGTAACAGGACCAGCTGTCTGTGTGACATCTAGGGGGTTGTAACAAGGTTTATTCATAAAAGTGTTTGATGCTTGCTCCTGGGGACTCATGGAAGCATAACCACCACTGCAGTTTTGTCGTTATGATGCTTAAAGTTTCCCTTTAAATGACCATGATTTATTACCTGGTTGGTGACAATCCTGGAACTTAAAATGTGGTCATTTTGTGTCTTTAATTTGTTTTTGCATAATTTGAAATCCTTATGTATATATTAAAATAAATGTCCATTGCAAACTAAAGTATCCTTTAAAAATACCATCAGTGTCAGATGATGAACATGCCTCTAATATTTTTGTTTTGTTTTCCTGTCCATGGAAGTAGACATTCAAAAAAAAATGAGACACTGAATGTCAGCGCTGCACACCGTGCAACACTGCCCCAGAAGGTACCCATAGTAGCCTTCTGAGGAGTGGCCAGTTGAGTTAGGCTGTAATGTAAACATTGCATTTTATCTGAAAATACAGTGTTTACTGAAAAAAGCCTGAAGGTAATGATTCTACTCACCAGAACAAATTCAATAAGCTGTAGTTGTTCTAGTGACTGTAGTGTCCCTTTAAAGGACCACTATAGTGCCAGGAAAACATACTCGTTTTCCTGGCACTATAGTGCCCTGAGGGTGCCCCCACCCTCAGGGACCCCCTCCCGCCGGGCTGGATGGCGAGGAAAGGGGTTAAATTTACCTTTATTCCAGCGCCATGCGGGCAGCTCTCATCCTCCTCTCCGCCTACGATCCTCCTCTTCGGCTGAATGCGCATGTGCGGCAAGAGCTGCGCGCGCATTCAGCCAGTCTCATAGGAAAGCATTTACAATGCTTCCCTATGGATGCTTGCGTGTTCTCACTGTGATTTTCACAGTGAGAAGCACGCAAGCGCCTCTAGCGGCTGTCAATGAGACAGCCACTAGAGGATTTGGAGGCTGGATTAACCCATTTATAAACATAGCAGTTTCTCTGAAACTGCTATGTTTATTAAAAAGGGGGTTAATCCTAGAGGGACCTGGCACCCAGACCACTTCATTAAGCTGAAGTGGTCTGGGTGCCTAGAGTGGTCCTTTACGGAAGCTTTTGTTGAGACACTAAAGTACAATGACTTCCTGGTATGTTTCGCCTCTCTTGGTATTGTTTTCTTATGTGATATGTTGCTAATAATTTTATAATCGGTTAATAATTATTATTATTTTTTATTTTTTATTTTTTTAAGCTAAATGCGTGTCCTAGTTTTTAAAGGAATGCTTGTTGGGGTGGGGGTTGGAGGGTTAACTTTCTTTGTTTAATGTATTTTATGGTTTATTCATTATCAGATTTTTTTTTTTGTATTAAAAAAATTGTAGATCTGTCTCTCATGCAGGTGTTCCCTAGGCTAGAGTCAGCCTACTTTGATGCTCTTTGCATTTAAAGTGTCCTTGTGCTCCCAGCCAGTCATGATTTCCATTGAACAATTCACACATACGTTTGGTGTGTTCACCCAAGTATGATCTGCGCATACTTACACCATACAGAAACAATTGCTTGCATGAATGAATGGAAACTAACTAACTGAACCCTGGCCTCTGCATTCACATCCAGTCTGATGTATCAAAAACAAAAAATGTCATAGATAAGAGTTATGTTGACAGAAGAAATGTCTACAACTATTTTGCGTTTGCTACATAAGTGGGGGGGTCGGGGATAAAATAAATTCTTACATGCCCGTAAATAGTGCCAGGAATGTCCCTTTGTTTTGTAGAGTTTGTGAATGGGCCAGATAATATCATGTGATTTGTTGACCTCACATGTCTGATCAGCTGAGCAATTCTCAGTGTCGCAATTCGCCCCCCCCCCCTCCTAATTCTGTAAAAGCTTTCTCTAAAGTTTGCTTTAACGCAGCTTTTGCTGTCCAAACAATACATTGATTTACACAGTTCTTTTAACATGTAAAGTTGCCTTCTTAAGTACACAGACACCATGCAGGAAACGTAGGGGTCAGATCGCAGAAGGTTTGCATAAGATATAAAATATGCATATTTAATGTTACTATTTCACCTATACACTTAACACATAATCTGCACCTAAATGTCATGTTAGCTCATGCCTAATATATATAATTTTTTTTCTTCCCAGACTTTGCCAGAGGGGCCTATCTCTCTGTTTTATATATGTATGTGTTACAGACCAGAAGAACAACATGTACTAAACTTCAAAGCCCTGTACATACCACCATAAATAGCAACAGGACTATTGCACCAGAGAGGAACTCTGTGACCGGTCCATCCCATTTACCCATTGTGAAAACTAGATTTACTTACTAATTCTGGGTAGCCTTATGCACAGCACACGTTCTTCCTTTACCTTGCTAATCTTTACTATTACTTCTAATGGGCTATTTCAGCTACCCCTTTATCAATCACTGTTGCCTTTTATTGCTGTCCTGTGTTTATTTTCTGCGTTTTTTTTATTTTATTTTTTTTATTTTTTTTAAATCACTGTTGCCCTTTATTACTTCCTGTCTAAGACTGATTCAGGTATTTGCTGCCCTTTATATATTACTGCTTCTGCTTGAAGGCTAATCAATTTATCTACTACTTTAAAGTAGTATATATATTTTTTTCTTACTATTGTCTTCAATCTTTCAACTTCTTTTTATTGAAATTTTGTCCCCTTTCTAACCGTTTGATATTGAACATTTAACTATTGGATATGTGCAAAAATGTACTGACACAATGTTACACATTCCTGATTGGATCAGTACCTTACTCCAATAAACGGATGGAACCAGGATAAAATACCTTCGATTGTAAAACATTCATGTTAATTCCATAAAAGACATTCTATTTGAAATGCAGCAAATTCCTCTAATACAGTGGTTCCCAACCCAGTCCTCAAGTTCCCCACTAAAAGACCAGGATTTGGAAATTACCCAGTTGTGTGTAAGGTGTTTTTTAGAAAAAAGGGAAAAAAACTCTTTAGACAACAGGGTAATCTCTAAATCCTGGACTGGTAGGGGGTACTTGAGGACTGGCTTGGGATCCTCTACTCTAATCTACTCCCAGTATGTTTTCTCAATCCTGGATATGACTGAGATTTCCCAGCTAAATTATGGACTACCATTGCCCTAAGGCATTGGCTCTAATATGATCTTGGATTTGGCAAAGTGACCCCGAATTTAGTTTGGAAGATTAGTTCAGTAACTCATCAAGTGCTATATTCGAAACATGAGAACACCTTCATAAGACTGTACTCCGTATCATAGGTGTCTCCACTTCCATGTAAAAAGCACAGCTACTGCAGTAGATCTCAGTTGCCTGTAGCCCAATGAACAATGTGTCTGTTCCTATCAGTGATAACCCACTAGAATTAAATGTCTCCTTACATTCGGGTCCCAGTGGAAGGGTTAAAAAACCATTGTTTTAACTTCTAAGACAAATCAGTGATGTTGTATGACAATGTATGCATGCTAATTTATGAGCAGCATTACAACTCTTGAAATAAGTTAATAACACCTGCTTGTGGAAATTTAATTGGAGCTGATGATATCCTGCGTTCACTTGTACTTGTTTCTCACATTCATATTATTTCATTTTTGTTACAAGCCCCTAAGATATAGTTTGTGGCCCCTATAATGAAATAAATTAGGACATCCCACTGGCTGTCAAACTGAAACCCAAGAGGGTTTCCTCTCTCAGTACAAGAAAACTGTAGTTCTCTAGATAGTGAGATTTCTCTGCTGGCTGTTTTGTTACTCCTCAAATAGGTTTATTTATTGAACAGTGAGTTGGCAACTGATTTTATGCCAAATAAAATGTTGGAAAGATTTAACTACTCTTCTGCATTGTAACTGCATCCTTATCAGTTGATTGTCAACATTCCACAACTACATGTTGTGCTTTAACAAAGCCTGTAAACAGGTTTCAGAGAGCGAAGACAAAATTGTATTATTGTATATATTTTAATCTGTAGTTTCTGCTGGTTCCAAGACGGGACTTAAAGGGTCACTATAGGCACCAGAACAACTACAGCTTATTGTAGTAGTTTGGATGAGTATAGTCAGTCCCTGCAGCCTTTTTGCTGTAAGCGCTGCCTTTTCAGAGAAGAGGCAGTGCTTTCATTGCTTCCTAGGAACACTTCTAGTGGCCACTACTCAGTGGCCCCTAGAGGTGATTCCTGGGTCAATGCTGCACACTGTGCAGCTCTGATGTTCTGTGTCTCCACGCTATGCATGGAGATGCGGAACTTTCCCCATAGAGATGCATTGATTTGATGTTGATTGTCCAGGGCGGCATTTGGCTCTGCCCCCGTCCTGCCTGCTTGACAATCTCAGCCAATCCAATGCTTTTCCTATGGGAACAATTCTTACGTTGGCCAAGGAGGCAGACCGGGGTCAGAGCCAGCGCCAGCAGATCTCCATGGCGCTGGAAATAAGGTACGTTTTCTTACCTTTTTAAGGGGGGCAGGCCACCTAAATGATGGTTTTAAAACTATATGGACAGGAATACGCGTTTCCTTTAATATATTATTCATTGAGAACATATACTATTAAACCCTGCTCATCAGAGGATACATAGTCCAACAGTTTAGTAGTTATATGCATGAATGGGCAAATTAAACTATTTGGCAAGCAGAACCTATGTTAACCTGCCCAACTAGCTTCATTCATAATTTTTTTTTCCATGAATGAAGTTGACAGTTGTTAATGTAAGAAGCTGCCATATAGCGAGTTGAATAGAATTCTTTGAGGGAGACCATATGTCACTTATAATAACACAGTGTGGGGTAGGGTGGGCATTTAATAGCAGGTATAAACCAAAGGGAACAACACAGCCTTTTGCCCCTAAACAGATGCCCGTTTCATTGTGCGGTATAATGCTTGAGTTGAATTCTTAATAAAACTTTTTTTTTTTTTTTTTTAAATACCTTGCGATCCTTTTCTGCTCTATTGATCCATTATATGTATATTAAGTGACTATTTCATGCTAATACACTAGTTATTCATGACCACATCCCTACAGCTTCTCATTTATTTTTATTTTTATTCTTTTCCACCCCCAGCTCAGAACGTAACAGTGGATGATGTCATCACATCGTACACTCAAGCCTGCCAGAAGCTCAACTGCAAACAGATTCCCAAGCTTATTCGACAACTTCAGGTATGTCTGTATCAGTCTAGAAAGGGTCGTTCCCTACGTATTTGTGGGAGCATATATTGATCTATACGCTACAATCTGGACGTATGGGCCTATGTCTGGCATTTTCCCTCTATCTTACTGCTTCTGAATGTTCTCCGTGCCATTTGCACTCTATTCCTGGATAGGATCACTTTTATTGGAAATATCTGAACCCAATACCTTCCCGTAAGGCCACGTTGCCAGGTACAGCCCTGTCCATCCTGAATGTTAACCACTGCAAAACCTAGACCCCCTGTTACAAACCACCTCATAATATAAGACTACGCTCTTTCTCCTCATTCTATATCTTCAGTCTACAGTAATTTCTGAGTTTTTAAGGCAAAGTAAGAGCTACTTTGTATTATGTACACATGTGTTTTGGCAAAATGAAGAGGGCCATTCAACAAGCATCTTCTCACTTGTTATCATGGCATTTGTGCAAGAGTACAAAACTAACGCAGCCTTTTGTAGATCTTTCTTCTAGAAGCTGAAAATCAGAATGTGCAGCTCGAGCAGACAAAATGTTTTTAGATAAATAGATCTCCCTTTCCCTACCCCGGGGTGCCACCAAGCAGACGGCACCTTCAAGGGATGGGGTTCTTTGCAAAAAAAATAATAATGTAAATGCTCAACACTCCTCAAAGAACATTACTCTTGTAATTGATATACATAGTCTGTGTACGTATTTAAAATAATCTGCATTTTTCATATAGTGCAGTTGTGGGTCCCAACTTTGCATATACTACTGTTAACTTTGTGTATAGTTTCTAAATTATATGAAAAAAGTAATGAAATCTGTAATTCATTTATTAAAGCTGACACACTACAAAAGCTGAAAGCGCAATATCAGATGCAGTTAACGTATCCTGTACCTTTTTAAACGTGTTAGTGTTTTTTTTTGTGTGTGTGTATAAATAAATATACTCCGGCGGATGTGAGTTTTATCTGTGCGGGATAACACGATGACACAAAAAAGGACCTGTCTTTAGGCAACATAACAAACACAAAGCCTAGCCGAGACAGACAAAGCATGCCTTTATTTATGTCCCTGGACAGGATGTGACACAGAGGTTGAGATTGGTTTTATAACCTAAAGACACAATAGGGAGCTGTCACTACCGGACACATATTAAGAGTGCCCCGTTCTCAGAATGATGCAACAGAGAGGACACAGGATTCTGCACCAAGTGACAATGACACTTCCCCCTATCACATGTCACTTTCCATGGCTAGACCTCATATTAATTACCTTGCAACTGGGTCACTAGCCTTTAGATTGGCGTATGGATAAAGACAAATGTGTTTTTGCTGTTCTTCTAAACTTCTTAGTTTTGGGGGGAATCTATTCCAATATTGTGTTAATGGGATTTTTGTTTTGTTATGCTAGTGTCATTAGAAATGGTAAATAGCCTTACCGTGAACGTTAGATGTAAGCTGATTAGAGTACTGTTATTACCTCCGTTTCCCTTTACCAAATATGTTTGTTAGTGCGCTGATGTATTGATTATTTCCTACACAGTGGTGTGCGATATGTTAGCACTTTATATAAAAATAGAATTGTTTAGGATATTCAGTATTTAGAATAGAATAATCTATTCCTAATTTATGCATGATCTCCGTTTGGCAGACCTAAAATTAGGCATTTGAATTTGTCTGGGTTTATTCTCTAAACTGCGAATTACAGATCTTAGGCTATAATACCTGGGTCAATTCTTCTATATGGACGCAGAGTGTGTTGTGTGCTAAATACGAACCATGAGCAGACAATTGCAATCTGAGATTCAACACTTTAGCTTGGGTTAAATCTGGTGGGTCTGCCGCATGCGTAACTTAACTGTAAATAAACTGATATGTTTCATAGAATACATCTATCTCTAGCGTTTTTCTAAGCTCACTGTTTGAATATTCCAGTCGGTGCTATCTGTTCCATTTATGAGAATACTTGCTCTACTGTAATGTTTGGAAACTGTACCTGGGCAGAATATTGTGAAAGGTATCCTTGTACAACATATTGGCTGAAATAAGACCTTACAATGTCCAGAACTATATTTATTATGTGAGAGATTTGTGGAAGCAGAAATAGTTTAGCAGCTTGCCACTTCATGTATGCTTTAACCTTTCAAGCCTAGCGCTCCCAGCCTGGTCTAAATACTCAGCTCCCTTATTCTTATAGGAACAGATGGGGCTATTCACGAGAGGGTGAGAGGATTCTTTGCTAAAAGAGTGTTTGCACAGATAGGGAACACGAAGTCAGTTGGGTGTGCCTGGAGCTATTGTATTTGACCACTGCCAGTATACTTGCCATCTCCACTCTCCGTGTGTGTGATGGCTCTAAAAATCCACTTTCTGGAAAGTGTTTGACCAGCGTTGTGTCCGAGCTGTAGATAAAAATGTGAGTGCTGAGACTGGGAGCGAAGCAGACTTAATGGGAGGAAGTGGAGAAATAATCTGGTAGATGAAGAGTCTGAGCGAGCTAGGGACAAAGTATATCCATAAAAATAAAATGTACTGTGACACACCTTGCTGTTCAAACACAGCTATTTAATGCACCTATTGCCGAGGTAGAAATACGGTGCAGCCCATAAGTATTAGGTCATAGTAACTAGTTTTTCTGTCTTTCATTGGGCTTGATTGGATCTGTCATTAAGATGGCGAACGTGCATACTGTCAGCTTTACCATGAGTCTCGAGTATTACATCCATAAATTACAAACTTCGTTGTAATTAAAGCCTTTCATATAAATAGTTCCTCCTTTTTAGGGATCAGAAAGAGTACTTTGTTGCAAATCATTTGTATTTTATTTCTGCCTGAAGTATTTGGCCTATAAACATGACCAGATGTTGGATATATTCCCTGGTGATACTCGTCCTGTTTGTTTCTGGGTATTTTCTCTTCGTTCTAGTGAAACACCAGTTCAGATGGATCCTTTCAGATATGCGATCTCTGCAGACAGGATATTTCTGTGCCTACCAGAATTTATCTTGCTAATTCCAGTGTCCAACCTATACCACTACCTTCAAGTTTCCCAAATCCTGTTCCTTTCGTCACTTTTATAACACGCCATCCTTCAGAGGCAGGTTAATCTTTATCTCCTCCTCGCCTGTTCTTTCCGGAATCTATTGTACCTGGAAATTGGTGATCTCATCCCCACCTCCACCACCAGGTGTTATGTTTCCTCATTCATTGCTTGTTCCTGTTAACATTTGTGATAGTTTATCTCTTATTTGCTGTTTTATCCCATTAAAGAGATGGTAAAAGCAGTTCAATATGTTGGTGCTATGTAACTGCTTACTGTAATAACTAGAATCTGTCTGCCAATGATTTGGGGTAAACCCTGACTTTATGCTGATGTGGTCTTCCCATTGGGCTACTTTTTGTTCTCATCACATCAAACACCCTCCTCTTATTGTCTCCTGTGGTCTTTTTGTACACTGACCATTTGTTGTTATGGAGTTTACCAGGAGATCTTACTTTTTGCAGTGGAATACACCATTGAATAATCTTTGTTTCACTGATTCGGTTATTCTATTTGTGAGAATCTTCTGCGTCTGCTTTACTCTCATTGACAACTCATGATGTCTTCTTTGAACAGAAGCAGACTCAAACTAAAAAAAGGAAAACTCGTATTTTCACCTTTTTGAATTATCAGCTTGACCTAGCAATGCAATGACATACTGGGCCAACAGGAGAAAAGACAGCTGTCCAATTATTTTTGATCCACTGAAATGGAGGACCTATGCATACAAAGGACAATATCTCCAACATGGGTGCAAATACCTTGAAATCAAAGCAAATTAGAGCCCTCGGTTTATTGTTTTGTTTGATATCCAGTGTGCTAGCACATAGAGCCAAAACTACTGCTGTCCAAGTATTTATGGATTCCACATTCTAAGTTGAAGCGACATTTACAAAGCATACTAAGCATTTTCCTTCAGTTTTTAACTTCACACGTCAATGAATCAGAATCCATGTGCCAGGAAATAATTTTGCTTCCTTCATGTTCTGAGCCGGAGAGACAAAACAGCCTTAAATGGAAAATAACAAGTGCTGTCCTCCTTCACTCCCACCCCACTCGGCTGCACGCAGGACATGAGTTTGATTCAGATCACTATGGGCTTGGGGGTCTGCAACGCCCTGCCTAAATAAATACAGCCCAATAGTAAGATCTAATGTTTAGTAATCTGCCCTGATCCCATGCTCTGCCTGAAAAGTAGAGTTAAAAACACTGGAAAAATAGGTTTGGTTGTGTTTTTAAAAAAAAAAAAATTATTTTTTGGGGGGGTTACGAGGGGTGATTTAAAAAAGAATAGGATTTTCCACTAAACTATGAATGAAACCCACATTGTAAAAACTAGGCAAAATCATATGTTGTAGGTGTGGGGGGATCTCCAACTCTGCAATAGCCACAGTGTGGAATATTTTAGTTTAAATGTCGCACATCAGATTTAATTTGCAAAAGAATAATGAGTAACTATCTTTCTTTTGTGCAACTCTTAAAAGGTTTGCAGAACTAAACCTGTTTTCCTGCTCTGACCTATGCCTCCATATTCATTCAAAAAGAAACTAGAAACTCACATATGTAGTGTAACATAATTTGTACCTGATTTTCAAGCTTAAAGTTTTACCCAAACAAAACACTGTTTTTGGCCAGAGTAACCCTTCCTATACTTGTCTCACCTACCCAAAAAAACACACCATTCCTTTATTCCAGCGCTGAGGCCAAGTTCTCCCTGCAGCTGAGCTTCCTCTGTTAATATCACTCCCCTTAATCCGAAGGCAAACTGAGGGGAGGACATGGGTGGCACGGAGGAACAACGTGGGACTTGCTGCTACTGTCTGTCTGACACCTGCATGCTGTTCATGCTGGCATCAGATGCCAAATTTGCATAGAATTCAGATTTGCCACCCTGAACTGTTGTTCCGGTCTGACTAATGATAACCCAGTGACACAGAGGGGTCGATCTCTTCATAGTGAAACCTTGCACATACATACTCCAACCTCCGTGACCACTTCAAATCAGTGAAATGGTTATGGTCCTTTAATGTAAATGGTACTGTTTATTTTGCTGGTGTATTGTGCGAATATTTAAGCTCCTTTACAAAAATCAATACATTATTTATAGTGGAACGTCAGAAATGTAGGCACACAGTGTCAGTACAACGTCAAAGAAATGTTTTCTCTGTCCCAGTTGTGGGAAACTGGGAGCTGCTGAAAGTCAGATTCTAATTGGCTGCTGGTATCCTATTGTGTCATCAAGATTGTTTGTTTATTATCGGTACCTTCCGCTGGATCAGAAATTTACTGAGGTTACTGTGACATTACTGTATCAACTACATCACGCTCTTAAAGTGCACACATAAACAGGCTAGCTTTGGATTTACAGGGCTATTGCTTTGCCAACCCATTTACCTGAGAGTCCATGTTGCACATAGGAGAATTACTGCTCTGTGATAGAACATAATCATGATGTCATTTACTCTTAGTGCTATGCTCTACATTTATTTTCAAAACAGTCTTTTTGTCTTGCAGGGTATGACTGATCTTTCGGGGAGAGTGGAAAGTCTTGATCTGAAAGGTGAGTACTCTGTCTAATGGCCTCTAAGCTCCAGGTCTAGCTGTTTCTCTCTGCTTCTCTAGATATAGTGTAGGATAGAATATCCCTAATGCTTATCGACGCCGGTCTTTGTCCCCCCTTTTTTTGTTTTGTTACTGTTAACTCCCTGTTCTCCCCTTCCCCGGAGATATAATCGAAGAATGACAGATTCTGACCTCTCCCTGCTAAATCCAGTTGTAGACGTATACGGTTCCTTCTTTCTTCCTAAGCAATTAGGCCTAGAATTGATGAAGTCTTAGGTTTGCTAACTGTGACTATTTAGCAGTATTTGCACTACACCTACCATAATCATCCCATAACGTCAAACAGCTGACCGAGGACTATGTGAGTTGTAATGTAATAGCTGTTGCACAGCAATATGACTGTACATGTATAAAATATTGGATCTTCCATAGGTGAACGCTTAGACCATAAGGCCTGTGAGGCTTTGGAGGAGATATTCAAGAGGGTCCAGTTTAAAATGGTGGATCTTGAGCAGACCAACCTGGATGAAGATGTAAGTCTATTTCTTAGATTAAATCTTGGGAGGAGAGGGGGGGGGGATCCTTGCTGTTGTTTTTTGTTTGCCTTTTTATAAAATATAAATGATTGTGTTCAAGAACATCTGGCTGACCATCACTGTAGTTAAAACCAAACACTGCAATATGTGTAAAACGGGAGAGAGAGTCTATAGCAAGCATGTCAAACTCAAAGGCTAAAACGGGCCAAATAAACAAGATTTATGTCGGCCACAAAAAAACAAATACTTCTGTTTCCATAGAAATTGCCAAACGTACAGTATAAAATAAGTTGCCTAACTCGGGGATTGACAAGTTTGCTTTCAATCTAGGAGCCAACTAAAAAAGTTAAGAGCCAGGTATTTTTTTTTTTTTTTTTTCAACAACAAAAATACACTTCTTAAAGGAACACTATAGTCACCAGAACCACTACAGCTTAATGTAATAGCTCTGGTGTATATAGCCTGTCCCTGTAGACTTTTCAATGTAAAGGCTGCCTTTTAGGAGGCTGTCACTCAGATGGCCACTAAAATGTCTCCTATATTAGTCCACAATGTACAGCACCTACATTCAGCGTCTCCACGCTCTGCATGGAGATGCTGAACGTTCCCCATAGAGATGCTTTTAATTAATTTAATGCATCTCTATGAGGAGATGCTGATTGGTAATTGATGAACTCCGCTACGGAGGCGGGCCAGCTACAGCGAGACCGGCACGGCGCTGGAAAAAAAAGATGAGTAAAAACATAATTCCCAATGCGATCAGAGGGGGCTGGTGACCTAATGACCTAAACACACACACGCACATTTTTAGCCACCCTCCTACCTTTTCGGCTCAGGAGGGTGGCTCCCTTGGGGTCCAGTGGGCTGGCTGCAGTTAATGGGAGTAGGCCGCTGTGTTTTACCCTCTCTGTAAAGCAAGCATGTCAAACTCAAAGGATAAGACAGGCCAAATAAACAAGGTTTGCGTTTATGTGGGCCGCAAAAAGACAGAAACGTCAGTAAAAGTATAGTATTAAAAAAGTTGCCTAACTGAAACTGGACATCCTCACCTTCGTAGGGCTTCAAAGTAAACAAGAGTGAATTTATTTTCATGAGACGAGCATTTGCATATAGCCAATGTTTCAGTCCAACTACCTTGACATATTGAGAAATGTTTGGTAATGGGACTAAAATGGTGAATGTATGCTGTTGCACAGCTGTAAAAAAACAAATTACGTTATCTTGTTGATTTTTGAAGTCCTATGAGTGTATTCTTCACTTTTGCGTAGATCATCAAACTTGATGATCTCTGCCAATCCAATGCTTTCCCATCGGAAAGCATTTGAAAGGCTATTGTGCATGTGTGGCAAAAAGCTGCACAGCCAATCAGCATCTCCATGCAGACCCAATCTAACACACTGCCCCTTCCCCCATTCTAATACTCTGCCCACAAATCCAATACACTGTCCCCTCCCTCCACTCTACATTGCCCACTCCTCCACCCAGATCTAATAGACTGCCCCGTAATCTAATACACTGCCTCTCAGTCCTCTTTTCTAATTGAATACGCTGCCCTCCCTCCCCCCACCACTCTAATACACTGCCCACTATCTCTCCCAATTTAATACACTGGTCCCCTCCACCAATTTAATACACTGCCACCTCTCTCTTTAAATGAATACACTGCACCCTCCCCCAGATGAATACACTGCACCCTCCCCCAGATGAATACACTGCACCCTCCCCCAGATGAATACACTGCACCCTCCCCCAGATGAATACACTGCACCCTCCCTCCCCCAAATTAATACACTGCACATTCCCTCCCTCAAATTAATACACTGCACCCTCCCTCCCCAATTTAACACACTACACAGAAAAGTCGCCCAAACCCCTATTTTCCTACCTTCAGATGAGCTCCCGTCCAGCTCCAGCTCTTCTCTGCTCAAGCAGGCCAGGCGCTCCTCTGGCACTGCAAGCAAGAGGGAAGGGGGAGTGGCCTCTCTGCACTATTGCGGCCGCAAGAGCACGCAATCGCCATGGGAAAAAAGACAAGAATCAGACAAAAAAGATCTTTCCTATCTTGCGGCTGGTCGTGACCACTGCACAAAGCGGCCCCAGGGCAGGCGGGCCGTAAAGATATTCACTGTGGGCCGCTGCTTGGTCTATAGTAACGCACTGCATGTTTTGTACAGGACATAAAATTGTGTAGCTCATGCCCATCCAGATAGTATTTGGCCACAGCTCCCTTCATCATTCTCTTGGGTGAGGATCTTCATAGGTTTCCACAACAGACAGAAACATAGAATTTGACGGCAGATAAGAACCATTCGGCCCATCTAGTCTGCCCAATTTTTTTTTAAATACTTTCATTAGTCCCTGACCTTATCTTATAGTTAGGATAGCGTTATGCATATTCCACGCATGCTTAATAGAAACATAAAAAATAAAAAAATCAGACTGTTAGTGGTGGGCAGAGCACGTCAACGGCCACCGGGAACTGCTCTGATGGAGCATCTCGCTGGCCACTATCCACCCTACACTACAGCCCCTGTACTCAAGATGTATGACACCTATCTTTTGTAGACAGAAGGTTAATTTATCATAAGCAAGGGGGCTCTGTACTCCTAAGGGGCAATTTTGGACTGTACCATGAGTGCTTAGGAAGGGCATCTTGGCAAAAGGATTCATATTCATTATCCTTTATAAATAGTCACCCATTAATCCTATAAATCCTCCACAGGGAGCCTCCGCATTGTTTGATATGATTGAGTACTATGAGTCGGCAACACACCTCAACATTTCCTTTAACAAGCACATTGGCACCCGTGGTTGGCAGGCGGCTGCTCATATGATGCGTAAGGTAAGATCGCTTTAAGTGTGAATAGTGCCCTTAATCCCCTTGCAGTTAGTTACGTTGTGTTTTGGTAGTATTACTTTGATAAAAATGTTCTACTTCTGTTCCTCATGCAGACCAACTGCCTACAGTACCTGGATGCTCGCAATACTCCCTTACTGGATCATTCAGCTCCATTTGTGGCCCGTGCACTCCGCATCAGCAGCAGCTTAACAGTGCTACACCTCGAGAACTCCAGCCTGTCTGGGAGACCCTTGATGTTATTAGGTTAGTGATAGTCACATGATAAAGATTGGGTATACCTTCTGTCAAAGTTCTCTATGCTGAAAACTGAGAGGACGGTGAGAAAAGCGACCATACAATAAGACTATACCTTTTGTAGCACAACGTATCAATAATATTTTACCCTAATTCATTTTAAATTCAAGTTGTGCTACTATGACAGGTATACTTTTAAGAAGCCTGTGATATATCCAATTGCACAGTGTATATTATAGCTTGTCTGTCGTAGCTGTGAAGGTCAATCGAAAGTTCCAAACAATTAGACAATCTGCTGTTTTAGAATTAAAAACTTACAACCTAAAAAATCATCAGTTTGAGATATCTTGCCATAGCATTCAGGTACCATGGTGTCAGTTTAACTTGTATCCAAAGCAGGCATCTGTCATTCTTCCATGTTTTTACTGGTCTGTGTCTTCTATCACTCTATTCTATCACTGCCGCAAGCGATCAATAATGTGGTCATAGCTCAGATTACAAGTATATAGTTTAAGTTGTAAGATGTGTTCTCTCTCCAGTCTTGTAAACACATTCATTAATCTTTAGTCCACTCCTTGACATGTCTACCTGCTTCATCCATGCCACTCTCTTGGTTTAGCTACTGCCCTAAAGATGAACATAGTATTAAAGGAGCTATACCTCGCGGATAATCGTCTCAACAATCTCCAGGATTCAGCTCAGTTGGGAAATGTCCTAAAATTTAACAGCTGTATACAAATCCTGGACTTGCGGAACAACCATATTATGGACTCTGGTAAGTGTGACGTGTCCTGTTTCTATTGCCAAGCCATTGTGTGATTTATGAGTCTATTATTAAACTAAAAATGACCCCCCCCCCCCTTCCTCCCCAGCAGGCCTATAACAAACCACAATCAACTTGGGGAAACTGTGTATAGCAGTCATATGACTGAAATCTAACATTTTCGTTGTTGAAAAGAACAGTGTAAAAATGGGCAATCTACATTGACTAGCGGTGCCTTGTTTATTTAGCATATTATATTGGAGATAGGTTAGGCATTTTTAAACTTAGAAATCTGATTTTGGTTTTCAGAACCTCTTGCAATTTTAAAGCAACGTGTTATTTTTTTTCATCTACATTTCATCTAGGTTTATACTTTTCTGTGCGATAATTGATGTAGAATGCTGTATGGTTATTCCAAGTGTTGTATTGGGTCATGAGATATAACCCCTCTTGTAGTAAATTCACTGACTCCATTCAGAAACTGAGAAAAGGGAATAATCCCAAAATGCAGGATAATAATAAACTCTTTAAAACTGTGTATCTTGGAGTCCAAACTCTAACATGGCATGTGGATCGAAACCTGTGCCTGTAGACATTTTCCTCCTGCATTATCTTTGCCATCTGGTAAGATGCTCCCACCAAACTAATGTGGTGCATCGCCGTGCCAGATGCTTAGGATGTTCTTGGTGATGTCTACACTCCATCATCCCTTTTCCACCTACTCCCAGGTCTGGCGTACATCTGTGAGGGACTGAAGGAGCAGCGACAAGGCCTGGTCACCCTGGTTCTCTGGAACAATCAGCTGACCCACACTGGCATGGTGTACATGAGCATGTGCCTGGTGAGGCTGACATCCGTCTTGAGGGCTGAAGAGAGTGGGGGTGGGAGGTTAAAGAAACGGTTTGTAAACTTGCCCCTACTTTTTCTTTCTTTTTTTTTTTTTTATTACTATTTAATTTTTGTCTCCAAGCACCACACATAGATTATTTATTCTCTTCTCCCTCTCTCTCTCTCTCTCTCTCTCTCTCTCTCTCTCTCTCTCGTGTTTCAACATTTTCTTTTTAACTCAATCTTTCTCTTTTGCTCTCAGCCTCACACTCAAACTTTAGAGACCCTGAATCTTGGCCACAATGCAATTGGTAATGAAGGTGTACGTCATCTTAAGAATGGGTTGATTGGGAATCGCAGTGTGCTGCGCCTTGGGTTGGCATCTGCCAAACTCACCTGTGAAGGTAATGCATATGACAATTGTTGGAAAAAATAGTTTTTATTCATTATCACTGTATTAAGTGGCATTATAGCACCTACAGCTCATGAGTTTAGTGTCCTTTCAGTATTTAAGTGTTTTTGTTTTTTTCACTTCTTCCTTTTCCAATCTTGCCACCTACAGGGGCAGTAGCTGTTGCAGAGTTCGTAGCCGAGTCTCCCAGACTCCTACGTCTGGACCTTAGAGAGAACGAAATTAAAACAGGAGGTCTAATGGCGCTGTCTCTTGCACTCCGTGTCAACCAGTCTTTACTAAGGTTGGACCTGGACCGCGAACCCAAAAAGGAGACTGTGAGTTTAACATTTTGTTAAAAAGCTCTCCTCCATCTCTGAGCATGCCCTAGATCAGGGGTGCCCAGAAGGTGGATCCCCAGATGTTGTAAAAATTGAACACCCATCTTGCTTTACATGCCTTTAGCATGACAAATACATCTGGGGATCTACCTTTTGGACACCCCTGCCCTAGATATTCCTATCCGGTCTGTGAGACATGCTTCTTTGTATTTCCTTCACCTTCGTTTACATTTTATCTTTATTCTCTCCTTCCCCCTCCCCCCAGGTTAAGAGCTTCATTGAAACACAGAAGGCTCTTTTAACAGAGATACAAAACGGCTGCCGACGAAACTTTGTGTTGGTGAAGGAAAAGGAGGAGCGTCTCCAACAATCTGCTTCTATGGTGGAAATTGCTTGTCCTGCCTCTGAAGATCCTGATCCTAACCCTGAGGATTCCGTCACTGCCGCTGAAGGTTCCGTCACTGCCCCTGAGGATTCTATCACTGCCCCCGAGGATTCTATCACTGCCATGGAGGACAGCACATCATCTCCTGAGAAGCAAGAAGATGGAGAGATCACAACTGCCACAGATCCTCAGAGGGATGAGTCAGACTCTGATACAGAGGAGGAGGAGGACCAGGTGGAAAGGAGGGAAAACAAGCCAACAAGTTCTCAACCCCAAGGCACCCCAGGACAAGTGGCAGTTTCTAGCCCTGGCAGAGGTCACAAGGTGTTCTTGGTGACACGTGTGGAGAATCCAAATGCAACTGAAGGGGTTAGGGGAGAGGGTCCTGAAACTCGGGGAGTAAGGATGCTCCCCAAAGGTATCCGTGCACTCACCAATGGACTTGAGGCGGATTTGGTACAGGCAACACATTGCTGTGATGGCAAGGCTGGGTCTGGTATGTGTTACTCAATGTGCCAGGATCTGACTCCAAATTTATCCTTATGCACCACTTTTTTTTTTTTTTCTTTCTCACTGCATAACAATAACAATTTCTTTTTCATCCCTATTCATATTTTTTGCCTCTATTTCACTTGTGGAAGCTGTCATTCTTAATTTCCGATCACATCCTGCAGTTCTTTTGTTGTTTATGCATTGGGTCAGACAGGATTGTTTCCCTACACTATGATCAGCCCTGGTGGGCTATTTCTCCGCTCTGACACAATCTGCAATTCATTCAACCCAAATATGTTTGGTGCTGTGGCATTCTTGGTATAACTATATTACTTTTGATATTAGTGTAGATGAGCCTGTCTAACTTTAATTTCCTTACAGATTCCCATGTGACGCTTAGTGAAACCGAATTGGAGGCTTTGCTACAGGATGCTTCTAGGGAACCAGACCCGTCTCTAAACTTTGTATCACTGTAAGGTACGGATCATCTAACCCTACTAAATTCCCCTGTAAAACAGGCATATTTACTATACCGCTGGTGGCATGAAGCCTGAGTGGAAAAAGCAAATAGGGAAATGTTATTCACAAAAATCTGTAGTGCCAGTGATAGCCAGGACGCTCTTGCACACTAAGCTATAAAAAGAATAAAGACAGAGCCTTTCAATTTTTTTTTTTAAAAGTGCAGATTTCAATAGAAATAGGCAATAGAAATATTCTACATCAACCTTATTACACCTCTCCTGCTGTCAATCAGCAGATGGTCCTGTTATTTCCTGGTTGTTTAGCTCAATGGAGCTAAACAAAGGAGACCAACAATTCATTAAACACCTGCCTTGCAAAGATTTCTCAACGAGCTGTAATGCAGCTAATTAGGAAGTCTGTGATTGGACAGCTACAGAAAGTCTATGCAGTGGAAAGAGGGAAAGACTTGCAATAGCTGCAGATACTAGATCTGTAGCTATTGCAAGCCAAGATTAAGCATATCCCAGAGAAGAGAAAAACAAATTACATGCATATCTTTTTGGAGTTATGTCTACTAAACGGTTATATTTAATGTTATTGGTTTCCTCATCCACCAAATGCACCCAGACTACTTCAACTGAATGTTTTAACCCTGCAATGTAAAACAGTACTGTTTAGTAGAAACACAATGCTTACATTGCACGTTTAAATACTCCCTCTAGTGGCTGTTTTTCTGACACACCAAGGGCGCTTTCACTGTGAAAACAGAAACAGAGTTCTCACTGCTAAACTCCATTAGATTGTAGGAGTGCAGTGCTGACTCCATGAAGAGTATTGGATTAGACTATTAGAGGGACTGGATCTGGACACTGGGAAGAAAGATGAGTAAAACATTTTTTTATTAATATATATATATTTTTTTTTATTTTTATTTTTATTTTTTTTACTTTTTACTAACAGGTTTGTATTAATGCTACAGTGTCCTTTTAATGGTTATTATATGGTTATTATTAATCTGCATGCTTTTTGTTGTTTTGGTTTTCCCTATGGAATCACTAGTGGTATCACCAATAAACAGGCTAACCAACAGGTAGAACTCCACTTGTTTCCAAACTACAACTCCCTTTGCCTTCCCCATGCATTTAACTGGACTTCCATTGCACCTTCCATAAAACTGACCACAAATAATTTAAAGGGACACTGTAGGCACTATAATGATCTCATTGAATGGTTATATTACCTGGAGTTCCATGTCACTGTCCCTCCATTCAGTGTTAAACTATTTTGGATCAGTGAATAAAGGGACACTCCAGGCACCCAGACCACTTCTGCCCATTGGAGTGGTCTTGGTGCCAACTCCCATCACCCTTAACCCTGCAAGTGTAATTCTGCAATAATTATATTGCAGGGCTAAGTCCTCCTTAGACAGCCACTATCCACAGCCACAAGAGGAACTTCTGAGTTCTTAAAAACCGAAAAGTGTTTTAAATGACGCTGGACGTCCTCACGCTATGCATGAGGACCTCCAGTGTTGCTGGAATCCTCATAAGAAAGCATTGAATAGTGCTTTCCTATGTAGTGGTCTAATGCGCACATGGGGCATGCACATTACGTCTCCCACATCGGTGTGGAGGAGCGTGGGCATAGCCTAACCCAGCGCCGAGGAACATCGGCGCTGGATTCGGGTAAGTCACTGAAGGGGTTTTAACTCCTTCAGCAACATGGGATGTGGGGTGGGAGTGAGGGGGGCGCTGCAGGATTCTGCAGTGCCAGGAAAACTGAGGAATTCATGATGTGCTATGATTGTAAAGTAAAATAAGAAGAGATGTTTATATATAGTAAAATAAAAAATCAGAATGTAAAAAAAAAAAGTTTCAAATATTTTTGAGAACTAAGCCTGCACCTCCAGCACTACCCACATGGTGTGTTAATGTAGAATAAAACCGTAATGCAACATTAAAGGGACACTATAGTCACCAGAACAACTACAGCTTAATGTAGTTGTTCTGATGAGTATAACCCTTGCCTTCAGGCATTTTCATGCAAACACTGCTTTTTCAGAGACATGGCAGTGTTTACATTGCTTCTATGGACACTTCCAAGTGGACTCCTCAGATGGCCACTGGAGGTGCTTCCTGGCTCAGTGCTGCACAGTAGGCAGCACTGCTGTTCAGCGTCCCCACGCTCTGCATGGGGGGGGGACACTGAATTTTCCTCATAGAGATGTATTGAATCAATGCATCTCTACGAAGAGGTGCTGATTGGCCAAAACAGTGTTTGGCCACGCCCCCTTGCTGAATTTTAGCTAATCCAGTGCTTTCTCCATGGGCAATTCTGATGTCACCAAGGGGGCAGGGCCAGCACCGGAAGACTTGCCCGGCCCTGGAAATAAGGTGTTTTTATGAAGTTTTAAGGGGGATGAGGGGGGGCAAGCCACCTAAATGGTGAGTTTTGCACTTTAAATGGGTAAAATTAATACTTTTAGTTACTGTGTGAAAAGCTGACTATTTCGACAGATGCAAAAAAAAAAAACCCACAAAAAAACAAACCGAAACATTAGTACTGGTTTAGAGTGGACTTCTGTAGCTGCCAAACTGTGCATTCCATTATGATTCTTAATGCATGGCAGGCTACAAATCAGTGCAATGTACCTGTGGTCCATTTATCTAGATATTTATATAAAACACCACATAAGTACATGTAAATGTTAGACGAAAGCAAGATGGAATTCAAGAAATGCTTGTTGGTATTTGCTGAAAGGGAAACCATCAGTCTAGAGACTGGGGGAGGCATTTAGAAAGTGTTCGTAATGGTGGGAACATTAGAGAACGAAATCTAGACCTGATTTTATTTTATTATTTTGTGTCCCTTCACAGTGATCTATTATAGAAGTTGGTATCCTGATGTTATTTCATGGCTTCACTACTATGCATAAACAGTGTTTTTTTTTGTTTTGTTTTTTATGGATAAGTTGAGCCAAAGAATGTGAATGTGTAATATATTCATCCTACCTTAGGACATGAATGCTCATTGTATCGAGAAGGCTGGCGTGAGGTTTCCTTCATGTGGGTTGTAGCCAGTTCCCATATGTGGCAATCCAGAAATAAATCCTCAACCCAAAGAAGGGTTACAAACAGAAGTGCCTTTAATTTGTCAATCATAGAGAAAAAGCTATCCGCAATAGGGGTACTAAGGATGGTGGAATCGGTGTCTGTTTTGTGCTGGAAAGCACTTGGTCAGACTCCTTGCAGGACAAAGCATCAACATATCTGAGATGATAAACGTATCTGACCATTTTTGTGGCTTGGTTGTTTTGCTTTAAAACTTGCCATATTCTTCAGTTGCCAATGTATTCAATAAGCCCCACTTTACTGCTTGTATCAATGCATTATATCTGTTCTCCTTTCTCCAATTTGTAGGGTGAATTCTTCCTGCTCTTTGGGGGGGGTGGGGGCTACATCTTCTAAATTTCCTGGATCCTTCTGAAACCCCTTTTTATCTCGCCTTAAAGAATGGGGCCTTTTAAGGATCGTAAAACACGGGTTTCCACAACAAGACTTTTCAGGCGATCCTGAGCCCACCTCCACGTGATGGCAATAAAGGCGCATGGAATTCCTATTCACAATAGGATTTGCACAAGGTAAATTAAGAATCGCATTAAAGAACACTTGGGTTCCACTACTTTGGGATTTTCCAGAGAGATGATGACATTTTCCACTGTGCTGAAAGTGACACAAAGCTGGATCTACCCCTCACACTGGACTGTTACCCGCTTTAGGAGATTTGTTTTGTTTTTGTTCTGTTCTGGACTTAAGTTGGACCCTTGAACTTTGTCTACACTGCTTATTGCCACCATGTTAAAGCTCTAATTATCTGCAGTACCTTGATATAGGGTTTACGTAATATAATATATGCATCTTATTTGTAATGTTCTACCTCTGTAGCAGTGATAGCTGCCCCATAGCTCCAAAGCTGTTGTGGAAGTAGGCATACAAAGCATCATGGGAAACATAGCTTGACAGCTGGAGAGATACCTGCTGGCTTGCATTGCTATAGACGATTAATGGGTCTGACCGTATAGTATTCACTACACTGCTTGTCCTATAAAGCAAGTCTGTGTTCTTCCCCAGGGGGTGACATGGGTTGCTAGATTTGTCCTACAAAAATAAAATAAAAATATTCACTACATGCTGTATGGCCAGAAAATGCTAGGGTTATATAGGGGTTTATCCATATAGGGGCAGAAAATATTTATTGGTCTGAATGACCCATGGTTTGTGGTTATGGGGCCAGATCCAAATGGTAAGACCACCCTCAATAATACAGGATTTCTGGAAGAGCCTAGAACGTATGTTGGAGGTGTCTCCAACGGTAAGGTGGTCTATATTTTTCCATTAGGGAAGGGTTTTTTTAGGGGTCCAATGATACATTACAGTCTTGGCTGTTCTAGAACCTGCTCCTTGAATCAGGCATTATTCTTTAACTACACATTTCAAGGCATAGACCGCATCAGCCCCTCAGATTGACCAAAAAAATAAATAAATCTGAATACTTTCTTTTTCTCTGGTGCTCCTATATCCACCTGCACTTATTATAGGAGTATGGCTTACCTTACCCTATCTGTCAGAAAATCACTACATTCAATGTGCACTTGATATGTGTGTAGGTATTGCGAAGGAAACTTTATAGAGTTACTAGTTTAGCAGTAATTTCCATGTGTCCCCTTCTGCTGAGGGTATGTATGGTTGATCTAATATATATATATAATCCCCTGCTTCACCTCCCACAGGTTTAAGGCTTTGGGATGTGTTTTTCTTCTATTTAAGATCAGTATGGGGCCTATGGACTCCAGGCCTGAGATAGAAGGCGGCCATTTTGAATCAGGTAACACACTGTAATACTGAGTTGTACTCACACATATACAGACCTAATTAAAATACATGCTGCTGCACTTATTTACTTTAAAAATCACTGAAAGTGACATCGATGACCTTTAAAAATGCTTATTTTTTGGGGGGGTTTGTTTTACGATGTGTGAGCAAGTGTATAAAGTTTGTATTGCTTGACACTTTTAAACAGAGCACCTCCTCTTCTTTGTTAATGCTACTTGTTATTTTAAAAAACACGTTTCTCGGCATAGCAGTTATCTGTGACAGCAATTTACTAACAGAACTGTGGGAAATTAGGAGCTGTGCATCCTGGGAACAGGCGAGGCAACTGCATCATATGGCATATGCAGTGTTTATTAGCCTCTCCTTATCCACTTCGTTAAATGAACTGGCAAAAGGGCCATTATGCCGTAACCAGGGTCAATTTTAAGGGCAAACAGGAGGAGGAGTCTGTCATAAAGGGTTAATTTTGTATAATGTATACATTTGCTGGCACAATGTATTTTTAAACAAATTTGGTGTGTAATTTACCCTAATGTCAATTTTTGTGATAAAGGTATTGTTACGGATTCCCCCGCCCCCTTACAGTTCTTTTCAAGCATGTTATATATTTTTATCCCATAAGAATCAATTTTATTTCTTCAATCTGCTCTTCCAAAAAAGCGTACCTATCCCGGTTACTTTATACAGGTTAGAATGCTAAATCTGTTATGAAGAGTGATTTAGAGGTTGTGTTTATTTTTATTTTTATTATTTATTTTTTTTTTACAAAATCCGTAACTGACAGTACAGAAATTGCATCTTAACATGTGTTACCAATTTTTTTATTTTTTTTTGAAAAGCGTGTTTTTGGAAAACACCCTCATGTTAAAACATAAATAAAATAATAATTTCATGGAGAGCTTGCAATATGCGGCTGTCATCAAGAGTACCTTTTTATGGGTTGCGATTGATCCGATTTCCCAATGTACATAAAGTTTATAATGTATAATGTTGATTAAAGCATACAGTTTCTGATGGAATGTGTATCTAATGAATGCATTTGTAAATATTTGTGTTTATACGATTATATGAACGCTGCCCACTTTAGACACTAATATCAACCAACAAATCGTATCTATTATTCTAGGAATCAAAACGGCTGCCCTCCACTAAAAATAACCCAATTCTCAAACCTCAAATGTGATTATATAGGAAATGCAAGCTTCCCAGTGTGCAATATTACCCTTTTATTCATACACACTACTTTCTGCATACCCCTTCTTTCACCTATATGGTTGACCCTTATATACACCCTGCAAACTGTGCTGTGTTTTAAACAAAAAAAAAAGGTTTTCTTCCTTTGGTCAAATAAAAGAATTTCCTATACATGTGTGTTTCTGTTTCTGTTCCTGTGCGTGGCAAGACTATAACGTTTACTAAGCCAATCTTTACTCACAGATATACAATACATGAGTGGTTGCACCTCTTCCTGAGGTGTTTCAAAGCTGCTGTACACAGCAGACATTAACTTCAAGGAATCCATGTATAAAGTTGAATAATGAGGCAAAAAGGTGGTTTTGTTGAACTCATTTGCATATGCCCACCCAGAATTCATTGCAGTAGTAACATCCCTGCACATTTGAGATTTCTCTGGGAAAAGCAAGTCTTATGGCTTGACTGGTGTGTGCCGATCTGTTTAACAATATTATGACTTTATATATTTAGATAATCGTAATATTCTGTAAAAGGGAATGCTGAAAAGCATGTGAACAATGTGTCCGTGCAGATTTTTTTTTTTTTTTTTTTTAAATTCTTTATTTTTGTTGTGCAAAAAGATTAACAATCATGCTTGCTATGTCACAACGGCAGACATAAACATTTCAATAAACAGATTAGTATGGCATGTAATTGATAACTGCACTTTTTTTTTTTTTTCTCACAAGTTAAGTTACGTATTCAAACTTACTATTACATGTCAAATGGAAGTAAACGCTGTAGCTACTGTCGCATAGTTGCCACCTGACATGTGAAAAGACTTTCACATTTTATGGTATGTAAAGTAATAGAAAAAACATGACTAATGACAGACTTGGATATTGCAGGCTTCATATGAATTTTTTAACTAAAAACGCATGAGGAGAAACACATGAGAAGATCCACCAGGTTGTTATGGGAAAGGTGTTAAAATTAGTGTGTTGGCCACTGGGACTCTTTAATATAATGTCGTTACAACTAAATGCCTGTGGCAAATTGAGAAGCATGTGACAGGAATCACAGACAAAAAAAAAAAACAGAATAAACAGAATAACATTCTTGGCTAGTGTGGGGCACTTGCAGATTATTTGCTTATGGTAAGGCAGTTCATCTACTTAGCCGATGCCACAAGCAGGCTTCTTCTGGGAGCCAATTCTGCACTTCTCCATGGTTTGCTTGGTGTTTCTGCTCCAGCATCCCCTCTGTGTCAAGAGGACCTCGGGTGCATGAAGAACTGTATTTTTGTATGGATCAATCGAGCGGCGTTCCATCATCCGCTCCGCCCGCCGAACCCGGGTCGGCCGACGAGCCGGTGCCTGGGAACCACCAGCCCCTCCAGCTCCCTTGAAAGGGTTGACGTCCTGGGGATTCTCCATACCACAGGCAGTTTCCCTCTTGTGTGGCTGCTTGACGGGCACCGCGCCCATTGTGACTCCTGGCCCAGGGGGTACCGTGGGTACCAAGGGTACGGTGAGTATCCGTTCTGCTTGACGGGCCTCCAGTCGGCTCCAAAATGCTGCGCAGATCGCGTCAAAGGTAGCAGTAAATTTGGCTTCCCAGCTGCTTGCTGAGTGTGTGGTTGTTGTGGCGGCCATTTTAACAGCACCATGCAGTCGTGCTCTGTCCCAATAGCTTTTAGCTGTATCGCCACAAGGTCCGCTGTTGCTTTTTCCCTGGTGGGGACCGGGATAACCCCCACCGGTCCAAAGGGGGGGGTGAACGGGGCAACCTCTTCAGTAATTGCAGAAGGTCCAGGAGGGAGAATGGCTGCTTCCCCTCCTCAAGGCCCGCCTCAAGCTTGTAGGCCCAAATTTAATTTCGAGCCGCAGGTCGATAATAGAGGCTCCAGACTCGCACAAGAAAGCTCCCCTGCATACTGGAACAGATAATGAACTGTTTGGTGGTCATTTGGGGGCAATAATCCCACTGTAAAGGTTTGGATTACAAGATTTTTGTGAGGAGCTCACTTTCAGCACGTCTGGCTGCCTTGCTGGTCAGGCCCCGCCCCCCGTCCGTGCAGATTTTAGTAGAATTTAGCTTTTTTATTATTTAACCTGGTTACACCTCCTTGGCTTTCAAGCAGACAACCAGTCCTGTTACGTCCTGGTTTGATTAACTCATTGGAGCTAAACCAAAGAGGCAGCAATTGCCCAGAGCATCTGCCTTGCAAATACTTCTCATTGAGCTGCATTGAGAAGTCTGTGATTGGACAGCCACAGAGCTATCTTTAGATAATATCCCCAATGAAAAAAATAGATAATTAAATGCATACAAGTTTTTATTTTGGGAATATCTACAAAATAGTGATTTCTATTTTTTGGGGTTATTTGGGCACTGGAGTGCCCCTTTAGTTATGAAAGCATAGCCTAAAGTACTTTGGAACTATAAAATGGATCTCAATGTCACTTTAGTGTGCCCTTATTCACTGGACTCAGATTACTGCCCTGAATAACAGGATTATTTACTAAAGTGTAAATAGTCATAAATTCAAATATTAGGTATAAACACCAGCTTTGGAAAAATTACCCACGCTGGCTATATTTTCAAGTTAAACGATTTTTGGCCTAAAATATTTACATTTATTTTTGAATTCACTTTTGAAATCTTTAGAAAATAGCGATGTAAGTAGTTTGAAACAGCAGCACTGCCCTTGCAAGAAACCGCTAATCAATACAAGCAAAGGATTACTTTTGTCATCAATGATTTATTTTACTTTCTTTTGTACTTTGCTATAACCCCTTAAGGACCAAACTTCTGGAATAAAAGGGAATCATGACATGTCACACATTTCATGTGTCCTTAAGGGGTTAAAGAAACAGAATGACCTAACATTTACATAACCCACAGTGTATGAAGAAAATATGTTCTTCAAACAGCCCACTCACAAATTTTTATTTTTTTATTTTTTTTACTGACGATCAGAACTCTCACTTTGGTGAAAACCCTAAGTAAATTGAAAGTTAATTTCAAATTTAAGGCCAAAACATCCGAACTGGAAACATTCTCTAATTCGGCTATACTTCCAGATCTGCTGTTTGGGTATCAAAGGAACACTAAAGGGTCAGAAACACATGCATGTATTCCTTACCCTATAGTGTTAAAAACATCTGGCCCTTCCTTGCCCCTCCTAAATATTGTAAAATCGTACTTTTATTCCAGTCTGCTGCTGATGGCTCTGCCCCGATCTGCCTGCTTGGCTGACATCAGAAGTGATTCTGTGAAATGCTTTCATTGGATTGGCTGGTACTGTCAAGGAGGCAGAGCCAGCACAAGCCAAACACAGCCCTGGCCAATCAGCGTCTCCTCATAGAAATGCATTGATTCAATGTATCTATGAGGAAAGTTCAGTGTCTGCATGCAGAGGGTGGAGACACTGAATATCAGTCACACTGTGCAGCACTGCCCCAAGAAGCACCTCTAGCAGCCATTTGAGGCGTGGTCACTGGAGTTATTCCTAGGCTGTAATGTAAACCAGTGGCGTACATACCAGGGTCGCGGCTGCGACCGGGCCTGGCCCACCAGGGGGTCCGGCCGCCCCTGTGACCCGGTATGTACCCACAGGGCCAGCCTCTTCTCCTGGGGGGCCCAGGAGGTGGCCACCTCAGGTCCCCCCCTGAGGCTGGCCCTGCTGACCCCGGGCGGCCGGCGCGCGAGGGAGCATTCTCCCCTCTGTGACGTCATCTTCCGGCGCCTGCATCCCTATGCGGCGCGCGAGGGAGCTGAAGAGGAAGCACAGAGGGGAGAGTGCTCACTTGCGCGCCGGCCACCCAGCCCGCCTGCCCTCCCAGCGGCACCACTGGACCCCAGGGAATCCCTACAGCACTCCAAAAGGTAAGGAGGCTGGGGGGATTAAATTTAAAAAAAATTAGTGTGTGTGTGTGTTTGTGTGTGTGTCTGTTATTGGGTGTGTATCTGTTACTGAGTGTGTTTGATGTCTGTCAGTGAGTGTCAATGAAAGTGTATGTTTTGTAAGTGAGTGTGTATGTATGTCTGTCGCTGAGTGTGTGTCTGTTAGCTAGTGTGTATGCGTCTGTTCGTGAGAGTGTGTGTCTCTTCAGCATTTACCTTTCTCCAGCGTCGGACTCCCTTGGCGCTGGGGATCCCTCCGCCTCTCGGCTCCGAATGCACATGCACGGCAAGAGGCGGGCGCGCATTTAAACCGCCCATAGCCCATAGGAAAGCATTACTCAATGCTTTCCTAAGGACGTTCAGTGTCTTATCGCGGAAGCTCCTCTAGCAGCTGTCAATGAGACAGCCACCAGAGGCTGGATTAACCCTCAGTGAAACATAGCCGTTTCTCTGAAACGGCTATGTTTTCAGCTGCAGGGTTAAAACTAGAGGGACCTGGCACCCAGACCACTTCATTGAGCTGATGTGATCTGGGTGTCGTGGTCCTTTAAGTGTGTGTGCATACCGCGGTCGCGGGGTCGCAGCCCTGCGACCAGGTGCCTGCCGCCATGTGTTGCTGCCCCGACCCGCGCCAAGTAAGCGCGGGGGGTGCCCACGGATCAATTTTCGCACCGGGGCCCCATGGGTCATGTGTACGCCACTGATGTAAACACTGCATTTTCTTTGAAAATACAGTGTTTACAGCAAAAAGCCCGAAGGGAATGATTCTACTCACCAGAACAAATGCAATCAGCTGTAGTTGTTAAAGTGTCCCTTTAAATTTGATATTCACCTTGTATTCTTACTTTTCGTGAATAACCCTGTATGTACTATGCAGTATAACAATAATTTTGCATCTTAAAACCTTGGCTTGTAGCTGCCCCTACTTAACACTGGGTTAATCCATGCTACAATCACCCCACACCCCCGTTTCAATTACTGCAAACTGCTTCTCACACTCCCAGCTTTTCCCATGATACAGGGTACCCTAATTACATAATTGCTCTCCATGTGTCCCAGGCTTCCTCAGTGCGCCTTGTTGCCTCGCTCTCAGATCTGCCCCCGCCCTCTTGACCCCGAGAACAGGGGAAGGGCCGGGAGCGATTGAGCAATACGCCTTTGCGCTGCTGGCTTATTCGATGGGTGGGGGATCTCTGTGGTCCTTGCGTGTGGAGGTTGATGCCACCGGGCGCTAGTCTGCAGCTATGTAAGTGCGCCGTAGCGCCCTGTGGCATGACCTGCGGCACAGGGCAGATTTAGTCACTCTCGAGGGGCCCAAACTAGCATTTAAGCTGCTACAGGCACCCCCCCTTAAGCAGCGCCCTAGGTGGCCGCATAGTTGGCCTATAGGGAGCGCCAGCCCTGCTTACACCCTAAGCTGTCAATCACACAACCAGTCCTGTTACTACATAAGCTTGCCATGGTTATGATGCTTGTTTATGATTCCATGAGTACCCGGACTGTCTGAAGACTGGGTCAAACACTTTTTTATAAATTAGCATCTCAAGATGTCATTCCGACAGCTGGTCCTGTTACTTCCTGGTTGTTAAGCTCATGGGAACTAAACACAATATGCAGCAATTGCCCAGAGCACCTGCTTTGCAAAGACTTCTCATTGAGCTGGATTTGTAAGTCTGTGATTGGACAGCCACAGAAAGTCTGGGTGGGGTTAGAGTGGGAGGGCTTATAGAGAAATTATATAAGAAATCTGCAGACTTTGCAAAGTGGTGTTAGATATAACTCCACTGAAAAAAGCATAATTAAATGCATGCATGTTTTTATTCGGGGTATAGCTACTAAACAGTAATTTTCTTTTTACTTTAGGGTCAATTTACAATTCTAGTCCTATCTTTTAATCACTTTATAACACTGCTCCTAATTACCTATCTGTACTAATAGGCAAGAAAGACCAAAAAAGGCTATTTGTATAATGTATTTATACATTAACCAAGGGTTTGTTGCCAAGACATTTGTTTTATATATAGATATATCTCTAAAGAAATTGTTGGTGCAGGCAATCCCCTTTGTGCTTGTTACACTTTTGCTTCAGTTTAACTTTTTATGCAATTTCCACCTACTGTAGTTTCCTGCTCCTATTTTTTTATTTTTATAATGCTAAAGACCTGTGTCTATTTTTTCATACTTCTCTAAAGCTACAGCATTCCTATAGAACTCTCTTCCCACACCATTAGTTCATCATTCCACCTCCACAACTAAAAAAACTAAATTAAAAATAAAAATTGCTAAAACCCAACTTCTAGATGGCAAATCATCTAAACTAAATACCCTTCTCCCTCGGCCTGTACTTTGCCAACCCATTTTACATATTCTCCTACAACACAGTCATCTGAAAAAAAATAAGTCACCATTAAAAACTCTTCTAGGACCTAACTTTATCACACGTAAAATACATCTCACCCGTACCTCTCTCTGTATGTCATTTAACCCCACTCCTTTCGGACTGTGAACCTTTTTATTACTGTACATCGAACTTGTCATGTTACAATTTCTGATTTATTCGTGCACCCATTGAATAGCACTGCATAAAGTTATCGCTTTGTAAATAATAATAATCAGGATGATTGGAACGTCTTTGTAAACCGATAGCAGCCATAGTGATGAATGCTTGGTGCTCAATGTTTACACTTGAACAATGAGGCAGATGCTAAAAAAAGTAGTTTTTGTGCTTGTCACTATTTTCCTGTTGAAAGGGGCAAATAAAGGAGTGTAGGAATTATGGTGCAATTGGTTTTACAGTTAATGATAATGTAAAAAAAAAAATATATATAATAATTCTACCAGACACGTAACCACTTAAAACATGCTTGTGTGATAGTGCCACCTATATGTGAAACTGTTGTACTGACCACAGATGGGTTCTGCAATTTTCCATTATAAAGTGAACCTGTAGTGCCTTTTATTTAGCTTTAATACTCCCCATATACATTGAATATATCATGAGGTACATAATGTATTAAATGTAAAATTTGGAGATATCACTTGCCATACTTCGGATCCAGCTCATTGGTCTTACTCTTCATTTAACACCAACCTCCTGGTCTGCTCGACCTCAGCCTGATCACTTTGTTCATATGCCTGGCTTGGGGTCACTTCCACAACGTTGGGCTCATTTCCGGCATCTGAATGGGAGTTATGTCAGTTATTCTGTTCCTTTACTTCCTAGCCAGAACTCCTAGATTCCATAGCAACTGTGGCTGCTTATCCTTGGAAGAACTGAAGGGCCTCTTAAATGCTCTCCTTTGTATGTTGCATTGTCTGCATAGAGTCTGTGCCAAATATTTAACTCAGAAGTGGAAGAAATACCTATTTTCAATAGTCTTCTCCCCCCCCCCCACCCCAAATCTATCCTATCTATCCATTTGCTAGTAACTCACTAGTAACTGCTAACACAATGTATAGATTAAATATTATGCTCTTTAAAATGAGCATAGTTGTAGGGAGGGTTACGAACCTTTCACAACTCTACATTCAGTTCAGGGCTCCTCGTTTGATGCTTGCTGCTGGACGAAACTGACCTGTATTTTAGCAACCAAATACCAGTCCAGAGGTGTTGTCCAAAAGGATATTTATTGACCTATAAAAAGAGGTAAAGTGCACAATGTGCTAAAAACAGGTCCACATGTCCTATACGTTTCGTTCTCTCTTGAGAACTTTTGGACAACACCTATGGATTGGGAATTTGGTTGCCGCAATACCTGTCAGTTTTGTCCGGTGGCAAGCATCAAAGGAGGAGCCATAGCCCCTATGATATCGAGGGTGGCACCCATAAGGCGCGTTAATCATCTTAAATTTGTGAGTGCAATAGAATAGTTATTTTTTGTTATTTACAGGAAATATTGCACTATGTCTTATCCTTGTTTTTAGATACACTAGCAGGAACCCTAAAAATGTTTTACATTGTATAAACATCACACAATCAAATCTAATGCACAAGAAGAGAAAAAAGAGGAATATAGAGTATAAAAATCTGTAGCATTCTGATTGCCTACCACAGCCAGTGCACACTGTTTAGATCGACCAGGTGGGCTGTGCACATAACTGCAACAAAGTAGCCGTCAACCAATAGGTTGCACTGAACCAAACTAAATCCATAGCAAATGATACTTCCCACAGGACAATTTTGTTGATCCGCACTTATAGGGAATCCCCAAAAATACATCAGAAAAAAATCATAGGAAAAAAATGCACATTTATTGAAGTCAAAAAGAAACTACATATTGCAAGTTACTAGAACCACAGTCCTCATGTATGCTGTATTCGTCCGAGCATGTGAAAATGGGGAAAAAAAGGTTGTGAGTGAACAAAATAGAAAAAGTCCAAAACCCGAGCGTAGGTCCACCCGCAGCTGCTGTACAACGAGCAATGAACAGGTCACACCACAAAATTTCCAACAGTGTGCATTTGAGTTGACCCATTTTGTGCCGTCTTTGGGGCGTGAGATACCAGTGAAGGAGTATCTTGTAAGCCTACTCCTTGTATGTCATGCATATTGTTAGGATACTTATCGTATACCAAATGTCTGTCTAGTCAGTCAGTTCGTCAGGAAGTCCCATGTCGGTTTCCCATGCTGTGAAATATGTTGGATGTATTTGAGATGTATGCGTAGTCAGGGAGAGGCAGAGGGAAGATATTTGCAAATTGGGGAGTCCATGCTTTGCCTTTCAATGGTGTAGGTAGGGCTGTGCCTGCCATTTTTGATCGTGGGCTTTGCTGCCAAGTAACGTAGTTGGATATAGCGGAAGAAGTCAGCGGTGCAAAGCTCGTCTCTCCTAAGGAGATCTATGTATTCAATAGGGCAAGAGTCGTGATAGAGGTGTAGATAGATATTGCTTTCTTTGTAATTACTAAGTGTCTTGCCACTAGCCCGGGCTGAAAGAGTTTGTTACGAAGAATGTATGTCAGTGGTGACAGAAACTATGTAAGATCGAATTTGAGCTTCAATTTATCCCACAGGTAAAGAGAATGAGTCACTGCAGGGGCAGTAGGTGTGGAGTTCCCTGTGTGTTCTATGGATCCACATATATTGGGAGGCATGCTCCCAACCTAGGATATTATGTTCAAAGTCTACCCACCATTCCGGGGGCTAACTGGGTGGTGATCTCTGATGGCGTAACTTTTGGGGGCGTAATCTTCTTTTAAAGATAGGGTGCCCCAAATGGCTCGTAACAGGTTTGTAAGTGTGAGGAGTATGTCATCGCCTGTCTGTTGGGGATTAATCTGACCTGCTCTGGGTTTATTAAGTGCTCTAGGTATGGGTTGAGTCTGTTTGCCAATGTCTTTGTGATAAGGTTTATGTCAGTGTTGAGTAGGGAAATCGGTTGGTATAGTCCTGGGTCCAGGTGATCCTTACCTGGTTTGGGGATAAGGCAGACGTTGTCTGAGACTATCTTTGGAGGAAGGGGTTGGACTTGTAGAAGGGAGTTAAAGACTCGACATAGGCATGGGTGCAAATGTTCAGTAAACATTTTGCAGTACACGCTTAAGCCTGGTCATGGGCTTTTGCCAGACTTGCCAGTTTGGAGAGCAGATCTGAGTTCATTAATCTCTGTCTGCTGACAATTCCTCCCTAGCATTACACGATAGTGTTTGTAGGTGTAGGGGAGCTAAGAACGCTTTGATTTTCCCATTCATGTCAGCAGTATCCATCGCTGCTGTGGTTGTATAGTTTATTGTAGTATTGGACAAATGCTTGTGCTATGGCTTAAGGTTCATCAATATTGTGCTTGATGTCATACGGATTTACAAGATCCATTTGGCTTCCCTCATGCCTATTGAGATGGCTTGCTAACATTGAGTCTGCTTTAGTGCCTTTTTTTTAATATGTCCTTTTGACGTGTCTGACATAGGGAGGGACTTTAGTTTGTCCCTAATCATAGTCAGTTGGGTCAGGATATCATCAGTGGGTTGGCATTTTAATTCAGCCATGGCATCAGTGACCCCTATCATTCTAAGTTTTAAGGTTTGTGATCAGTTTCCTGCGTATGACTGCCTTATGGGCGGCCCAAATCATTCCCAGGGAAGAGTCAGTGGTGGTGTTAAGGCAGAAGTATTCTTTTGTCAATATTTTCAATTTTGTCAGTGCATTCTGTGTAGTCTGACCACGAGATGCTGCCAGTGGTAGTCTGGGAGATCCAGGCCTGCGTCTTAGGAAAAATGAAAAACCTGCCTATTCTAAAATATGAGTGGTGTGTGGGGGTAGAAGGTGTAGTCAATGGTGTTGGGGTGTTGTGCCCTCCAAATATCCAGCAGCTGTGTGGCATTGATGAAGCAATCGAACACCTTATCATTTCTCAAGGACTGTGGGAGGTTGCCGGTTCACGGTTTTTTTGTCCAGCTCTGGGACCAGGGTGGCATTACAGTCTACACTGATGGTGAGGTGATTGTGTTGAAAGGGTAGCAAATGTGCCTTAAAGGAATCTAAAAAAAGTTGTTCTGGGTGAGTCGGGGCATACAGCGAGCAGAGTGTGAGCTGGCATGTGCCTATTTACCTGCTGTCCGGATCTGCTATTGTCATCGTGTCAGTGTGCAGGTAGTTTGTGGGAAGAAGTATAGCTACTCCTTTAGATTTTGGTTTAGGGGACTTGGCAGTAAAATAGCTCTTAAAGTGCCTGTTGACCATGGGAAAGTGGCAGCAGGTTGTTGGGTGCGTTTCTTGTATGAGTAATAAGTATGCCGCCAAGCAAGAGGACTTGCACAGTAGGCAATGCTTTTTTGAGGATCAGTTGAGATCCTTCACGTTACTGGAAACCCATTTTAATTTAAGCGCCATGGTGGGGTGTGATTATCTAACGGCACTTGTGCAAGTCTGGGAAGGGGAGTGGGGAACTCCAGGGCTTACCATTTGTAAACTGGGCTTACAATTTGTGCCAGTCATTAGTGGGCGGGCAGCCACTGGAGTCACACAAGGAGCCTCGGTGGGCTGGAGAAACAGAGGAAGAAAAAAAATAGGTACAGGTGTTTAGTGTGAGTGGTGATAATGTTGTGTCCGACGTGGGTGAGCTGTGAGTGGGTCCTGGTATCCCAGGGGAATAACAGGAGGGGCTGGGGAGAGGTTTGGGTCCCTCTGTTAGCGGTTAGTGGGCATTTGGTGCTTTGAGTAGGTGGTCATGTGTGTTACCAGACTTGGAAACAATCTAGGGCCTGGTACGTGTTCCTAACCTCTCTGTGGTTTGAGATTTGAGCATAGTCTGAGCATATGTAACAGGAGGCATGAAATTTGTCATGTTAACCAAGGTAAGCAAAAATGCTTCCCCCCTCTCCCCATGTCCTCCATTTAGAGAGCAGCATAAGCATGTGGTTAACAGAGGGTCAGGTTTGAATGAAGTGCGGAAAACAGGGCGTGAAGGGAAGGGGAGTGAAAAGAAAAGTATATATTATTGAAATACAACAGTTTTACATTTATATATACTAAATGATAACCTACGTAATACTGTCGTTACCGAAGGACAGCTCCCAGTACAATCCAACCATCCTCTACAATCTAGAGGAGGGTATTCATCTCGGGCCCAATTTGACTATCCCTTATGAAAAAAAGTCCCCGGTTGGGCAAGGGGTGGACTAGTCTAAGGACCATTAGGTTTGTGTCCATAGTGTGAGCTGTTTGATCCTCTGAGGATAAGTTAGTTGGTGAGATCCGTGTCCCCGAAGTTTGCTACTCGGTTCTAGATGCTATAATGCTGGTCCATGATAGCGTGGTTATGAGGCTGGGGCCACAATAGTGGGGGCAGGCAGGGCGGGAACCCGAGGCCAACATCACAGAAGGTGTTGGCTTATGCACAGAAATGTGAGAATCATATGGTAGGCATGCATAGCGGTTCCCCATTAGCCACCGTCAAATCCTCGATACCAGTAGCATATAGATAGTAGGTCAAGCCAGTGTTGTATCTTGCAGTCGTTATGATCACAGGGGCAGTTGGCAGACTTCTCGTTGTTACCGCGGCTGGTTCCCTTATTTACCACTATAACGTCTTAAAGCATAGAACTTAGCAGGGCTAACCATACAGATATCGTAGCCATAATTTTACTTAGTTAGTAAGAGATCCTCTATTTAACATATTTAAATAATTGAGAATACAATATAAAATAAGGATTGTCTTGGAAGCAATAAAGTTTTGTCTTTTAGATATTTATTATATAAAAATATAAATATAGACATATAAAATCCATTACAATAATTTATAGCAAAGTTTATAAGATTAAACTAAATGCTTGCAAATATCATTAATAGATTAACATACCCTCCTGAACATGTCATCATGTCAGCCTCTCTGTCATTTTAAGATGGAGCAGCGTCTGTCTCTATGTCTCTCCTCTGTTTCTTAACATTTAAAAGTACTCCTATTTATACCTTAGGTGTCTTCATTTTAGGGTTACTGTAGTTCATATATGAAAAAGTAACACTTCTTTTACTTTTATTAATTTTAGGACCTCCCTTAACTTGGCAAACATACAAGGCCATAACTAAAGGGTGTATACAGGGGCGGACTGACCGGTCGGGCACTTCGGACATGGTCCGAGGGCCCGGCCGGGAGGGGGGCCCGGCGGCAGGGCTGGATATGGTGACTTCAGCGGAAGGTGCCACCGGGTGGCCGGCCCGGTGGCACACTGTGAGGGGGCCGGCCGTTTCATGCTGGAGCCGCCGGACCGGGTGGCAGCCTCGCCGGTCCGGCGGCATTCCTCCTACTAACGCTGAAGGAGGAGGAGCATGTGTCTGTCATGCTCCTTTGCGGTTCCCACATCCTGTGCTGGGAATTGTGGGAACCGCAGAGAGCATGATAGACACATGCTCCTCCTCCTCCTTCAGTGTTAGTGCCGCCGGATCGGCGAGGCTGCTACCCGGTCCGGCGGCTGCAGCATGAACGGCCGCCCCCAGACTTGAGTAAGGGGAGGGGGAACAGAGAGATGGGAGGGGGAGAGGGACAATAGAGAGATGGGGAGAGGTGACAATAGAGAGATGGGGAGGGGGGAAGAGGGGGCAAGGAGAGATGGGAGGGGGGGAAGAGGAGGGGCAATAGAGATGGGAGGGGAGAAAGAGAGGGAAAAGAGATATGGGGAGAGGGAGGGGAACAGAGATATGGGGGAGAAAGGGGAAACAGAGATATGGGAGAAAGAATCAGAGATATGGGGAGAAAGGGGAAACAGATATGGAAAGAGGGGAACAGAGATATGGGGAGGGGAGAAAGAGGGGAACAGAGATGACAGAGATATGGGGAGAAAGGGGAGGGGGAGAACAGAGATATGGGGAGGGGGGAGACAGAGAGGGAAGAATGAGACACGGGGAGAAAGGGGGAATAGAGAGATAGGGAGGGGGAGAAAGAGACACAGGGGGAGAAAGAGATGGGGAGGGGGAGAAAGAGACAGAGAGGAAGAGAGATGTGGGGGAGAGAGAGAGAGACAGGGAAAGGGGGGAGAAAAACAGTGGAAGAGAGGGAGAGAGGCAGAGGGGTAAGAGAGACTGGGAAGGAGGGGGGAGAAAGAAACATACAGAGGGACGGGGGGAGACAAAAAGGCACACAGAAGGGCTGTATATATCACTGGTGGATCCAGGGGGGCAACAGGGCAATTGCCCCCCCTCCCCTGTCCGCAGGCACCGTGCGGGCAGGGGAGGAAGGAAGAGAGGACCTGGGAGCTCACCCTGCAGCTCCTCTGGGTCCTTCTTGCACGAGCACAGAGCGTTGCCGCGATTACCATGGCAACGTTATCGCTCTTGCGAGAGTCAGCTCTAGTCCTGGAGCTACGGTCTAGTGTTCACTCTCAACACTGTGACCCCCAGGGATTCCTGGTGGTCGCAGTGGTGAGAGTGAACTCTAGCCCCATAAACACACTGCCCCCAAACACACACCATACACATTCACACACTGCCCCCATACACACCATACACATTTACACACATTGCCTCACACACACACATACACTGCCCACCCATATACACATAGACCCCCATACACAGCCCCCCATACTAACATTGCCACACACGTACACAGCCCACACACCCTACACATTCACACACTACACCCCCCACACACACTGAACCTTTCACACACATTGCACCACTGCTCCTATTCCCTACTACAGCCTCATATCCCAGCAGACCCCAGGTAAGTTGTCAAACTGTTCTTAAATGGTTTGACTACTTACTCTGGAGCAGTAGTGGTTATTGTGCATGGATTATTTCTTTAAATAATCTACAAGTGCCCCAGTAGCCAGCCAGCCAACCCACAGGCTGGCCAGTAGCCAGCCAGTTAGCCAGCCCACAGGCCAGTAGCCAGCCAGTTAGCCAGCCCACAGGCCAGTAGCCAGCCCACAGGCCTACAGCAAGCCACAGGCTTACAGCCAGCAAGCCACAGCCTGCCAGCCGCAGTCAGCAAGCCCACAGCCTGCCGGCAGTAGCCAGCAAGCCCACAGCCTGCCGGCAGTAGCCAGCAAGCCCACAGCCTGCCAGCCGCAGCAAGCAAGCCCACAGACTGCCAGCCAGCAACAGTAATTAAGGTAAAAGGAGCCAACTTGGCCTAGGTATCAGTGAGCTATGTTGTGTTGCTATATTGTGAATAGGAACCAGAGTGTTGGAGAGACCACCCTCCAGGCCCCATTAGACTCCATTGTAGTCTCTAATGGGGCCTGGAGGAGATTCTTTCTAACACACTCTCTAAAGGACACTGAGATAGCCTCTGCTAGAAATCCCCTCCATGGCCCATTAGCCCTCAATTGTAGTCTCTACTGGGGCCTGGAGGCGACTGTTTCCAGCAGGGGATATCTAATGGACGCTGAGATGGCCTCTGTTAGAAAGACCCCCTTCCAAGCCTATTAGACTCCATTGTAGTCTCTAATGGGGCCTTGAGGGGATTCTTTCTAACACACTCTCTAAAGGACACTGAGATAGCCTCCGTTAGAAAGACCCCCCTCCATGGCCCATTAGCCCTCAATTGTAGTCTCTGCTGGGGCCTCGAAGGGCTTATTGCCCTTTTGTTCCTTGTGTCTAAAGATTGTGTAGGGTGTGGCTGGAGGTGGTGCATGGAGGCGGGACAAGGGTGGCACTTGCTGCAGAGTATGGGTGGGGCCTGTAAGGGGGCCCTTGATTTATTTTGCCCGGGGGCCCTGAGGGTTCTCAGTCCGCCCCTGGGTGTATACGTCATGGAAATTTTCCTGACTTAGTTCAAGATGGCATTTTAAAGTCTGGACATCCTTATCTACTTAGGGTTACCACAGTATATTACGTACTGAAAGAGTTGTAACAAAGCCTTGAAGTTTGTTTATGCATTATTGTAATTCGTCTGGGACAAAATGGCGCAAACATATTATGCCCTGAAGGTAAGTAATAGGTTATTGCTTAAAGAAACATGTATGAAAAAAAAATCTAACACCTTGTCAGTTTGCAATATCTCTTAAAGACAAAGTACACAGTTTAAAGGAATACAATATTTCATTCTAAAACTTGTAATATTTGCATTTGCCCATAACATTGTGGCCCTATGTGGTTGCAGCAGGGTGAGTAGTGGTTGGCCTAGTTGTCCAGAAAGGCTGGTACTTCAGAAAGCTGGGATAAGAGGTGAAACTTATTGTCCTTTTGGACTGTCAGTCTGATAGGATGGCCCAAGGCGTAGCACAGGTTTTATTGCACAGTAGGTGCACAATAGCGCAGTGTGCATGCTGTCAAATCTTGATAGAGCTGCATAGGGGTGCCATCTATTTTCAACTGCGTATCCCTGAGATGTTCTTTTACATGAAAGTAGTGCGTCCGCCCTATCACATCACGCATCATAGTTGAGTTAGCTGATGGTGCACATAAGGCTCTGTGTGCTCGATCCATAAGTAGATCAGTACCCGGGGAGACAGGCAATAATCTGTTAAAGGCTTTGCCATCATCATCTGCAGTATTTCCACTAACATAGATTCAGGGAGGCCTCGGTTCCTAATGTTGTTTCTGCAAGAGCAATTGCTTAAGTCTTCCTGCGCTTCTTCAAGACTTTTAATGTGGTCTTTGAGCTTGTGAAATGGAGCTTGAGCTTGGATGGCACCATCGTGGGTATTGACCATAGTGAAAGTGTCCTCCAGTTTGTTTTCTATTTCATGAGTGCACATAGCCTGTTCAGTCAGGCCTTCATTAAGGGGTTGTAAGTTTTTGTGGAATTCCTCTGCCACATGTGCCTTGAGTTCTCTGAATCCCCTCATATCCCTTCTTGTAAGGGGAATATCTGGGTTCTCCTCCTGCATTGCACTGCTGCCCTCCGAGTCTTAGTATGCTGGGCTATGTGTCTGCTTTTGGGCCTTATCATATCGCAAAAGATCGGTTCTTAGTTTTACGGCCGCCTCCCGTATTATGAGCGGCTCCGGAGGTACTACAGGGTCTTGTAAGGAAAGTTACAAGGTGTGCAGCGGGGAAGTCAGGATTAGGATGTTGGTAGGTAAAGGTTACAGCTCAACAGCACCAGAGTTTTATTTTTTGTTTTTTTTTAGATATGTGGAAAATAATTTCTTAATAAAACCTGTAATAAAGACACATACATACAAAGTCATACTTTCCATGACGAAGAAAAACAAACCGCATAAGAGAAAAAAGAACAAACAAAAGAAAAATGTGTACATTTTATAAGACATATAATAACATACAATCTGATCTTAGGAAAATTACACACTTTGGAGAAGATAAGCCACGTATAAAAAAAAAAAATTCTCAATACCGAGTACATTGAGATCAAAACATTACCCATACCTCATTGTATTTCCATAAAATACTGATAATCAATTTGCATAATAGATATGTTAAAGCCCAGGAGTAGATTTGATCTCCAGTATTGTGCCAAGCAGACTTTCACAGCCATCTTAATATGGATAAATAAAGTGTTTTTTTTAAAGCTGGAGTTTGTTGGTAAATTAAAATGGAAAAAGTTGGGCATATAGTGTGGCCTGTATTTTCAATACTTTTTCTATAATTTTCTGGTTCATGTTTTCTAAATTCCTACAACTCCACTATATATGGACAAGAGTTCCATTTTCTTAATTACACCTCCACAACAACATTTTCAGTTGTTAAAGGACCACTATAGGCACCCAGACCACTTCGGTTTAATGAAGTGTTCTAGGTGGCAGGTCCATCTAGGGTTAACCCTGCCTGCTGTAAACATAGCAATTTCAGAAAAACTGCTATGTTTACAAATGGGTTAATCCAGCCTCTAGTGGCTGTCTCACTGATTTTCACAGTGAGAAGACACCAGCGTCCATAGGAAAGCATTGATAATGCTTTTCTATGGACTGGCTGAAGCTGTGCGCGGCTCTTGCCGTGCATGCGCATTCAGCCGATGACGACCGAAGAAGGGGGAGAGTCCCCAGCACCGGGCTCCCTGGAGAAAGATAAGTATTTAACCCCTTCTTCCCTCTTCAGCCCGGCGGGAGTGGGACCCTGAGGGTGGGGGCACCTTCAGGGCACTATAGTGCCAGGAAAACGAGTATGTTTTCCTGGCACTATAGTGGTCCTTTAACATTATATTTAAGTAAGATTTGCGGGACTCGACACCATCTATAAAGGATTTTTAATTGGGTTTCAAATATATTAGCAGAGTGTACTGCTTTGGGTTTTTTTTTTTGGGGGGGGGGGGTTAAATAATCTGAATGTGCTAAACTAAGTTTCTAATAAATAACTTTTACCAATATCTATTTCCCACTTAATCATACCGATCAATTTTTCATCTTTTTTTTTTTTTTTTTTAAATGTTTTCTTTAACTTAGATTTTTTTTTTTTTTTATTGTCTTCAGTATATAATAATGTATTTAGGGGGTGGATCTTCCTATATTATTTTAGATCTCAGGAAATAAACTAGTCTTAAATATGTATAATATTCTTTTAAAGGAAGTTTGTAAATATTTAGAATTTGGCAAACAGAGCTTATGTTGGATCATTCCATCAGATCTTCCAAATATATTCTTTCCAGTTTCAAGTTCAGATCAACAATATAGAATTCGATTACTTCTATACGAGTCATATAGGTGAGAGATTCCTTATTTAAAATCTTTTTTTTTTTTATTTATTTTTTTTTTAGTGCCTTAAAAATAATATAGCATAGTAAATGTCAGAAATAATGTTATTATTAATATTAATTTTATTTTTCTGGTTCTGACCAATAAATTAAATATGGATCTATACCATTGCAGCATAGCTTTCCCAATTCACTATTGGGATTCCAAGCAAATTGTGTGTAAACATTATAGCGTCAGCCACCTCGATATCTGGAAAATACATTCCGCCTTCATCGTATCTTTTGGTCATATTTCTTAGAAATAGTAAAGGATCACTCCAAACTTTAAAAAAAACAAACACAGTTTAGTAGATATGCCCCAATGAAGATATGCATGAATATTTTATTAGTACATTTAAACAACTTTCTAGGAACTGTTAAAGGGACAGATCTACATAAATAGTTGAACTTGGACATAAAATATGATTGAGTGATACTTATTCTGCCCAGCCATGAGACGCAAAAAAATTCAATTTTCCTATTGATATTTTAAATCCTGAAAGATTATTATAATAGATATTTACCATTTGGTTTAATTTTTAAACTTAATTTAGTATCTAATTTATTTCCTGGTTGGTTCAAACAGACTAATATTTTGAATTTAGTGCTTCTAATTGCTCCAGTTCAGTATTTGCTGTTATAATTTGAGTTTTGTTGACATAAATTTTATAGTTTGAAAAAAAAGCCAAATTATTTCAATATATCCATCACTGCTGGAATAGAGCTTTCCAAATCACTTAGAGTTAAAATTACCTCATCAGCATATAACCGCATTCTGCAATCAATGTCTAATATTGAAGTCCCTTTCAGAGCTAATGAACTGTGAATATATGTTGCCATTGGCTCAATAGATTTAAACCAATCTGAATTTGCCCCATAACCTAATACCTTAACTGAAGGGTTTATGTATAAACTTAAAACCAATGATTTAAAAAGACCAGTAATTCAGAAAAGTAATTCAGAAAAGTCTCAAGTCATTTCTAGGAATGTCCACATCGAAGGTTATAAAGGCTGCAGGAATGTCCATTTTGTTCATTTTAAATATCATATTTATCAAGTATCAAAATATTATCTCCACCTGATCTTTTATTAATGAAAGCTACTTGACTTTGATGTATAATTTACCAGTTTTAATATTTTTCAGATTTTATTTTAGAAAATATTTTTTTTTAATACCCTTAAAGGGACTCTGTAGGCACCCAGAACACTTCAGAGAACTATAATGTTTACATTGCAGCTCTAAGTCTGCCTTCTGTGGCTTACTACCAGACAGCCACTGGGGGCGCTTCCGGATTCGTAACAGACTTTTGGTCCGTTATCTGATGCTGGACGTCCTCACGGACCTCCAGCGTCAGATTTTCCACATAGGAAAGGATTGAATAATGCTTGCCTATTGGTAGGTCTAAGGTGCGCGCGGCCATGGCCATGCATGTGCATTGGGTCATACCCGCTGTCTGTCGGTGTGGGAGGAGCATGGGCGGAGCCTGAGGCCTAGGGAGGTTACTGGTGGCCAGACTGAAATACCGGGTGCAGCATCGCCCTCCATCTGCTGTGGTAGTTTAGCCAAGACATCTGTGCACTGGTACATCGAGGCCCATAGAAGGTGGAAGATATGAAAAGCTGCCATAAGTGAGACAGTTTGCTTGCCAAACGTCATGATTGAATTTAGATAGGCCTGTTTGGCGCGGAAAAAACATTGTGCGGTATAAGTCATATTTGGTGTGTTCGATCCCTCCAGCAATAGGCAAGAAGGTAAGTCGGCGGCCATCCAACTCGCACAAGTAGGCCGCAGTCATCGATTCTCCAGGTCGCTTACCAGGGCTTCATATTTTCCAGACTCTGGCTGTACAACAGCACTGTCAGTTGCATAATCAGAAATGTCAGCTTCGAGATACCAGAAGACTATATGTTTGGGTGGTTATCTGCTCATAAACCAAAAGCTCTCAGGAGCTAGTCTTGCATGCGAATAGTCAGCATCGCGGTCCGCCCATGTCCCCCTTCTGGGCATTTTCTATTTCTTTTCAATGTTTTTCTGTTTTCTCCATCGTGGATGACATATTTTTTTTCAGCTCCATTATAGTCTGTATGTTGCTTAATCGTACCATAAAAAGTTTAACGCTAATTCCATCATTTTCTCGTGTTATGGAGTTTTTAATTGGGAGTTGTTCCGAGAAATTTGTTTGGGGAGGCTGTTGTATTGCTGGAGGTAATGATTTTCTTTGGGCTTACGAAGATATTCATTATTCTTTGGAGAACAGAAGGCATTAAGACTTTCATTTGTATCTTTTTTTTTTTTTTTTTTATCTCCATCAGTCGTTTTTCTCTTTTTGGGAGCCATTCTCAAAACAACAAACGACAAAAAAAAAAAAAGTCCTTTCTCCTTATTTCTTTCAATTTAATTTAGCTTTCCGTTTATTTCTCTTCACTTTAATCTGGTCTTTTGTTTAAACTTAAAATTGCACTGGAAAACAGACCAGGACAATGAAATATATAACCAACGCCCTACTGTTTGTGGGGCACACCCTATTATTTTAAAACCGCTAGCAGAGTTAGGTCTTTGTCAGTAATATTGGATATTTCAATTAATGCTTTGCTGTTTCAATTATTTTCAAGTCATTCATACTTTATCGTGTTTGACGGCTTGCAAAGATATTTGGTCTTTTTAACTTTTGTGCCTGTGCCTTTTAGCAGTCTTCCACACCTCAGGAGTACAATGTTGATTACAACATGTATCTTTCGCAGCATTATCTGCATTCACCATACAGTAATTCTTTTTGCTTGCTTTGGCAACTTTGTTTATCTTCTTGGGCTTTTTTAATTTTTTTTATTTTTTTTGGGGCACTAAGGCACTGTATTAGCATCATCACAGCCCACTCTCTCAACTCCGTATTCTATATTTTATTTTGTTTTCCCCCTCTCTGGTTTACCAGCTTTAAAAAAAAAATAAAAAAAATAAAAAAAATAAATAAAATGTAAATCCTTTATTTGTACTTTTTAATATTACATACAAAGGTGTAAAACCATGGTTTACATAGGATATAGAACCAGTATAGATAGGCAGGATGAGGGTGTTATAAGCATCCCTGAGATCATTAGCTGTTGACCAGGTCAGAGGATTTTAGATAGGTGCTGGGTCCGGTGGTCGAGGCTCCTTCAAGGGACGTAGAGTGGTGGAGACATGTCTGCTCCTCGTGATTGTCGTGGTTTGGGTTTAGGAGATGTCAGGAATGATATTAGACCGTTTTTGTTGCTAAGGATGAATGGGCAGTTCAAGCTTTATGGCAGGGATTTACCGGCTTTTACATCCACCACACTCTGCCTTGTTGGGTAAAGCTTCAGTGTCTCAACGCCTCTCACAGTCTGTATCCGGGTCTCTGCATGCATACAAACGCATCTCTCAGACAACTCCCCTCGCTTTCCGTAGAACCAAGCATGCAACATCACGCATTCCTGCATGGGAAAGCATTGTGATTGGCTGAGATCATCACTTCTGATGATGTCAGCCAAGGAGGCATATCAAGATCAGAGCCAGTAGCAGCAGACTGAAATAATATAGTAAGATTTTTGCTATATTTAGGAGGGTGGAGGCAGGGGGGCTAAATAGTGGATTTTATCACCATAGGGTTAGGAATACATGCTTGTGTTCCTCCCCATATGGTGTTCCTTTAAGGCCAGAGTAGCTGAACCAGCAGCATAGTTTACTTTTTCCATAGCTGATATCTCTCTAGGCACCGTGAGCAATTTGCTGGCATTTCGGATCTGGACTGCCCATATGGGTGGGACCAGTCTGATATGCTTCAGATATGTTCTCTCTGTAATGGCACAAAATGAGCTAAAACCAGCTGGAGTTCTGAGCGGGGACCCACCGAAGGGCAGGCTATTTCAGCTGCTGTCCGTTCTCAGAATACTTTTGCGACCCGTTTTTTGCTCTTATTTTTTTAGTTCTACATGACATTTTAACTGTCAATGTCATAATACTGTTTGCTTTTACTGCAATAAAATACACATATCTGTATTCAGCAAAGTCTCACGTGTAAAACAGTACCCCCTATGTACAGGTTTTATGGTGTTTTGGGAAGTTACAGGGTCAAATATAGCCCATTACATTTTTCAGTTTTTTCACATTGAAATTCGCCAGATTGGTTACGTTGCCTTTGAGACTGTATAGTAGCCCAGGAATTAAATTTACACCCATAATGGCATACCATTTGCAATAGTAGACAACCCAAGGTATTGCAAATGGGGTATGTCCAGTCTTTTTTAGTAGCCATTTGGTCACAAACACTGACCAAAGTTAGCGTTAATATTTGTGTGTGTGAAAAATGCAAAAAACGCCAATTTTGGCTAGTGTTTGTGACTAAGTGGCTGGCAAAAAAGACTGGACATATCCCATTTGCAATACCTTGGGTTGTCTACTATTGCAAATGGTATGCCATCATAGGGGTAATTTTCATTCTTAGGTTACCATAGGGTCTTAAAGGCAACGTAACCAATCTGGCGAATTTTAATTCGAAAAAAAATCAAACACAAGCCTTATATTTGACGCTGTAACTTTTGAAAACACGATAAAACCTGTACATGAGGGGTACTGTTGTACTCTGGAGACTTCGCTGAACACAAATATTTGTGTTTCAAAACAGTAAAAAGTATCGCAGCAATAATATTGTCCGTGTTAGTGCTGTTTGTGTGTGAAAAATGCAAAAAAGTCACTTTTACTGGCAATATCATCGTTGTAATACATTTTACTGTTTTGAAACACTAAATTTGTGTTCAGGGAACACATTGTGTTCTCCCGAGTAAAACAGTACCCCCTATGTACAGGTTTTATGGTGTCTTGGAAAGTTATAGGGTTAAATATAGTGCTAGCAAATTAAATTCCCTATACTTTTGGCATGGGTTGTCAGACAGGTCCCGCTAATTGTAATTAATTAAGATACCTAATTATGTAAAAATATTACATAAATATATATATAGAATTAATGTATGTGTGTGTGTGTGTGTGTGTATATATATATATATATATATATATATATATATAATTTTTATTTATAGGTATATACTTATATATTTATGTATATAGATATATATTATTTCGTTCTACGTGTATTTTGATATATATATATATATATATATCTATCACAATACAGTTAGAACAAAATAACACACATCTATATATTTTTTAAATTTTTTAACGTATTTACATTTTTTTTATATTCTATATAAATATATATAACAATAATTATATATTTAATCAGTATCAGTCTACGTGTAATTTGATATTAAAATATATATATAATTATATATAAATAGTAAAATACACCTAGACACTGTGTGTGTGTGTGTGTGTGTGTGTGTGTGTGTGTGTATATATATATATATATATATATATATATGATCTAAGTATATAATTGTTTTTGTTTTTTACACTGATTTTAACTTTCTTTTATTTCATTTCATTTCCAGCCAGCAGGGGGACTAACTGTCATTACAGGCAGTCCCCCTGCTGGCAATGCAGCAGCCAGCTAACCTGGCCATGTGATTGTGAGGTCCTTGCAAACACCTCACTCTCTCATGGCCGGGGGGGGCCAGAGGAGGCAGGATCCGCCGCGGGGGCCCCCCTGGGATCCCACGTGAGTCCCCCGACCATGATCGCCGGTGACCGGGTAAGTAACAAAAACCGTGAGGATGTACAGCGATCATGGTCGGGGGCGTTTAGAGCCGCTTAGAATAGAGCATAATAGTACGCCCTCCGGTTTTAAGGGGTTACATTTTCATAGAAACGTAGGTTTATTTTGAAAATTACCATAATAAAAAACAGCATCCCCCTCTACTAAACCACAGCACCCTCTATACTAAATCCCAGTCGTCCCCCATATACTAAATCCCAGTGTGTCACCCCATACACTAAATCCCAGTCCTCCCCCTCTAGCCAACAAGCAGACTCCACTCACATTGCCGCTGCCAGTATGTGACTCCGGAGTCCGGTCTCCCAAATGGCGCCGTCCGCACCCTGTGCCAAATCTGATCCTCCCGCTACTTCTTGAAACCCTGAAGGTGGAGCACGTTGATGTCACGTCGGAATGTGACGTGGCGTTGCGTGCCTCCATGCACTCCACTGTCCAGTCGCAGCCAATGCAATGCTGATCCACTCACACACTGACAGACAGACACACACTCACTGACATGCTTGCTCTAAAAGGTTTAGTCAACCTTAAAGGGAATTTCAGAGCCCTAAACAACTTTACATTGTTGAAAAGCTTTGTGTGAAAAGTGTGTCCTCTTTTTTTCATTTTGCAAAAAGTGCAGATTTCAATACAAAATGACAGTTTTATTAATTAACCTGGTTACACCCCCTTGGCTTTCAAGCAGACAACAGGTAATGTTACTTCCTGGTTTTCGTTAGCTCAATGCAGCAGACCCCGAAGAGGCAGCAATTGCCCAGAGCACCTGACTTACAAAGACTTTTCATTAAGCTGTATTGGGAACTCTGTGACGGGGAGGCACATAAAGTCTGGGCAGGGTTAGAAGGGGAGAGCTTGCAAAGGCAGCAGACAAGATAACAGCAGGTTTTGCAAGCTGAGTTTAGATATATTTTCCCAAATGAAAAAAAGACATAATTAAATGTATGCACATTTTCATTTGTGGTATATCTACTAAACAGTGATTTTTATTTATTTATTTTGTATTTGGACAGTGGAGTGTCCTTTTAATGATGCTGCAGGCGTTGCTTCTGGGCAATAAAAGCTCCCACTTGTTTCATTACTTTTTTCCCCCCACTTTTTCCAATTTCTGTCTTGCAGTTCTGCGTCTGCCGTAGCTATTTATTTATTTTTCTTCCTGTTTGTCTGTGTCCAGACTTTGCCTACATCTTAACAAAAGACCTTGGCTAGAAATCATTTACCAGCCAGGCGGTATAGCATATATGTTACTGGATAAAGTCCAGAGTCCGGCTAATCTTAAAGTCTAGAATAATGTTCATTATCCAGGCCTCTGTGCTAAATATCTGGAATTGTTTCCCTTTGTGAGAAGTGCATGGTATTTGCTTCATGGGGGGACTCTTGAAGCGGATTGCGGTCGGGATTAAGGTAAGGCTTAGCAAAACCTCTCGAAACAAATCTGACTTCTAAACATCAACCTTTATTCCTAATCTCTTCTTTGAGATAAATAAGTAGAAAAGCATTTTGCCAGACATTAGCTATAAGTTAGTGTCACCAACTCTCTCCACACCTGTATAGGTTCTCACGTTCTGTCTTATTGGAAAATACCTGTCATGGTAACTGATTAAACCCTTTCTGAGCTACAGCAGTGCGCTTGAGTGTGCTACTCTGTTGCACACAAAAAAGTTAATGTCAGCTCTTGGACGCCCAGTGCAATGATGTCCAGTGCAATGCTTGAATCTGAAAAGGGTAGAAAAAATCCAAATGCAGTTTGTGACATAAAAATAAGATTTAGACAAAAATGAAATAAATATTTAGGTCAATGAGTGCAGTGGCCATAGTACATGTTCTTACTAATTTTCCCTTCTCTTTCAGGGGGTAAATATCAATATATAAAGGGGCTTTGTTGTACGCCAGTGTCAGCTGAGCTCAGAGAAAGGAATGGATGGGGAGGGGGAACAAGGAGATAGGGAGGAGAGGGAAGGTTCATTCAAGTTGCAGAGGGAGAGCAGAGAGGAGAGAGCTAGAGGATTTGGGAGGAGAGAGAGGTAAGACACACTGTACTGAATGGGAGGCAGGAGGACAAGGGCTGACAGTGACCCTCTATAGAAAGAAGGGGGAGTGGGTCTAGCACATGATATAGAGGGGAGGCAAAAAGTCACAAGTGCATTCAGAAACTAAAAGAAACACAAAAAGGTAAGTGAAAAAAAGGAGGAATATTGCACAAGGTAAAATAGTAAAGGACTGTGTGATAGGTAACGATGGAGACAGGGAAGATGGGGAGGGGGTAGAAATAAGGGGCACGAAACTATAAAGTTGAGCAGAGGAAAATAAGACGTGACATGGATGGGAATTAGGAGATAGCAGCCTTTCTCCCTCCTCTCTAACACAGCACAGTTTAAAGATCCCATGCATTGACACGAAGTGCAGAGCCATACACGAAGGATCACTTGTGAAGCTTTATGGGGATCCAGAAGGCTCGTAGTGAAAGACAGCGGACTATAAGCAGAGTTTTTCTTTCTGCAGTAGACTTACATACACTTTATTCTACATGGCTGCATCTCAGTTATGTATAGAGTGACCAGGACCAAGTTTACAGACTGTCCTTTCAAAGTTTATTAGCCAATGACCACCTTCTCAAAACTTATACAACTTTAGTTGGTATCGGATCACAAATACCATCACTGCCTGCTACATAATGCAGAGTGCTTGTGTAAATGAGATAAGTATACGTTTCTGAGTAATCATGAGAACTAGATTTCTTCCAATTTGATGATTTTGAACTAAAATTTGAAATTTATTTTCAAGTCACACTTCAGTGAATAGTGTTTAGATTTTTTTAAATTCTTTTCTGTTGCTGAAATGTTTGATTCTACAGGGCTTCATGTCATCAGAAAAACAACATATATATATCTATTTTGCACATAAAGTACCTCCCCACCCCTCCACCCCCAAATGCTAAGGTACTATGATAGTATATGCTATAAAAAAAATCCACACTTTTTTTTCTAAGGTTTTAACGTAAACAGGCTTATTTAATAAAGGCTGTTTAAGGCTAAAATAGTCAAACTGTAAAAAAAAAAAAAAATGTCCAGGTCCGTGTTGTTCCTCGTTTGGTAATTTAGAAATTCTCTTTGAATTCCCGACAATTGTTATTTTAGTTAATCACTTCATTTGTGAATTGTTGGAAATTCAAAATGAATTTCAAATTGTAGACCAAAATAGTCAAATTTGAAAATTAAATCTCCAAATGGTCTGTTTTCAGCTCAACTAGTTTGGAGAAATGTTTGAAATCCACTTAGTAAATAATCCTGTGAATATAATGTTAACCATTAATAATATAAATTAATTGATCGCCCTTTTAAGACAGCAATACATATTTAGTTCATACGTGTATTATCCACAGGTAGTAAAATTGGTTTGTATTTTTTTCTGAATTAAATCAAACCATGATTGGTGGGTTAAAAATTAACTAATCACAAATTATGTCTGGCTGTGATGGGAGTTAGACACTAGCAGGAGAACTAGGCTGTGCAATTATGACACAGTGTGACTCCTTTTTTATTTTTGTATTCTTATTTTTTTTTGTTATGCATATGAAAAAACAAAGATTGCACAATATACAAATATTCCAAAGAATATGTAAATAAATAGAATATAAACAGTTGTGCATTGCAATCAGCACATTTAAAAAAATTTTTTATAATGATACAAGCATAGTGCATATGTAAGTAGACTTTGCAATTAAGTTTGAGTAACAGGTGAGGTCTGCAGATAGGTAAGTGAGAAGTGATAGGCCACCAGGTTGTGGCAAAGTAAGTGACACTAGAGTGACAAAGTTAGATGCTACATTGACTCCTATAGCAAAATTAAAACTATAACTAAAATGTCTATCTTGCAGCTTGGTGCGTTATAACCATGAGGATAGACTTAAAATGGGTAATTGATGTAGCTTCAGCCGATACCACAGGTATGCCTCACTTGTGAGCCGATCTTGCTTCCAGGCACAAGTCTCCGGATGATTTTCATTTTGCTTTCCGGCTCCACATGGGGATCTCGATCTCCCAGCTTATGGAGATGAACGTTGCGAGACGTCATTTTCTCCCCTCTCCATGCCCAGGTCGGTGTATGAGCCGGTGCATTGGTAGGACTGCTGTTCTGCATGGCTCCCACTCCGCAGGCCGCCCCACAGGGCTGTGGACAGCTGATGGACAGTACCTCTATCTTGGCTCCTGGCCTGGAGGAAGGACAGAGCGCTGGAATGCCGCTGGGGACATCCCCTGTTGCGGTCGAGGTGGGTGGTAGTTGCTGCTGGCGAGACCCGATCTGGGACCAAAAGGCTGCACATAGGGTGGCATCAAAAGCCGCAGATTGCAATTTTCTTTGCCTTTGAGGATTACCCCCACTGGTCCAGGGGATGGTAACGGAGCTGCAGAGAGGCTGTAATGAGCAGTGCTCTTCAGGCCGGGAGATCGCCCGCCTCTCCCTGTCGTCTGGTGCACTAGACCGTGAGACGAAACCCTGGTGAAAGCTTGTTGGATCGGAACACTCCACGCATAAAATCGGTTCAGGCTGGTATAGTGTCAGAGGGGCTTCTGCATCTCAGCCGTAGTTTAGTGTTAGGAGAGCCGCAGCTATGCTGAGACATGTCTGGTCTTCTTGAGTGTCAGGCCCCGCCCCCAGAGTAACTCCTTTCTAATGTTTAAAACATACTGCCAGAGATGTTTTATTCAGGCAGAAAGAATAAAATCAGCTTGACACAGTGTACAATACGATAATTGAAGTTGTGTGCGGGGGGCTAATTGCAACCCTAGCACAAGTGACACTGACAGCCTTTAACTCTGTGCTACCAGTGTCAATTCTGTGCATAAAATAGGTCTGCAGTCAGTGAACACTGCACGCTGCAGACACACGTCATAATGTTTTCCTTGCAGGCAGAAGCTCTCGTCTCCCACCTACCTCCATTCCAGATCATTTTTAGTTTTTTTTTTTTTTTAACTTCTCCTCCTCTCCACTCCCTCTGCACATGCTCTATGAGAAGTCTATGATTGGACCATGCACGGCCAATGTGACGTCTGAGGTGACGCGGAAAATCAGCACCGGGAGCTTCGCCCGGCTCTGGATTCCAGGTAAGTAATATCTTTTATTTTGCAGGTTTTACTGCAATTCAAGGGAGGTGACCTTCTCCATAGGTGGCTTCCTTTGATGTCCAAGCAGTGCATGGCTAGACAAATGACTTCTCTCAGGCACCAGCTGCTGATTGACTGGGTCCAACTCCGGCACGGACACCATTAGCGAGTGAGTGTGAGAGAGATTGTGTCTGTCTCTATTTTTTACATATAGTCAATACATTGTTAAACACAGATCTGCACACCAGTCAAGCCATAATACTTGCTTTTCCCACTGAAATCTCAAATTTGCAGTGATGTTACTACTGCAAAGGATTCATCAGCATGAGCCTGGTTACCGGCTTGCTACTGAGGCTTGGCGTTACTTACGAAGCAAAAACCAAGAAACTTTGTATTTCTTCCTGAGTTGTTTCAAAGCTGTTGTATACAGCAAACACAGACTCCAAGGAATCCATGTTTAAAATGAAATAATGAGGCAAAAATGTGATTCTCTGTTGAACTAATTTGCATATGCCCACCCAGAATCCTTTGCAGTAGTATCACAGCAAATTTGAGATTTCTGTGGGAAAAGCAAGTCTTATAGCTTGACTGGTGTGCTGGTCTGTTTAACATTATATTCACTATCTGCTGACTTCGGGTGGAAGGAGTTTTCAATCACAATTTTTGTTCCCACCATAATTTTCTTGTTTTTTGCCTTCTCCCTCTCTATAAACCTAGAATGTGACATTAAGAACCATTCGGTCCATCTACTCTGCCCAATTTCCTAAATACTTTCATTAGTCCCTGACCTTATCTTAAGTCTAGGATAGCCTTATGCCTATCCCACGCATGCTTAAACTCCTTCACTGTGTTAAAGTGACACTATAGTCAACTGAACAACTTCAGCTTAATGAGTTTGTTCAGGTGAGAACTATAGCTCCCTGCAGTCTCTCATGTAAACACTGTATTTTCTGAGAAAATAGTGTTTACATTGAAGGCTAGGAACACCACCAGTTGCAGTCACTCACAGAGAACCAGAGGGACTTCGTTGTTGATGTAGGCGTAATATGCCTCCATTCACTCAGATCTGCTGTGCACGAGCATCCTGTGATTCAGTATCTCCTCCCTCTGCATGCAGCCACTGAACATTCCTCATGGAGATTCATTGATTCAATTAATCTCTATGAGGAGATGCTGATTGGCCAGGGCTGTGTTTGAATCATGCTGGCTCTGCCCCTGATCTGCCTCCTTGTCAGTCTCAGCCAATCCTATGGGGAAGCACTGTGATTGGATCAGGCTACCACTTCTGATGATGTCAGCAGACTGCTTGATTTTCTGAGTCTAACAGCATGCAGTTAGCTTCTGGCTTGAATACTGTAAGATTTTTACTATATTTATGGAGGCATGAGGGGCCCAGGCGGGCTAGATGGTGGTATTAATACTATAGGGTCAGGAATACATGTAGTTGCACTGGTGACTATAGTGTCCCTTTAACCTCTACCACTTCAGCTGGTAGGCTATTGCATGCGTCCACTACCCTCTCTGTAAAGCAAGCATGTCAAACTCAAAGGATAAGACGGCCAAATAAACAAGGTTTGCGTTTGTGTTTTTGTAGAAACGTAGGTTTATTTAGAAAAGTATAGTATTAAAAAAGTTGCCTAACTGACACTGGATGTCCTCAGGCTCGTAGGGCTTCAAAGTAAACAAAAGAGCGAATTTATTTTAAGGAGACGTGCATTTGCATATAACCAACGTTTCAGTCCACCTACCTTGACATATTAACAAATGTTTGGTAATGGGACGGAAATTGTGAATGTATGCTGTTGCACAGCTGTAAAAAAAACTAATTACGTTATCTTGTTTATTTTGAAGTTCTAGGAGTGTATCCTTCATTTTGGCTGAGATCATCAAACTTGATGATCTCAGCCAATCCAATGATTTCCAATAGGAAAGAATTGGGAGGCTATTGTGCATGTGTGGCAAAAACTGCGCAGCCAATCATCTCCAGGGGGAGCATTCGGTGCCTCCATGCAGACCCAATTTAACACACTGCCCCTCTTCCCATTCTAATACACCACCCACAAACCAATACACTGCCCCTCTTCCGTCTGCTCTAATTGAATAGACTGCCCCCACTCCACTTTAATACACTGCCCTCCCTAGCCCTAATTTAACACACTCCCTCACCACTCTAATACACTGGCCCCTCCCTTCCTGAAATAAATACACTGCTCCCTCCTTACTTCAAATATACTGCCCCCCTTCCCCAATTTAATACACTGGCCCCTGACTTCCCCAACTAATTACAGTGCCCCCCTCCTTCCCATTAAAACACTGGCCCCCTAAATCCCCCAAGTTAATACACAATTCCCTTCCCTCTCAAATAAATACACTGCCCCCTCCCAAACTTAATACACTGCCCATCTCCCTCTCATTAATACACTGCCCATCTCCCTCTCATTAATACACTGCCCTCCACCACCACCACACTGTCTCCCTCCCCCAAATAAATGCACTGTCCTCCTCCCCCAAGCCCCTCTTCTCCTATCTTACAATTTTCTGTCCATGTCCTCCAGTTCCAGCCCTGCTGAACCAGACCAGACGCTCCTCTGGCACTTGCTCTGCCCTCTTGTGGCCGGGAGAGCAAGAATCAGGAAATATTTTTCCTGTCTTGCGGCTGGTCGCAGAGACAGCTGAAAGCGGCCCCAGGGCAGCCGAGCCGCAAAAATAAGCATTGTGGGCCGCATGTTTGACATGCTTACGCTAGATCTACACAACGAATGTGGTTACATCACGCTAAGAAATGATTAACATAAAAATAAGTTAAATGCTGCAGCTGTGCCCAAAATAGAAAAGTCATGAGTGTGTGTGTGTGTGTGTGTATGTATATTGGATGAACTCAGCATTGCCATAAAAAGTTAGGAGAGTGTCATGATTGGATAAGTATCTTCATACTCTGGGGAGAGCTCATGGTATAAACTGCAAACGCGTATGAGTATATATCAATTAATCATGTATTTTTTTCCCAAGAGTGTCTCTTCATATACGGACACATTTTTTACAGAATAATAAAATGTATTGTTTTTGCGTTTAACTCAACCGTATCTGCATTTAAAAAACGAATCGAGTAAACTCAGTCCTAGAACATCAATTTAAGCTTTGGCTATTTTTTTATTTTCTCACTTTACAATTCCAGAGTCACTAAACGTCTGGCAGAGGTATTTGTAAGAAATAGAAGGGATAGCACTGACACCCTCTCTCTCATTTCTTTTTCACAGGATGGTGTCACAATACTTTATCATCGTTCCGACCCTCGCTGTCCTCCTTACTCAGCTCACATTGAGCCGCCTCTCGGACTCGCTGCTCGCCCTCTCTGATGCAGGCCATACCCTCTACCTTCTCATTAATTTCTGTCCCCCTTTTATTCTTTCTCACTCCTCCAAGTTACCCCACTATGCTCGTATCCGCCTTCCTACTCTCTTCTCCTTACTCGCCCCCTTGTTTCTCTCCTCCCTTGGCCTTTCCCTCACTCTAATGTCACTGGGACGCATTGTACGTCCTCACTCCCCCCAACGTCCAGTTCTAATACTAGTAGCGGGAGCGGTAGGCCTGCTCTTTAATACCATATACATAGTCACAGCAAATGTGTGGAAAGGTAAGAGTCGGCATATAGTGATTTCCTTTCCCCATCCCTGTTTTTCTGTGTCTTCCATGTCTCCTTACTGCCTTGCTTTATGTGCTTTTGAAGTTTACAGACTCAGTATACAGTTTGAGTATTCTTATGTATTCTCTCTCAGGATCAGGTTTCTACATAGGAAGAATACAAACACAACAATCAAGATGGACGCCAGTCATGCTCCTGCTGGTCTCATTAACTCCCTCATGTTTTCTCCTGGTCAGCGGCATTTCCTTCTATCTGTTCAGTCACCCCGTATTGCACTACATGGATGCAGCTCTCTGCCTAGCTTCTATAATAATCATGCTGATTTCTGTATATTCAAGCATAATTCAAAATGGCTCCATTTTGCTCCAGTCTGTGCCACCCTCCGTTGACCTAGCAGGCCTCAGACGGGACTTAGACATTCTGTTCGGTCCTAAAGGTCACCATGAATTACATGTGTGGGCTCTCGCTCAAGGTCACACAGTGGCCACACTCCATCTGTCCTGCACAGAGCCTGAAGCATACCAGGAGTACTTAAAACAGGCTACAACCCTTTTTGGACGCCATAGTGTTCAGGAGGTGACAATACAACCAGAGTTTGGAGTCCCTGGTCCGTGCAGTATGTCTTGTGGTCCATTATGTGCTAGTCATTTCTGCTGTGTAACGTGGGAGCAAGAACCCAAGGGGCTAGTCTTGGCAAATATCTGTGCGTAAGGGTGGACAAGCTGCCTATATCTTGTTAATCTGCATTATTATGGATTAACCATGTTTGAGCAATTTACTATTACACCATAACTTTTGAAGTATAAAAGAAGAAAGTATTGACTTTGGGAGAGCACACAGATGGGTTCATCAACTGAAATGGATTGATGCATCAGTTTCTGTTATTTTATACTGTCTAATAAAATCTAGAAATGTTCCTAGACTTTAATGTGTGATTCATCATCTGCCCACAAATGGATAACACATACAACTTATTTATTTTAAAAAAGGAAATATATTTTGTGTGTGTATATATATATATATATATATATATATATATAATATATATAATATATATAATATATATATCACATACACATGTTAGTGCTTTCGGCTGCTAAACAGGCTTCCATATTGCATGTTTTTAATCAGCAGCTTTCGAATACAATATAAATCTAAAATCTTGCAATAAAAAGCATCCCATATAACCCAATTCCAGGAACCAAACCCACGGTTCTCAGTCTGGAAAAGAAAGATACTGGATCAAAAAGATGGCTGTTACCCCTAAGTGCTCAAATGTAAGAACTATGTTTTTAAAAAGTGCATTCTCTCCCCCTATCCCAATGTCCCCCAGACACACAGTCCAACAAATGATCCATATTCTTCACAGCTCAAGAGACGTTCATGAATGAGCATTTAAACTTGTGTAAGAATTGGGATTACTGTAACATGCCAGGATAAAGAGAGTAAAGTTTCAAATCCATGCGGTCAAATTTTCCATAATTCCGTTCCATAACGGTTGTCCATATTTGTGAGAATTTTTCGCATTGATGGGATTTATTTTTTTTAATCTTTAATGCTACCCAACCAGCAAGCCATCACAGAGGTTAAGATTAGCTTCCACTTGCACCGCAGTCACACATAGTTCAGTTGAACTAGATGTGTAGAATATTCATTGCAGGTGACATACGAAGAAATTGGTTTTCATCACAATTTAGGCCTCTTAATAATGGGTGCAATCTTCAACAGTCTAACCAACTCTTTCAAAGGAATAATCTGGGAATTCCTGTCCCTGTTCGGTGAGGGCCAAGCTTGACCCAAACAGATCTGCTGTTTCTACACCATCAAAGGTAGAAGTAATTTCCTCGAATTGAGGTAGGATAGTTGGATCTTGAAAATTGTAATCAGGCAATGGTGGCTGCGTGCTCAATCCAACTTCTTCCACCAGAGATTGTCCAATGTTATCCTCTTCAAATGTAGCAGAGTAACCAGGCCAGTATTCTTGGTAATGATTTACTGCATATGGTGCACAGAATTCTGTCCCTGGTTAAAAGATGTGTGTTAGTTTTTTCCAATTGTTAAGTTTTATAAAAATACATCATCTAAAACAAAAAAAATATTTTTGGACAAGGAAGGGCAGAAATGGAAAGGATAAAAAGAAAGCAACATTATTTCTCTGCAATTTTTAGCAGTTGGCATCGGGAGAACATATTGTGAGTCAATAAAAGACCTCTATCAAGTAAAAATGATTAATGTAGAGTGGTGCTGGTATGGCTTTAGCAGTCATGAGGTGGCACAGATATGTATGTGATGTGAGATAAAGGATTTTAAAGTTGTGGATTAATGTTGTGTTTGTTCATGTAAAAGGTGCTGTACGGAGGATACAACGCATTATTCTATAATATAAAATATATATCAAAATACATCATTATGTGATTTAGGGCAAATAAAGATATTTTCAGGCATAATGGGGGAAGAAAAAAAAAATCTTGTAAATGCCCCCATTTACATTTGATTATTTACAAGCTATACCTTGTTCAGGAATGCAGTGATCCATAAAATCAGGTATCGGACGGTTCCTTTTTGCCTCAATGCAGTGTGGATCTGTTGAATAAATAAAGTTGAATTTAAGTTTTTTAACTTGATACAAGTGCAGCTGGAGTACAAAAGGCTACCTGGAACACCTGATTCCCAGCATTCCAGCTGCTGTGTGCATAACGGGTCACGCAGTCCGTAGCAGGTCGTCTGTTTCTAATGTATACCTACCTGGGTCGTTTATATCATCTTGAGGAGAGTAGCGTCGCTTCTTGTTGTGCAAACCGTAGAGATCTGAGGCAGAGTTAAAGATAAAGAGAGAGAGAATAAATAAGGAAAAAAAACAATAGGTCTTAGATTTCTTCAAAATGGCAGATTTGAAATCACAAGACACTCACAGAGTTGTTCACTAGAGTGGGAATTCCAAATTTAAGGTCAAAATAGCTGACCTGGAAACATTCTCTAAGTCAGCTATGCTGTCAGTTCCGCTACTCTGGCTTTAAATTGACTTTGAATTAATACCCAGTTTCTTTCTTTTCTGGTTTTCCATGTGCATTCATGAAAATAGATAATAAAAAAAACACAATGTCCCTACAGAGAATTGTGTCAAACTAAAAGCAAGGACAGATAGTGGAGGTGGATACAAATTGACCACAATGCAATATTCAGTGAATGCGTACGTAAAAGCTGAAGTTTTGTTTTTCTTAAACGCTAGAAGTAAATCGGATCTTTCAGCTTTACAATGTTTGTCTCACTAGATGCATTCGCAGGACTGATAAAAGTATGAGAACATTAAAGATTTCACTTTCAGCACTAAATTTAGGAAGATCTATCTTGTGTAAAATTCGTATTTATAGAGTTATTTACTAAAGTGGGAATTGAAGGTGAATTCAAAGTGAATTTCAAATTTAAGGTTAAAATGTTTGAACTGGAAACATTCTCTAAGTCAGCCATGCTTTCCATTCAGCTGCTCTGGCATAACATTTGAAATTTTCAGCTGAATTCAAACTTTAGCATATAACCCGGTGTTTGTTGCAGAAACCAATCTATGAATAGATCTAAATTAGCCCTAAATTTGCAAACTCAGAAACGTATTACTGTAATATAAAAAAAAACAAATATAGGTGCGTTGTGTCTTTAAATACAATTAAAAAATAGTGTAAACACACTTACTTATTTTAAAACCATCATGGTTTTAAAATAAAGTGGTCTGAAGTGATCTTGTGCAAAACCTATTTTGGTTCCAATATTGTGCAATGCCTCTGCCAAAGTCCATATGATGGAAATCAAAACACTTACAATCAATCAGTTACTTAAAACTGTAGGCACATATGTATCCTCCACTTCACCTTAAAGACTAAAAAATTGAGAGAGCTACATAGTGTAAGTTTGTGTATAAAAACAGTGAATACTGAAATACTATGATGGAACTCTCACAAACAAAAAGCAGATGAGCCTGCTCTGACTGATCAGCTTGATTGGGTCTCTTAATGGGTAAACAGTGCAGGAAAGGATGCCAGCAACAGGTATATTTCAAATACATTATTGCATCAAATGTTAGTAAAAACGTCCCCAGTACTTCTCTCCCTTGTGCAGTCACCAGATCGCTCAGTCCGACACCGGCTGCAGGACTATAGGCTTTCCGACAACCGACACGAGCACTTCCAGGAGACAGGATTTGGGTCCAAACAGATGGTTCAGATGCAAACCCTGTCTCCTGGAAGTGCTCGTGTAGGATGTTGGAAAGCCCATAGTCCTGCAGCCAGCGGCGGACTGGGAGGTCTAGAGACTCTGCACACGGGTGATCCAGCAAGTTTTGCTCTTTGTTTGTGAGTGTTCCATCATAGTATTTCAGTATTCACTGTTTTTACACACAGATTTACACTATTTATCTCTGTTTTTTTTTGTCTTTGAGCTGAAGTGAAGGATACATATGTGCCGACAGTTTTACGTAACTGATTGATTGCAAGTGTTTTGATTTCCATCATATGGACTATGGCACAGGCATTGCACAATATTGGGACCAAAATAGGTTTTGCACAAGATCACTATAGTGATTTATATACACCTTGATGGTTTTTAAAATAAGTGTGTTTATACTATTTTTTTTATTGTATTTAAAAACACAGCGCTCCTATATTTCTTTTTTATTTTATTGGAGTGTACACGTAGGGGCTATTTGCACTTTAAGTGCTGTTTTTTTACACAATTTGCACATTGTATAAATAATTGTCTGGACATTATTGAAAGCACCATTTGTTACTGGTCACTTTATTTGTTATTACGGTAATTTACACAGGAAAGAGACTGGGTAGTCTCAAAAAGAGAAAGAAATTGCATTTTTCTGAAACATCCTAGCAAGTCAAAATGGCTTTCAGTTATGAGATATAAATCCCGGGCCTATAGCTGAATCTACACTTGTCAAACAGTGTTTCCACTGTAGGGAAACATACGAATATTTTTATTACATCAAAGTAAACCCTCACTGTTGTGAGCTACGTTCTTAGGATTTGTAGTTCAGAAGTTACCATTCTACAATACAAGTCAGATATTTGCACAGATTCCCTATAGCTAAAAAAAAATTTTTTTTGCAGGAAACATTTTATATAATTTTTTTTTAGCAGTTATGTCCTTTATTTTTAAATATTTTCTTTACAATGTCCTAGAGTGTTTGTTTGAAGTTGGAAGTTACAAGGTAGGCTATCTGTATAATAACTGCTTAAATGAATATACAGGGTTTTGTTTTCAATATCATAATGTAATCTTTATGTTTTTAAAATTGCCTGTCAGAAAATAGTACGGGCAGAGAGGGCACACAATTTTGAGAATAAGTTGCAAAGCGGAGCGCATTGTCTCAAAAAACTCACAATCCGATGTGAAGGTGCAGAAAGATGGCAGTCAAAAAGGGGGAGTGGGAAAGGTGGGCATATGTTTTATTTAAAATAATAAAAAAAAAAGGTACATGAATCGAAAATAAATACAATAATTAGCTGGTATAGTATAACAAAGGCTATATTAAGATATAAACAAGTAAATTCACTTTAAGGTAAACTTTAACACCACCATATTACAAAAGGGAAAACAAATAATATTATCCATAGCTGATCTGGACTCTTTAAACACACCTTGTATACGTGGTTTATAGGTGAAGTTAACCCCTTCACTCCGGATGCCATCTGTGATTCTCTGCAGGTATACAGACACAGTGACCGGATCCATGATGTGGAGGTCACGGTACGGAGGAGTTTTCAGGACAATGGCAATCTGTCGGTGTACGTCAGCTTGTGCGAAATCAGCACGGGCCTCCCACTCTTCATCCCCGAACACCACCTGGATATCCTCTAAGAAAACCATGAATATTAGTACATACGGTTATATGTGCAGAGAGCAATCTTTTCTAACAAGTCACCAATGTGAATATTAATGCTTTACACAACCCGGTCACCCATTGCAGCCAGGTAGAGCACATTGTTCTTATACATCCTGCCAGTCAGAATTACATTGAGAGAGAGAGAGAGAGCATGAAAAACAGTGCATGGCTGTGAAGTGTAGATTATTGGAATATTAAATAGATACTACAATAACCAGAACAACTACAGCTTTCAGAGAAAATGCAGTATTTACATTAAATTAATGGATACCTCCATTTGCCACTCCTCAGGTGGCTGCTAGAGGTACTTCCTGGGGCAGTGGTGCACAGTGTGACTGACATTCAATGTGTCCACCCTCTGTTTGGAGACACTGAACTTTCCTCATAGAGATGCATTGATTCAGTGCATCTCTATGAGGAGATGCTGATTGGCTATGATGGCATGAGGCTCTGCCCCTGGCCCGCCTCCTTGGCTGAGATCATCACTTCTGATGATGTCAGCAAAAGAGGCAGATTGGGGGTGACCCCGGCGCTGGCAGACCTGCTGGACGATCTTAATTTAGGGTTGAGAAAACATGTTTGTATTTCTAACCCAATAGTGTTCCTTTAATGTCAACAAGGAGTTTTGGATAAACCCTGAGATGTCCTTATTTTATCTCTAGTAGTCACTTCACTGTTATGAAACTTTCATATTTCATGTTTTTGTTTTTTTAATAGGGTTATGGCTAAAATTCCTTAAATCTTAGGGTAATACCTCTGCCTGAAGTTGGTATGAGTAGCTCCCTGCTGCCTTTAAAGAACAGTATAATGTTAGGAACACAAATCTCTATTCCTAACACTATAGTTATAGTCATAGTCACCGTTTAGGTTACCAATAAAAATGTATTTTAATTAATATGTCTCTCTTGTTGGCTGGTCCTGCCTCCTTGGCCGATTATCAATCTTGATGATCTTGGCAAATCCAATTCAGTCAGCTGTCTGGATGACAATCACTAAAAACATTGAAATCATGCAATACAGATATTGTCGTTCCTGCACTGTAAAGTCACACACACACATATATTTTTATATTTATACACACATTTATACAGAGACACAAAGTATACTTAAAGATTGAAGGAATTTACAGGCTTTACCAAAAACACAAAAATGAATAAATAATTATTTGAATGCTGTCAACATTTCAGCTTAGGACCTTTAATACAAACATTTATATGGTATTAATCATGTAAGTCCTATCAGAAAAGGGCTGGTCATATCCGTTTTTCCATGGAGTGCAAAGTTCAGTTTCCAATAGACGTAGAACATTAGACTATGATATTCCCTGTTACTTGTCCTTTATCTTAACTTCCTATATTGTGTAACACAGTAAATAAACAACTGATGTGAGATTATGGACAGCTGGGTATATTAGAATTGCAAACTATTTATTTATTACCCTTGGCAAAAACCAGAGCCACACATCCTGGACATAATGGTGCCAAACGTGCTTTATTCCTTCACGACTAAGGGTTAAGCAAAGTCATTGATATCATGATATACTGTATGTCATTGGTAATGAAAAGGTTGAAGGTTTAACCCCCCCTCCCACCATACAAATACAAGTAACATGAACATTGCAGTGTGATTTGTACACTCCATAGAGCCTTATATAGATCTATACATTAACTACAAGGTAAATAGCTCTCCGCATTATCTTGATTTAAAAAAAAAAAATTAACAAAAAAAAATTATAAAAGGCCTCAATGTAATGTTTCAACATTTTATCAGAATATACTCACCAATGAACATGAAATTAACTTCTACACCTTAGAATGCAGGGGGCCGTATTTAGTATTGACAAAGGGACATTTAAAGAGACACTCAAGGCATTATAAGTATTGCAGGTTATTCTAGTAGTTATGATGCAAGGTCTCTTTGTATTGGTCCCTGTCTAGCTTTAGCTCAACCATTTCTGTGGGGTTGGTCAGGACAGAGGTATCACCAGCACCCAAATCCAGCTCATCACATGTCCAAATTTGGACACTAGTCAAACTCAGAGAGCATGGAGGATTGGTGGGGTGTCTTCAGAAGAACAGCACTCAAAGAATCCTTGCACCTATGGTTATATACTATGGGGCCTCTGGCAGATGTGAAAGTGTTACAAACTGAATTTGAGGAGTTTGCTTAAAAGTGGTTTTCTTTTCTTACTTTGGCCTCGATTTAACCATCTTGGATAAGCTTTCCAAATGATTTAATTTAATATTTTTGGATCAATGTTTAAAATGATTTAATAATTATGAAATAATTTTTACAATAAGTGGTTAAAGGCAAGAGCGAGTATCTGAAAAATACAAATCTGTTGATTAACAGAGGTTAGATTATGTAATGGAGAAATTGAATAAATTCTAAATAAGGAATGTCCTTATTCAGAGCCTGCATTGACTCTCCCTTGGAGGCAACAAGTATTTATTCTGCAATAAACCAATAAAACGGACCTGAGTATTTTCTCTGAAAATTGCCAGGATATCATAACCACAATAGTAAACTGTAGAGGTTGTGGTGGATTAAGTGTCTATTTCAGTAGAAGAGTTACACTAGAAATACTACTGGCCTGGAGGAGTCATGTTTCATTCATGTGCTTAATTAAAGGGCTGGTAAGCTCAGCTTATATTATAAATTATATTTTCCTATAGCAACAGGATCACCACCAACTCTGCATGGAAGATAAGCATTTTCTACTTGTCCGGAGCTCACATCAGTGGTTTTTATGTTTGCATCGCACCATTTACCTTTCTGCACCTTGTCACACAGGATGTACACTTCTTCGCCCCCTTCGCAGTGACCATAGTCTTTGTTCATCCGACAAATCTTCAGCTCAGATGTGTTCGTGGATTCTAACAGAAAACAAGCAAAACACTTAGAATAGCAGCTTTCACCAAATCCTGCTACATTACAAGAAAGCAAGTATCCAGTAACAGACTCTATCCATAAGCATGGGATTCGTAAATATGAACTTTATATCTTTTTAGGATTTAAATATTTACATTGTTAGCAGGAACATAAAAATTGCTTCTGCAAATGGATGGGGCAATAAAAAGTAGCATCAGAAAAAATAAATTAAATGATGAAAACGTAGATATATGGAGAGATAGAATGCAAAGTATTCCCTGGTATAGCAGAACACAGTGGAAGCAGTGAATATTGGCAATAGCGGGATTCGGGGTGGGCTGCGGATAGTAAAGGCAGAGGAACGCAGTGACCGTGTAGAACCCCATGGGGTTCCTGTGTTTAACTCACTCTTATCATAGACCGGTTCAGACAGCACTGGTGGTATCAGCCTTCTCTGTCCTCCTGGTTCGTAGTAAGAGGCCTGGAAGCAGAGTCGAACGACATTCAAGTCCACCTCTTCATGGTGCCGCCACATGCCAGCTGGGGGGAGGAGAGGATCGGCAAACATCAAACATCTGCATAGCAAGCAACTGTCCAAAGACATATCTAAATATACACACTGAACAACCAACTGATCACAGCGAATAAATTACAAACTACACATAATGTTTGTAAAAACAAAGGCCTTCATTTAATAAGGTGGATATGCTTTTCAAATAAATCTAATACTTTTGGATACACTTTTTAACATGAGTTAATAGTTAGAGAAATATTTTAATATTTCTTGATTTATGGATACGTTTTCTTTTAGGATAGATTTTAAAAAAATTAAAAAAATAATTTAAAAATATTTAAGTAAAAATATAAAAACTATTTAAAACGCATAGCCAAAAATATTGAACTTGAAGCCATAGTATGAGAATATACAAGCTCAGCGCTAAAAATGGGTTATTCACCAATGTGACAATTCAAAGTGAATTTCAAATTTAAGGGTCAAAATGGAAAGTATAACTGACTGAGAGAATGATTCAATTTCAACAACTTTTACCTTAAATTTTAAATTCACTTTGAATTTTCAGTTCTGTAAATGATGCTGTCAGAGTCAGTTAATGAATGTTCCCAGAACTCCAAGTTGGTTCTGTAACAAGTCCCATTATTGTGGATAAATTACTTCCTTTCTTATCTTAGCGTACATAAGCACTAAGTGAGTTCCTCACCATGGTACGGGTCTATTCCGAGACCTAATCGCTGTTGGACAGCTGTTTCGATCTCTTTCTTTCGCACACATTGAATTCCCAGGTTACTAAAACTGGACACAAAATAACAGAATGTTACTAGGCATAACACAGGAAGCATACAGTATACACCGTCACTCTCTATGGCTTTTATCACATTGTGTACTCTCTCAGGTGTATTCATCAAACAGAACATTGAGGAGAACAGCAAGGAAATTGCAAATAATAGACCAGAGTAGCTGAGCTGGAAAAATTCTTCAATTTACCTGGTTTTCCAACACAGCTATTCTAGCCTAAAATTTGCAGTTCCATGTGAAATCTCCACATTTACCAGTTTAATGAGTAACTACAGCTAATTATAATACTTATGGGATTGTAGGTGCAAACAGTGAGCTTTGTACCTTTCAGCCTATAAAAGTTGCTTTCTACTGTGAGCTCATTAGCTGTAGGAGGCAGTGTTGAGCTATAGCCAGACTCCTAGCTAGGACTGTAAGTATAGATGTGTGATTACAGGAGAGTCAGATGACTCCGTCAGAATCCAGACTACCCAGCAGGACTACACTTTCTTTGACCAGTCCATGAACGTACTCTCTGGGAGGCAAACTCAGAATCAGCTCAATTACTAATATCAACTGTCAGGAATTAATGGATGTCCTGGTGCTTGAACACTTAACACCAGCCTCTAGTAAACTGAAAACCAAATTGTGAAACATGGGCTGAAATAGAGTTGTGACTACAGTTGTGAGTAGGGAGTAATTCTCCCAGTTTCACCTAAATCTTGCAATTACATTTTCGATTCACTTTTCCAATGTGATAATGCAATGATTATTGAATAAACCCCTAAGTCACAGGCTGGCTCAAGCCACATCTCAAGTCCACATTCGGCAAAAGCTAAGTAAATAAAATCTGGCAGCCTAAATATCCAAAAATATATGCAGAGCATTGTATACTAAACGGGTGATCTTTACTACAATGGAGTGCCCAGAGTACAGTATAAAGATACATACAGAATCCCATACAGAAAATACAATGAATCATTAAATGCACAGAATGGAACAATACAAGAAATTCAACAAAGTGAGCTGATTCAAGTTTCCTCCAAGACAATATATGAAACGATAAGATTTAAAAGTCCTTTCTAAGCGGCAGTAAGTGTTTTGTTGAAGTTCCTGTACGTTGTATTTTTCCATTTTATGCATATTTGTGGTATGGGGTTCTGTATGTGTGTATTTATTGCAGCCCACTAGTTGCTATAGTTTTTTTTTGTTTTTTTTTAAAGTGATGAACTGCAAATCCAGAATAACCAAGTTAAATAGCAGATTAGGGGATATGCAAAGTGGTACTATTGAGCATGTGTACTGTGTGGCCATCACATTCAAGGTGAATGAGCAATTCTAGCAATTAATCTGCATAAAATTTTGCGCTATGCTTGAACATTCCTCCGCGGAAACTATTTAGATGATTCAGAAGGCATTACACTGCAACGAGTGCAGCACAAATAAAAGTGTGGTACAAACACCTCAAAGATGGTCGAGAACCTGTTGAATAATATAACGCCCTGCAACTTCTGTTTTTTGTCCAAAACTAAAGTCACCTTTGAAAGGGAAGAGATTTCAGACCATCGATGAGATTTGGGTAAATATGACAAGGCAGCAGATGGCAATTCCAACAAAGGATTTCGCAGAGTGTTTTGAACAGTGGAAGAGACACTGGGAGAACCGTGTGAGGTCTCAACGTGCCTACTTTGAAGGGGACTGAGGCGTCAATGTCCTATGTACAATGTTTCTTGTATCTTCTTCAATAAATGTCTATTTTTTATTTTCCGAGGTAGATAAAATGAGTACCATTAAATTGGGTAATAGTAACAACCCTGGATATTGGGCTAAGGTAACATCCCCAGGACGTACTTGAAAACCAGAGTAATCTGAATGTGCATTTCCCGGTTAAATACTTTGTTATTATTATTATTTTACATGGCTGGGTACTTTGCGGACAGACCTTGTGTATGTACATATAGAATATCTTTATTTTTTTCTGTTCAAATTGTATTTTTATAATGTACCATCTCCAAGAAACATTTAGGAAGGGTCTGTCTTTTATAAGCCCTCTTTGTGCCATCGGGAGTCCCCAACTGGAATTCTGGACAATGTTAGGTTTCCCAGAATCCTCTAAGTTTATTGTAAGTAAACTGAATGAACAGCTACAAAAGGCATCCCACTCAGTGAAATAACAAAAACAGTCATCATGAGTGAATGGGAACCACTGCTGCCACTTCTCATGAATTCATTTTCTGGTGATTTGAGATGCACATGTGACTATTTCGTCATCTTTCTGCATGTGAAAGAATGTGAGGGGCGGGTGGTTACATTGCATGAATTGAACATTTATTTTTGTTTCTGTATCACTATGTACTTATCACGCTAAATTTGCTATATTTGTTTCTCTTCTGTCGTTTAATCAGAGTAGTTCAACCTAGCAGGATTCAATTAAAGTACATTCATACTAGATTTTCCATCTTAGACCCAAATAGGAGACTGTTTACAGTTTGGTTATTACAGATTAAAATTTTAAATTCACTTTGAATTTCTTTCCAACCACAGAGGTCTATTTACTAAACTCTGAACTGTAGTAAGCTGAAATAAGACACACAGTCACATTTTAGACTGAAATTGCTGGTTTAGAGATTTCTCCGCTATGGGCCACGGCTTGGCTACTTGTGCTGAATTTTATCATTCAGATGTTATTATGCTACAATTCAGGGTTCAGTGAATAAACCACATGCTGTACACTACAAATATGGCACAGGTATACGTGTGGGTATTGTTGCACTGCTGTATGCTTTTTAAGTAGTAGGACACACAGGGCTGTGAAACCCATTATTAAAATTAAATCTGTATGTCCATTTTCAGAAGTGAATCACCTGCTGGGCGATTTGTGGTTTAACCTCTCCCCCTTTTCCCTCCTTTATATGGACAAATGTTTTCTTTGGTGAGGCATTTCTGCCCTATAAGTGTAAGTTTTATTAGAGCAGGGGTTCTCAACATTAGTCCTCAGGACCCCCTACCAGTCCAGGGTTTAGGGATTACCTGGGTGTGTCTAAGGTGTTTAGAAAAAGAAAAAAAAAACACCTTAGAGTCTAAGGTGTTTTTTTCCCCCCTTTTTCTAAACACCTTAGACACACCCAGGTAATCCCCAAATCCTGGACTGGTAGGGGGTCCCGAGGACTGGGTTGAGAACCCCTGTATTAGAGGAACACTATAGGCACCCAAACTACTCCATCCCATTGAAGTGGTCTGGGTGCAGTGACCCTGTCTCCTTACTCCTCCAATCTAAAACATTGCAGTATTAGATAAACTACAATGTTTACACTGGAGGGTTAAGACTGTTGTGGTGGTCTTCCAGACAGCTAATAGAGACGCTTCCTGGCTTTTCATGTATTTTAACTTGGTGAAATGATGCTGGATATCTTCACGCTTTGTATGAGGACGTCAAGCATCTTGAATATCCCTATAGGTAAGCACTGATTCAATGTTTTACTATGAGGGAGAGCTAATGAGTGCTCGGTCCACACGCGCATTAGGTTATCTCCATTGCAGATTATCAGAGGAAGGGGACAGCTATCCAGCACCAATGGACCTCAGCAATGGAATCAAGTAAGTGAAAAAAGGTGTTTGTTTTGGAATACAGTTTTGTTTAGTGTTTTTTTTTTTTTTTATAATTCTTTATTTTTGATATGCATGAAGGTAACAAGCTTTCTTACTATGCCACAACAGCAAAGGTAAGACATGTGATGACAATAGTTTTAGCAACTTAGGCATATTAAAAGACCGTGCACATTAGTTTTGTATGATAATCAGGAGTGGTATACCGTGAAGACAAGGTTATGGAGCTAGAAAGGCAATAGTTCGGTCCTACAATTAGTTATAAATAGGTTGGTATCCCAGGTTGGAGATACCGTGGGGGTGTCATAAGGGTTATCTCGTGCTGATAGAACAGAGTCACAGCATCTGTGGTTCTACGGTCGGTGTGAGATTTGGGTTCTGCTGTCTCTTGTAGCGGTCTAGCCGCGGAGGGTTGAGTGTGCGTGCTATGAGTCTGTGTATGGGTTGGGGGATGTTGCGTCGGTATGGTGGTCAGGTAAGGGTGTGGGCCACTGGGTTAAGATATCACTCAGCAATAAAGGGTTGCGGGCTCATCAGCTGGTCACGGGAGTGTGTCAGGGTGGCGACAGAACTTTTTGCCCCGTGTGGGGGTTACTCTAGTAGTGCTACTAGTCTAGACTGGGCTCTCTGTCCGTCGGTATGTTGGTCCAAACTTCTGGTGGCTTGTGCTGTCGGCGAGTTAGTCAGGCTCGGCTAGGCGGCGGTAGGGAAACCAGCGCTCTTCAGTCTGAGGTGTGGGCGGAGTTTCATTCGAGGCAGTGTATCTCATGGGGCCTAGCTTAGAATATGGCTTGGCAGCGTGATTTATTATGCAAGAAAGAGAAAAAGCATAAGAGTAAAAACTTATATTAGAAAACATAAAAATATATAAACCACTTTAACCCCTTAAGGACCAAACTTCTGGAATAAAAGGGAATCATAACATGTCACACGTCATGTGTCCTTAAGGGGTTAAACCACATTTGTTCATTCGGCAGATCGGGTCAGCCCGAGCAGGCCCAAGAAGCTCGTAATGAGGCACTCGGGTGTTCCCAGGTATCCATTGGAACTAAAAATGCCAAGGCAGAGTCCAGTGTAATCCCCTGGTGCATCGAAGTGCCGCTGATGTGTGGCCGTAAGGGTAAGGGAGGTAGTGAGGCTGTGGGTCCCCGGTGATCCGGACGTGGTTGCCTTCACACCCGCCTCTGGTTGCCTTCCCTGTGGCACGATGGTGTTATCCGCGCTGGGTCCCAGAGTTGGGCCGTGGCTGAGGTCCCTGGGCACCTTGGAGGAGTTAGGGAGTCCTCCGGCTGGCCGAGTGTGGAGAGTAGTGTATCCGCTCCTTGAAGGTCGGTCGGTTACCGTGTAGGTCGCATTGTTCCGCTGGACCTGCAGAGTCCTCAGTGTGCGCCATCGGTATGTTATGCCGTTTTGCCTCAGGAGTGCAGTGAATGACTGGAGGGATCGTCTCAATTGGAGGGTATCCCTGGACAGATCAGCATAGAAGGTAAGGGCTGCATTCTCGTAAACATATGGCGTTTTTCCTTTGAGGGTCGCGAGGACCGCCGCCTCGTTAGCGCCCGAGCGGAATTTCACCACATCTCTTGATGCGGGTCCTGGGGCTCTCTGCGGTTTGGGGACCCGGAAGACCGCTTCAATTGGCTTGTTTCGGTGTCAGAAGTGCTCCAATGAGCCTGCATGTTAGGTACGGGAGTTCCTCTGCTGGGATATCGTCGGGGACTCCCCTTATTTTCACGTTGTTGCGGCGCCGGAGGTCTTCCACGGCTGCGAATCGTAGGTCGGTGGTCTCTTGATGTTTTTTTAAGTGTCTGCACCTCTGTCCGGAGCTCCATTATGGCCTGTGCCGGTTTGTCTGACGAGGCCTCCAGCACTTCAATGCGGCTCACCATGCCTGTCAGGTTTGTGCGTAGCTGGGCCACGTCGGCTTGCAATACTTTCTGAAAATCGCCTAACATGGATCGCAGTGTCTCTGTGGTGACCAGGTCGGGTGGCCCCTTTCTTGGGGTTGGCTGCGTTAATGGGGCAAACATACCGCTCGTGTAGTCTCCAAGGCCCAGGACGTGCGGCGAATCTGTGTATTCAGCAAGGTCCACGGCCATTTTGGGCCCCTGTGCCCCTTGCGCCTGTCGGAATAAATCTCTGATATCTGGCCCGGTTTTGGGTTTGTCTGGTCTCTGCTTTTTTGTTTTTCTCCCCATACCCCCAGTGGGTTCATGGGGTGTCTTTGCAGTGCTTTGTATTGGTGGTAAAATGGGTTTTAAAGCAATATGCACAGAGAGTCCATCTATGTGCGTCTGCCTCGTTCGCTTGCTTGGCTCCGCCCCGTTTAGTGTTCCTTTAAGCTCTGTTGGTGAACTTGCTTCATGAAGAAATATGTTGTACATGTATACATAGCTATCCTTTTGGCTTTTATCACTACCTCTTTTGTTGTTTTGAAAACCCCTTAAGGACACATGACATGTCTGACATGTCATGATTCCCTTTTATTCCTGAAGTTTGGTCCTTAAGGGGTTAATAAACCCTTTAATTTAAAAAATTAAGATGAATGTGAATGTATCTGGGATCTTTACAGTATTAGGGCCCACAGTATTAGGGCCTGAAGAAATGAAACATATGTAAAATAATATATTAATATAGAAGGTTTGGTAAAGGTTGGTGATAAAATGGTCACATGAAAAGTGTCAAAACTGTTCTTAGTTAAATACCCTGGGGGTGTCTTATGACCTACAAAATAAAAGCTTTTGCATTAGCAGTTTGGATTGTGTAACTGCTGATCAAGGTATAGTCTCCGTAGACCAAATTTTGCACAGGTTTAGCTTTAAATCATCATTTACTCCTTATAATATTTGTCCTTGAATTTACAAAAAAATAACTGAAACCCTGGACAAATGAGGGATTTTACCAATCAGGAATAAATTTTTTTTTATTTTTTTTAAATGTATACGCCTTCACTTGTTGTGTTGAAATTAATATAAGCATTGCATAACTATGAAAAATTATTTGTTTTTTGTTTTTAATATTTTATTCATATGTAATGTTCGTAATGTACATCTGAAGAAAATTCTGTCCTTTAAAAAAACAATAACACATAAACATGCAAAGAGGCCTGAATCATGAATGCACTGTATTTCAGAATAATCTCAGTCACTAAGCGGTTAAAGACCTGTGTAAAAAGCTTCTAGTCAGGTTCCAATGGAATGTGTGAGTTTGTCCAAGCATTTTAATTAAATGCTCACCTGTGCTGTGTCTCCCCTTCCTTTGGATGCAAAGTGACCTCACAGATGCCATCGTGACAGTCCTTACCCACAAGGCCGTGCGGGTGAACCCGGTGAGGATGGTCTTTCCACACAAGGCAAGCTCTGACACACACTTCAGAGATATTCTCACAGTTACGCAGCTGCACAAGAAGAACACAAGTAGGAGGGGAGAAAGGGTAAAGGACAAATGTAATAACAGGTAACGGGTGAGACATCCCAGGGATTTCAGGTGCTTTCCACTAACTTTTAAAATACTTAGTTTTTCTCTAGACAACAACATAGAACCAGTCTTAACATACACCAACCACATCATAGCATGGGTCATCAGCACCTTAGGAAGGATTACATAGTAACAGGAAAATTACTAGAATGTCGCTCGAGACTAATTTATATATGAAAATATGCTGTTCGTTAAGGAGTGGCACTGTACACAGGTGGTTTTATAGAACACACATTGAATCAGGGACTGTGAAACTTGTATTTTCTGTTAAGGGCTCACATGACTTAAGACAGCCAAAAAGTACCAAATAATCCACATGTGAACTGCTTTGGTTTGTTTTGTTTTTTTACTTTGGCTATTTTGGGATTAATTTGTGCCTAGGAATGAAATTATCCCACCAGCTCAACACGATTCCTAGCAGTCAAATAGTATTTTTTTTTTCCTTCAAATTAATGACTATAACTCAGAGTGAACATGTTCTATTAATCTTTATCAAAATTATTGACTAACCATCACATTTTGTCTAAAACGGCCAAACTGGAAAAATTCTCCAGGTTAGCCACGTTTCCAGTTCATCTTCTTTGGCCTAAATTTTTTTTTTAAAAAGTAAAATGAATAAAAATTTAAAATATATAATAAATCGAGAATTCCTGATTTAAGCGTATAATCCTGTATGTGTTAATGAGTTACTAAACGAGCCTTACCAAGTTCAGCATATTAACAAGTAGCAGGTAATTTAGGTGATTTTGCAATTGAATGGAGATAATTTGCTTCTGACTGTAGATGGGAACCCACCAGGGCTCACCTGGAAATTGCAGGTTTATAGGAATGAATGTAACAGCAAAACAGTATTTTGCTGCACATGCACAATAGCCTCACAATGCTTTCTTGTGAGAACGCATTGGATTGGCTGAGATTATCAAGTTTCATGATCTCAACTATCAAGGTGGAACGAGACAGGGTCACCACAATGAGACCGGAGCGGCCTGAGAGAAAAGGTGATTAAAATCAGCATTTCAAAGGGAGAATGGACACCTAAATAGGTATTTTACCACTATAGTGTCAGGAATACATGTTTGTGTTCCTGACACTATAGCGGTCCTTTAATTAAACTGGCAATTCCAGATAACTGACCAGGAATTAGCAATTTTAGATCAAAATAGCGGAGCTGAAAGGATAACAGACTTGGAGAATGTGTCCAATTTGATTGCTTTTGCCTAAAGAAATTAAACTCCCAGTTCCAAGCTTTAGTAAATAACTATTTGTAATCACAGGTTGGTCTAAAACATCTAATTACATTGTTTGGCGTGTACTTGCATTACACAATGGATCACAAATTTAATTAGGTGGTTGTGAAGAATGCTTATGTGCAGAAATGTCCTGTGAGTCTGCGAGCAGAATGCCCACATTGATGGTTATGATGGTTGCTCCTTCAAGATGACTACCATGATTAACCCGGTGTTTTCCATCCTGTGCCAAATTAAAGCCACGTGCTGGTCTGTTATAGTGCTAGTCAGATCACCTAGGAAGCTTGGTAAACAAGAGGCCAGTGTGGCAAACCAAGATAACTAAACAACCTCCATTTGTTTAAATATACATAGGGATTTGGGAAAGTGTGCAGGTAATTTTGTTTCTTTGGTTTTAACCCAAGCAACCTCCCTTTCTGGCAACGGTTTCTGCTTGCGCTGCTTGTTCCATTCTAGACAAACATTCACTTTGAAAAATCATTATTTCTATATTTTCTTGCACATTTTACTGTCATGTTAACTTTTGTCTTAACTTTATTGCTTTGTACTGAGCAGTAAAAAAAAAAATAAAAAAAAAAATCTTTCATTGACAGTTTCTCAAAAAAATTGCTGCAGCTATAACCAGCCTGACAGAGCTGCCAGCTCTCTCTCTGTTCAGGACTGACAGTTTCAGTTTTATCCAAGTTACATGCCACAAGCTCAACTTGGACTGAGATCTCTTTCCTCCCAAGCGAGATAAACCACTGGCCGTGCTCTGCTGATCTCTGTAAACAGAAAATTTCACAAAAATGTGAACTTGGCTGTCTTTAATCTGATAGCAGCTGCAGTGTGTCTGCTCTTTGTTTACTGAGCAGTTTCACTCATCTAATGTGATGAATGGAACTGGTCCTGGTAATAAACGTCTTTTCTGTAGAGACCCAAAGTGTGGATTGAAACACAGCACATCCAGAGATATTTTTTTATTGTGTGTTGGGGACAAGTTGCACCTTCAGCACACGTGGCTAAGGCAGCCCAGAACTCATATGTTTTGCTTGGATTAATATCCTGGTTTGTATACACACTTTGTCTTTAAAACAAAGAATACATTTATTTTTTTAAAGTAGCACAAGCTGCTAAATAAATAGTACAACTTTTCAATGTTTCTTTTGTCTTATGATACTTTTCCTTTAAGTATTCAGGCAAAATTACCTAGAGCACTTGCCTTGCAAACACTTTTACAGCTCAGTCTGTGATTGGACAGCCACAGAAGGTATTTGAGGGGAAGATGGGGGGTGCTTGCAGTAGGTGCAGGTACTGGATCTGCAGCAAAATATATATATATATATATATATATATATATATATATATATATATATATATATATATATATATATATATATATATATATACCAGGATGGATACATTGAGATTTCTCTTGTTTTGAAGTATGTGCTGGGTCCACAAAACATTGCATTGTTACAATAGGATGCAATAAACAAACTATAAATATATATACACGATCCGCAGGAAATAACTAACTGGGGTAGCATGATACAGAATAATCTAGACCAACCCCACTGACGGATGGACGCAGGGACAGACCCCAGAGACAGAATGATGGATCGAGACGTGACTGGAAGAGGGAGGGAAGCGCTATCAGAAATGGCCACTTATTGCAGTCGGTCTGAAACATACGGTCGAAACCAGGTTAGCAGACAATCACCAATGCCTGAGTTTTTAAGTTTTTGCAAAAGAATGCCATGGTCTACTGTGTCAAAGGACTTGGCAAAATCAAGGAAAATAGTTCCAGTTAAGTCTCCTTGTTCTATGCCAGTTTGGATGTCATTGCAAACTTTTAAGAGGGCAGTCAAAGTTGAGTGATTTGGACGAAAGCCTGAGTGATCACGGGTCAGATAATTTGACCGTTCATAATATTCACATAGTTGCATGTGGACGCATTTTTCCAAGATTTTTTACAATACAGGGAGCAATGACATTGAGCGATAGTTAGATACCAAAGTATTGTTACCACTTTTATGGATAGGTACAACTTTTGTAGTCTTCCAAAGTTTGGGTATGTATCCTGACACCAAGGATTCATTGGGAAGGGTAGTGACAGGTTTAGGAATCGCTGGCGCACTGAGCTTCAGCCACATTGCTGGGATTTGATCTGATCCACACTGGTTTTTCATTTTTAAATTATGAAGATGTTTATTAACAACAATAACAGGGACAGGTCTAAAATTGAATTTCTCTATATGAGGATTATGAAGATTTGGCAGGGCCTGATCTTTATTTGCGGTCTGAAAATGAGTGTCATTTGTTATCTTAGCAACCAGGGTGGTAGCACATCCAACAAAATAATTATTAAAGGCATTTGCTACATCTAGGGGGTGTTGCAGTGTTTGGTTGTCCATTTTGACAGTGGAGGGTTGGGAGTGGATTGTGGGGATTTATATGCTATTTATGATTTTCCAGAAGTTTCTTGGGTTTGATAGGTTGTTGTTCAAATTTTCACTGAAATATTGGGCCTTTGCTATTTTTGTTTGTTTTGTGCATGCATTTCGCCATTGTCTGTAAGTACAGTATGCTTTAACTTTGACCACAGTGAATTTCTAAACTGGTACATTTGAATGAGGTCAGTTGTAAACCAGGGCAGATGTGTCCCTTTTAGTCAGACTTTACGCAGAGGGGCATGCAAACTCCAAACAAGCAAGAGCTCGGACTCAAAAAAAAAAATGCAATTGCAGAGTCTAGATCTGGGATTAGACCTAATCTGTGCCATGGTATGTTCTTGAGATCATTTAAAAAGATGATTCAAGATTAAATTTTTTAAAAGACCTGGTGATTATAATCTTGGGAGGGGATTTAGTGGCCTTTATTTTGCATATGCATTACACTAGACAGTGGTCACTGAAACTGTTAGGGAGAACACCCACCTCTTGGATTCTGTCAGGACAACTGGAGAGAATCCACTCGAGCAAGGTATGGTTCTGGCTTTTAATATTAATGTGAGTTGGGGAGGAAATTGTGTTAGCTGGAAAGTCTTAAACAGCGTACATGATTATTATGTACATGACATAATTATTTTTAGGATTCAGCCAATCAATATTGAAATCTCCAAAAACCAACAGTTACTTTTTTGGTTTTGATTTACAGTATCATTTAGTAGTTGGGCTATGTCAGAAAGGGAGTGCACAGGAGAGCTAGGCGGGTGGTAGATTCCAGCATCAATGATATTTTACTGAAAAGAATCTCAATTGTGCCAGAAAGGAAATCAAAGGCAGAAGGGGGTTATAGTTTTTTTAAAGGAGTAAATTTTATGGACTTGTCAACATAAATGCAAGGCAAGAGTTAATACGCCCCAAAGAAAACACGTAAAACACATTTTTAAGCATATTTCTTTTGAGGTATATCTACTACATTATTTTAAGTTTTGTTTGTTTTTTATGGAGTCTTCGTCTAAAAAAAACAAAAAAAAACATAAAACTACTTACTGAATATGCCTTAACGGAAACACGGAAACCAGCCAATGTAACATTAATTATTAATAAATAATATGCAACAATGAATACCTGTCACACAATAAAATATCTCCACTGCCTAATAAATCTTGCTGGAACTGAGTTGAGTAAATAAGGAAAAGACGGACATTCTAACCTGTATGTAGTGAAATAGATACAAACCTATAAACAGGTAAAACTATTTATTTACTCAAAGTGGATTTATCCAGGGAGTGATATCCATTTTTATCTCCTCAGCTCAACGTAATCCTTTCTAGCAGACACACTTCACTATTTTAATAAAGGCAAACAAATACATATGGCTAAGACTGACTTAGTCTATTAATTCATACTTCTTTTATACTGACAAAAAGGGTCATTCACTTAACTGTAAATTGTCAGGAATTCAAAGAGAATTTCAAGTGTTAGGCCAAAATAGCAAATTGGAAAAATCTTCCATATTGGCTATGTTTTGAGACTGGCTATGATGACCTATAATTTAAAATTCACTTTTAATTCCCAAGAACACCAAGCCTCCTGTATGTGAGTAAAACAAAGCAATTAACGTGTGGTCACCTCGATTGCCGGTAGAGTTTTGTTTTGATCGGTGCTATGCTGTCCCAGAATGCTCCCCGCGGACCTTCCTTCACACTGGTATCGAAATCGCATCCCTCTCTGCTTTGGCTGTTCTGTGATCAGAAGCTGTGGTGGTGGAGGTGGTAGAGGGAGGTCTTGCAGTGGTTGCCACGCAGACGGCCTGCAGTCCCGAGGTTGGATACAAGAGGCGACGGTGACCGTTTCGAGAATGCTAGCATGTTCCGTATTTCTTGAAACAAGCACAGGGGAGTGCAGCTGGTTGTCAGGTTGGGATTCCGAATGGATTAAATCCATGACATCATCTAAAAAAAAGTAGGGAGAAAAAAGTAAGTTTTAAAATAATTTTGCAGAGCTCATGGCAGGGTTATGAGCTCACATTTAGTGTGCAAACAGAAACAGAAGACACTTGGAGTCAGCAGAAAGTCCCTATTTTTAAGGTATCATAGCATGTGACAATTATCAAAGAGGTTCTAATTGGGGAAGTACCAAAGGTAGATCAGACTACTTGCTGACGCCTAAGGAGGGACTAAGTACAAACAGCATACCCTTAGTGCAAGGTGCTTTCTCTTTGCTCTGGGTTTCTTTATCTTGTATGGAAAACTCACTTCTTTTGCAAACTGCACTAAGCCACTCTGATACCATTCACAAACCAGCTTAACTCTTCCAGTAACAACCTCATTTTGCGTTGCAGTCCACGTTTCCCAAGGGAGCCATGTTTAACTGGGCAAATCTGCAGGGATTCTAAATAGCACCATCAGCACAGAGCATTACCTATGGGCATAAATCCACATATGGAAGCCCATAAGTAGATTTCTTCTTTTTTTTTTAGGCTGCTGCACTGAAAAATGCCAGATTAATGGTTTTATAAAAAAATTCTCATTGTGTTTTTCACTATCTTTCCATTTCCCCACATAGCTAAAGGCATGTGGACAACTTTGAGTGAATTTGGCTAACTGGTCACACCCACAGGTTACAGGTATTCAATATAGAACCAACATGTTCCTGCTAATCTAGAGCTGCCCCGGATCTAGAGCCCATCGAGAGCTGCCCCGGATCTAGAGCACATCGAGAGCTGCCCCGGATCTAGAGCCCATCGAGAGCTGCCCCGGATCTAGAGCCAATCGAGAGCTGCCCCGGATCTAGAGCCCACCGAGAGCTGCCCCGGATCTAGAGCCCACCGAGAGCTGCCCCAGATCTAGAGCCCACCAAGAGCTGCCCCAGATCTAGAGCCCACCAAGAGCTGCCCCAGATCTAGAGCCCACCAAGAGCTGCCCCAGATCTAGAGCCCACCAAGAGCTGCCCCAGATCTAGAGCCCATTTAGAGCTTTCCTGAAGCTAGAGCTGCCCGGGTCTATCTGTGCCAATCTAGAGTTGCAAATGCTGATTGTGACATTGAAACATCTAGGATCAAAAGCCACTAACCAATAGGCAACACATGCTCACAAATGGGGCCTTGGATTGCTGGAGTATGTAGCACATGAAAATGGTCTACAGAGTTCCAGACTGCATTCTGGTAGCTGTGTCAGCCAATTAAATCCAGCCTAAGCCAAGGTCATCATATGATTATTAACAGCTGCTTAGCCATTTAAACTTGTCTCTAAAAAACATTCTCATGGAGATTTTGCCTAAAGAGACAGTTTAGGATTCAGTTATCACTGTTGAAATAGTTTTGTTTTGTAGTTCTGTTTTTGTCCTAGACATTTTCACTTCACATTAACAGCCATAGAAACATAGAATGTGACAGCAGATAAGAACCATTTGGCCCATCTAGTCTGCCCAATTTTTTAAAATACTTTCATTAGTCTCTTATGTCTAAGATAGCCTTATGTCTATCCCACGCATGCTTAAACTCCTTCACTGTATCCTGGTAAGTTTTGGCAGGGCAGAAATTAGATTACAGACATCCTTGACACCTGTCATATGTAAAAAAAAAAGTTTAATGTTCCTCTCAATAGTATTACATTTGAAATCTACATTGTCTGGCCAAACTGCTAGAAAATGCATACATTTTATTAAAAAAAAAAAGCTCAAGAAAATATTGTCACTAATCCCCACCTGTCAATCAATTTTCGGCACTGACAGCATTGACCTCTGAGAACTGATTGACACGTGACAGCAGGAGAATCCCGCACTAGAGGGTTCTCTAGTAGAACAACTAAAGAATCCATAGCAATGTGCTGCAGTCACTGTAAATATTCTACCCTCTGGCAAGGTAAACCACTTGAACAGAGAAACTGAGTGACAGACATCAATCTGCCATTGAGGTGGCATTTAGACCAGCATCTGTGCTGATGGGTGCCCTGCTTTGGGAAGCAGAAAAAGCAGAAACAAATAGGAGGTAGGTAGGAGGCAAGAGTGCTACAATTGTAACGGTCATGGCAGCCCCAACACTGCAATAATAAATAATTACAGTAACTAGTTAAATGCAGTGCACATGTATCCAGCTCTATAGATTTGTTCCCCTCTCTCCTGCAGATTTTTGTTGTGGAATAAAACACAGACACTAATTTTCTGGAGCATGACTCACACAAAATACATTACATTTTTGAGATCCACGTAAGTGCAGCAGCGACGGCTGGTTGACTCACAACTTTCCTTGCTGTGTGAATGAGATCAGAGATTACTTTTAAAGCTACCAGCTAACTAGGCCAGAGTCTTGGGCTAAAAGCAGGGATACTTTCTAACTGTGAGCATATCTCCGCATCACATTATAGAATCTAAAGATCAGGAGAAGGAGTTATACTAAGCGTGTCGAGCATTTGTCCAAGGGCACGATACAGACAGCAAGGCTCATGTTTACAGCCCCCAGATCTTCAGTACAGAGGGAAAGCATAGGATCAAAGTTCCCATCTATACTATGAGCATGTGGCCTGGAAGTACTCACACCAAGCAGCTGACAAGGATACATTAGTGAGGGACTGGGAGCATTTTCCCTTGTGTCAGGCTGTGCTGCCAGAACGTACAGAGAATGGTGCTGGGTTTCAAGTCAAGACATTTGCCAGTGCCTTCTAAAGGTCCCACAGCATATCCCAACGTGGGGGAGCTGAGACCTGTTAACTGTGCTAGGCCTGGTGATTTAATCAGTCTCTATTACTTTATTCTTCCAAGATCTCCACAGAAATTAAAAAATAGAAGAAAAAAAATAAATTATATATATATTACACAAGATCCAGCGCACTCACCTATCCACTAAACAGCAACTTCAATGATGACAGATTTTAATATATTTTTTTAATTTAAAAAAAAACAAAACCTAATCTAGGAATAAAATTGTGGGGGTTACGTTACATTATATGATCATACATTGCATAAGCCTGCCACAACGTCAATGTACACCATCTTTGGCAGGTCCTACTCTAACATCCAAATGTCTGCTCTTATGAGATTAACCCACTTACTTGGGGGGGGATTCCATCTGGGGCTCTCTGCAGAACAAGGCCTAATAGGGCCCTGGGATGAGGTACCTGTGACAGGGAGGGGTTGGCTAGACTCCCAAATATATATATATGAAACCAGGGGGCTGCACTCACCTGAACATGCATAAATGGGGTGCTGCTGGGGGCCAGTTTATACAATACACAAGATCCAGCGCACTCACCTATCCACTAAACAGCAACTTCAATACTGAAAGATTTTATTTGTGGTGTTTTTTTTTGTTTATGTTTTTTAAACAGGCTTATGCAATGTATGATCATATAATGTAACGTAACTCCCACTATTTTTGCATAGATTAGGTGTTTTTAAAAACACTAATAAAATCTGTCAACATTGAAGTTGCTGTTTAGTGGATAGGTGAGTGTGCTGGTTCTTGTGTATTGTATAAATTGGCCCCCAGCAGCACCCCATTTATGCATGTTCAGGTGAGTGCAGCCCCTTGGTTTCATAATATATGTATATATACACACTCACACATTTAAAAAATATATATGTTTTCCCTCCCACAGTTGTAGACTTCAGCAGCACACGCTGCACATTACTGTAATTTTCATTGCTATGGAGCTCTGTGATTCTCATTTTTGTACTTTTATATAAAATTCAGGGCTTGACAGATGTCTCAAAGCTCCACTTCCCAGAGTGCCTTAATGCTTAAAGGGACACTATAGTCACTAGAACAACTATAGCTTATTGTATTTGTTCTGGTGAGTAGAATCATTACCTTCAGGCTTTTTGCTGTAAACACTGTCTTTTCAGAGAAAATGCAGTGTTTACATTACAGCCTAGTGCTAACTTCACTGGCCACCCCTCAGATAGCTGTTAGAGATACTTCCTTGGACATGGCTACCTAAAATGCATCCAAACATGCAGGGTCTCCTCTCTCTGCATGCAGACACTGAACTTTCCTCATATAGATGCATTGATTCAATTCATCTCTATGAGGAGATGCTGATTGGCCAGCGCTGTGTTTGAATTATCTGCCCCTGATCTGCCTCTGTCAGTCTCAGCCAATCCTATGGGAAAGCATTGTGATTGGGTCAGATTGGGTCATCACTTCTGATGATGTCAGCAGGCAGAGGGCAGGTCAAAAGGAAACAATGGCAAAGCAAGCAGCTCCAGACTTGAATACAAGTAAGATTTTACTAGATTTAGGGAGGCATGGGGCTCCGGGGTTTTTTAACCCTATAGGGCCAGGAATACATGTTTATGTTCCTGACCATATAGTGGTCCTTTAATATTTATTTTGATCAGTTAAGAAAGCACAATCTTCAGGCAGACATATACACACACAATTAGAAAGCTAAAATTCTCGTAGATCGAACAAGATCAAAACTGGAAATTGGAAATGCCGCACCCTTTTGTATAACAGATGGTTTAAATCCCAGACACCGGGCAGAAAATAAAATCGTGACTGGTGCTATGAATGAAATAATTGCTGTAGCATGCAAGCCATAGTACAGATAAAAATCTAAAACTAAACAAATCGAACCTGGCAAACAATAAAAAGCAACACCGCATATAAAACATATGAAAAACAAACAAACAAAAAAGTAATAAATTACATAAATATAAAATTAGTCACTGAGTCTTAAAAAAAAAATTTCTCCAAACTTTCCGTGCAGCCATAATTATATTCATACTTTGAAGCAGCTGCTGGAAGACTCCAGGCATTCAGTGTCCAAATACACAGGTATATGGCTAAATTAAATGGTATAATGTCTTCCAAGCAATATACCAAAAATCCAACTAAGCCTGGAATGATTGATAATGATTGCGTCATAACACGAACAAACAATGTATTATTGTCTTAGACTCCCTAAGGACCTTGTGTGCCCAAATCAGCAGCATTGAACAGGCAGGTGGATTGTGAATTACTTGTTCTCAGCCAGTGACTCCCCATTCACTAAACTGGCTTGCAAAAATATGTACCTTTTGCAACCCACTTTTGTGAATGGGGTGTCACTGATTGGCTGAGATCGTCAACCAATCAGCGGCGCCTCTGCCTGGCGGCACTCCCCGCTTCCTGTAAGTGAAAATGCTGAAGCCGGATGCCACTAGGGAAGGAGACGGAGACCAGCAAAGAAGGCAACTTTGGGGTTAAACCGTTCAAGAATGGTTTAACCCCTTCAAGTAAGAGTGCAATTTTTTGTGTGCCTGGAGTGTCCCTTTAACTGTGAAATTCCCTAGGATTTACTAGCACATCTCACTTTCGTGAATAACCCTGCAAGTTCTAAATGGAACCAAAGAAAGGATACCATTAGTCATTAATTTCTCAATAAGGTCTTAACAAAAAATTCAACGAATACCCTCAGTGAATAATGATCAGTTCTAGGGCAAAGTTCTAAAGTTGCAGAAGTTACCATGGAGACAATGGAATGTTCCTGGTGACTGTTTCATGTTTAGAACTTCTTCAGAACTTCTGTTACACACACTACCAGTGTGCATTTCCCTTTAATAGGACTCTGTGATATCAAAGAACGCGTTATCATTTGCACAGCTCACCACGTTTTGATGCTATTGAGAAATATTTAGCAGTTCCTTTCTCACACGCTCTGTTTCCAGGAGGATAAATTGGGGTTTTACTTCCCCCAACTATTTTTGAATTCAATCCAAAGCAAGAGAATAAGAGCTTCCGGCTGTCAACACGAGCAGGGCAATCCACTAGTACAAAGCTGAGGGTGGAGAGCAGAATTCTGCAGGATGTGTATTGCATAAGAGAAACACTGAGTGCCATTATATAAAGCACTGGTCAGTATTCTGATTTGGCACTTAAACCCTTCATTAACACATTATTTGAAGAAAAGGGGCAAAATAAAGACATTCAATAAAGTGATTTGTAAATGTATTACCATGTCAGTATGCACAGAGAACATTATTTAATGATAAAATGACTTTACTGATCCTTGTTTTATGGATAGAGGAAAAACACTGAGTTAAAACATAATGGATTTACAGCCCAGAGTACTATATTAATTTATCTTATGTGTAAATTATTAAAACTGTAGGAGAAAAAAGGTATATATCAGGGTGGGGTTTTGGGTATAGATGCATACACTTGTTGCCTGAATATACATGATATCGAGTGGTGAAGGGATTAACCAACGGCACATGTGGAATCTCATATCCATTGGTTACTCATTTCAGGACCTGGAGGGAAACGTGCAGGGTTAATTCATTAAAGGGACACTCCAGGCCCCCAAAGCACTTTAGCTTGCTGAACAGCTCTATGTGTTCAGAGTGTGACCTCTTTTTTTCATTTTGCACAAAGTGCAGATTTCAACAGAAATTGACACATTTATAAATGAACCTTATTACATCCACCTGGCTGCCAATCAGATAGCAGCTTCCTGTTACATCCTGGTTTAGTTAGCTTAGTTACCCACAGCCAACCACATTTACATTTCCACATTATCAATATGATGAGTGTTTGAGGGTCCTGACAGGCATGTTGTCACACATACATAATATATACACACTTGATGTACTTACCCAGTGTTGTGCCATCTTCTCCTGGAATATCATGAGAATCTATAAAAGACAACAGAAAAATACAATCAGCTCAACCACACCATCTCTTGTTAGACTACTATTTACAACAGCTTTGAGACACAGTTACCGGGCCTTGAGTTAAATGGATCTGGCTTGATGACCAAGCACATGCTCTTTTCCCCAATAAGGAGAAATCACTATTGATCACCAATGCTCAATATAAACCAAACACAAAATCCATCTACAAACTGATTAGATGATATAGCAGTGTTAGCACGGCAGCTGTTTGTGAACTACATTTCCCATTATGCTCAGCTAGTCATGTTACAATAGCATTTTAAACACCTACCGTGCCAAAGATAGTCATCACTCTAATCTAACTGCTCAGCATTCAATGTCCCTTCTAACCAATTTTTTATGAGTGAAGCAGTTAGCATAACTAGCGGCATAATTACCAAACCTGCATGTTTGCATAGTAAGTGTTGTTTCTATGAAGAGAATAGTTTCAGTAAAGGACCGTTTCATTACCAGTACAGACGAGACCAGGATACACTGGAAACCGTCTTTGACATCTTACAACATAGGTTTTGCATCATACTTCCAAAGTACCAAAGCTCTGACCTATTTTTCTACCAACTAGATTTCTCAAGATTTGTTTGGGATCAAGTAGCCAAACCATTGTCACCTGAAACCTGGATCAACTCAATCACCCTCTTTATTTGTTTTCTATAAAAGTACAACATCAGCTCACCTAGAATGCTCACTTAAAGCGGCATGGTCATGGCCGAATCCCGTTATTTTTTAACCCCCCTCCCGACTCCACTACATCTAATTGACCACCCCAGTCACCTCCAAATTACCTAGTTTTTAAACTTTATTTTCTGACCAGACCTAGGTTCTGGGCGCCGACATCTTTGTGTGGGTAGAAGAAGTCCCTGTGGGACATGTCATCTGCCCACACTAGATAGCGCTATTAAAGGACCACCATAGTGCCAGGAAAACATACTCGTTTTCCTGGCACCAGTGCCCTGAGGGTGCCCCCACCCTCAGGGAACCCCTCCCGCCGGGCTCTGGGGAGAGGAAGGGGTTAAACGTACCTCCTCCTCGCCTCCTCTTCGGCTGAATGCGCATGCGCGGCAAGAGCCGCATGCGCATTCAGCCAGTCCATAGGAAAGCATTCACAATGTTTTCCTATGGATGCTGGCGTCTTCTCACTGTGAAAATCACAGTGAGAAGCACGCAAGCGCCTCTAGCGGCTGTCAAGAGACAGCCACTGGAGGCTGGATTAACTCTATTATAAACATAGCAGTTTCTGTGAAACTGCTATGTTTATAAAAAAAAAGGGTTAACCCTAGCTAGACCTGGCACCCAGACCACTTCATTAAGCTGAAGTGGTCTGGGTGCCTATAGTGGTCCTTTAAGTTCCCGTGCATGCCCAGTTAAACATTTGGGCATGCAAATGGGAATTCCATCCATTCATTCGTCAGAAAGACGAATGAATGAATAGAAATGTCAGACGAACAAACAAACACTAAATATCAGTGTTCGTTTGTTCATTCAGTTTTGGGGGCCATAAAAACAATGAGGGGGGAGGGGCTATTGTCCTACCCCCAAGGCCCCCACCCCTGAGCGGCAGGTGGGAGCCATATAAATAATGAGGACCCCTGAGCGGCAGGTGAGGGCCATAAATAACAATAAGGTGGGCCTGTTGTCCTCCCCACCGGCCCCCACCCCTGAGCGGCGGGTGGAGGCCCTAAATGAAAATGTTCCCCCCCTCCCCAGGGTGACTAGGGGTCCCCAAGCCCCTAGTCACCTTGGGGAGGGGGGGTGCAACAGGTATTATGTTCGACGGGTATTATGGTTTTTATTTGCCCTTTTTGGGGGCTGAAAATTAAGATTTTAGAAAAAAGACGACATCAAATGGTAAGTTTAAAAAAAAAAAAAGTTTTATTATTTTTTTTTTTTACAGGTTCTTAGTTCTTTTTTTCCCCCTCACTATTTTTAGGGTGAGGGGGTTAGTTAGGGGTTTATTCATTTTTGTTTTGGGTGGGGGGGCACACTTTGCTCCTCCACTGATCAGAGATGGTCAGGCGTAGGCAACCTCCATAAGACAAATAGTCCCTACTTTGTCTTAGGTTTTAAAAAAAGCTGGAGCAGACAGGAAGAAATGAAGAACAGATCCTGAGAAAGGGAGAGAAGAGGAATCGATTTGGGAAAGGTAAGTTCGGCACGACAGTGCCGCTTTAAGGTATGTGACCAGCTTTCATAGAATGTTTACTAATTGTAAGTGATTACTTTTTGTAGCATGTTTACTAATAAAGAGGTCAGCTTTCAGAGAATGTTCACCAATAAAGTATGAGGTCAGCTTTTGTAGAAAGTTTACTAATGGTATGAGGCCAGCTTTCGTAGCATGTTTACTAATAAAGTATGAGGTCAGCTTTCAGAGAATGTTCACTAATCAAGTATGGGGTCATCATTTGTAGAAAGTTTACCAATAGAGTATGTGATCAGGTTTCATAGAATATTTACTAATAAAATATGTAGTCAGCTTTCGTAGAATGTTTACTAATAAAGAATGTGGTCAGGTGATTCAGTCACGAAATCCTGGCTGAGGAATATGGAAAAAATAGTCCAAAATGTGTGCAATGCTAAAAGGTTACCAAACACTGCTGTGTGGTGACTTCAGATGAGGGCAATTCTAAATAAAACCACAGATGCCACATAGACAAAAGTGTAAATAGCGAAAGGGAAAACAAAAACAAAAACAAAAAAAATTCTATTTCAGACTTGATTTAATATTCTTGAATATGCTAAATGATTTAATATTTATTAATTTAGGGATATATTATTTATATTTTAACATTTAGAAAAAAATCATTTTAAACGTTTATCCAAATATATATACAATGATTAAAATAAGCTTATCAAAAATATTTAATCAAGGCCTTTATCGGGAAAATATGTCATAAGATTCAGTAACGTGAGAATTCTAAGTGAATTTCACTGTGAAAGGGACACTATAGTCACCAGAATAACTATAGCTTATTGTATTTGTTCTGGTGTGTAAAATCATTCCCTTCAAGCTTTTTGCAGTAAACACTATCTTCTCAGAGAAAATGCAATGTTTACATTACAGCCTAGTGATATCTCCAGTGGCCACTCCACATATGGCTACTAGAGGTGCTTTCTTGGGCAGTGCTGCACAATGTGACTGACATTCAGGGTCTCCATCCTCTGCATGGAGACACTGAAACGTCCTCATAGAGATGCATTGATTCAATGTATCTCTACGAGGAAACGCTGATTGGCCAGGGCTGTGTTTGGCTTGTGTTGGCTCTGACCCTGATCTGCCTCCTTGACAGTATTAGCCAATCCAATGCTTTCCTATGGAAAAGCATTGTAGTTGGCTCAAAACACAACTTCTGATGATGTCAGCCAAGCAGGCAGATAAGGGGCAGAGACAACAGCAGCAGACTGCAATAAAGGTAATATTTTGCTATATTTAGGAGGGGAAGGGGGGCTGACCCTATAGTTTTAACACTATAGGGTCAGGAATATAGGTTTGTGTTCCTGACCCTATAGTGTTCATTTAAATAAATTTTGAATTCTCACTTTAGTGAATATCCCTTTGTATCTCTGTGGAATGTAGACAATACTGACTTTATATAGGCATGCAACAACATAAAGCGGGCATTTAAAACATAACTGTCAAGTTCACTGGAAGGGCCATTTTCTCATCTCCTTTCCCCAAAAAACTTTGGCGAAGCTTAACAGGGTGTGTAATGCCATAGAGGTACTTTTCATATGTACTATATTAATTCAGTATTTTTTACCCACCCTCTATGGAGCTTCACCCCATTTTCAGCATACTTACCTCGTTCCTAACAGACCCAGCGCCGCCATTAGCTTCCTCTTTGAACTGCCTTTAATTGAAAAGATTTTGTTGGCTTTCTAAAACCTGGCACAGCCCCCTTGATCACACTGAGATGGTATGTAAAAAAGGCTTCCCCACAAAATATAGTAGACAAAAATACATATAAAAGAACCACAATAAAAACATTTAAAAAAAGAACACATAAGAACACATAAGCATAGAACCCGAGATCCACCCAATCTATCTGCCTACTTCTATGCCAATACCTGCAACACTGTTCATGACTACCTCAGGCGAGACACAGAGTCTTCAACTAAGTAGATTACACCACCTTCAAACACTCGCCAAAAGCAATATGGTATTGCATGTTTGGGTTGCATTTGTTCATTAATATATTAATGTTAAATTCTTTTTATGTAAATACAAAAACCTTGAAGTCAGATTGCATACTGTCCATACAGAAAAACTGAGAATCCTTCACAAAAGTCCTGTATGATATCTTACATTGTAAACCTTGTTTGTAAGATGCACGATGTGAGCAATCGGTCAACGTAATGTGATGTATGTCTTGATTTATGTCTGACGGCAAACTAAAATAAAGAATAAAAAAATTTAAAAAAAAAAAATATATATATAAATATTATATATATATATATATATAAAATTTTTTTTTTTTTTTTTTTAAAGCACAGTTTTTACCAGCGTTTTATCGCATTAAAGTATATATTAGCCAGGAATTTCGCTAGTACAATGTATAGACTGAGACTGCAGAGGAATATTTCTTGCAAAACACAAAGTGGTAAGACAGGTACCCTTTAAAGCTGACATTGGTAGCGCTTTAGACCAACATTCAAGTAGACAAGCACTTGGGAAATAGTGATCGCAATATAGTGTACTTTGAAATAAACTAATAAATAAATAAATAAAGCACATCATTTTTAAAAGGCCAATTTCCGTAATATAAGGGCAGCTTTACAATATGATGACTGGCATAAACTCTTTAGTGAAAAGAACACTGAGGATAAATGGAATATCTTCAAACAAATATTAGAAAGGTACATTTCTCAGAAATTACAGACCTGTAAGCTTAACGTCTGTGGCTGGGAAAGTATTTGAAGGATTAATAAGGGATAATATTCAGGAATTCACTGGGAAGAACTTTGTTATTAGCAATAATCAGCATGGTTTTATGAAGCACAGGTCATGTCAAACTTTATTGCATTCTATGAAGAAGTATAAGTATAGATCAGGGTGTTGCAGTGGATGTGATCTATTTGGATTTTGCCAAGGCATTTGATACAGTTCCACACAATAGATTAGTGTTCAAACTCAAATCGGTCTAGATGAAAATGCTTGTTCTTGGGTAGAACACTGGCTTAAAAATAGAGTACAAAGAGTTGTCATTAATGTCATCAAGCTGAACAGCAGTGGTAAGTGGTGTCCCTCAGGGTTCTGTTTGGAGACTACTTCTATTTAACATGTTTATAAATGATCTTAAAAAAAGCATTGAAAGTCATGTTTCAGTGTTTTCAGATGACACAAAACTCTGTAAAGTAATAAAATGTGAGCAGGATATTGCATTGCTGCAGAAGGATTTAGATAAATTGAGGGACTGTGCACTCAAATGGCATATGAAATTTAATGTAGAAAAATGCAAAGTTATGCACTTTGGTGTAAAGAATACACAAGCAACTTATACCCTAAATGGAAGCGAATTTTGAGCACCTGTTCTCAAGAAGGATATTGTGACACTAGAAAAAGCGCTGAGGTGGGTTACAAAATTAAAAGGAATGGAACATTTTAGCTATAAAGGTTAACAAATTTAGAAAAAAGTCACCTGACAGGGGATATGATAACATTATAGAAATATATCCGGGGGCAATAAAAAAAAACAAACAGAACTATACATAGGACACAAGGTAATGCATTTAGATGATTTAGTCTAAGGCAAAGGAAAGTTGTTTTTTTCTACCGTAAGAACAATAAGGATGTGGAATTCTCTGCCTGAAGAAGTGGGTTTTATCAGAATCCATACAGATGTTTAAACAGCAACTAGATGCATACTTGCAAAAACATAATATTCAATGATATAATTTTTCCACTGTAATAGCTTCTTGATCCAAGGATAAATCTGACTGCCATTGTGGGGTCAAGAGGGAATTATTTTCCTAGTTTGCAAAATTGGACATGGTTCAAACAAGGTTTTTTGCCTTCTTTTGGATCAACAGCAAAAACCAGAAGTGAGAAAGGCTGAACTTGATGGACACATGAAAACTACTGAGATTTTTATTAAAATAAAGAGTACCGGGGGGCGGAGGCAAGCGTCCGAACAGAATGGCCACAATTTCTCGCAGCTCCTGAACCAGGAGTTGAAACTGACAAATATCGGACCCCCAAACAGCTCCATCGAAGGGTGAAAACCACCTACCTTGACGCCTGCAGGGGCGAGCAGCCACAGATGTCCTTCATATTCCCACAGACCAGCAAGAAAACCAGATGCCTACTCCGAGCTCCGCGCCATAAGGACCGCGCTGAAAATTCCAGAGACGGAGGCACCTGAATACTCACCTTGGGCCCAGTACACGCTGCTCCAACAAGGCCCGAACACCATGGGCAGAAGGTCCCAAAAAACACAAACAGGTGCGTGCACAGACACACAGGACATAAGCACCATGCTGCAGCGCCCTGGTGCTGCGAAAATGGCAGCTGAGCCGGAACACACTGAGGGCTCAGACGGCTCTGAGGGATCCACCGGGGATCATCCCGAACCTCCGTACACCCGACCACCCCAAGAAGAACCGGCAAAGGGAAACAACCAGACCCCAGCGACTAGACAAGATATAGCAGAGCTCCTACAGGTAATGAGGCAGCTACATGCAGCGGACCTAGAGCTGCTAAAGGCAGAAATCACAGCTGTAACAGCCCACACTCAAGCCTCTGAGGAGGACATACTGGACTTAAGACAAGAGGTACAAGGCCTCAAGGAATCCATACTCCAACTGCAGTCCTCCCAAACTAACTTAATGAACAGGGCTGACATGGCAGACGACCGCCACAGAAGGGTGAACATAAAGATCCGGGGCATATCCGACTCCATCGGCATTACTGAGTTGCCCCACTATCTCAGGCGACTCACCACCTCACTCTTGCAACACACCCAGGCCAAGAAACTCACCTAGGAGGGATTCTTTCGTATCCCGAAACCGAGACAAGCCCCACTGACAGCATCACACGATGTCATGCTCAGATGCCACTCGTCCACTAACAAGGCCCTCATAATGACGACAGTCCAGGGTAAAACTCCGTTCAATTTTGAATCCAATCAAGTTACCTTCTTCCAGGATATCTCGCAACACATTGCTGTGGCGCCGCTCAATGGAACCGGTAACCAGCCAGCTGCGTAACGCAGGCATACAATATAGATGGACATTACCATGTGTTCTAACAGTAACCAAGGAGGGCAAAACTAAGAAACTATCCACCCTAGCAGACGCAAACTCTTTTCTCCGAGCCCTGGGGCTCCCTACGGCAACAGCGATAGCGACAACTCCCTCCACCTCACACACCTGGGACCCAGAGAGAGAGTCGTGACCTTCACGCCTAGAGGGGGCACAGAACCAAAAGCTTCGACCTGAAAGGACTGCACTAATCCGCAGCATACCCTAATAAACTATCAAGTTTAGATACTACGCTCTCACAACCGAAACTTACATTTGTTTCCCCACTAATCAGAAGCCCTGCTTAAGTTTGTTTTCTATGTTACCTTTCTTTTACAAATACCCGCCACACAGGCGACAACCATGCAACGACCACTCACTGACAACCCCCTAGTTGCCACCTACCACTAGGACCCCAACCGGTACACCTAACACGCACTAAACAGGAGACGCCAGTAATGTTGTTATATTGAGCGCCACACAATCATCATGACAATCATGACAGGAAAAGGCGACAGCACCTCCCCACCCGTATCTCCCATGGTTAGGGGACTACCACCCACCATGACACATTACACACTGTCTACTCGACCCCCACTGGGCTCTTGTTGCCCACAACACGGCAGCTTCCAATACAGAACCTATTGACCTACCTAGCAGCCACATGACAGCGCCCCCACACCATACTGACGAGGTAAATGCATCTCTTCGCACGGCATATCTCCACAAAGACGGTCCTAACCTGGACCCCCATTGAGACAAGACTTAATCTCTTGCACACAATATACTCGTATGACCACCGTCACTTGTACCAATATGCAACACTCAGCTGAACCCACAACCAGCCACAAAAGAAGTGACACACCAGAGCCGTACCACACTGAGCATACCATGATAACAAACGACAATAAGGCACTTGCCAGTACCTGCACTAACAACTGACCCTAAACATTCAAGCCATAACACGGTGCAAAGACTCACAGGCCCACATAGGGGGCGGGGCCTGACTGTCATGGAGGGAAGACGTGCCTAGCTGGAGCTTCACACTAATCTTGGGAAAAATGGCTAAAAAGGCACCCCTATACCACTACAAACCACACCACAGGACCCCAAGCGACTTACTAGTCCTCTACCCTCACGGTAAACCGGTGATGCGGCCCGTGAGTGGACGACAGATGGCAGAATGCACCCGCGAGGGCAAGTGGCCTGGCAAACACAAGGCGGGAGAGGCGGCCGATCTCCCAGCCTGGAACCATCCGGAGACCAACTGCCACGAGTTGCTGCTACCCTGCTACCCCCCCCCCTTGGACCGGTGGGGGTGATCCCGGTCCACCCATGATGGTCCCCTCTAACACGACGGAAAGAACTGTGAAGATGGCCAGAGAGCTGAGAGGCCAACCTAAAATGGCAGAGACCATGCGGCCAGCAGACAGCCAAGAGGTATCACTAAACCCCCTGTCCAGCATTGACAGGATTTTCTTCTGGATCAAGCTTGAACTCATGCTGCAACAAGGTGCTCTGCAACTACTCACCGTACGCTGCCCACTTCGACAACCGCCACCTCAGAATCAGCCTGCAGCACCGATGGGACCTAAAACCACGCAATGGCGAAGTAAGCATACACCTCGCTTGCGCAGGGCGGAGAGCTGGTGGAAACTGCGGAAAACAAGCCTCGATCTCAAGCAAGCACCCACCTCCTCATGGGTGACTCTATCCAGGCCCAGTGGCACGACCAACCGACTCCAACCACACCTGCTCACTCACCGCACCACAACAAAGCTTGGCCAACTCCCACTCCGGCAGGACAATTTACACAACGCCACATTGGAAGATAAAAACATGCCAGGTGGACATTGTACACAAGGAAGGTGGAAGCCCAGCCAGGGAATCGGCTGACTGCCTAAACTTCGGGGGCTGGCTGCCGGCTGAGATAAGTCTCTGGACACGGACCCCAACTGAGGCTGCAAACAACCCAGCAACACAAAAGCAAGAAAAATTCTGCTAAGTTAAAAATGTTGTTATATTGATCTCACTTTAGATTAGCTAAGTCTCCCCAACTCAACATATACTGCACAACTCTTTAGCTTTAACTAATGTTGCGTCAGTGTCATATCAGTTGCATGCATGTTAGCTTACAATATAAAAATTAGATAGCCTCTGGAGCATTAGGGCAAACTGTGAATTGCCAGTCCTTTTCTAACACAATAGTCAGCAAGCTAGATCACTGTCTGTCTGTTTTTTCTCATATGTTTAACTCTGTGTACCAAAGACGACAGGATGCTACAAGCATATTTACTCTAAAAAAGATTATCGCATAGACATAGCTACTATACTTGCTTTACCTTTAAACTAAAAGTGCAAGTTTTCAAAGCCACTGTTTAACCTATGTTGCCATATTATTGAACGCTGTTGTGGCGCATGACTATACTTTGTACTCACCTGCACAACAAAAAAAAAAAAAAAAAAAGAGGGGCATATTTACCTTTTAGTGACAGATGTTCGACCAGTTTCTTAACAAAATATAAATGCTATGTTAACTACATCATATAATGCATATATGTAAATGACTATTATTTCGAACCTCACAGACAAAAACAGCATTCATAACTGTACAACTCTGCACTTGAAAAATAAAAAATGAATAAATAAATAAATTAAAAAAAAAAAAAAAAAAAAAGTGTACCAGCCATAGTCAACTTTTCCTCATCATTTGGTGGTGCACAATCTCCGTAGTGACAGTGCCATTTTAAGGGGATGGTATTTTAAAGTGAAAGCACACATTATATAGTGCTTTCATTTTTTATAGAGCCCTCCCTTGTTCCAAATGTATTTCTGTTTAGGACCTTAAAATGGAATAGTCATGGGTTGCAAAAATCCCTGACCTCTCTGCTTCAATATTAGTGTTCAAGCTTTTGATGGATTTATGGTTTTGCGCACAAACATAAAAAAACAAATTTAAAAAATAATAACTTTAAAACACAGCTCCTCTGTAAATGAACTGGAGCATGTTTAATGAGATACCAAAAGGCTCTTTTATCGGACACATAATGGGAAATATCCCACCACTGACACATTTTGCCAAAATTAGGTTTGTGAGAGACAAAGTAGTAGCCAATTTTTCTAGTATATATATTTGATAGCACTGTAATTTAAATAAAACATGTTCTTTATTTATTTTAATTGTTATGAAAAGTTAATCTCAACAAAGGCAATGCCATTATGAACCCTTGAATGTGCCACTTTTCTTGGAGCTGAGATGTGTGTAGTAAATTCCAGAGCTCCACAGCAATAAAACACACAGTAATGATCTGTGTGTATGAAGGTTTCACAGAGCTCCCCTACAATTCAAATCACACTTCTATGCTGTGAGTACACAGTTGCATAAAAATAGAACTCACAGTAACATACAGTATATATGAATAACTTACGGAGCTCCACTGCAATAAGACACTCAGCATTGTTCTATGAGTATTACTGTACTGGGATCCACATAATTCAAACTTACATTAAGGAGCAGTGTGTATGATTGTATCTCAGAACTTCACAAAAACATTATATTGAGAAGTATGTGATAGTAGATTAAGTTCCTGCTTCTATCTGGTCTTAACATCATTGGGAGGGGGTCATTACTGGATGCAGACACCAAAAAGCAGAACATAATAGCTATAGCTTTCCTGCACCAAAATAGCAGACGCTATCACAGCTTAAATTAAACAACCCCCAAACCACAATCTCTTGGTACCTGTCCCAATTCTGTACTGTGTAAAAACAAACAAAAAAACACACAACAACATGACTTTCGATTTGTACACAGATATGTACACAGTTACATTGTAGTTGCACATTAATCTTTAATATTGACTTGGGAAAAAAAAAGAAAAGAATCAAGGCTATAAAGTTATGCCTTTCATACATCTGTGTCTGCGGTTTATCCAACTAAGTTTAAATACTCAATGTACAGCTATTTCCAAAACATACTGGGGGAAGAAAAATCCTACTGAACTCCAAAGTGAGAATAAAATGTGTCACAGGATCAACAAGATGTTACCCCACATTTTAACTGCTATATCATTGAATACTATGTTTTTACATGTGATACACATATACAGTTTATAAATACATAGAAATGTGTGCACACACACACACACACTGTATTCCTGTTTAGGTTTAAATTATACACACACAGGATTGCAAAACGGTATCCATATGTAATATTTGCATATTGCTTGTCACCGCACATCTGTTCTGTATTTCACGAAATGCAGAACACCAGTTGCCTTTACATAGCGAATGGTACATATCAAATACACTACTGTATACATCTACCTTTTAAAACAACACTACACACGTGCAGCTGGTAAAAACAAATGTTTGTTACATGTGACTAATCACACACATTGCATCACACCATGCACACACACTTAAAAAAATAAATGAAAAACTTCTATAAGATAGTCATGCAAACACGACATTGTTGAATCCGAAATGCATACACTCTGCCAATAATTATAAATAAAAAATAATTGAACACATGTACCTACCTGTCCTGCCCACTTCCCTCATGGTGCTTGTAGTCTGTATATAACTCCAGTATGCAGGTCTATAGCGGTCTGAGTTATGTGAGTGTGCAAGGGAGATGCCTGCAGTGCACAGTGTGTATAGAGGACAGTCAGTACAGCATTGTGTATATAGAGTGCTGTCACTACAGAGGGAGAATACAGAGTATACAGTATGTAGAATGCTGTCAGTACAGAGGGAGGATACAAAGTATACAGTATGTAGAATGCTGTCAGTACAGAGGGAGAATACAGAGTATACAGTATGTAGAATGCTGTCAGTACAGAGGGAGGATACAGAGTATACAGTATGTAGAATGCTGTCAGTACAGAGGGAGGATACAGAGTATACAGTATGTAGAATGCTGTCAGTACAGAGGGAGGATACAAAGTATTCAGTATGTAGAATGCTATACAGTGTGTGAAGCAGGGCCCCCACACTCAGTAAACACAGGGTCACCTGTAGCTGGCTGAGTTCTGATTCTACTTCTCTGGAATTCCCCGGTTCCCAGAGCTGCTCTCCCATTGGCTGAATTGCCCATGCGACGACACAAGGAGGGAAAAGGCGGAGGCAGGAAATCCCCCGGCCTGCGCTGGGAGAGCACGTGACTTCTTTTCACTAGCACCACGTGGGTGAGAGGCTCAGCCTGCAGTCAGTGTGTGTGTGTGTGTATGTGTATGTGTGTGTGTGAGTGTCTGTGTGTACTCATTACACAGTCTGTCTGTACAGTGTGGGTGGACGAAATATCAATAAATCACGTCTAAGGCCAAGGTGGGGTGGGAGGTCAGCAAAGCCTTATGAGTTTTTGACTTGCCTCATAGGTTTTTTTTTTTGTTTGTTTGTTTTAAAGAAATTAATATCTGGGATGTGCAATTACTTTCATGGATTGTTATTAAGATTCTACTTGTTAACTAAATGCTATAAGACCAAAAAGTAGAGGAAATGTATCTATAAATGATGATGTTTCTATTTTCAAAAAATTAATAAATGAACACCTATTCTCAAAAATAATTACCAATGGCAACGTGTTAGTAAACATAATGTGAACAAAGGCTAACACAGAACAAAGGGAAGCATGCCCGCTATTGGTAGGAATGCTAACATATGCGCTATGAGAACGAGGGGCGGCATGCACGCTATGAGAACAAGGATTAACGTGCACGATATGAGAACAAGGGCTAACATGACCACTGTGAAAACAAGGGATAGCCTTCACACCTGTTTACCACTGAATGCACTAGGAGCCCTGGGATTAGCTGGAATATAAAACAATGCATATACGTTCGGTTCACGTAGAAACAAGACAAGTAATATAAAACATTCAGAGCACAGAGATTACAAATTATTAGCCGATAATTTTATTATCAGATATATCAATATTTCCAAATTAGCTATTTTGGATTACATTTTGCAATGCGGCTTTCAGTTCACTTAGATTTGGCATTTAGTCAAAGCACTCAGTGTCCCATTTGAAAGCCTATTCCACTGAAGTGGTAACAGATGTGATCAATAAGGGTTGTATGTGTGATGGTAAAACTATGTGTTGTCTGCACATGAAACCATTAAAGTCCTTCATATTGTTATGACAAAGGGTGCTGCACGAGTCATGGGTTCAATTTTAAATCAGAGGTTTTCAAGCATAATGTTTTATCTGCCATTTGATTACACGTTATTTTTTGCCACCCATTGGTTCTGAGTAAGTTAGTCAAACAGGAGAAAAACCCAAACATCTTATACAAGCAATGAGCCCATGACCTTCTCAGTTGGTCCAACAAGATGTGCCCAAGGTCAGAAATATCTCAGATATCACAATTGTTTATTTCTTTCCAAATTCAACAGGTGGAAGGAGACCATGTTTTCGGGTCATGTTTGGTGGAGGTTAAGAACCTCCAGTAAGGTGTGCCTTTGGATGAACCAAAATGGTAGATAGTAACAACAAATGCCTGTTCCTGGGGATGAGGAGCTGACGTCAGACAGGATCAGTAAGGGAACATGGAATTCTCTGATCCACAAACATTCCTCCAATTAGTTAACAATGTGGGTAAAAAAATAAATAAAAAAATCAACCATAAAGTATATCAAAAACACAAAGTGCAATCAGACTCCTACCACTTCTTTCTTTGAGTTAGCCGATTACCAGTAGTCAACCATGTAAAACAAAAACACCCAGAAGGAAAGTAGAACAGAAGAAACAAAGGTAATTGAAGTCGTGTAGTCAACCATGTAAACCAGCAGTCAAGAAATGTGTAGAGAATCCCCATGTGAGAATAGAAAAGTCTTCACACTAAAAACAAAGAGAAACATTGTGAAAGTCTCTTGGACAAGAGAAACTCAACTTAATATAATTTGATATGGAATTTAAGACACTAACTCAGACTGAGCTAGCTCTAGTGGAAGCGGTTTAAGCTTGTTTCAAATCAACAGGAGTTCAAAAAACTAGACTAGCTATTAGCATTAGGAAGATGTATTAGTAAAAATGCAGAACATAAAATCATAATAAAGGAACCAGTATTAGAAAAACATTGTAGGGAATAAAAAACAAAAAAATAGGGATTGGAAAATATTCGCCTTCTGTCTTTAATAAAAATTTAGATTATTCGGTCACTGAGCTAGAATAATCCCTAATATTATGGCAAGACAGGAGGATTCATATTTGCTGTGTTAAAGCTCAGATATAACAGATACAGAGGCAATTGAAGTAGGTTTGAAATAGGTCGTTTGAAAAGTAAATTCTCTGGACATATCTGCAGATGGGAAAAGGTCAGACATAAGAGACAAGAATGGGACCTGAAAAGGCCCGAAGAGGGTTAGTAAGATCGATGTATTGATAAACACAACAGAGAGCAGGTCTGCCCAGGAAATATGGATAAAAAACTGAGAATTAAGTGCATCTCGTTATGGTAAAGTGTACTCCATCCGGTGCATAAAACTGTGTGGAAATGGAAGGAACAAAATATCTGAGACTCTGCAGAAAGGCACTAGACAAATGAGAGAGGAGCCAGTTTAGCAGAGAGCTGGTGAATAGACACAGGTATTTTTAGAATACCAAGAATCCAAAAATGAGAAAACCTGAGTGACATCCCAGAAATTGGAGTATCTGGGAATAGGAGATCTGGCCAACGTATGCCACATAAAAATCTGCAAACAGAAGGGTGTTTGCCCACCAGAGAATGATTCATCGGGGTATGATCCACCGAGAAGGTAGATCAAAAGACCTTAATGTAACAATATGATTTTCCTTGGTTGAACAACGAAGATGAGAAGCTCAACACTTGTGCAGGATATGCTGATAAGAGATCAATATCCTTTCCCACACACCAGCTGACCCAAGTCTGCCATGCAGAGGCATGTGCGAGTCAAGTTCTTAGGGCCCATGAGTCCAATAAAATAAAAGTGTTCAAGCTGTGCTCGAAAGTCCTGCGACATGCCAAGATCCCCTGAAATGGTCCAGCCCACGAGGGGAAGGTGGCCTTGTAGGGGGAGAGGATGTGTCACGGCTTACCTTAGTGGGAGCCCGGTATGCAGAGATATGCTCACCCTTGCAATTAAACACAGGCCAAGGTGGTCAGGGAAGAACTCACCTGGCCTGTGAGTCTGTGCACGGGAGCTGTGCAGGATGATGCTCCAAGTCGCAGTACAGATACGGACATAAAGAGGAGAATCGTCGTGGGTAAGCCACTGATTTGGTGAAGAGTTTACTGGATCATGGAGAAGTGAGGGAAAACATTTTATTGTTGATGGCCACTGTTGAAGGAATGAATCGGTTGCCAGCGAGAGAGGCATCTGTTTGACGATTCAGCCGAGTTGCAAATAGATTCAGTGTTAGGAGCCCTTAGAGGAGATGAATGTGGTAAAACAGTTGTGGATCTAGCTGCCAATCATTGGCATCCTGGTGAGTGAGAGAGTGACAGGAAAACCAATCTGTAACCAGATTGTCTGGGCCTGGTAGGTATTCTGCTTGAATAGAAAGATTTCTGTCCAGACAGAACTGATTAAGGTCTTTCATAAGGTCGGAGAACAGTTTGGATTGTGATTCATGGAGCGGACTGCACAGATGTTGTCTATCCACAGCAATAGGGAACAATTGAAAGTGTCCTTCGCAAAACGGCGGATCACAAACGAGCCCGCAATCAGTTCCAGGCAATTTATCTAAAGGGCTTGTTCCACTGGGGACCAAAGACCTACAATAAAAAGATTGGAGAAAGTCACGCCCCATCCGAGGAGGCTGGCATCCAATTCCTTAACAAAGTCCAGTTGTGAGCCAAAGACGGCCGTCTTATTCTATGCATCCATAATGTGAAGCCACCAGTGGAGTTCTAGATGGACGTGTGTCAGATATATTATTCGGTCATAAGATGTGGATCGATGCAGATAAAATGTTTTCAAATGCTACATTGCTCAATAATGCAAAGATCCGGAAATATAGCTTGGATGGATGCGGAAAGGAAGGCTATTATGTGTGCCAAGTCTCGTAGGTGTATCAGTTGAGCAGACAATGTTCGAATGTCTTTTTTGATGGTTTTGATTTTTATGGAGGGCAATTGTAGAATTGCTTGCACAAACCCTATTTGAAATCCCAGAAACTGAATGGTCTGTAAAGACCAAAATCGATCTCTGGAAATCGATAACAAAACCGACATTTTGTAATAGTGCTGAGCTCATATCCGTGTGATGACGAACTGTGTGGATCTTGAGCCATGATCAGAATGTCATCCAAATATATAATAGAGCAAATCTTTTGAGAGCACAGTAATGCAATAACTTAATTAACTTGGTGAAGCACCATGATACAGAACAAAGGCCGAAGGGAAGGCAGGTGAATTGCCAAATGTCTCTTTGCCATTGGAATTGAAGAAATGTGCAATGGCTTTGTGCGACCGGAACCGTGAGATACACGTCTTTGAGCTTGAAGTGTGAGAACCAGTCTACCATGCATAGTAGGTCTCGTAGAAGATGGATGCCTTCCGTCTTGAAATTACGGTGCAAGACATGTTAGTTTAGGTCTCTGAGATTGATTACTGGACGGAGATCTTCTGTCTCTTATGCAGACCAGAAACAAGTTGCTGAGAAATGTATGTGGCAAGAGCGATCATTCGAACGCTGTCCTCTCCAGTAATTTGCATTTAAAGTGCCATCGGGGAGGCCTTTTGATAAAATATGACAATCTATTCAGAATCACTTAACAGTGTGCAGGAATCATTGGTCTTGAGAGAGCATGTCCCACTGTTGGAATAAATGAGTTAATTGGCCTACAATAGGTTCATTGAAGTAAGGACATTACCTTCGGCAGTGTGACTGCAGAGTGAAGCATACTTAAGTCTTCTGATAGATCCTCTATTCGTGAATAGCCGATAGTGGTAAGGGCGGGTAGTGCCTGATTTCCAATATTCAGAGGGTCAAGGCCTATAGCCTGTGAAAGCAACCCTTCTGGTGGCTCAGCCTCTGTAGCGACCAGCACACGTAAAAATGTGTTTTTGGAGCAAAAGACTGTGTAAGGAGAAATGGAGTTATTAAATGTTGTGAAAACAGAGACATAGTTACATAGGCTTAAAAGAGACATGTGTCAATCAAGCTCAGCCTCACTTCTGTTTTTTGCGGTTGATTCAAAAGAAGCAAAAAAAAAAAAAAAAATAGTTTGAAGCACTTCCAATTTTGCAACAAACTAGAAAAAATATTCCCTGTTGACCCCAGATTGGCAGTCAGATTTATCCTTGGATGAAGAAGCTATTACCCTACATTGAAAAATTAGATCATTGAATATTCTGTCTTTGCAAGTATAATGTTTATTACATGACAGGTTTATTAAGTTCTCTCATGAAGCAGTCTCCAAACAATAAGCCACTGACTTCTGGCCCTAGTGCTTTAGAACTTAAAGGACCACTATAGTGCCAGGAAAACATACTTGTTTTCCTGGCACTATAGTGCCCTGAGGGTGCCCCCACCCTCAGGGACCCCCTCCCGCCCGGCTCTGGAAGGGGCAAAGGGGTAAAAACTTACCTCTTTCCAGCGCTGGGCGGAGAGCTCTCCTCCTCCAATCCTCCTCCTGGGCTGAATGCGCACACGCGACAAGAGCTGCGCGCGCATTCAGCCCGTCGCATAGGAAAGCATTTACAATGCTTTCCTATGGACGCTTGCGTGCTCTCACTGTGAACATCACAGTGAGAAGCACGCAAGCGCCTCTAGTGGCTGTCAATGAGACAGCCACTAGAGGATTAGGGGGAAGGCTTAACCCATTCATAAACATAGCAGTTTCTCTGAAATTGCTATGTTTATAAAAAAAAATGGGTTAACCCTAGAAGGACCTGGCACCCAGACCACTTCATTAAGCTGAAGTGGTCTGGGTGCCTAGAGTGGTCCTTTAAACCAGCCAATTTAGCATCTATTTGTAAAGGGCTGCTTTATGCCTTTCTGTGGATATGGCCATGTTGCCATTGCCCACTCTCACACATTGTGAGGATCAAATTTGTCAACAGTTAGTGCTTCATCAGCCAAAATAAGAATTTGTATATGTATGTGTCAGGCGATATCCAAAATATTATCTTCGGTCACCTTTAGACCCCGTTAGATGCCCTTATGCGGTTCCTTGCCTGATTTAGTAAGGAAAGTGACAAGCATAGGGTCAAATTCTGGCATTAACGCCACCTTATCTGGGATAGTATGCCTGGGGCATTCAGCCCTTAACTTGGCTCGGATTTCCTTTTCCAAAGGTTTGTGAAGCCACATTTTACAAAAGTTTGTAGTATGTTCTGGAGGTGCTAGTCAGCAGAACAAGGGTGCCGAATAATGCTAGTGTCAAAGTCGTTGGCCAGCAGATCCCAGGAGGATGTCAGTAAGTTGATCTCATTTTTTATTTGTTTGCTGGAGTCCCGGTCATTAGAGTTTGTCTGATTGATAATATAGGACTAACAAATTCTGAGGTTGAGGAATCTGGATGCACATTCGCTAATTATCTCTTTAGAATAATTAGTGCAGTATTTGTCTATCACTTGAAGATTTTAGGAAGAAGAACCCTCTAAAGGGTCTGAATCATCCTGCAAAGAAGGTGGCCGGAATAATTTAAAAGTTTTTGAAGGAGCCTTACCTTTGCCTGCTGAGGCTCTATCCCCTTTCAAGGGATGTTTGCACAGGGGTCACTCTAGATCCGAGAGATGTGAGTCCTTGGAGTCAGAGTCTAGGTGAGCGGGACGATTAATGTCAGTGGAAGATTGTTCACGGAAAGTTGTCAGAACTTTTTTTTTTTTTTTATAGCCTCTGTGATTGCAGAATTGAGACAAGCCCACAACTCAGAAGAGATTGCTGGGTCTGTCTGATCCGTTATTTGCCTAAAGGGATCCTATAGTGCAGGGAAAACAAAGAAGTTTTCCTGGCACTATGGGGTTATTAGGTTCCCCTTCCGCCACTTATCTGACGGCTCTGCCCACCCAGCCGGCAGGCGGCTGGCGATACCCAATGCATTAGACCTCCACATAGGGGAAAATCTGACGCCACAAGGACATCCAGCGTCAGACAACAGACAAAAAGTCAGTTTGGATTTTGGAAGCCCTCTGATAGACAGCCACAGGGGGAACAATTAGAGCTGCAATGTAAACATTGCAGTTTTGCAGCACTAAGTGCAAAAGGGTCACAGCACCCAGATCACTTAAATTAGCTGAAGTGGTCTGAGTGCCTACAGTGTCCCTTATCAAACTAAAAGGTGAATGGAGAAATATGTAATGCTATACACAATATAAAATAATAGGAATGTTGATTCTCTACATTAAGGCAGAAGGCTATATGTGGCTAAATTATTTGGGGTTCACCCATGTGTTGAAAAAAATAAGGCCAGTAATGTCTGAGGGTCACTCAAATATAGTGGGAATAACCCACAGAATCAGCAGTATAGTGGGCGTTGCCTACACTGTAAGCAATCAAAGGTGTTCAGCCTTGCAAAATATAGTAGAATGGGGGTCACCCAGCAAGAAATCAATATATTAAAATTAAAGGTTTGATAAGTGGTTACCCACAAATAAAATCTGCGAGTGAGCACGGAATAATGGGTGGGGGTCACCCCCAATAAATCCTAAATAGGAAGCAAGCAAATGTTAAATGGTGTCAGTAACAAAAAGTTAAATAATGCAGACAAAAGGGTGTGTGTGTGTGTGTGTGGGGAGGGATTTTTATATAATAAATAGCATGCAGAGGCAATATCAGTAAAGTGAGGGTGGTCCCCATAATGCAAGAGCAATATCAGTAAAGTAGGGTCCCCATAATGCAGAAGGCAATATCAGTAAAATTAGAATCCCCATAATGCAGAGAGAGCAATATCAGTAAAGTGAGTCCCCCACTAATGCAGAGCAATATCAGTAAAAGGTGGAGTCCCCATGAGCCACTCCCCCATAATGCAGAGAGCAATATCAGTAAAGAGTAGGAGTCCCCCATAATGCAGAGCAATATCAGTAAGTAAAGTCCCCACCAATATGGCAATATCAGTAAAGTGGTCCCCCTATGCAGAGCAATATATCAGTAAAGTAGGGTCCCCATAATACAGAGAGCAATATCAGTAAAGTAGCCCCATATGCAGAGGCAATATCAGTAAAGTGGGGTCCCCATAGTCCCCCATAATGCAGAGGCAATATCAGTAAAGTGGGAGTCCCCCATAATGCAGAGGCAATATCAGTAAAGTGGGAGTCCCCCATAATGCAGAGGCAATATCAGTAAAGTGGGAGTCCCCCATAATGCAGAGGCAATATCAGTAAAGTGGGGGTCCCCCATAATGCAGAGGCAATATCAGTAAAGTGGGGGTCCCCCATAATGCAGAGGCAATATCAGTAAAGTGGGGGTCCCCCATAATGCAGAGGCAATATCAGTAAAGTGGGGGTCCCCCATAATGCAGAGGCAATATCAGTAAAGTGGGGGTCCCCCATAATGCAGAGGCAATATCAGTAAAGTGGGAGTCCCCCATAATGCAGAGGCAATATCAGTAAAGTGGGGGTCCCCCATAATGCAGAGGCAATATCAGTAAAGTGGGGGTCCCCCATAATGCAGAGGCAATATCAGTAAAGTGGGAGTCCTCCATAATGCAGAGGCAATAACCATAAAGTGGGGGTCCCCCATAATAAACTGATGCAGACAAGTGATTTTTAAATTGAGCCCAGGTAATTCTATGGAAAAATACAATATTCAATAACCTGACAGAAAAAAAAAGCATTAGGTAAAAACTTAGAGAAATATGTGAGAAAAGGTAGAGGGGACTTACCTTAAAAAGGTTGTCTGAAACAGCTTGTACAACTGAGGTCAGAAGGATGAAGATTTATTAGAGGAAACTCACCTCAGAATAAAAGCTCTGTTGTCGGAGGTGATAAAAAAAAAAAAGGCGGGAAAATTGAAAAGGCTGAAATGGCCTATTGAAAGCCAATCCATTTAGACAAGTAAGGCAAGAAATAGAAATCACGGAAATATGTAACAAAATAATAATTAAAAGGAAACTATCACAAGTTAAAAAGAATTTTTATTAAAAAAAAACCTGAAGGCAATATAATTAGAATAGACTCAGCTGGGAGACAAGCGGCAAAGAAAGTCTGATTGCACTATATGTTATTGATATACATTCTAATTGGTTGATTCTTTTATTTATTTTTTTTATCCACATTGTTAACTGTTTCTTTGCTGCTGGGAGGTTTCAGTAAAGAAGGATAAAGCAAATATGAAGCCTCCTGTCTTGCCATAAAATTGTAGATTATGCCAAAGTAGTGTACCTATAATCTTAATTTTAGTAATGACAGGAGGCGAATATTTCCCTCCTTACATTTCCTGCCCGAATGGTAGGTATTGCATTGTTACGTTCATATAGATTTTTCTCGGTTTGGACATTATATGATTGCATGTGTTTGGTTGTTATTTAGATCCAGTTACCACTTAATTAGACTTGTTATTCCTTCATGACATGCATAATTGGGTTTAACCCCTTAAGGACGGAGCCAAATGTACACATTGTGAACAAAACAAAATGTAAACTAAACCACCACCCCCGGGTTAGCCCCCCCATATTGAGAATTTTAACAAAAGATTATTCCATTTGTTAGATCTTTGTTAGATCAGGTTTGATCAACAATTTTTTTCGTTAGATCTACTCTAAAATATGCGATATTAACAATCATTGTCAGGGGGGGCTAACCCGTAGCCAGCCCCCCCTCAACAAAAATTTGGAGAAAATGTTGTTGATTATAATAGCTCTACGTTAGATCAGGTTTGATCAGGCAAAATTTTTGTTTGATCTAGTCTAATTACTGAGATATTGCATATATAATTAGGGGGGGCTGGCCCCCCCTCAACTGAAATTTGGACAAAATGTTACTGATTTTGGTAGCTATTCGTTAGATCAGGTTTGATCAACTGTTTTTTTCGTTAGATCTATCACGCAAGAGGCGGTATTCACTACCTAACTTTGTGGGCGTGACTATGGGTTAGCCCCCCCCTCAAGTGAAATTTGAAATTTTTTTTTTATTGATTTGGGTAGATATTCGTTAGGTCAGGTTTGATCAACTGTTTTTTTCGTTAGATCTATCACGCATGAGGCGGTATTCACTACTTAACTTTGTGGGCGTGACTACGGGTTAGCCCCCCCTCAAGTGAAATTTAAATTTTTTTTTATTGATTTTGGTAGCTATTCGTTAGATCAGGTTTGATCAACTGTTTTTTTCATTAGATCTATCACGCAAGAGGCGGTATTCCCTACTTAACTTTGTGGGCGTGACTACGGGTTAGTCCCCCCTCAAGTGAAATTTGAATTTTTTTTATTGATTTTGGTAGCTATTCGTTAGATCAGGTTTGATCAACTATTTTTTTAGTTAGATCTATCACGCAAGAGGCGGTATTCACTACCTAACTTTGTGGGCGTGACTACGGGTTAGCCCCCCCTCAAGTGAAATTTGAATTTTTTTTTATTGATTTTGGTAGATATTCATTAGATCAGGTTTGATAAACTGTTTTTTTCGATAGATCTATAACGCAAGAGGCGGTATTCACTACTTAACTTTGTGGGCGTGACTACGGGTTAGCCCCCCCTCAAGTGAAATTTGAATTTTTTTTCATTGATTTTGGTAGCTATTTGTTAGATTAAGTAAGATCAACTGTTTTTTTCCGTAAGATCTATCACGCAAAAGGCGGTATTCACAATCTTATTTTAATTTTGCACATAAATACCAGTAAATTTTCATATCAAGCCACAGGTGACATCATAATTTAAGAATTTGCTTGGATTTGCTAACACAATGTGTAGATCATTTTCAATATTTTTTTTTTTTTCTCTACATGCACAGTATTGAGGTGATAAAGTCCAGCATATGCCCAGCCTGAACTTATTAGTGATATTTGAATACAGTTGCAAGAAAAAGTATGTGAGCCCTTTGGAATGATATGGATTTCTGCACAAATTGGTCATAAAATGTGATCTGATCATCATCTAAGTCACAACAATAGACAATCAGTCTGCTTAAACTAATAAAACACAAAGAATGAAATGTTGCCATGTTTTTATTGAACACACCATGTAAACATTCACAGTGCAGGTGGAAAAAGTATGTGAACCCTTGGACTTAATAATCTGGCTTGGAGTCCTTGTCAGCCAATAACCAACCAAGATGTTCCTGTGTTGGTTACAGCTGCACAGGTCAGGAGTAATTCTTGACCATTCCTCTTTACAGAACTGTTTCAGTTCAGCAATATTCTTGGGATGTCTGGTGTGAATCGCTTTCTTGAGGTCATGCCACAGCATCTCAATCGGGTTGAGGTCAGGACTCTGACTGGGCCACTTCAGAAGGCATATTTTCTTCTGTTTAAGCCATTCTGTTGTTGATTTACTTCTATGCTTTGGGTCATTGTCCTGTTGCAACACCCATCTTCTGTTGAGCTTCAGCTGGTAGACAGATGGCCTTAAGTTCTCCTGCAAAATGTCTTGGGAATTTGGGAATTCATTTTTCCTTCGATGATAGCAATCCGTTCAGGCCCTGACGCAGCAAAGTAGCCCAAAACCATGATGCCCCCACCACCATACTTCACAGTTGGGATGAGGTTTTGATGTTGGTGTGCTGTGCCTCTTTTTCGCCACATATAGTGTTGTGTGTTTCTTCCAAACAACTCAACTTTGGTTTCATCTGTCCACAGAATATTTTGCCAGTACTGCTGTGGAACATCCAGGTGCTCTTGTGCAAACTGTAAACGTGCAGCAATGTTTTGTTTGGACAGCAGTGGCTTCCTCTGTGGTATCCTCCCATGAAATCCATTCTTGTTTAGTGTTTTACGTATTGTAGATTCGCTAACAGGGATGTTAGCATTTGCCAGTGACTTTTGTAAGTCTTTAGCTGACACTCTAGGATTCTTCTTCACCTCATTGAGCAGTCTGCGCTGTGCTCTTGCAGTCATCTTTACAGGACGGCCACTCCTAGGGAGAGTAGCAGCAGTGCTGAACTTTCTCCATTTATAGACAATTTGTCTTACCGCGGACTGATGAACAGCAAGGCTTTTGGAGATACTTTTATAACCCTTTCCAGCTTAATGCAAGTCAACAGTTCTTAATCGTAGTTCTTCTGAGAGCTCTTTTGTGCGAAGCATCATTCACATCAGGCTATGCTTCTTGTGAAAAGCAAACCCAGAACTGGTGTGTGTTTTTTATAGGTCAGGGCAGCTGTAACCAACACCTCCAATCTCATCTCATTGATTGGACTCCAGTTGGCTGACATCTCACTCCAATTAGCTCTTGGAGATGTCATTAGTCTAGGGGTTCACATACTTTTTCCACCTGCACTGTGGATGTTTACATGGTGTGTTCAATAAAAACATGGCAACATTTCATTCTTTGTGTGTTATTAGTTTAAGCAGACTGATTGTCTATTGTTGTGACTTAGATGATGATCAGATCACATTTTATGACCAATTTGTGCAGAAATCCATATCATTCCAAAGGGCTCACATACTTTTTCTTGCAACTGTATTCAAATATCACTAATAAGTTCAGGCTGGGCATATGCTGTACTTTATCACCTCAATACTGTGCATGTAGAGAATAAAAAAAAAATATTGAAAATGATCTACACATTTTGTTAGCAAATCCAAGCAAATTCCTAAATTATGATGTCACCTATGGCTTGATATGAAAATTTACTGGTATTTATGTGCAAAATTAAAATAAGATTGTGAATACCGCCTTTTGCGTGATAGATCTTACGGAAAAAAACAGTTGATCTTACTTAATCTAACGAATATCTACCAAAATCAATAAAAAAAAATTAAAATTTCACTTGAGGGGGGGCTAACCCGTAGTCACACCCACAAAGTTAGGTAGTGAATACCGCCTCTTGCGTGATAGATCTAACGAAAAAAATAGTTGATCAAACCTGATCTAACGAATATCTACCAAAATCAATAAAAAAAAATTCAAATTTCACTTGAGGGGGGGCTAACCCGTAGTCACGCCCACAAAGTTAAGTAGTGAATACCGCCTCTTGCGTGATAGATCTAACGAAAAAAACAGTTGATCAAACCTGACCTAACGAATATCTACCAAAATCAATTTAAAAATATTCAAATTTCACTTGAGGGGGGGCTAACCCATAGTCACGCCCACAAAGTTAAGTAGTGAATACCGCCTCTTGCATGATAGATCTAACGAAAAAAACAGTTGATCAAACCTGACCTAACGAATATCTACCAAAATCAATAAAAAAATATTCAAATTTCACTTGAGGGGGGGCTAACCCGTAGTCACGCCCACAAAGTTAGGTAGTGAATACCGCCTCTTGCGTGATAGATCTAACGAAAAAAACAGTTGATCAAACCTGATCTAACGTATATGTACCAAAATCAATAAAAAAAAATTCAAATTTCACTTGAGGGGGGGCTAACCCGTAGTCACGCCCACAAAGTTAGGTAGTGAATACCACCTCTTGCGTGATAGATCTAACGAAAAAAATAGTTGATCAAACCTGATCTAACGAATAGCTACCAAAATCAATTAAATAAAAATTCAAATTTCACTTGAGGGGGGGCTAACCGGTAGTCACGCCCACAAAATTAAGTAGGGAATACCGCCTCTTGCGTGATAGATCTAACGAAAAAAACAGTTGATCAAACCTGATCTAACAAATAGCTACCAAAATCAGTAACATTTTGTCCAAATTTCAGTTGAGGGGGGGCCAGCCCCCCCTAATTATATATGCAATATCTCAGTAATTAGACTAGATCAAACAAAAATTTTGCCTGATCAAACCTGATCTAACGTAGAGCTATCATAATCAACAACATTTTCTCCAAATTTTTGGTGAGGGGGGGCTGGCTACGGGTTAGCCCCCCCTGACAATGATTGTTAATATCGCATATTTTAGAGTAGATCTAACGAAAAAAATTGTTGATCAAACCTGATCTAACAAAGATCTAACAAATGGAATAATCTTTTGTTAAAATTCTCAATATGGGGGGGCTATCCCGGGGGTGGTAACAAAACCTGGCATTTGCGCTACATGTCTGTCCAACCGTAATACACCTCTTTCATTGTAAATGCACCCACCCTTATTATATATCATTTTATTCAGGGGAAACAGGGCTTTCATTTAATATCAAATATTTAGCTATGAAACATAATTTAATATGAAAAAAATGGGAGAAAATACGTTTTTTTGTTTTTTTTTGTTCTACATGACATTTTAACGGTCAATGTCATAATACTGTTTGCTTTTACTGCAATAAAATACACATATTTATATTCAGTAAAGTCTCACGTGTAAGACAGTACCCCCTATGTACAGGTTTTATGGCGTTTTGGGAAGTTACAGGGTCAAATATAGCACGCTTACATTTGAAATTGAAATTCGCCAGATTGGTTACGTTGCCTTTGAGACTGTATAGTAGCCCAGGAATGAAATTTACACCCATAATGGCATACCATTTGCAATAGTAGACAACCCAAGGTATTGCAAATGGGGTATGTCCAGTCTTTTTTAGTAGCCATTTGGTCACAAACACTGGCCAAAGTTAGCGTTAGTATTTGTTTGTGTGTGAAAAATGCAAAAAATGCCAATTTTGGCCAGTGTTTGTGACTAAGTGGCTACTAAAAAAGACTGGACATACCCTGTTTGCAATACCTTGGGTTGTCTACTATTGCAAATGGTATGCCATCATAGGGGTAATTTTCATTCTTGGGCTACCATAGGGTCTCAAAGGCAACGTAACCAATCTGGCGAATTTTAATGTGAAAAAAATGAAACACAAGCCTTATATTTGACGCTGTAACTTTTGAAAACACCATAAAACCTGTACATGAGGGGTACTGTTGTACTCGGGAGACTTCGCTGAACACAAATATTTGTGTTTCAAAACAGTAAAAGTATCACAGCAATAATATTGTCCGTGTAATGCTGTTTGTGCGTGAAAAATGCAAAAAACTTCACTTTTACTGGCGATATCATCGTTGTAATACATTTACTGTTTTGAAACACTAATATTTGTGTTCAGCGAAGTCTCCCGAGTAGAACAGTACCCCCCATGTACAGGTTTTATGGTGTCTTGGAAAGTTATAGGGTTAAATATAGTGCTAGCAAATTAAATTCCCTTTGCTTTCGGCATGGGTTGTCAGGCAGGTCCTGCTAATTGTAATTAATTAAGATACCTAATTATGTAAAAATATTACATAAATATATATGTAGAATATATGTATATATATATATATATATGTATATATCTATATAATTTTTTTAAAATATTTTTATTTATATATAGGTATAGTGATATATACGTATATATTTATGTATATAGATATATATTATTTCGTTCTACATGTATTTTGATATATATATATATATATATTAATTTCACAAAACAGAACGAAATAACACATCTATATATTTTTTAATTATTTATTTTTTTAATTTTATTTTTTAACGTATTTACATTTTTATTTTTTATATTATATATAAATATATATATAACAATAATTATATATATATTTAATCAGTCTACGTGTAATTTGATATTAATATATATATATATATATATATATATATATATATATATATATATATATATATATATATATATATATATATATAATTATATATATATATTAATAGTAAAATACACCTAGACGGTGTATGTGTGTGTATGTATATGTGTGTATATATATATATACTTAGATCATATATATATATATATATATATATATATATATATTTTATATACATATGATCTAAGTATATATTATTTATTTTTTACACTGATTAACTTTTTTTAATTTTATTTTCAGCCAGCAGGGGGACCACCTGTCATTACAGGCAGCCCCCCTGCTGGCAATGCAGAAGGCAGCCTACCCGGCCATGTGATTGTGGGGTCCTCGCTAGGACCCCACTCTCACATGGCCGGGGAGCACCGGAGGAGAAGGATCTGCCGCAGGGGGGCTCCCTGGGAATCCCCCCCACCGCGAACGCCGGCGTGGGACCGCCGGCGACCGGGTAAGTTAACAAAAACCGGAGGGCGTACAATTACGCCCGGCGGCGTTTAGAGCCGCCTATAATAGGGCGTAATTGTACGTCCTCCGGTTCTAAGGGGTTAAATTACTTTAATGTTCATAATATGCAGACAAAAAAAAAATAATGTAATTTCAGCTGCCTTTCACTTGTTTTCTTTTTCTTTCAGTGTAAATGGTTCTCTTCAAAGGACGAATTCATCTTTCACCTGTTTCTTCAGGAAGTTCCTACCCGGATTTAGGATCATACTGTTTTGTTTTACTTTTTGACATACGTGTATCGTTTGATTTTATCTGTTCGTATCTGTTTACTATTCGCTACAAAGAAAAACGGGTAAGAACAGATAAAATCAAACAATAAACGTATGTCAAAAAGTTCAATAAAACAGTATGATCCTAAATCCAGGTAGGAATTTCCTAAAGAAACAGGAGAGATATCCTGTGTGTCCATGTGTGACGGAGCAACCTCGCTATCATGGAGAACAGAGGAAATGCATATGCGCCTCATTTCGACCATGATTGCAGGAATGTGTCCACTGCTTCGCAATTTGGATCTGGGAGCCAGCTGTAGTATTTCGGAAGTTGGTGGTTGGTCCGGGAAGCAAATAGGTCCAGGTGTAATGGGTTCTTCAGATGATTTAATTAGTGGAAGATTGAGACATTGAGCTTCCAGTCGCTGTTGTCCCGCCAACGCAGTGAGAACCAGTCTGCCGTCAGGTTGGTAATACCAGGCAATATTCAGCTTGAAGCGTAATATTGCGAGAGAGGCAGAATCTGTATATATCCTTCGTGAGAGCATGGGATCTGGCCCCTCCCAGGCGTTTGATGTATTGCACCGCCGAGACATTGTCCATGCGGAGCAGGATGCAGCAGTCCGACAGGTCTTTGGCCAAGCTGCGTATGGCGAAGGATCCCACAATCAATTCCAGGCAGTTGATGTGGAATTCGGACTCTTCACCTTGCCAAGAGCCCCCGTGGACGAGATCGCGCAGCGGACACCCCAGCCCCAGAGGCTGGCCTCCGATTCCACGATGAAGTCTTGGGATGAGCCAAAGATCGCTCTGCAATTTCATGCTTGCATGTGAAGGAGCCACCAGCTGGAGTTCCATCCGAACTTCCGCTGAGTGGAATCCAGTGATCGTAGAAGTGTCCAGAGCGTAGACATCTTGCCTTCAGGCGTTGCATGGCCCTGTAGTGTAGGGGTCCTGGAAATAATCACCTGAATGCAGGAGGACAGGAGTCCCACGATCCGAGCGAGTATCCAGAGGGGGATAGTATCCATCCGTAGGATATGTCTGATTTCTTACCTTATGAATGCCATTTTCGCCAATAGTAATACGTAGTTCGAGTCGAGGAGTTGGACCAGCTGGGAGGGAGAGACGACTTCTGTCTGTTCCCCACGAAACCCAGATTCCAGAAAGTGAACGACAAATTTCGTCTGCAATCATAGCCAGTCTTCGTCTTCTGAGAGTGAGCCATCTTCGAGCCACTCGTCCACGATGTTAAGTTTACTCGGTGGACCATAGTCCTCCTGGTTGGAGGCGGTGGGGGGAATGGGTTCCCATGGATCCACTCGCTTGGGTCGTTAGACAGGTGCTTTGCCCTTAAACCTAGAGGTTGGAGGACTTGATCCCTTCAAATGGCACTTGGACATTTCTGATCCAGAGGCCTCCACCAGGTCTGGTGGGCCTGCGTCTCCATGGGATTGGGGTACAGCTTGCTGCAGAGCTTTCTCCACCGAGGCCGCCACTGCGGCATGAATCATGGCTTGGAAGTCCTGGGTAGGTTGCAGTGTGTCTTCCATGATCTGGTTCTGTCCTGTGTTCGAAACAGTGACAGTCAGAGGGGGAAATGGTGGTAGGGCAATCACATAAGGGTGCCAGTCTCCTGGTACAACTGGGGCTCGCCCAGGGTATAGTGGCCCCAAACTGCCCGTGACTGTATAAATATTGTGTGCCAATGTGGGAGGGCTCTCTCCTGATAACCAGGGGGGATACCCAGGGCCGTCGCTAGCGGGCAGGCAAACGAAGCAACTGCTTGGGGCCAAAAGCAGAGCCGGTGCTTCCTAAAAGGCTGCAGCCGCCTGAGCTCTCTATAGAGAGCCTCAGGCAGCTGCAGCATTCCTCGTCATTACCTCCCCTTCTCTGTAGCGTGGCCGAGCTCCTCTTCCTCCTGGCTGTCAGTCTGGCAGGGTACCGTGCGTTACAGGAGATTCCGTTACCTGTTCCGGGCCGGACTTACAGGAAGTGCACACCGAGTGCTCACTTCCTTTCAGTCTGGCCGGAAACAGGACTGACAGCCAAGAGGAGCTCGGCCACACTACAGCCAGAAAAGGGGAGGTGAGAACATTGGGGGGGAGAGGGGGGGAGAGTAAAAAACATAGGGAGGGGAGGAGCAAAACATAGGAGGGGAGGGAGTAAAAAAACATAGGAGGGAGAAGTCATAGGGAGGGGAGTAAGAAGGACACAGGGAGGGGGGAGTAAGAACCACACAAGGAGGGCATTAAGGACACAGGGAGGGGAGTAAGAACAACACAGGGAGAGGGGGTGAGGAGATGAAGAAAACACAGGGAAGGGGAGGTGAGGTGACAGAACACAGGGAAGGGGGAGGTGAGGAGAAGCAGAGATGAGAACACAGGGAGGGGGGTGAGGAGAAGCGGAGATGAGAACACAGGGAGGGGGGTGAGGAAAAGCGGAGATGAGAACACAGGGAGGGGGAGTGAGAAGAGAAAAGACCACTAAGGGGCAGGGCAGAGCTCTAAGCAGTATTTGCACTGTAAACCTTTTTTTTAATATATAAAGTGTGGGTGAACTTAAACTGTATGGCTATGCTGTGGTTCCTGTAGGCTTTGCGTGCGTGTGGGGCCTCCATGTCCATTTTGCTTGTGGCCCCCAAATTCCTTCAAACGGCCCTGGGGAAACCATTGAGAGGTAGCCGAGATCTGAATCTCGTAGGAGCGGGTGACCCTGCAACTCCCTTTTTCATTGGGTTCACCACGGTTGTACACAGAGCTGTACCTCGTTTAGAGATGATCAATATGCAGTGCACGTAAAAGGAAGCATAGGTAGATCAGTACCATATGGGAAACTTGGCCCATTCAACATAAAGGTCTGCCGCTGCAGAACCCGCATATAATTACCTCGGGGCTCAGGTGGTGTGCCGTGATTACCAGTGGACACCCACGTTAGTATTTGGCACAATATTGGAATGAGATGGATAGCTGGGGAGATTCAAGATGGCCGTTGCTCGTGCGCAACAGTCAGCAGGACCTGCTAAAAACGCAGGCCCGCCAAAATTTCGCAAACTGAGCCCTCTGGACTCCTTCCCCACCCATGCCCAAGCATGCTACCCTTGACAGCAATGACCCCCACCAGACTGCCAGCTGCAACGCCCGCGTTCCGAGGCAGAAGGTAAAAGCACTTACACAAATGACAGAGTGCTGAGGCCAGTCAAACAAATAGTAATAAACAGATGTAAATATATAAGGAAACAGTAGGGACAGGTTAGGGGAAAACCAGGGAACAGAAATAAGTATAGGATAAATACATCAGTAGAAAAATTCCATTAATAAATACTAGGGATAAACAAAATAATCTGACCTGTGCCAAGGCTAGAGCAGCAAATAAAGGAGGAGGTGGGGTTATCAATGCCTTTTGTGTATCAACTAACTTTTTTGATTAGTTGATTTTGTTTCTGTGTTGCTGGAGATTTTAAGTAAAGAGCTATGCAAAAATTGAGAGCAAATGCTAAATTGGTCATTCCAACAAGCGCCATGTCCAGCTTCATGTTTCAACAATCAAAGAACAAAGCGTAGACCTCTTTCTCTCAGAGATTGCATCCATAATGTTATGGACTTAGAGACATCTGAAAGGCTTGAGAGCAGTTTACATCACAGGGGAAGACAATTTGGTTTAACACTTCTTGGGCCAACCGCCCATAGCTCTGGTAGAATCAATGCTGAGTGTTCGGGATGATCCCAAAATATAGACATTTTATTTACCGGTTATATCAATAGCCTGTTACAGTCTTTTCCATATTGCTAAAACATGTTTTCGTTCCGGCAGGTTGTCTAAAGGATATTGCTGAGGGCTGACACTCTAGGCCTCAATCTCATGGTGAATGAGCAGACTCTCTGGCTTTCAGACAGAATGGGCAGATCGTCGCAAGTTCAGGACGAATTGGCAGATTTGCATGTTCTCAACGTGGATGGAAACATTGTAAAAGTGAATGCTCCAATATTCAGATTGAATTTTTTTTAGATATTCGTGGAAAATTAGAGTTAAGTTTCAGAGTAAATGGGCAATTTCTCATAGTAAGTAAGAAGATTCTCAGAATATACAGTTTTTTTAATTTGATTTTTAAGGACAGTAACACTAAGATCATGTGACTTTCTGGGCTTTAAAGGAACAGTATAGCATTTGGAATACAAACATGCATTGCGAATGCTATAGTATCTTGCTTGCTGTGAGGCAGTCATCCCGAAGGAGTAAAAATGTTGACTGACTTCCCTTTTCTCCCTGAACACAGTGCTCTCCCTGGAGAGCACAGTGTCTCTCTAAAATCGCTTAAACATGAATACATTTTCGTAACATCTACATTTTGTGAGTATAAACGCGTCCAATCACATTGATAAACCACAGGGAGGACTGCAAGTTCTAAAACACTGTGCAGTCAGATAGATGACCTCCTATAATCTATACAAGCAGAATAGGTCAGCACTCAGAGATTCCCTTTAATAAAAATATAGATCAAGCTATTTCAATTGCAGAAAGGCAAGTGAAGTAAATCAGCTAACCGCTCTTGTTCCCTAGATGTCTAATCTGGGGTTAGTATTTTGATGCTTCCTTTTATCACAATTTTTTTTTTTTTTTTAATAAATATATATTTTAGAATTTTTTGCAACGGTACCTTCTTGCATTGTTCGAGTCTACAGCCTTTCATGATATGTCAAAGTGTAATTATTATATTACGCAGAGACGAGGACGGTGCATTCACCCTGAAATAGACTCTGGAGGTTCATTTTCAGGTTATCGTTCTAGATGCCTATTTACATCTCAGCGCCACAATAATCTTGTATAGCAGTGCTGTCCACTTTGCCAAATCCTATTGACCAGATAATATCTTGCCATCCAAACTTGACAGCTGTCACATAAAAACATAATCGAGGATGTAGCATAAAAAGAGACAGTTAACCATAGATTAACCCCTTAAGGACTGGACTGTTTTTGCGATGTTGTACATTTGCAACCAGGAATATTTTTACACTTTTCTGGTGTTTGTGTTTAGCTGTTATTTTCCGCTCTCTCATTTACTGTTCCCATACAAATTATATATTGTTTTTTTCAGGACAAAAGGGGCTTTCTTTACATACCATTATTTATATAATCTCATGTATTTTAATTTAAAAAAAATAAAAAAATATGATGAAAAATTGAAAAAAATACATGTTTTTGACTTTTACTTGAAAAATCTTTTACTCATCTACAAAAGCGAATGAAAAAAACAGCTAAATAGATTCAAAATTTTGTCCTGAGTTTAAAAATACCCAGTGTTTACATGCTTTTTTGCTTTTTTTTGCAAGTTATAGGGCTATAGGTACAAGTAGGATATGGCGGTTTCAAAACAAAATTTTTTAAATGTATCAATAGTGACATTGTAACACTATTATCTGTCATAAATCTCTGGAAAACACTCCACATGTATATATTTTTTTTAAAGTAGACAACCCAGGGTATTCATCTAAGGATATTTTGACACTTTCTATGCAGCCATTTTACCACAAGTCTTTGCCAAACTTTGCATAGATAGTTGTTTTTTTTGTTTTTTTCACATACATTGCAATTCAGGTATAAACTTACAGATCCTGTTATGTCTTGCTGCCAAACAACACGCCAATATGTGTTCAGCAACATCTCCTGAGTACAGTGATACCACCCATGCATAGGCTTGTCGGATTGTTTGGGGGCTAAAAGGCCACATTTGGCAGGTGCGCATATCCATTTTTCAACTTGGAATTTTGACATGTAGTCAACCTGCGCACATGTCCTATTTGGGACATTTGTAAGGCCGGCCAATGTATTTTACCCCCACCAAACCATATATTTTTGGAAAGTAGACACCCTAGGGTATTTCAAATGGTGGTTTTTTAACACTTTCCATGCACTAATTCTACCACCAGACATTGTCAAACATTTAGGTAGTCATTTTTTGTGTGTTTTTTTTCACACACATTGTACTTTAGGCATGAATTAACAAATCGTGTTATGTGTCACTGCCAAACAACACACCAATATGTGTTCAGCAACATCTCCTGAGTACAGTGATACCACCCATGCATAGGCTTGTCGGATTGTTTGGGAGCTAAAAGGCCACATTTGGCAGGTGCGCATATCCATTTTTCAACTTGGAATTTTGACATGTAGTCAACCTGCGCACATGTCCTATTTGGGACATTTGTAAGGCCGGCCAATGTATTTTACCCCCACCAAACCATATATTTTTGGAAAGTAGACACCCTAGGGTATTTCAAATGGTGGTTTTTTAACACTTTCCATGCACTAATTCTACCACCAGACATTGTCAAACATTTAGGTAGTCATTTTTTGTGTGTTTTTTTTCACACACATTGTACTTTAGGCATGAATTAACAAATCGTGTTATGTGTCACTGCCAAACAACACGCCAATATGTGTTCAGCAACATCTCCTGAGTACAGTGATACCACCCATGCATAGGCTTGTCGGATTGTTTGGGGGCTAAAAGGCCACATTTGGCAGGTGCGCATATCCATTTTTCAACTTGGAATTTTGACATGTAGTCAACCTGCGCACATGTCCTATTTGGGACATTTGTAAGGCCGGCCAATGTATTTTACCCCCACCAAACCATATATTTTTGGAAAGTAGACACCCTAGGGTATTTCAAATGGTGGTTTTTTAACACTTTCCATGCACTAATTCTACCACCAGACATTGTCAAACATTTAGGTAGTCATTTTTTGTGTGTTTTTTTTCACACACATTGTAATTTAGGCATGAATTAACAAATCGTGTTATGTGTCACTGCCAAACAACACGCCAATATGTGTTCAGCAACATCTCCTGAGTACAGTGATACCACCCATGCATAGGCTTGTCGGATTGTTTGGGGGCTAAAAGGCCACATTTGGCAGGTGCGCATATCCATTTTTCAACTTGGAATTTTGACATGTAGTAAACCAGCGCCCCTGTCCTATTTGGGCCAATGTATTTTACCCCCATCAAACCATATATTTTTGAAAAGTAGACAACTCAGGGTATTTTAAATGGTGGTAGTTTAATACTTTTCATGCAATAATTCTACCACCAGCCTTTGGCAAACTTTTGGGTAGTAATTTTCTTCATGTTTTTTACACATACATTGTACTTTAGGCATGAATTAACAGATCCTGTTATGTATCACTGCCAAACAACACCCCAATATGTGTTCAGCAACATCTCCTGAGTACAGTGACATCACCCATGCATAGGTTTGCTGGGTTGTTTGGGGGCTAAAAGGCCACATTCAAGACTTGTACATATCAGTTTTTCAACTTGATATATAGGTATGCTTGGCCTATCTTCAGTTTGGCATATTTTTGCATCCCCCCCGTTAATGTTTACTTTATAAAAATATAAACTTTCATGATGTTAACATTCCAGAGTATTGTATATGAGGTGTTTTCACATCCTTCCCCCAACCATTGTGCTAAACAAATTTCAGAGAACGTGCATGGTGGTAATTTTTTAATTCTGCTTTTTATGCACACGTCATCTGGTTTTGGCCAGCCAGTTATATGTTACTACCATAAAACTTTTTTAACCAAATGTGCAGGTATCAAATGCACCTTTAGCAGCATTCTCTAAACTAACTCCTGCAAAAAGAATCTAATTGGAGATTTGGGGGGAAGGAAACTGACTAACTAAAATTTGCTGTTTTCAAAAGAAAAAAAAACAGTGTCCTTTTCCTTTTTTATAACAGACCCAGCAACATTTCAGGGGATTTGGTTTTTTTTTGCAGTTGGCAGTATCTTAAAAATAAAATGTCTGGACTCCTTTGGCACCGTTGTTGGAACTTGACCATCTCCATAAATTATTGTGGAAATCAGCTTGAACTAAAATTGGAGAAAGGTGGTTCTTTCTGAATTCATTTTTTTTTAAAGAGTAAAAATTAATTATGTGTTGCTACTTGCATCAGGTAGATAGCCACCTTTTTATGCCAGGCTTTTGTCTTTCTTAAGATAAGATATGGCTGCATCAGCTGATCAGCCAAATCAACACCCCCCATGTGCCTGTTATAAGCCCTGATGCACACCGGTTTTGTCTGTACCCTGCCTCGGACAGTGACGTCTGACATGCCCTCGTTATGGATGGTTGTTAGCATGTGAACATCCTTCCTGTCCTTAAATTTTATTGCAAGCACTTTAGCTTTGTGCAGACCTTTACATTCACTTTTTTTTTTTTTTTTGGCCTCTATTAAAGGTCTGGGGAAATCCTTGGCATATCTTCTCACACTGCCACAGGCCAGTATCTAGAAACCCTAAAGAGTTTGAAACAAACAGACAATGCTATAAAAATTGTCCACATAAAGGTGGTAACCCTTATTGAACAAGTAAGTCAAAAACAAGTTTCCCGCTTGTCCCCAGAGAGTCAGTACAGCCAGGAGGGTCCAGTTGACCATCTTTCCCCTCATATATACGAAAGGCAAATGTATAGCCACTTTCGCTCTCGCACAGTTTGTAGAATTTTACGCCATACCTAAAGCGCTTTGAGAGGATGTATTGTTTGAATCCTAATCTCCCTTTATATTTCATTAACGATTCATCAATAGATACATTTTTTTGAGGAGTATAAACTTCAGTAAATTTGTGCTGAAGATGGTCTACCAGTGGGTGTATTTTATGAAGCCTATCATATTGGGTGTGATCTCTGCAGTGACAGAGTGTATTGTCATTGAAATGTAAGTATCTCAGCAGCAGCTCAAATCTTGTTCTAGACATGGTTTGAGAGTACACTCGACTAGAACAGATTGGGTTGGTGCTCCAGTAAGAGCAAATTGATGGCTTCTTTATAATCCCCATGAGAATTGTAAGAGCCCAGAATTTTTTAAGTTCAGCGACATCTGTGGGATGCCAAGCACACTCCTCCCTGACTGCATAGCTATCTGGATTGGTATCAATAAATTGGGTAGCATATAAATTAGTCTGGGGAGCAATCTCCTCCCACATGGTATCCCCTAAAAATAGCTCCATATATTGCATAGGGAGAAGTCATCCACATTGACATTAATGCCTGTGTTGGCACTAAAAGGGGTGATTTGGGGCTCAGCTAACTGTGGAGAAACCTGTTCCTCCTCCACATTCGGCGTAGCAGAGAAAGCACAGCTTCTTTTGCAGCCAGCTCACACACAGATGACATGTCAGAAAACTGACCTGGGTCAAAATCGGACGCAGTGTCAGTGGCGTCAGAGTCTGGCTAACACAGAGTTAAAAAACAGACTAAATGAGACTAAAACTTCTGTTAGCAGCAATCTGTAAACTAACTCCTGCAAAAAGAATCTAACTGGAGATTTGGGGGAAGGATACTGACTAACAGAAATTTGCTGCTTTCAAAATAAACAAAAAAAATAAATCAGGAACAAGTATTATAAAAATGTATTTTCTGTGTGGTAGACCTTAAAACATTCTCCAATGCACAGTCCAGGTTTTGTATGGCAATCGGGACAGTGAAAAGGGGTGTCTGTCCTTTTCCCTTTTTTATAACAGACCCGGCAACGTTTCTGGGGGTTTCTTTTTTTTGGTGTTGGCGGTATCTTAAAAATAAAATGTCTAGACGACTCTTGCACTGTCGTTGGAACTTGACCATCTCCATAAATTATTGTGGGAATCAGCTTGAGCTGAAATTGGAGATAGGTGGTTCTTCCTGGATTAATTTTTTTAAAAAGTAAAAATGAATTATGTGTTGCTACTTGCAACAGGTAGATAGCCACCTTTTTATACCAGGCTTTTGTCTTTCTTAAGATAAGATAAGGCTGCATCAGCTGATCAGCCAAATCAACACCCCCCATGTGCCTGTTATAAGCCCTGATGCACACCGGTTTTGTCTGTACCCTGCCTCGGACAGTGACGTCTGACATGCCCTCGTTATGGATGGTTGTTATCATGTGAACATCCTTCCTGTCCTTAAATTTTAGCGCAAGCAGTTCAGCCTTGCGCAGAGCTTTGCATTCCCCTTTTTTTAATTTGGCCTCTATGAGAGGTCTGGGAAAATCCTTGGCATTTCTTCTTACAGTGCCGCAGGCCAGTGTCTGTAAACTATAAAGAATTTTAAACAAGTGGACACTGCTGTAAAAATTGTCCACATAAAGGTGGTAACCCTTATTGAACAAAGGGTTCAGTAGGTCCCAAACAAGTTTCCCAGTTGTCCCCAGAGAGTCAGGACAGCCAGGAGGGTTCAGTTGAGCATCTTTCCCCTCGTATACACGGAAGGCAAATGTGTAGCCACTTTCGCTCTCGCAAAGTTTGTACACTTTAATGCCATACCTAGACCGCTTTGAGGGGATATATTGTTTGAACCCTAATCTCCCTTTGTATTTCATAAGGGATTCATCGATGGATAAAGTTTGTTGGGGAGTATAAACTTCAGAAAATCTGTTCTGAAGATGGTCTACCAGTGGGCGTATTTTATAAAGCCTATCATATTCAGGGTGATCTCTGGGGTGACAGAGCGTATTGTCGTTAAAATGTAAGTATCTGAGCAGCAGCTCATATCTTGGTCTAGGCATTGTTTGGGAGAATATAGGAGTCGAACAAATTGGGTTGGTGCTCCAGTAAGACCGGATTGATGGCTTTTTTATTATCCCCATGAGCATGGTAAGAGCCCAGAATGTTTTAAGTTCAGGGACATCTGTGGGATGCCAAGCATGCTCCCTGACTGTATAGCTACCTGGATTGGTCTCAATAAATTGGCTAGCGTATAAATTAGTCTGGGAAGCAATCTCCTCCCAGATGGTATCCCCTAAAAATAACTCCATATATTGTATAGGGGAGAAGTCAACCACATTCACATTAATGCCTGCGTTGGCACTAAAAGGGGGGATGTTGGGCTCAGCTAACTGTGGAGGTACCCAGTCCTCCTCCACATTCAGCGTAGCAGGGGAAGCACAGCTTCTTTTAGCAGCTGGCTCACTCACAGATGACATGTCACTAGACGTGCCGCTAAACTGACCTGGGTCAAAATCGGACGCAGTGTCAGTGGCGTCAGAGTCTGACGCCAAGAAGGCATATGCCTCCTCCAAGCTGTACATGCGCTGCATGTTTCACACCAACAGACTAAACTAACAAAATACTAAACACAATATTTTTTTTTTTTTTTTAAACACTAAAACAGACTAAAACAGACTAAAACAGTAATCCCTAAACTAACTCCTGTTAGAAGAATCTAATGGAGATTTGGGGGAAGGAAACTGACTGACTACGACAGGCTATGACAGACTATGACAGACTACGACAGACTAAAACAGACTAAAACAGACTAAGACAGTCTAAGACAGTCTAAGACAGTCTAAGACAGTCTAAGACAGTCTAAGACAGTCTAAGACAGTCTAAGACAGTCTAAGACAGTCTAAGACAGTCTAAGACAGTCTAAGACAGTCTAAGACAGTCTAAGACAGTCTAAGACAGTCTAAGACAGTCTAAGACACAGATTTTTTAAAATAAAGTTAACCCTTAAGGGCAAAAAAAAAAATACAGACAGTAAAAATGCACTGTCTGTAACAGATCTGGCAGGGAAGGGGTTAAAATAGGATTTTAATTAACTGAAGATACTTTTTATTTTTCACAGGAACAGCTGCTGCAACAAACTATCAGGATCTCTGTCTCTCTCCTCTCACAAAACGCTACAGAGAGGAGAGAGGCAGAGATCAGTGTCAAAGTGAGTGTTTGTAACACCCACTTTGACACCAGCCAATTGTGAGCGATCGCGGATCGCTCACATGCCGCAATTGGCTGTTACTATCTGCCTGGGATGCCGGGCAGATAGTAACAACGGGATTTCAGCGGAAGCGATCTCTGATCGCTCCCGCCGCCTGTTTTCCATTAGGACGGTTCAGGACCGTCCTCGGTCGGCAACGCAAAAATGCCGAGGACGGTCCTGAACCGTCATGCGTCCTTAAGGGGTTAAATATTAGGGTGTGCACCAAGAAAACATCTTGTAAACTTTACGCAAAAAGTGACCAATGAGACATACATTGGGCCGATTAGACAATTTTGACAATGCATTAATGCCTGGGTACACCCAATGCATATACACCTATGCATTTAGCAGAGTTTAAGTCATTTGATTCAGTTAACACAGTTTACATGATGAACAGTTCAAGCTTTCACACAACTGTGTTGCTGCGGTTGATCCAAAACATTAATATTCTATCAAGCAAAGTTTGAACCAATGATCCTCAGAGTATCTTACAAATGATAAAAGAAACACTCCAAGCGCCATAACACTTATTGTACGTACAGAAAAATTCTCTAAAAAAAAAAGGTTAATTTCAATAAAATAAATTGAATAATCCACTGAAACAGGATGAGGTGCCCCTTTGAAGTTAAAGGGACACTATAGTCAGTAGAACAACTACAGTTTATTGAATTTGTTCTGGTGAGTAGAATCATTACCTTCGGGCATTTTGCTGTAAGCTCTGTCTCTGTCAGAGAAAATGCAGCATTTACATTACAGCCTAGTGATAACGTCACTGGCCACTCCTCAGATGGCTGTTCGAGATCCTTCCTGGGTCATGGCTGCCTAAAATGCATCCAAACATTCAGTGTCTCCTCCCTCTGCATGCAGACACTGAACTTTCCTCATAGAGATTCATTGATTCAATTCATCTCTATGAGGAGATGCCGAATGGGCAGGGCTGTGTTTGACTTGTGCTGGATCTGCCTCTGTCAGTCTCAGCCAATCCTATGGGGAAGCATTGTGATTGAATCAGGCTACCACTTCTGATGAGGTCAGCAGACTGCTTTTTTTTCTGAGGCAAACAGCATGCAGATCTACAGCTTCAGGCTAGAATACAGTAAGATTTTGCTATATTTATGGAGGCATGAGGGGCCCAATGGGGCTATATGGTGGTGTTAACACTATAGGGTCAGGAATACATGTTTGTGTTCCTGACCCTATAGTGATCCTTTAAACTAAAATAAATAAATAGATCACTAATAAGAAGATATATACGCATGTAGTCATTGTGGGTTTATCTAAAAAGAGCTTGCGAAAGATGCAGTTCTTTTGACATCAGCCTTTTGTTCCCCAGATGAGACTTTCACTCTGTTGCCAGGGAAAACACCAGAGGCTTCTCCTTCAGAAGCCTCGGAATGTGTGCATATGTGCGCTGCACCTGTGGTCAGGAAGAACGCTGCTAAGAAGCTGTTGAGGAGTAATGGGAGAGAAGCTAGGCATGCTCAAGTAGAAAGGAAGAAAACCTCCTGGCTGTTAATCAGGCGTTTCTAATGGTAATGATAAAAGTGCAGATTTCTCAAAGAATTTGTAACAAATTAGTTAGGGGTTAACCAGATCTTAAATATAAAATGTTTAACTTACATCAAAAGAACACGTAAACTTTAAGGACCAAACTTCTGGAATAAAAGGGAATCATGACATGTCACATGTCCTTAGGGAGTTAAGGTTGCTAGGCCCTCCTCTTAAAATACAATGTAAATGTTTTGTGTGTGAAAAGTATATTGTAATTTTTTTACATTTTGTCAGGGGAGTATCTAAATTAAGCTTTCTTGTGATCCAGCGTTTGAACTGTTTCCTCGTACCAGCTGGAACCACCTCTTCTTAGGTCAATAAAGCTGGAGATCTCATTCACACTGAATACTTTTTATAGAGAATTATTAAGGTCCTATGGTGCAGGCAAGGGAATCAGTTCGTTCTACCAATTGGATGCTTCTCATAGAGAAACACTAATTGTGATTGGCTTCAACATGCTGGATGTGATGACGCCAAACCGAACAAGCTATTTTCAAGAGACTTCACGAGGAAGGTTCCTTGATGCCTGGCAAACGGAGATACAGTGGTTTTGGTACTCAGAGTGTGAAATAAAGTTGCACAAATACAAGGAAACAAAGGATTTCCCCTTCTGGAAGCTGTAACAATATGCCAAGCAGCTGATCTTTGAGTAAAGACAAGTTGTTTAACTGAATGTAACTGTTGAGCTGCCATCACGACACGGCAACACATTGTCAAACAGATTATAAACAAGAAATTTAGCACTCAGATTCCCCCCCCTCCCCCCCAAAATCCTCAAGGGTAGCTACATTTGTGGAGTGTTGCCGTCAGGTTTAAAATTCTCCAAGTACAGATTACATAGATCATTGCCTATTTATCAAATTGATGATCGCTTTAAATATGGACAATACACATTTATTTCTTTTTACAAAATCTGTATGATACTCAATTACTACTATGCATTTTGTTCTCTCTGCTCTTCTTTTATGTACATTTTGTAAGTTTAGTGGGAAATACAGTAAATGGAAAGAAAAACAATTATCTATACTTGGTACTGTACCAAATTGAAATCAGAACTGGAAAATTTAGGCAAAAATTTAGGATTTGGAAATATTTTACACTTTGGCTGTAGTAACACTTTGCCAATTTCAGCCTCTCTCTACAATACAATGATTGAAAAAAAATAAAATAAAAAAAAATTATATATATATATATTTATATTTTTTTATTATTATTATTTTTTCCCCTTGTGACTTGTAAGTGTGCCCCACAAATAATTTAACCTTTATCAACTTTAAAGTCAAACTAATGTATTGCAGAGCCCATAGCACACATGCACAGACAAAACATGTGATGTACTCACCAGTACTTGCTGCAATCGTGCTTACTGGGGTGAGGGAAAGAGCAACTGTCAATATCAGAAAATATCTGTTTTACCATTGTGTTTCAGCACTTCAATATGTGTCAACAATAGCATATTTCCCATGGGGTTCAAAGGAAATTATATATATTTTTAGGTATCTTACGTTCCTTTACAATTTAGAAAAAAATGGTGCAGATTCATCTGACATTGTTAAAGGCCATTTTGTTTCATGTTCTGATATCGCTTTCCAATTAAAGAAACACTAGGTCCCATAACAACTTTCATGGATTGAATTGGTTACGGGCCCTGGAGTCCATGGACACATGTTCACTATGAATAGGCTTACTCGCCATTTAGTAGAGATTATCAGTCCACAGGAGTCTGAAGCCCAGGCTTCAATGACAATATGGCCACATAACTCAGTGATTCCCTGAGAGCATCAGCTAAGCCCTCTCAGCCAATCACGGCATTAATCCCTGTAAAAAAAATAAATATATAAATGTTAAAACACACGGCAAAAAAAAAAAAATATAGATAGCTCTGCCTCCCCCATATTGTCATTGTAGGCCAGAATTTCTACTAAATGGTGAGTAAACCTATCAGCAGTAATGGGGGACCAGGCACCATAACCACTTTAATGTATAGAAGCAGTTATGGTGTGTTACTTGTCCTTTTAAGTAGCATATTTGATTGGGATACATTTTACTTAATTTAAACCCAATCTTAAGGTTACAGGTGTCCCCCACTGCCCCATATCACCCTCACACAGACATGCTTACAGTCAGATATTTATAACCTACTAGCGTTTGACTACCCCTCCTCCATCCCCCTTTTAATTATTAAACATACAATCACAGCTTTCTATTTTATTAACTACTAACAGTTAGGGTTTTAGGAACACATTGTATCACCCATATAGTGGCACTTAGGAACTCAGTATTATTCTACAAAAACTGAGTAATGCCTTATAAAAATCACATGAGAACATAACTGGGTAAATTTCATACAATGGTGTGCCAATCACAACATTTCTAATTGACTGTTTTGTAACAAAATATAATAAAATCACTACAAAGGCTTAACTTTTAAGAAGTCAAACTCAATGGCCTAGCGCTAAATAGTCACATGCACCACACACAAGGAATCATAAATGATTTAAGGATACACTTCGTAATGGAGTCTTGTAGGAGCACACAGATGAAAAAACATCCCACACCATTTAAGTATTTACTGGCCATTTAACAAATACACAGTACAAACTGAGTTGCATTACTTACCTGACCTTATTCTGGACCTGGTCATTCAGATATCTATGTGACAGGTTCACTTCAGTGATATCATCTAGTATAAGCATCGGCCTCACATTAATTTTATGCATTGATGTATGATCTACTTATTTATATTTCTTGACTTTATGAAATGAGGCGTTACCTCTAGTGCCATGTACAGAGAAATAGGACTCCTGTCACAGAAAGACCAAGTCAAAACTTGAGGAATAAACTGGTCCAACTACATTACTGGAAGCAGGGCATCAATTCTTGGTAAAACTCAAGAGTGAACGTAGAAACCATTTAAAAACTGGAGAAAGATGGACATTCAAGTACTTAAGGAGTGAAGCCAAAGTGAACAGTCGTAGGATTTAGTGGGAGAGACACAAGTAAATCTTATCACTAGACCATTGCCTAAAACAGTGGAAAGTTAAAGAGCGGCCATATTTATTAAACCCAGTTTTCGCATTGTTGACCCAACTGAAGAGTCATAATTACGGGAGAGACACGGCACAACAGAATCATTGAGAAAGACACGAAGAGGGAGTAAGATCAAGAAGAAATTGGATAGAAGGAGGGGAAACTAGAAAGAGGTTGGAAGACAGAAGGAGGAAGGGAGAGAACCGTTAGAAGACAGTAAGCAAGGGGTGGGCAGAGAAAGACATACTTCACCAGTCCCATATACATATTAATAGACGGGGAAACACCGCCTTAACAAGGGGTTCGGGAACAATAGGGGTTTATATATAAAACAGCAGCCGATTTACCCCCCCCCCCAAAGGGGGCAGTACAGTTCATAAAGGGTACGGGAATAGGGAAAGGAGAAATTAATCAGTCCTTCTTTTTATCTTCATCTGGTTTAGGTGGAGAAGTGTCTTCTGGTACAGGAGGAAGAGACGCAAGTCCTTCCTGGACAGGCAGGGGAACGGGTGTTTCTCCACTTGTCCCAAATTCATTTACTCTTGTTGGGTCCACTCTATAAATCCAACGCTGATACAGATAGATGAAGAAAACCACATCTGATAAAGAGAAAAATATTTAAAAAAATTTTTTTTTTTTTTTATTCAATCTGTAAACACAAAGGTAAACCCAGAAAAGAGTGCCATCAGTAAAATTTTAGGCAACAGGAGGAGGTAGTTGTGGCACCTGTGAGAAATGTCTCTCCACAAAAGGGGCTTTATCGTTCATAACACAGAAGAATCCATTTTAATATTTTCATTTAAAGGGGGTGGGGTTGTTCTGTTTTAGTTAGGTTTTAAGATATTTTAAAATAAATTTCATATAACAGAGTCATTTGCACAAACATTGCTTAAATCCTGCATATTAATGGAGAGCAAACCACAATTCACGGTTTTTAAATTAAGCCTCAAGTTTAATTGAGAAATTCCTGGATGGGAAGATCAGAGACTCACGTTCCCAAAGTCTACCAATACATAATCAAGTCGGTTGATTTACAAAGAATATAACCGGATGCTATTCTAAGGCTCTGAGTTGTTTATCAATTCAGTTCCAAACTCTCAGCCAAATTAAAAGCTCCAAAACAAATTCTGCACAATATCTGTAAGAAACGTAAAGGACTCACCATCTCGGAGGCACCCAATTCTATACATCATGGGCATCTTGATGACAAAAGCAAAGAGATCATCAATGAAGGTATTCAGTGCTTTGTAAGTCAACATCCTCCATGGGAGGTGGGCGACTGACTTCAGCTTGTAGTTAATGAATAGCTGTGGAGTCATTGTGATAAAACCTATGGGCGAGAAGACAAACATTTTAATAAGCTCATTTACTTAACCCACGGTATCTGGTGTCAACAGTGCATCAGACAGAAGAACGGACAAACAAATGATATATTATCTTAGATAATGCTCCTAAACAGTTTTCTTCTTGGCACAAAACAGAATCTTTAGCCATTCTGTTGTGAGTTCCATAAGCACAGGGATGTTCAAAATGAGCTAGTTAGAGCTATATTGATCTTGGTTTATCATGATTTCTGTGAAACAGTTGGAGAACACATGATAAACTTAAGAGAAAAAAACAAAACAAAAAAAAAACAAGAGATATTTGTCAGAGAACCCAATACATTAGTGAGATAGCTAGTGGGCGTGTGGCTAGGGCTGCAATCACAGTGATTAAACATTTAAAACAAAAGAGAATAAATCATAAATTCTGCAGGGACATAATCTATACGGCAACATTGCTACATTAAGTTAAAGTTGTTTTGGCTCTTAGAGTATCCCTTTAAAACGATTTTTCCAATAAATGTACAGAGAGTTTTAGAGCAGCAGCAAGTGTATATAGTTAAATAGAATGAACCATTTAACCCAGCTCTCAATATGTCATTCAGGTTGTAAATGGAGTTAATCCCAGTTTCTTATAACAGCTAGGTTTAATTCTCTAGCATTTAAATCCTAAAGAATAAATAAGGAAAACAATCCACGTAGATGAGCAACGAGAGACAATGTTTGAATTACTTTGCTAAACTTCACAGAAAATAACAAATGAGAAGGGCATAAAACGGCACACCTTTTCAAACTTACCAAATGTGAGAAGGAATCCGTACAACATGCTCAGTACAAACGAGTACCAGCCCTTGTGCTCCATATACAGCAAGCTGTACACCGAATAACATCCCAGAAGAGGATACAGCAGCCATGACAGGTATCGGAATGCCATCTGAGTAGATGTGACAGGGTTTAGTTATATAAAGTAGATTGACACAAACAAAAGTCTTAAAATAAGGAGCTGCAATTTCTTTAGTGTGTTATAGGCCACAACTTCAATTCCATAAGTAAATCGTCATTAAAGTTTGAAAAAAAAAAAAAAAAAACTATAAAAAGATCAACATTGATTCATTTTTAGTTACACATCAAATACATTTTAGATGCATACCAAATATTAGGACCAAATAGCTGAACTTTTCCAGTTCGACCATTGGGGCCTGAATTTCAGACAATTCAGCCATTACAGAATAACCCTGACCACCTCTAACTCAATGCATAGGAGATGTGATGCAAAACATCTACGTTTCTTATTAACATGTGTTATGGATGGTGGAGATGCATCCTTTCGGATAATTAAAGTGGGGAATATAGGTCTTTTCATTATTATTAGAATTCCTCATTGCAGGAACTTAAACTTCTTTCCAGGAGACAAGGAGCCATGGATTTGTAAAATACAAGCTGTAAATGGAGACTTTAAAAAAATATTTTGTTCAGGTTTCTAATTTTCATTAACTTTAGTTTGATTGCTTTCAAGATGTTCTACCTAGATACAGACCAAGCTGAACAATAGTATGTATTCGTTTTCTAAAGGCTCTAGCTTGAAATGAATAGAAGGAGGAGAATACTTACATCATCATAGATCTTCGTGGATGACGCTACATATGTGGACTTGTCCTTCATCGTTAATCTAGGAAAGATTCCTGCCACTTTGTTCTCTCTGTCCAGCTGTGGAAGAGTAAGAAGTAATTTTAAGAATGCTAGACAAGTGTTAGTTTATATTTCTGGAGGTCTCTGGTAGATATGGACATCAATTGCTTATCTGTGAGAAAGTAAGGAGAACCAGCACTCAACAACTCATCGTCATGAATAATTTCAGTGAAATGGAAAAATAAAACAAAAACAAGACAAAGTTTACCATCACTTTAACGAGTGTTTGGGAAGGACACATTTATTGGATGAAACTCACCTTGACATCCATGACCTTTGTTATCTTCCAGAAGTCTATGAGCAGACCGATGCCCACGCTAACTTGCACCACAAAGTTGGTCTCATTATCCAATATGTACAGCAAGACCACTAAAGACTGGAATACGCCAAAAATGACTGACCGCACAGACAGGCCTTCCAGTGACTGACGACTGTTCCAAAACTGGATGTCTGCAAGCCAAAAATCGAACCAGCGAATAAATGAAAAGGCAGTTATATAAGGACTGTATCTTCAGATAGAAATATAATCTGTACACAACCACACCCATGTCTTCCTACATATGATAACATGACCCTTCAATGTTTTTCCAATTAAATTATCACACAGCACTCACTAAATGTGTGTTTCATTCCTCACTACCTTACCATTCTTGAAGGCAAGGAACTCAAAAATGCTGTGAACAATGGACACTGTGATGGTCAGTGCAAGTAGATAGGGATTGGTCTCCAAAAGTGCCACCTGAAAATGTTAGAAAGAACAAAATAAAATAAAAGGTTATGTGGTTGTAAGGAGCAGTATGGGACATGATGATCAAAGTGGATGTAATTTTGTATTTTAGTCTAAATTACACAGGAGAGAACTTAATCCTAAATTATGAATATACCCATCTTAAAATAAAATGACATGAGAATAGTTACATCTCTGAAAAGTACATCATGTAAACTGATTAAAAAACTGAAAACTCCCTATAAATTTGTATTAACGGGATAATCTAAGCACCCAATGAAGTGGTGTGGGTGCAGTGCCTTTGTCATTTTAGTCCTGCAATGTAAAACACTGCCATTTAGAAGATACAGCAAGGTTTCCATTGCAGGGCTAAAAACACCTCTAATCGGTATCTTCTTGAGAGTCAGACTTGGCTCCCAACATTAACTTCCTCAAATGCTTCTCATAGGGAGCACGTGATTGGAATATTGGAGGAGCACAAAGATGGCCGTGCACACGCTTCTCGTCCCCACCGAGGAGCACTGAATTGGACGAGAAGTCGAAGAGTCAGCGTGATGTTGTGGGAGGCTGATTGGGCAGCTCCAGTAAACTCTTCTTAATGCTGGAAAAAAGTTAAGTAATACCCTCTTTGAAAATTAGATTTAAAGAGGGAAGAAGCTAAATGGTGAGGCGAACACTATAGTGGGAAGGGAATATAAGTTTGTTTTCCTAACCCTATGGTGTTCCATTAACTTTTTTTTTTTTTTTTTAAACCTCTTTGGTGCTACTCTTTCTTTGAAATGAATATTAAAGATTAACCTGACAATCCAGTTTAGTCCTGACACAACCAGGGAACACATTGCATTGAAGGAGGAGAAACAGAAAACATTTTTTTGTTTCTCCTACTCTTTCTATGCTAAGTGTTTTTAAATAGGATAAGATGGTAAAACACGAACGAGTTAAATATAGACATGTGCATTTCTACCTTTCATTTTTCCAGGCATCTCAAGCATATATTTGTTAACAGAAGAGACTAGAATGTGTCTTCTCAGTGATATAGTCGTGCTTCCATGGCATTTGAAGTTCTATAACGGGAATGTCAAGTCCTGCCCTCTCCGATGTTTTTGAGCTACAACGCTTTTAACCAACAGGTTACGCTTGGCAGAATGTACCAGGATTTGAGCACAGTTTAAATTGCCTGCCCCATAGCGTGAGTTAGGATTACAGTTTTCCCTAAAGAATTACTTAACACACAGCTTTCTAAATTTCTAAGCATTTTTCTTAAATATTTGAAAATTGGAAGAAAAAAAGAAAGAGAAAAAAAAAAAAAAAAAGTAGCAGCCATATCTGCAGCTTCCTTGCTATACACAAAATTAGTCAAAAGAACCACTTAGATACCTACAGCAGCCTGACGTTAATCTCAACATTACCAGTATTTTATGTGGAGCACAGATTACCCTATGCCATCATCATGAATCTTAAAACGGTTGTCCAAAGCTTTGAAACCACTCCAGGTTAATGAACTGGTTTTGGTGTATAGATCATGCCCCGGCAGTCTCAATACTCAATCTTCTGTTATTTAGGAAATAAAAGACTTTCTGCAGACCCAGCCATGCCCTCCCTGGCTGTCAGTCACAGAGCCTCCCTTCACACTTCTTGAAAAGATGTATCATTTTTATCTATATCTTGGGCTCACACTTGAATTCACCCAAGCCATGCAGAGATCATCCCAGGCGTTCCTGTATCATTTTATATATCTTTGAAAAAAGAAAAAAAAAACGTTCCCTTTATCTGTTTTTTAAAGTGTTTTTTTTTTGTGTGTGGCTGCTTGCTGGTCACTTGACTCACTCTGTAGAATTAGTTTTTTGTTTTTAAGATATTTCTCTTTCATTTAACCCAGAAAAGACAAACAGGTAGAGGACATGTGGCAATATTTCAACCCTCTCAATTGTCTTTAAAAAAATTCTCCCACATTTTACAAACCCGTTGCAATTTATTCTCACCTTTACGGAGTCCTGCTCCTCATCGGACTGCTCATAGAGGTCCTCCCCCAGAAAATTCCAAGGGCTGCGGGAACTCTGCGCAGCATACAGCTGCCATCGCCATAAGGATAGTGGACAGAATGATAACCGCAGGGGCAAAGTTGTAACGCTGGAATTTACAGGCATATAATCCTTCTGTAGATTCCAATAATCATTAAAATACAATATCGGATAATAATCACCACTAACCGCATCAAATTTCACATCTGTGGAGGACATAAGACAAAAGCAGGTTAAGGCCAAACATACAACATTACATTGTTGTGATAATGTTCCCTGAATGAGATAAGATCAAATCAGGTGATTTAGAAGACTATAAGGTGAGTGATACCAAGCTCAGCTTTTACCTGTAAGAATCACTTAGATTATTACTTAAAGGGCTTAAAGTTGCCCAGTTTTGATACCAGCTATGATATGATAATTTCCTCCCGGATTGGTCAAACAGAATCCACTAACAATATAATGATTAAATCAGATGATATAAAAGATTTGGAAAAGTATAACATGGAAACTTACATTGGTCCAGAGGTGGAGGTACACTGCCCTGGACCCACGGAGTGTGGTCATCAACTATGTTTATTGTTAAATTTGGATGCCAATGTGAGATGATCTCGATAGGACCGTAGTCCTCCGCTCTCTGAAAGGAGACACACAAGCAGTGGGAAAGTTAAACTTTGTTATTACAGGAGAACACAAAGCAAGATGAGGAGTATGAGTTCATGGAAAACATGTCAAAAATCTCACCTTAATCATTTCTGGATCGGCCTCAGTCTCTCCTGTCAGAAGGTTTTTGGTCTTGAGAAATCGGCGACGTTTAAATTTGTTTAGCACTGCAAGAGGAAAAAGTACATGACTGAGGAGAATAAAATGAAAGAATTGGGAAAGAGGAGATTGGCAGGGATGCGCAAAATAAAGAGCGGGGGGAGGAGGGAAGATAGTAAAACATCCTTACTGCGAGACGTATGCACAGTGGCCAGTCTCCTGTGGTGAGCCTTCTGACTTGGGTCTGGGTGAAAGCCACTCTTCGTTAAATACACATGGATGTAGAAGGAACCATTATTCTGGACGCCCTGCATCAGATAAAACAACACATTCAAACCAACACCCCTGTTTCCAATTTCACTATGATCCGCTGGCTATAATCTTCTAAGTCTAGATACATGGTTTCTAAGAAGATAACTGGCTTATAAATTTAAACATTAAAAATGAAAACATCCAGTAAATCAATTCAAATCTGATACTGAATTTTCTCTCCCCAATACTTCCTTTCACTGGCAGTCCTATACAGAAGCTGAAGATTGTGCCACAGACATTGCATAGTGTGCACTTAGGAGTGGATTATGCATTAGGGATAAAACAACTCACTATTCATTAAGCTGTGCACACTGTAAAGACATTATTAGGCCAGGCACACACTTATACCGGTTTTGGACATAGCGTTACCCTCAATATGACCCCCATATTAGCATAAAGGTAATCTCCCAAACGCCCCTACTCGCAACGGGTGAGGGCTAAATGTAAATCCACCCCTCCCCTCCCCCCCCCAAATGCTCTGATAGGCTCACTATTTACCTATCAGAGCACTATTATTAGTTGACTTAAACTAACCAACCAATCAGCGCACGCAAAAAAGGTGATGTCCCCTGTTTAGTTGAATAGCCCCCACTTGCTGAGCATGGGTGGGGGCGGGACACTATGTAAAACTAGAGCAGATAAACATTTTTTTTTTATAAAGAACAGATCCTGAGAGAGGAAGAGAAAGCGATTAATGAAAGGTAAGTTCGGCATGACAGTGCCGCTTTAATTTTCATGAGTACTGGTAGGGACTTTTTTTGTTTTGTTTTTTTTTTTAACACCAGGGTGATTTTCTGCATTGGAGAAGCAAAGATGAGGAGAATCTCTGAAAAACAAAACTATCCCAAGAAGACAATGTGGACATGGAAACTAAAGACCATATTTGGGAAAGGCTCTATGGGAGTGAACTGTCCCCCAGGGACGTATCTTACACAAGGCAAACAAGGAGTCTTTGCAGGGGGCAGCAAAACGCCCAGGCAGATCCCTTGCTTTCCTTGTTTCCCCCCTCCCCCCCGAGGCTGGCAGTGGGCAGCGAGGGGGCATACTCACCTGAGCTCTTCCTGCTCAGCTCCCTCTGCACCGATTAATGAAGCCTGGAGCCGGAATAGGATGTAAACCGGCTCCCGGCATCACTAAGCGGCGTGCGAACTGAGCAGGAAAATCAGAGCTCCCTCGCCGCCTACTCTGCCTGCCCACCCAGCAGCCCTAATGGACAGGTAAGTTATTCACTCCAGCTCTCCCTGGGTGGATTTAACCAAAAAAAAAATTTTTTTTTTTTTTTACATTTGTGTGTCGGTGAGTGAATGAGAGCGTGTGCGTGTGTCGGTGAGTGAATGAGAGCGTGTGCGTGTGTCGGTGAGTGAATGAGAGCGTGTGCGTGTGTCGGTGAGTGAATGAGAGCGTGTGCGTGCGGTGAGTGAATGAGAGCGTGTGCGTGCGTGTGTGAATGAGCGTGTGTGCGTGAATGAGAGCGTGTGCGTGCGTGCGTGAGTGAATGAGAGCAGTGTGCGTGCGTGCGTGAGTGAGTGAATGAGAGCAGTGTGCGAGTGCGTGAATGAATGAGAGCGCGCGAATGAGAGCGAGCGCGCTTGAACGAATGAAAGTGAGCGCGCGTCAGTCAGTGCGTGCGCCTGCCAGTGAGAGAGCGCGCGCGCCTGCCAGTGAGAGAGCGCGCGCGCCTGCCAGTGAGAGAGAGCGCGCGCCTGCCAGTGAGAGAGCGCGCGCGCCTGCCAGTGAGAGAGCGCGCGCGCCTGCCAGTGAGAGAGCGCGCGCGCCTGCCAGTGAGAGAGCGCGCGCGCCTGCCAGTGAGAGAGCGCGCGCGCCTGCCAGTGAGTACGCATCACACACTCACTGATAGATGCATACAAAGTGTGGCCACTACTGGAAGGGGTGGGGAAAACTTAAATTAAAGGGTGGGGTGGGGTGGGGGGGTGCGCCCAAAAATCCTAAATACACCACTACTGTCCCCACTGCTGCAATGGGTTAAAATTCACTATACAAGGACTTTGCCAACCTTCTAATAAAGAACATGCTTTAGGATTTCTAAACTCGTGACCACAAGATTGGTTTACAAGTAAGAATTTGATACAGCTAAATAAGGAAGGTAAATAAAGAACCAACATAAACTAATGAGAATATAAAAAGAAATAAAATGATGTGGTTGGATAATGGCAGGTATGTCATTATCTGTAGATTAGAAACCCCTCTGGTGGGAAAGGATTTACCTCTGGAATGACAACCTCAGAGTTTTGCTCGTAACAGCCATCTCCATTCTCCCCGCTGCTCCAGTCTCCATACACCAAATCCCTCTGCTCCCAAATAAGAGCCGTCGTGGAGTTAAATTCTGTGAAGACCTCACTCTCCGAGAGGAACACATGAAGGTCCTGAAAGTTAAAGAGGGTGGTTCATTGTAGTGACACTACAGCAATGTCCCCAATCCTAGTAAACGGCATGCCCTTCTGCCCACCCCATAACTATGACCAATACAGACATACCATGAGAGTATCCCGGGGGAAAAGGTTGCGACTTGGAGGTCGTGGTGTTCCAGTTGTTCCAGGAGTTTGGTCTTGTGAAACAGATCCTCTTCGAAACCAGCTGCTGATGGCCCATATTATGAAAATTCTACAAAGGGGAGAGAAACTAGCATAGTAAGCAAAACTGAAGTAAAAGTAACTGCAGGATGGGTAAATCAGACACATTTTAGAAACAAACCGCTAATATGTGACAAGAAGCAGCCAAATTGGAGTAAAACAAATAAAATAAAAATATAATAAATCATGATTAGTATATTATTTCCCCTTTCTCTATTCTGCCCTCTAAATACTACATTGCGGTGGTAAACCATACTACAATTTAAAAAAAAATAAAAAAAATTTAAAGTACAAACTACAAGCTATGGTTTATTTCATTTTTACTCTTGTTTTGAACTCGATCTTTTTGTTTGTATCTGGCATCCTAATTAATACAGTGCACCACTGCTATTTTCCTACACTAATTATGCACAGTCTCTCCACTCTGTAATTGCTACCTGCAAATTTCACACACATGAAGAAAATAAATAAAATAAAGCACAAAACACCAAACCAACACATCCTAAGAGGATCCAGTATTTCAAATCACGGGCCGCCACAGAGATGCAAATGCAAACTCTCTTAAAAACAACAGACCGATTAGTACAAAGTATTACAGAGGCCTCCATAAAGAATGAAGACACTTTAACATGGGATTCTGTGGGGAAAATCCCATGCAAAGATAATGAAAAAGAATAATGTCATTAAAACATTTTATTTAAAGAGGCAAACCAAGTTAGCCCAAATTTGTTGGGGCAGAGGTTTACCTCATTTAACATCCAACTATGATAATGCTCCCTAAAAAACTGCTAATTCAGGATAATCCTGTCCTTACACACATATACGTTTTTTAAATACATTTTTCCTAAACAACCTACTTTTTTACATTTCTATCTTTTCTCTCCGTAATTACACATTACATATATTTATAAACACATTTATAACCCACTTGAAAGTCAATAAACACAAACCTTTAACAAAGATCTTGACATGACAAGTTACCCATGAATAAATTACTCTGCTGGATAGGGTTGGATGCTTGGTGATTGGATATAGCATGTTTTCATCAAAATAATATTTTTATTTTTTATTACTACAGTCATTTGGAAAAGGACCCCATCCACATGGCGTGTTCACCTTTTCCAATTCCATCCGTTAGGAATTTGTCAGACCTCGTGTCTTTTTTTTTGGGCAGCCACAGGCACAGGTGCAGTAAATGCAATGAACCAGAGGTTAAGATCCTTGTAGCTGGAGTGGTCCCACGATGACATGAATATTATCGTTAATAGGTAACACATTCCACAGAGCTTTAGAATTGTAAGAAGGTGTTACAAACCAGCAGGTAATTACCTAAATATTGTGATCTAGTCACAGATCCTCTAGTGTTAATTGCAGCTAAATCTACAATATAGCTCACGAAGTTGGAAAGACTGTTACTCTGCTTGCAATATTGTTTTGAACTGGCTTATGGAAAGACACCATCCTAACAAAAAGTGTAGAATTAAATCTCTCTTACTCACCTGAATGCCACCCCTTTAATCACCTGCCACGCGTTAGGGGGAGGGGGTTGCTGTGGCTGCTGTTGGTTCTGCTGATCGGGCGCTACGGCAGCTTCGGTTCCGACTGAACCATTGAGGCTGGTCTGTAAGGAAAAATAAAATGTTACTCATGTTGATGGCTCCAAAATCAAAGTTTAAAGAGCAGAATTGTGACCAGCAGAATATGAAACAAATAGTAACCCAACAGTCAAAGCACAGCTAGTTTGGAGAACTTTCAGTATTACCATGGTTTCCTGAACACATATCACTTTTACATACTGATGCGGAGCACATGGAAAGTTCTACACTTTGCATGTAGAAATGATATGCCGCAAGAAGGAAATCAAGTCAATTATCAGGGAGAATTCTCCCGGCATACAAATTCTTCAAATAGCAGGACAGCACTTTTCATGTGCCTTCTATCAATAAGTGCAAGAAAACACAGGATCTAGCCACCTTACCACTATGTCTACCAACTAATATTTCAGTTGATTTTATGAATGGCACTGAAAATGAAATTGTGTTGGTTTTGCCTTCTCAATAGCTATACACAAGGCAAAGCACTCCCTTATTTAAGATACGAGCTGATGAATATAATTTTAGGTGATATGACAAAACTGTAGAAGTCAAAACATAAAAAAAATTTAAAAAAAGTTTGAACCAGGCATGAGTTTCTCTTTAAAACATGTGTACTTTAGATTAAAAGCCACCCCCTAACCTAGGTTCTCCACTCCTCAAGTATCAAACCAACTGAAATCTAATCGACGCCTCTGAAAACAGGTTAAACAATGTATAATTAATTAACGGATGGAAATCAGGTCACAAGTCAGTGAAAGAGCGAGAAGAGTTACTTGGTTGTATGAAGAAAATAAAGTATAGCATTGCCCAGAAGGAAAATATATGTTCCAAGTACCCTGGTAATGCTCAGGTATATCTGAAAAACAAACAATGAGTACTTCTGCATTAGTAATAGAGTGCTAGAGACTCCCATTTGTGGTACAACAGACAACTAGCACCATAACCACTAAAAGTGCGTGGCAGAGTGCTTAGACTACCTCTTTAATTCTGCCTCATTGAACTCTCCTCTTCACAAGAAATATATGTTTTGTAGCAGTTTAGGGAAGTTCAACATGCCAAGTCTCTTCCTGGGGGAATATTCTCAAATTCCCAATAAGTGACCTTTTAAATATTACAGAACATGTCATTATCAAAGTCAGAGGTTACTATACTACAAAGAAAGAAAAAAATAAAATATACTATTGGCGGTTGCCAATACAAATAAAACAACAATGCATTCTCTGTTGCTTGACGTTAATAGCATTTAAATGGTATATGTAATAGTTACACGCTAAATAAACTTCCACTCTCCAAGTAGGTTAGTGAGGGAATTAAAGTGGAACTACCAGTTTTAACAGTTAGATACCGGGGCCTCCCTCTTCCCTTTAAATAATGTGGTTACATCTAATCTAGCGGTGAGATGATCTCCTGGCTTCAGCTCAATTCTGCACCCAGGAGAACCCCACTGGTGTGCAACTCGGACCAATCCAATGTTTCTCACAGAGAACCTCTGGGGTCCTAAGACCCCACAGCAATCATCTCACTGCAATTATAGAATGCTTCGTTGTAGTTCTGTTCAAGCCAGTGCACAAAATTGAGTAAAGAAATACACTCTGCCATGTCACCTAGGTCATTTATAAATGTGGTGATTTCTCTTAAAATCAGCACTTTTATTAAGTGTGCAAAGTGGACACACTGAGAATAACCCTTAGTGCACTTCAGAAAGCGGAAGTATTTCACAGTGTTATGTTAACTGGGTATATAAAACACTTTCTGCCTCAGAACATGTGCCCAGGGCAAGGTCATCTCCCCCCGTGATGCTTCAAGTGCTCGCTTGCATGCGCGGGCATTTGAGAAATGGCAAAAAGCACATGTAATATTCTATATATTTCCACAAGGCTAATAGGGGGTCAAAATCAAATGCATGGTGGGCTCTGCCTGGGCCAGAACAGCCAAATCCTACAATATAATAAATACTCTTCAGTTTATATTTTTCTTTTAATAATACAACACATAGAATGTGAATAAACTTCTGGAAGTTGCATGGCACATATGTCATGATTTAATAAAAAAAGATCACTGGACACATAAAAGGAACAACATTTGTAAAAATTGGTATTTTCAGATTGTCTAATTGTGGTCACCAAAAACAAACAAAAAAGTATACATTTGCAGAAAGTAGACGGTACTCTTACACTAATCACCAATGTCAGCCAAAACTGGCAATCTATTCTGTGATATAAGCACATACCATAGACCATTTAAGGACTTTGCGCTAAACTGAATTGTCTGGAACAGTCCAGTGAATATAAAAATTTACGTCAATAAGGTTAGCATAGTTAGAAAATGCTCTAATTTTGAGATTTTATATCCCCCTATTTGGCCTAGAATTTCAAATTTCCTGGACAATAGCAAAAAAATTAATGGCTTACTGAAGAAAACAGTTTATGCTCAGCAATATATAACATTATAATATAGTCAAGCCCTATGGAATAAGTTAGCTCTGTATAAATGCCAATAATAGTGCCGGGGGGCCTGACTGCCAAGAGAGAAAGTTGCATGGTGGCAGTGCTCCTCACAATATACTTCATAAAAGTCACCTTTTGGTTGATTTTTCTTCAACAATGCTAACACTGACTCGACTGAGGATCATTCTGCCACACTCAGGGTTGAATTTGAGATAGATTTTCCAGATATCCCAGCGGCAGATTCATCTGCGGCCTGCTGGGCGGCTCAGGACAGGGGAAGCGGCTGGTCCCTTGTTCGGAGGTGTCCCACTATCGTCTGGGCTCCCCCTTTGGGCCAGTGGGGGGTTATCCCGGCTTACACTGACCAATCCATCTTCTCACATAGCTGACTCCTGAAGTTATAACTATAAAAAATGACAGCACTTACCCGAACGCTACACTAAGGTTGCCAATTAGGACATCTTACAGACATTTGACCGTTGGCGCAGATCCTTTTGGCTAAGACGTTCTACCCACTCCGCATCTAATGTGTCTCGACCTTACCCCTTGGCGGCCCAACTCCCAAGTGCCCGGAGAGTCCTGAGGCCTCCATTAACAGCAACCTGCCCACACGATGGCGCTGGATGGGTGAGGGAGACTTTCTTCAGGTTGCAGGCACGTCGGGTCTCTAGACTCCTGCACAGTCCCACACTTGGAAGACCTTGAAGCAGCAGCTCAAAGGCCGAACCGATCGACATACCACACTACCTGAGGAGATTTGGAACGCCTGGTGCGCTGGGACGGGAGAACAGAGTGCCATTGCCTGTAGTAGGGCCTGGAGGCAGGTTGGCACTTGCCTGAATTTGCAGGAGACGGACATTGTGAGAGCGAGGCGGCAGACTCCATCCAGCGAGTGACCACTGGGGTTCTCGAGTGTTGCCCTAAGGGGAATTGGATAGGCTTTAGAGACTCTGCATAAAGTTTATTTTTGGTGATTAAGCTTTCTCTTTTTGACATTTGTTATTTAATTAGTGCTGTTAACAGGCCATTGATGACCTCTATTGCCAGTGAGATCTACTCTTGTATGATTGACTGTCAGTTTTATTCTCTATACTTCTGCATATCTAGCTACGTACCTCATGCACCCTATACTATAAAAAGTGCAGTCTCATCGACATTTTTAAATGTATTCGTAACCTGTTTATTGATGCAATTCTCTTGCTAAAATGTCTGAGCATATTTGTCAGTTTTACCACGCACGTTAAAAATAAAGAATGTCCGCAGAGCAATAGCAACGGCATGGCTTTCAATTGGGGGTCCGGAATTTCGAGGCATGATATCCAGGATAAGAGAATGCAGAAACATGGACGACCTGACGGCAAGGATAAAGGGGACGACAGTAACTTTCCAGAAAATTTGGGACAATAGTATAGTGGGCTCAAGTTGAGACTAACAGGGATCGGAAAGTGATAAAGTTGGAGACTAGCAACAAAGAACCTTCATGGCGAACTAGATTCTGAAGGCCCCATTCCTTCCCTGCCCCCCTCATCTTTTATCTCACTTCCCCTCTCTTTCTTCTCTATTTCTTTGCCATTTCTCCTTTTCTCTTCTCATATATCCTCGTACCCCCTTTTTTTTTTTTTTTCCCCCTTGGTTTACAGGGGTTGTGTTTTTTCTTTTTCCGTTTTTCTCACCCAGGCATGATTACACAGTCGGAGAAACGAGGATGCCTAAAGACAAACCTGGCCTGTGAAAAGCTAGGGCTCCTTCTTTAACTAAATTGCCAATTGCCTGGATTAAAAATAAAATCCTCGGTAGGAGGCAAGGCACAATGGGATTAAAAAGAGCCTTGTATTGTAAGCTCATATTACATATTGTATTTCCAAGAATGTTTTCTCAAATATTGACTTCTGCGCAAGCCCAAAAGTTGAACTGTACTTGCTGTACTTATCGAATGAAAAAGAATTTTAAAAAATAAAAATAAAGAATGTCCAAAAAAAATTAAATAAAAAAAAAATTATGGCACCAACTTATTCCGCAGAGCTTTACAATATTATAAAGTGGAAAATTTAACAATAAATGAGACTAATACAAAAATGTTACAGGAACAATAAGTTAATGAGGACACTGCTCAAACAAGTTTACAATCTAGATCTCCCTAATTTACAACTGATTTGGGATGTGACATGGCCACTGCTCATTTCAGCTGGCATACTGCCAATTCAGACAGGCTGGTCATCCTGTGCCTTCATTGCAAAGAAACAGTAAGCCTCACGCACATTTAAATCATCCTGTTATGGATGTCCAAAGAGGATCTCCAGTATATTTCAGTGAGTATTTGGTGCGTTTCATTTATTTATTTTTAATGAGAAGAAAAAAAAATAAATTGTGCAATTTTATTGTGAAGCATTACAGATCTGATGTGTCCTAGTACTGTTAATGCACCAATAATCCCCTAATATAGAGAAAGCAAAAAGTCACAAGGTCAATTTAAATACATCATAATTCCGACACGACTTTTGGCACATGTTCTAGTGACACTAACTGCGTCACTCTATTGACCTGCATCAAACTTCTCATGTAGTCGCATATGACTCAAGAAAAAAAAAAGTTAAAAAAAAAAAGTAAAAAAAATGATATCTTCATATTAAATACAAAAATATAACTTCCTAAAATTAACTTCCTTTACATTTATTATATAGAACGTCACAAAACCCAAAACTACCTGACAATTTCCCCTCAATGACACAATTTACCAACTAAACAAAGCCACAAATTAAACCCTACATGTTTAGGGGGTTAGTCAAACCATCATCTATACAGCAACAGTGTCGACACTTCACTTTCCTTTATTTTCTTACTAAGAGTTTAAGTCATGCGTGAAATAACTTAGTGCCACTTTGAGAGCCAAATTGCTAGCAATGAAGAGAAAGAATTTTAGGGAACCATGGGTGGTTATTTAGGAGATCACCTTGCGTGGTAAGAATTATGGGTTGACTGTGCGTGGCAGTTTCAGTTCAGGATGTGATTGCTGTGCATTGGACGTCACTTACCGCACACGTGCATCATGGATAAAATTGCAGGAGGCAGAGTGGCAGCACCACTGAGGGTGCCTCAAAGCTGGGAAAAAAGTTGATAAAAAACAACTTTTTTTTTTTAATGCAGCTGGGGGTGGGCCCTCTAGTCTAAATAGGGACTAAGGCAAATTAGCGTTAGGAAACAGGTTTGTATTCCTATGCTATAGTGTCCCATTAAACTGTCTCTATCGACACCTAGACCCGTTCATCTCAATGAAGTGGTCTAGTGCTATGCCCCTATGGTTTTAACCCTAAACACTAAAGGCACTCCCCACTCCAATAGTTAAGCTAAACTGAGCAACTCAAATCAGATGTTGTAGATTTGCCACGCATGCAAAATAGCCTCCCAATGGTTTCTTATGGGGAAACATTGGACTGGCTGAGATAATCAACATTGATGACTTAAGCCAAAGAGGCAGAGCTGCAGGATGAAGACTGTAATAGTGATTGCTGAAAAGTAGGTAAATCTCATGTTAAACCCTCTCCCGACTGGAAGGAAATAAAAATATGCAGTTAAAAACCAGAGCAGTAGGAATATAAGTTTGTATTCCTAAAGCTATGGTGTTCCTTTAAAGCATAGATGTATATAAATAGCCAGATCCGTAGAGGATACATTGTAACTAAGACCACACTTGTAAACACAGCATCAATACACATACAGAGCACGCCGTCTCCATTGAACTAATTGAAAGCTTTTAAACACAATACATTAAATATGCATTAATTGTTCTGCTTTCAATGGAGCTACCATTAGATTGAATTTTGTTAAAAATCATTACTGTGGTAACATCGTTAAAGCATGGTATTCATGGAGAGTTAACAATAACCTTGCAATGATACAGACAGAATAGGAAAATTATTTTGTCTATTTGAGTTTCATTCTGCAATTATGTTTTTATCTCCACACCAAACGGTTTAGTGATTTCCTACAAAGTTATTCTGTGTCAAACACCGACTCTCAAAATATGTTAAAAACCTGGAAAGAATCAGCTTAAGGAGTCCACAGCTTCACTTAAAGGGTTCCTTTAAGCACTATAACTACTTCACTGATTTGCAGTGGTCATGGTGCCTGCAGTCTGTGTGCGCAGCGTTCTGCTATGAAGTATAACTCCACCTAAGGCAACATCATTGGGGTGTAATTAACCAGCCAGAACGTTCCAGTCTGGCTAGTGTCAGCTTGACATCATGTCCCTCTCCATTTTGGCTATGTCCTACCCTCAAACCGTCCCCCCTAACAGGAGCGATGTCAGTAGTGGAGGATCAGGCTGAGGGAGAACTTGGCCTTGGCACTGGAAAGGAAGGTGCTGCTCTGACGAAAAACAGCTTTTTCTTAGAACACTGTTTTTCTGTTGGAGTAACCCTTTATAAGGAATGTGAATGCCTTAAATCTGCTGCTGGCAAATAGGAAAGCAGCTGCCTGATACTGAACACTGATCATGTAACAATTGCAGGATTAATACAGAAAGCCGCTCAGATGGAATAAGTATCACGGATAAAGCCTTTCTTCCGCAACTAGAAAATTCTGCAAACGAGAGATCGAGTACAAGATAAAGATACAATTTTTGTTAGTTGTTCCTTTTTTCCAGCATTTCCAAGTTTAATTATACAAGAGTTAAAATCTGTGATCTTTGAAGCTGCTGTTTAGTGAATTGGCTCCATACCCATAAAAGGTAAGCATGTCCAGGTGAGTGCAGCCCCCTTGGTTTCATACTGTGAAAACTGCTCTGCTGATCTAATCATCTGGTGGGAGCAATTTTCTTTGGCCCGTGTGCTTTACAAGCCAGCTCAAACTAAGCAACGATTGCATCAAGTACCAAGGAATTGGCTTCCTCCAGGATTAAATGCCCCAAAGTACCATAACCACTGCAAACAGCTCCAGTGGTTAGGATGTCAGGAGTACCCTAGCACTGTTATCCGGTAATAGTGCTGTTTGTCCCAACGGTTTGTAAACGCCTGGACACTAGTTCTCCTCTGCAGCAGGTTTAACAACAATCTGCTCGTGCTGCCTTAGTAGATTACTCTCAGCCACAGAATGAGCATCTGTGCAAAGAATATACACAAAATTGATATGAGCCCATCCCCAACTCATTCCAGGATCACTTATGACGTACTAAAGACGCTGCTGGTGGTGGTTTTACACCTTCTACAGCAATTTAAAATCTCTATATACTATGACTAAATACTGAAGTGGTCATAGTTGTTGGAGTAACCCCTCTGACCTACATTTCCTTCAAAGCTAGCAATTTGTTAGGTATACATGAATGAGCACTGCATATTATTTTGTAAAAGAGTGAATATAAGTACCATAACCCCACATGCCCCTGTATTAGTTATGGTACTAGTAGACCGTGGGCACCATCCCCTAATTCTGGGTCAGTTCTCAAACTATATAACCAGAATTTGGGGTCCCCATGGCACCCATCCCCCTTGCCAGATCGCTAAAGTTTAATTTCCAGAGAAAAGGCAGGTTTTTACAGCTAGACAGCCACTAGAGGTACTTCCTATCTCAGTCGTTCAGCGTCTTTACACTTTGCATGGAGGCGCTGAACACGCCCCATAGGTTTGTATTCATGACACTATGGTGTTCCTTTTAGATTGTTACTTTGCAAAGGTATACAAATGGGGTATTGTACTTAGAAGATGTTGGGGACTATAGCCAAGATCATTATATTAAAGTGGGAGATTTACAAAATAAGCAGAAAAAATAATTATGTAAAAACTGAAAAATAAAAAGTTGTACCATGCCCTCTATAGTGGCACTATACCTTATAGCCGGGAGTTTAGGCTCTGTAAAAGGGGAGCTCAATACCCAATTTATACTTTTATTTGTTTTATATTGATATAATACACAGTGGATGTCTTTCTATCTTTTATTTCTACCGAAGTGAACATCTTAATTAAAGCAGTGGTGTCATGCTGCCCTAAGAGCATAACAGCCCTAAATATGGAGCCAATATATATAGGCTCCATTACATGTGATATTGCTTATACTTAGTTACCATCTGCACTATAATCTGTTCTTTTCTGGGTTGTTTTTTTTAATGTCCTAAATATATTATTCTGTACATACCAACATATACATGGGGTATTTGTCCCTTTAATTTTCACATTTAGCAGTCCACCATCGGTAGAAGTGTATCTTGTACCCACCAGACATTGTGTTTTTAATAGCCTGTGATATATAAATATACACTTTTTGTGGCAATTCTGTATTCTGTGAACACTATTAATCTTACATGACAAACATACCAAATTCTAAATTCGCACAATATTATAATTTTATTTTACTCCTTCTAAATTGTGACCTGTAACTACAAAAAATAAACTGAAATCCTAGAGATATTATGAACTCTGTAAATCAGGACAAAAAAATTTATTTATTTTGAATTACTTTTCATAAGCTTCACTATTTAAACACATTATTATTGTCAAAACGTTGAAAAACTTTGTTTTTGTTGCATTTTTGTATTATAAATGAGAAGTTATATATACATATATGTTAAATCAAATTAAAGCCATTTCTGTTCTTTAACAAACGATTCATAAGTACAGAGGCACTTGAAAAGAAACACTGAAATCCCGGTGGAACAGATCTATAGCTCAAAAAAAATTGGGGGTTCAGAACGCGGACAAATACCTCCGTCCTTAACCGGTTAAGCTAAGGGAGCGACCAGTGACCTCCTAGCACAATAACAACTTCATACAGACTACGTAGTTATGGTGACGGAAGTGATCCTTTAATATATTTTTGTTATAATATACAATTTATTTAATCTTGCTTTTCAAAATCATACTTTAAGGGACACTATAGTCACCCAGACCACTTCAGCTCAATGAAGTGGTCTGGGTGCCAGGTTCCTCAGGTTTTAACCCTGCAGATGCAAACATCGTTTCAGAGAAACTGCTATGTTTACATTGCAGGGTTAAGCCAGCCTCTAGTGGCTGTCTTCCGGACAGCCACTTGAGGCACAACTGTGATGCTGGAGGGATATTATGCCTCCATCACGCAGAGCGTTCATAGGAAAGCATTGAGAAATGCTTTCCTATTGACAGCTTGAATGCGTGCGCGGCACTTGTGGCACATGCGCATTCGGCTCCGCTGACGTCGACAAAGGGAGCTGACGTCAGCAGGGGAGGAGAGGTCACCAGCGCCGAGGGAGCCCGGCGCTGGAATAAGGTAAGCTGCTGAAGGGGTTTTAACCCATTCAGGGCCACGGGAGGGGGACCCTGAGGGTGGGGGCACCCTCAGGGCACTATAGTGTCAGGAAAACCGCTTTGTTTTCCTGACACATAGTGATCCTTTAATTTTGTTTTTTAAATAAAACTTAATTAGGAAAAAAATGGATTCTCCACTTGGTACATATAAACACTAGGATAGAAGAGGACTCAAGGCAAATTATCTTCCTTATGCAATATCCTCACAAGTATGAATCAGTCAATAAATGCAGTAGCCAGGCGCAGAAGTCTGTCAGTGCCTCAACGCAATTTGATGATATGTGCAATATCTCAGGGAGGTCGAGTTTGCAAGGAAACAATAACATACATACCGCAAGTTAAGGTTAATACAATAAAACCGTTTATCTATAAATCTGTGTGAGGCAACAGGTAGCTCTCCAAATGAGGCATGACTACAATTTTGTGATGCGTTTAATCTTTCTGGATCTTTGCTGAGCATTGTGAGAATTGTATTTCCACCCCAGCTGATTATCTCAGATCTACAGTCTATTCTATTAATCAAAAAACTGCAGGCCTAGTCATATCCCAGCATGCTCTGCTTCACTCTGCACAAAGAGCTGGACCAGAAAGTAGATGAAAGTACAGATAATAGCTGTAGCCATCCACGAATTCATTTACATAAACATGCTTCTGTGCATCCAGGGACAGAAGGGGGAAAAAATAAATAAAAAGTGGTAAAAAAAGAAGGAATCTATTAGTATAGATTGGGTAGCCTTGTCTTTTGTTTATTGTAGGTTCTAATAAAGTCTGCAACTGTTCTGATGTCTACGGAGAGGAAAGCTGTACATGCGATCAATTACCGCTTATTAGAGGGGTTTTTTTCTGTTAAAGTTTTCAGTGTGAAAGTCTCCTGTCTGGGTTATTAACAAAAATAAGAATTGTCTAGAATTCACCAGGAAATGGCAAAATTACGACCAAAAGCTGAGATGGAGAGTGGTTCTAATTTGGTTATTTCTGACCAGATTGAAGGACAGAGAAAAGACCACATAAGTTCCATCTAGTTGCAAAACAGCAGACTATTTTAGCGCTGTAATAATGTCATCCTTTTAATGTACATATATGTACAAATATCAGGTGAAAGCTCACTTCCCCCAATTTAAAAGACCATCAGCACCATATCCACTACAACCCACTGTAACATGTCAAACCGTTTTAGCACGGTCCAACAACTTAACCTAAAACCAGCTGGGAGATCTAGACTGCATGCACTACATTGAGTCTTCTCCGGCAAGAGAATCGCAATGCTCTATAGAACATTGCAGGAGTGTACTCATTGGCTGGGTGTCCTCTGAGTGTTTTCAGACAACGAGCAAGGACCCACATTGAAGAAAACCTCATTCAGTGGATGTGGCTGAGAGCTCTTGGCAGGACCCAGGTAAGTCAAACAGTACCAAGACCGTTTCACATCTCACCATGGGATGAAGCAAGGGTACTGCAGGCAACATAACCAGGACAGGGCCAGTAGTGATTATGGTGCTTGAAGTGTCCATTTAGAAGGAAGAAAAGCATTGCTGTGCCTCTCAGGTGTGGGCGACCTCTATAGCCACAAAAACGGAGGAGGAAAGAAGGATCTTGACTGTGGAGCTAATTAATGGATAATAAAAATGGTAAGGGAATCTATAGCTTATGACAGCCTATTTATAAAGCATTATACAGATAATGAATTATAAATGTGTAAAAAACTAAATTTAAAAAAATAAAACGGATACATACCTTCAAAGTATCCTTCAGATGTACTGTAGCTACATGCAGACCAATCCTTCACTAGAAAGAGACATCCTATCAGGAAGGGTCTCATCTTATCCCATAATTCCCTATCATTCAAGAGCAGTTCAATCCATCACAAAACGTAAAACGTACAGCCGCAATATCAAGACTGCTACCAGTTTTCATCTTCACCAACTTTTGATTTGGTTTATCATTGTACAGCGCTGCTGAATATGTTGGCGCTATATAAGCTATTATAATTGCTTAGTGCACTGCTAGAACGAGAGCTCAACCCAAGACGTGATGCTGGAGTAACTACTATCAAACAGACATAACTACTGAAAGGAGCATTCTGGTTGCCTGAGTCACAGAGCTTTTTATAAACTGACAAATTGTTACAGTCTAACCTGTTAGAGCGGAGAGTAAGTTCAGGGTGCTCGATGCACCATCAGCTTTGTTATTATGCAAAGTTGTGATGGTGCTTAGAGTGTCCCTACAACACTAGAGGATGGCATTAAATATTGAATGAAAGCTTTGCATAGGTTGGTCCTACTTTTCCCATGAGCTTCTAAAAAGATAACATTAATTATATAAATGGAGGTAGCCTTATTTTCACAGTCACCTATGAACTAACATTGGTTTAAATATAACACAATAGTGCCATGTGGAATTTAAGTGTAATTTTAATGTGAAACTGGCACTACTTTGGATTTTAGATACTATTAAAGAGCTTACTGTGTCAATAGTGCACTGTAGTAGTTATGGTGCTAAGAGTCCTCAGGCCCTGTCTGCTGGTCATCTGTCAAACGGTTTACTAATGGTTTGACATTCACCTTGTTGTGTCTGTCCCCCACAGTTCATCCAGTATGAGTCACTACTAAAAAGCAGAATTTCGTAATTCAGCATTATCATACCAGGTTTAAAAAGAATTCACTGACTTAAAGCGCTGCCAATGGCTCTCAAACAAAAACACTGCTTAAAGCAGGTATAAATTAGTATGACAATGTGGTAGTATAAACTTCAGCTTTAACAGACTATAACGGACTAGAAGGAAAATGATCACCTGACAACACAAGGTAAATGTCAAACCATTTATAAATATTTTTACAGATTAATGGTTGGACAGCACCTGGAGACTATTAACACCATAACCACTACACATCACTGCAATTGTTATGGTGACTACAGTAATCCTTTAATTTCAAGATACCCCTATTTGAGCAAAAAGACATTAAATTACTTACCTTTGTTCAAGCAGAGGATATGTGCCCTGATCAAATCCACTGAGTGACACAGAGAGGTTTGGGGGTGGGTGGGGGGAGGGGGTGGAGATTGCTAGAATTCTGCCAATATTTGCCAGTGTACTTTACAAAACCTATAGCATCTTGTATATGATTTAAGCATCCTAACACCTAATGACCCAACTCTGCTTATTCATCGACATTACAAATGAAAAAAAAAAAATACAAAATATCCAAACTGTAAAAATGTATGTTTTTCCCCATTATTATTTTGGCCTATCAATTTAAATTCCCTTTTAAAGTCAAAACCATGTAAATGGTTATAGTGAACAACCATGCAACGTGTTCTGTCCTGTACTTTACACACCTACAACATAATTGGGACTGCATTGAGGAGTTAATAAGTAAGAAATTATAAAACAGTCAGCCATTAAATTGCAGAATAAAGTTCATCACACCATGGTGGGGGGAGGGGTGAAGAAAATGGGGAAAAATGGATTACCATCACCATTCTGAATGGAGAGGACAGTGAGGTCCTAAAACCCCCTGCACCCAACCCATAGACACCATAATAAAATAAATAAAATAACAATATCCCAATATTTGTACATTGGAGGAGTTTAATTGTGGCAGTGATGTAAAGACCTGTCTCTGATCCCCCCCTGGTTCCCCCATGGCAGTCACACACACATTGTGCTCAGACCAGGAGGGTCCTGCAATCACCACCAATGCTCCCAGTCTAAATCCTCACCTGAGTCTCTCCCCCCGGCGCCGCCATCTTGCTCTTTGCTCTGTCACTGTATTCGCCGGATCTCGAGAGAAACTGCTGTGGGAAGACACACAATCGCAGCCGCTGCCGGGGTCCGAACCAATGGCGTGTCGAAACGTTACAAAAGCGAGCCAGGCAGCTGACTGAATAGGTCACCTTCGAGAGCGCTTCCGGTAGTGGAAGCTCCGAGCGCCATCTTTGCAAAGGGAAAGGCTGTGAGCCAGTCCGCTGAGAGAGCGCGCGCGCCATCTTTGAAGAAGGCAGGTTCGTCTGCAGGTGCCACCCGCCTCCTGGCAAGCCAAGTCAGGGCGTGCGTGGCACTCGGCCGCCATGTTTGTTATGGGCAAATCGCACTCACGCAGTTTTCCTTGTCTTTCCCAGTTGTGGATTGAGTTTAGGAAATAGTACAGTGTATACATTGTAAATTCCTGACACCCTCCATATACTAACAGGTTATATAGTGTATGCTAAATAGAGAGTACAGTAATCACAGCTCTAAAGGTGGAGCAATCAGCAGGTGGTTTCATTGGTTTCCATGGTGATTATCATCTAATTACATTATGGCTGCAGCTGTGTAATTCATTTATTCTAGTTGGGGAGGTACATGAATTCTTAATTGTGTTAGGCAGCGCTTGAATGGCCTTCCTGAAGAAAGTTGAATTTATATGCCAGACAACCTGTGCAAAGTGCACTAGTGGTTATGGTGCCTGGAGGGGCTCTTTAATTGCACATTCGCCACAAAGGAGTTGCTATGATTAATTCATTTATTTTACACCCATACTGTATTGATTTTATGCATAGGTAGTGAGTACTTTTAAACCGTGCCTGCAAGAATGCAGAAATTATAATCGTACATAAAGAAAATACAACTTGGCAGCCTGAATCAATGTTAGGCTGCTGAAAACTCACCACAAGGTCTCATAAATAGTGATGTCCCGAACGGTTCGCCACAGACGGCGAACATATGCGCTGTTCGGTCCACCCCCTATTCGTCATCATTGAGTAAACTTTGACCCTGTACCTCACAGTCAGCAGACACATTCCAGCCAATCAGCAGCAGCAGGGCCGCCATCAGGGCATGACAACCGCAACGGTTGTCATGGGCCCGGCGGTCCTGGGGGGCCCGGACTGCTCAGGTCGTCCGGGCCCCAGATTCAGTGGGTACATACCGGGTCGCAGGGGGCCCTGCGACCCCGGTATGTACCCAAAGGGCCAGCCTCTTCTCCTGGGGGGCCCAGCAGCAGGCCACCTCAGGGCCCCCCAGAGGCTGGCCCTGCTGACACCCGGCGGCCGGCGCGCGAGGGAGCACTCTCCTCTGCTGCTTCCTCTTCAGCTCCCTCGCGCACCGTACTGATGCCGGAGCCAGAAGATGACGTCATCTTCCGGCTCCGGCATCAGTACGCGGCGCGCGAGGGGGCTGAAGAGGAAGCAGCAGAGGAGAGTGCTCCCTCGCGTGCCGGCCGCCGGGTGTCAGGGGGGGAGGAAAGAAATTGGAGGGAGGGGGAAGGAAAGAAATTGTAGGGAGG
>OW240920.1:22682930-22765183 GCA_933207985.1 Pelobates cultripes
AGGGGGAGAAGAAGGAAGTTGGAGAGGGAGAAGAAGGAAATTGGAGGGGGAGAAGAAGGAAGAAGGAGAGGGGGGAGAAGAAGGAAATTGGAGAAAGGGGGAGAAGAAGGAAATTGGAGGGAGGGAGGGGGAGAAGAAGGAAATTGGAGGGGGAGAAGGAAATTGACGGGGGAAGGGGGAGAAGGAAATTGACGGGGGAGGGGGAGAGATTGACATCCATCACACACACACAATGCACTCCTTGCACACAGAAAAACACACAATGCATTACACACAGACACACATACACAAGCAATGCATCCCTTACACACAGCAACACACAATGCACCCCTTACACACACTCAATGCATCCCTTACAGACGCACACACCGCATCCCATACATACACAAACTCACCTTGCAGCCCTTACACATACAAACACAGATTCACACAATGCATTCCTTACACACATCAGGACATCCCCCACACACACACTCCACCCCTGTGAACAAACTCATTGGTGGAACATGAAGGTGGACCCTGGGACCCAGACCTTGAGCTGTGTAAAGGGCCCCCCAAAAAATGGAGCTGCTTCCCGTTCTCCCAGAACATTGATTTTGTGACCACAGTTACAAACAGCCTCCAGAGAGCCTGTTCTACACCAGACCAGTGGAGCCAGACTGCAGCTAGAGCCCATCATCATCCTCATCTGTTTGTAAGTAGGCAATCTAGTATATTATTTGTGGCACTAATCTCTCATTTACCTCACATTAAAGGGACACTATAGTCCCCAGAACCACTACAGCTTCTGGTGTCTAGACTGTCCCTGCAGGCCTTTTAATGTAAACACGGCGGCACTGCAGCACTGGTGTTAGTTAACATGGCAGATCATATGGGTGGGGCATTGTGATGTCACATGGGGGGGGCGGCAAACTTTACTTTTGCCTAGGGCGGCAAAAATCCTTGCACCGGCCCTGCAGACACTGCATTCCTGTGGGCGGACTCGGGGGGGGGGGACAGCACTTTGGGCGGACTCGGGTGAAGGCACCGGGGGGCCCAGACCTTGAGCTGTGTCAGGGGCCCCAAAATTTCTGATGGCAGCCCTGAGCAGCAGACCCTCCCACCTCCTGGACAGCTCACTAAGAATGCAGCTTCACAATGAATGTAAAATGGATGCTGTCCAGGAGGTGGAAGGGTCTGGGAAGGAGGGTCTGCTGCTGATTGGCTGGAATGTGTCTGCGGACTGTGAGGTAAAGGGTCAAAGTTTACTCAATGATGACATAGGGGGCGGACCGAACAGCGCATATGTTCGCCGTCTGCGGCAAACCGTTCGGGACATCACTACTCATAAACCCTTAAGCTGCCATGGACTTATGCACAAACACGTTTCTGCTTTCCTGGTCTCTGTGTAGAATCAGCTGCTGGGAATACTCAATGAATACCCGTCAGATGGAGTATCAAAAAGCATTCAAAGATTTAATGCGTCGCACATCGTATATATAAAATGGCATTAGTCTACTGCGCATGTGTACTTGAAAACAAAGGGACAACTTGAGAGTCTAACCTACAAGGTTAAAGGACCACTCTAGGCACCCAGACCACTTCAGCTTAATGAAGTGGTCTGGGTGCCAGGTCCAGCTAGGGTTAACCCATTTTTTTATAAACATAGCAGTTTCAGAGAAACTGCTATGTTTATAAATGGGTTAAGCCTTCCTCCAAAGCCTCTAGCCGCTGTCTCATTGACAGCCGCTAGAGGCGCTTGCGTGCTTTTCACTGTGAAAATCACAGTGAGAGCACGCAAGCGTCCATAGGAAAGCATTGTAAATGCTTTCCTATGCGACCGGCTGAATGCGCGCACAGCTCTTGCCGCGCGTGCGCATTCAGCCGAATGGGCGGAGAGGAGGAGGATCAGAAGAGGAGAGCTCCCCGCCCAGCGCTGGAAAAAGGTAAGTTTTTACCCCTTTCCAGAGCAGGGCAGGAGGGGGACCCTGAGGGTGGGGGCACCCTCAGGGCACTATAGTGCCAGGAAAACGAGTATGTTTTCCTGGCACTATAGTGGTCCTTTAAAGCAAAAGTTACATTTCAGGAATGTGCTGCAGAAAACTGAAACAGAAGTAAAGAATTTAACTTTTAACCCTCTCAGACCTGGAAGGACTTAACTAGGGCAGAGGTTTTAACCCTTTATTTATAAAAATTCCCGTCTTCTGGTACCACTGTGAGCGTTCTAGGCAAGGTATATCCATGTATACTAGTTATACCTGTGGGACTTTAATTAGATCTACACCTCGATTCCCTTGCCATCTCACACCAAAGGAGTCATCAAGGAAGACTTGTCCAGATATCGGTAAAACATTCTGCTAGAAATTTGCTCTCTTTCTAAATATAGTCTACTGTCATCCAAAAAGCGGTCTGTCTTTGCAAACTGTTTTGCTTTTGTAGCTACAGTCATTTAATAGGATTGCCATGGCAAGCAAACTATTATAGGACCTGGTTATTCCACAACAGCTGAAAAGCAAATCAATTTTAACATTAAATTGATAAAGGGGGAGTCTCCAGCACTCTGTAGTGATTATGGTGCCAGGAGCCATACAACCCCTGGTTAAAAATCAAACATTTATTTTCATTCAGTCTGACACTTACATTGGTTCCCTAGACACCATCACATACAGCTAATCCAACAACTGCATTAGTGATATGTATTGTGTCCAATTGGGAAGAAATATTGTGACCAATAGTACGTGGACACCGGTAAAAGTGTATTTTAGCGTATTTTATTATTTGCCGTTTCGTTCAGGAGTGATTAAGTGCCACAATAAGCAAAATAACTTACTCCAAATAATAAAATACACTAAAATACACTTTTACCCCCGCATTCTAGGTAAGACAAATACTATATGATTAAGTTATTTAGCTAAAATCACACCTGAATGAAACGGCAAATAATAAAATACGCTAAAAGACTTTTACCGCTTCTCTCCACCCCCCACCCTCGTGGCTATAACAGTCACTACTCTTCTGCAAAGTTGCATTGTGTCTGGGAGCATTTGTGCTCCTTCAGCTAAAAGAATATTTGTGAGGTCAGGCATTTATGTTGACTCAATCAGTTTCAATTTGTCTCAAAGGTGTTTAGTGGGGTTGAGGTCAGGGTTTGGTGCAGGCCACTCAAGTTCCTCCAAACCAAACTCTTGAAACATTATGGACCATGCTTTGTGCCCACAGGTAGTGTCATGCTAACAGGAGTCTTCCCCAAAATGTCACCATAAAGTTTTTTTTAAATTCTTTATTTAGGTGTGCATAGGTTAACAAGCATATGTGCACTGCCACAACAGCTGGTGCAATCAGAGCAATAGATAGAGATATACATTAACGTGGCTTCATATACAATGCACTTTTTTTATATATATATATATATATATATATATATATATATATATATATATATATAGAAGAGTAAACGATAAGCTAGAGATACAAGTCTAGACTGACAATACCATACATTCTTACAGAAGGTCTTCTAGATTCTAGACTGATGATAGGAAAAACAAAAAATAAAACTTGACTATTGTAGAAGATTTTCCTCCCGGGATGCCCCCCAATGGCAAGACATATCAAGAGAGAGGCTGTCAGTGGCAAGAGGCATGTACACAACTGAAAGTATGTAAACGACCAGCAGAAAGTAGAGAAACAACTGAACATAGAATTGAAGGCAGAGAAAAGTAATTCTCCTAATGCTTGCTGGCAGGGTGAGGGTGGAAGCGATCAGATGCTGCAGGCCTGGCTGTCTTGAGTGGTGGTGGGAGGAAGAGATGGGTGCGCTTGCTGCCTCTCTGACTCTCCGATGGCGTCTCCGTCAGGTGGGGATCAGACGCGTTGTGCCACCTGCCCTCCGAACTGTGGATAGCACCACTGGCATCTCACAGGGTCCAGCAGCATGTCGATTTGGGGCAAGCCGTCGTGCCGTACTGCACTTAGAGCGTGCTTTCTTTTCCGCTCCCATGCGGGAGCCCTCCCCCCATGTGGAGCCGCTTTTCCTTGAGGGAGTTCCTGGTGTGAGAGGGTGCTCGGCTGTGGCGGAGTAGGCTGCTGCAGCTTACTTTCCAGTTGCTGCCAAAAGTGGAGGAAGTGCATATCCAGTTAGGTGAGTATCTTGCTGTAAGCATCGCTGGGGACTGGGTGGTACGCAGCCTCCGCCATCTTGGGTAAGTCACTGGGCAGCATCTCAGGAGAGGACCGGGATCACTTCAGCCGGTCAAAGGGGTGGGGGGGTAACGGGGCGCCTGCATACAATTCGTGGCTCTCGGCACCGGTTTACAAGATCGTCCGCCTCCCCAGCTCGGCGCCCGCTAGGCTGCATGTTCCATGGCGGGGCTTACATACCCCCGGTGTGACGCCAACCTCCTCCCCGCTTAGCAGAAAGGTTAGGCAGCTTGTGTTGGTCTTGTTCTGGCCCAGATTGGGCTTTAGTGTGCAGTTGAGAGCTGTAATTGTGGGGCTTGTGGAGGAGCTTGTTCGAGACACATCTAGCCTCCATGACAGTCAGGCCTGCCCCCCACCATAACATTTTTTTTTTTTTAAAACAAACTTTATTTTTGTGTGAAATAGTCTTGTCATCAGAATCACAAACAGTATTTATCATACAGTAGATACATGGTACATAAGGCAACATTGCATCTACTACAACACCATTGCCCGTTCTTTTTACATAAGCTTGTCTGTTTGTTACCGGAGGAATAACAGGAACAAACCACAGAAGCCACACATAGAGATATGGACACAAGTCTTCAGGAAGTAAGCGGCCTTTATTCACGTACCGATCGGGTCTCAGATGGACTAACGTTCCATAACAGATCTGAGCCCAGAACACATGGAGTACATTCCTTATATAGCAATATAGCTCCTCCCATATATAGCTACACCACACATACCCTTAACCAATCAATAAACAGAGTCCGGACTTGCTCATCCGGTCTGACCACATGGCTCATCCGAAACAAAGGAGAAAGGAGTGTGATTTCAGTTCCCACATTCCTGCACATGCTCAGTACATTGATGACAGTATCTTAGCTACGTGTAACTAACTAACTGATACTACAAACACATGTACCTACATATGCCACGTGGCAATCTTGGCCTACTAAACTTCTATTTTACTGGAATTCCACCACATTCCCCCCTTTGATGCTTCTGATATAAAATAATTCCAGATGCATCATCAATCATAATTTGCAAACACCTCTCAAGTAGCCATGAACCAGAACAGACCTCGTAAGCATCTTTAGCATATTCTTTCAGCATTCCCCATCCTGAATATGCTCTCTTTGGGCTAAAGGTTCATATCTATAGACAGCCATTACATGGGCAGCTGTCTTCCTCTCAATAGTGCTGTCTATAACACTTTGTATGGACCTAACCACTAATGGAATTAAGCAGGGCAGAAAGAGACATAGAAATATAATAAATACTACTCCTCCTACTAATGCCTTAATCCCTTCAAGCTGCTCATACCAACTTCCAAACCAACTAATTGGGTTATACCCACTCCAGACCTGAGTAGGTACATGCGCAAGTTTAACCATGTGACTGGTAAGTTCAGCCACTGCCTGCCCTTCATCGTCTATGTGCAGACAACAGTTACTTAGATTAAACTTCCTGCATACACCTCCCTCTACTGCTAATAAGTAGTCCAGAGCGAATCTATTTTGATAGATGGCTGATCTAATTCGAGTATTATGTTTAGCTAGGAGATTGAGCGCTTGTGCTGTCTCATTGGTGATAATCTCAACCACCGCCTGTAGTCTTATAATACGGTTGAGCATATATATTGGGGTTCTATATCCATAGTACCATCTTCTGCCCAAGTAGCCGGTCCATAATAATTAATAATACGTTGGGGAGGCCACTCATCATCTTCCCAGCTACCTATATTCAAAGATGCTCGCTTCTTTTTATGATTTACATCATAAACCTTAACTCCCAAGGTCTCTCCTGTTTCGATTGGCAACAAGAAGAAGGATGGTTTGAGCATACCTAGTACACATGCCCCATACCAGTCTTGTGGTAACTCTGAATATGCCTTCTTACCACAGATCCAGTATAGATTTGCTGGGGCTTTCCAATTGGATGTAGCAGATAAATCAAACCATACCTCTTTCAAATTAGTGTAATTGGCAAACAGATTAGTAGGTTCCGAGACATTTGAAGCTGACCACCAAGTAGTATCTTTTGTATTATCATTATAAGCCTTTTGTCCCAAACATGCTAACTCACCTACAGACGTGTTATACATTGTCCTTTTCCTAGCTACACAAACATGACCTATAACAGAGGTTTTTAACCGCCATTCTGATTTACCTCTAGTACTTACTTGATGATCAGACTGAGAAAGTATCTGTTGTTCATCTGTCTCAGAACCATGGTACTTTGCTTCCCATGGCCACTGGTCTCCCATATTAGTACCTCCACATTCAAAACAGTTAGTTACATTAAGACTACCCGCAATACTCTCAGCTAAATCTACAAATAGGTTCTTAACATTATGGGGAATTTTATCCTCAATACTCATCTCCTCATAGAAGGAATGAAAAACCTGATGAGTCTGGGTTGCTACTGTCTCCATTTCAATGCCTACATATATAATAGCCCCAGGACCCAACCCTGTTCCGTATATTTGGAACCCAAATAGATTTCCGAATTTGTCTATGAAGTGTTGCGGATTAGAAATGGTCATATGGACCAGATTACACTCCATAGATTTACAATGTGGTGTGGTAGGCAACCTTTGGATAATCATATCTTGGTCTACTGTTTTACCCCAGGTTGCCCACCCCAAACAAGACCAATATGGACAGAAATTAAAATCTCTATTTGGGCAATCAGGATCAGTAGATCTTTTACTGGGACATAAATATTTGTCATTGAACCCATAAGTTCGTACCCACTTTAGATTACCACATACATTCCAAGGTTTTCCACTACCCGAGATCACCTTACATGCATCAAATAGTAGAATACCCGTAGAATGTATGGTATTTTACCGTCCTATTTATCAAGGTCCCCTGAGAGTTACTATTCCGAATTACCAACCAAATTATACGGGGTTGGGATTGGGGATCAAAACATTTAGGCTCTCCTACTGCTGGGTGACACACACTGTAATCAGTATCTAAATATCTACATTTAGATACAGATCCCTTACATTCATACTGTGAGTGCCAAATAAGAGTTTGGGATATTTGATTACCTGTTTTTGTAGTCTTAATGCAACTATCACAATTCTGTATGTCTGTACTCTTACCTTCCTGAAAATTTATAACAATACATAAACACACAATAAAATTTATTATTCCTGAAATCCTCATTCTTATCTCTTCGACCATGCGACAGCACCTCAGCTTCCCGACTGTGAGGGCTGCAAGGATTGGCGTTCTTCTGATCCTCACTTTCCTTCACAGAGATCTCTTCGAGACACTCTGGCTTATGACACGTAGGCAGATGGTCAGGCTTTATTATGGCCATCAAAACACCTACTTGCTGGTCTTGAAATAGTACTTTCAACCACAATGTCCCAATACTTCACACTCACTCCGACTGAGTCACCCGCTTTAACCGGATCTTGCAAGGATTTTCAGGGTCTGGAGTGGCTTGCCAAGAGTCTTCTGCTGGTTTAACCCTAGAGTGATGAATCCACAGAGTCACTTCTGCCACCTTTACAGCTGTTGGAGTGTACAAAAGAACAACATAAGGACCTCTCCATTTCGGACCTAATGGTACACCTTCTTCTTGTCCTTCATTCTTTTATCCACACTTGATCTCGTGGATGGTAAGACTGAACAGGTGGATATATGTTCACAGGTAACCTAGCTTGTACCCATTTCTGTACTTCCTCCATAGTTCTACCCAACTCTACAACCTGCTGTAATTCCTTCACCCAACTGACTCAAATTCCCCCTTAGATTACTGAGTATAGGAGGTGAACGTCCATACATAATTTCAAAAGGAGACAGACCCGTTCTCCTGGTAGGAGTACTGCGTATGCGCAACAGAGCTATTGGCAAAAGAACATTCCACTTAAGCTGGGCCTCTTGACACATTTTTGCCAACTGGGTCTTTATAGTTCTGTTCATTCTTTCCACCTTCCCAGAACTCTGAGGTCTATATGCTGTATGAAGTTTCCACTTAATACCAAGCATATGAGTCAGTTGTTGTAGGCATTGATGAATAAAGGCTGGGCCATTATCTGATCCTATAGAGCACGGGAGTCCATATCTGGGTATGACTTCTCGCAACAGGAATCGTACAACTTCTCCTGCTTTTTCCGTACGGGTTGGACAAGCGTCTTCCCAACCTGAATAGGTACACACAGCTACCAACAGGTAACGATATCCTCCAGATTTAGGCATTACTGTATAGTCTATTTGCAGCTCTGACATGGAGAGTCCTCCCATATACTGGACCCCAGGAGGTTTAACAGGGCCTTGTCTTCGTTGTTCTTTGCACACAGAACACATCTTTGAACAATGGCTTGAGTAAGATTGGATAATCTTGGTATATAGAAATGTTTCCTGAGAGATTCTTCCATACTATCTCTTCCTGTATGTGTGCCATTGTGGAAGTTCTGAACAATCTCTATAGCCAGAGATGTCGTAATGACTATTCTTCCATCTTCTAACTGATACCAATTGTTGTCCAAATATTTTCGCGCTTCAGTCTTCAACCACTCCATCTCTTGAGTTGTATAAATCGGGGTCCATTGAGACAGAGGGGCAGCAACGTACCCCACATATTCCTCCTGTCCAGATTCAGCAGCACGCTTAGCCGCACTATCTGCCATGTGATTTCCTTTTACCACATCACTATCGCCTCTCAAATGTGCTCTACAATGTATAATACCGACCTCCTTTGGCTCCCATACTTCTTCCAATAGTTGAAGTATTTCAGCTGCATACTTGATTTCTTTCCCTTCCGAATTCAACAACCCTCTTTCTTTATATAAGGCTCCATGGGCATGAGTGGTTAAAAATGCATATTTTGAATCAGTATATATGTTCACCTTCAACCCTTCAGCCAATTGCAAGGCCCGTGTCAGTGCAATCAATTCTGCCTTCTGTGCTGATGTCCCTTTTGACAGTGGCCGTGCCTCTATCACCTTGTCTATAGTTGTTACCGCATATCCTGCATAGCGAATTCCTTCTTTCACATAGCTACTACCATCCGTATAATACTGTACATCCGGGTTCTGGATGGGAAAGTCATGAAGGTCCGGTCGGCTTGAAAACACTTCATCCATTATCTCCAAACAATCATGTTGACTTTCAATAGGTTGTAGCAAAAGGGTAGCTATATTCAGGGTACTAACAGTCTCAAGGTGTACTCTTGGATTTTCGCATAGCATGGCTTGATATTTAGTCATTCGGCTATTGCTGAACCAATGATTACCTTTGTAATCCAGTAGAGTCTGTACTGCATGAGGTACTCGCATGTAGAGCTCCTGACCCAATGTAAGCTTGTCAGCTTCTGCTACCAACAGGGCAGCGGCGGCCACTGCTCGCAGACAAGGTGGAAGACCACTGGCCACTGCATCCAACTGTTTGGACATGTACGTGACAGGTCGTTGCCATAATCCCAAATACCGAGTTAGTACTCCCACAGCCATTCTTCTTTGCTCATGTACATACAGATATAATGGACGTGTATGATCAGGTAAACCTATGGCTGGGGCACTCATTAGTGCTTTCTTGATATCCTCAAATGCCTTCTGCTGTTCAGTGGTCCATAGGAAGGGGTCATGTTCTGTGCCTTTTATAGCTCCATATAAGGGTTTCGCCAATATCGCGTAATTAGGAATCCATATCCTGCACCTGTCTTCTATTCTTAGGTATCGGTATCTGACATACCGCTTCTTTCCTTTGACCCTTTGACCTTCAGAGATATGGAATCCTAAATACTTGACAGTTGACTGGCACAATTGCGCTTTCTTCCTAGATACTTTGTATCCTGCCTTCCAGAGAATTTGAAGTAGATCATAAGTTGCTTGTTGGCATATCTCTTTAGTAATTGCCGCTATCAACAAATCATCCACATACTGAAGTAATACACATTCTCCTGGGATGGACTTGAAATCTTGCAAGTCCTGGCTTAGTGCGGATCCAAATAGGGTGGGTGAATTTTTGAATCCTTGAGGTAGTCTAGTCCAAGTCATCTGACGCTCTGAACCCGTAACAGCATCTTCCCATTGGAAGGCAAAGATACACTGACTCTCAGCAGCAATTCGAAGACAAAAGAAAGCATCCTTGAGGTCTAAGACTGTAAAGTAAGTTGCCCCACCTGGTATCAAGGCAAGCAGATTATAAGGGTTGGGTACAACTGGGTGTATATTAACTACCGCATCATTAACTGCTCTTAAATCTTGTACAGGACGATACTCATCTGATCCTGGCTTCTGAACAGGTAACAATGGAGTATTCCAGGGGAAGTACAGAATTTTAGGATACCATACCTTACGAAATTATCCAAGTAGGTCTGTATGTTTCTCTTTGCCTTTTGAGGTATGTGGTACTGTCGTAGACTCACGGGATAGGCCCCAAGCTTCAACTCAATATGTATAGGTGGAATATTACGGGCAAGCCCTGGTGGATTATTTTCTGCCCATACTCCTGGAATGTCAAATAGGGATTCATTACTCTTAGGGTTTACACTTGTTATTATCATGTAGAAGCGCCATTCTTCTTCCCTTGGCACCGATATCGCCATTATGCCCGATTATCCATTAAACTTCAGGGATGTCGATCCATTGGGTAAAAAGGTTATCTTGGCTTGAAGCTTTGATAATAAATCTCGTCCTAGAAGTTGGATTGGACACTCAGGCAGAATGCAAGTGCGACTCTTAAGAACCGGTCTAGCAGCGCTCTTCCCCGTTGCTCCTATTACTGTTATGGTTTTTCCTGAAGGAAGAGCAACTAATTTGCTCTCCACGGAATGTTCAGCCCCAGTATCAATCATGAAAGGACTTCTCTTTCCCCCTATTGCTACATCGACCATAGGCTCCGCTCGGCCACAGGGGATGGAGCCCAGTCGGTATCAATAGTCCTCCATAACAGTGTCAGCCAGACCCACAAAATCTCTATCCTCTCTTTCTCTAGGTCTCTGTGTGGGTGGATATCTGTCCCCTTGAACACTTCCTCTATTACTCCCACTATTTCCTCCAAAACTTCCTCTTCCTCTATAGTTACCACCATAACCTCCCCGCACTCTTCTCTCTTCTTGTCGGTCATTTTCATAATGCTCTCTCTGTGGGCATTCATTCCTCCAATGTCCTTCCTCTCTACAGTATGCACACTGATTCCTGCTTAGTGGTCCCCTACTCAAACTATTTTCAACTCCTCTATTCATGTATACATTATTCGCAATCTCCATCAACTCTGATATAGACATCCCTACAAATCCCTCTAACTTCTGTAATTTCCTTTTAATATCACCTTGGGCCTGGCTGACAAAGGCTGAGTTAACCATTCGGGAATTCTCAGGAGCCTCTGTATTAAAAGGAGTATACAATCCGTATGCCTCCAGTAATCTTTCATAAAAGGCACTAGGTGACTCGTCAGCTTTCTGCAACACCTCAGCCGTCTTTGACGTATTGATTGCCTTTTTCCCTCCTGCCTTCATGCCAGCAATAATGGCTTCCCTATAAGCTCTTAAATGGGGCATATCAGCGCCATTAATATTCCAGTTCGGATCCACATTCGGGTAATGGGCTGCAGCCGGATTTGCCTGGTTCTGAACACGGGCCGCTTCCTCAAGCACTTTAATAGCCGCTTGATTAATCCGAGTCCTTTCCTCATTGTTAAATAAAGTCAATAGTAATTGATGGCAATCAGCCCAAGTAGGATTGTGGGTTTGTATGATTGAGGCAACCAAATCTGTCATGGCTTGAGGCTTATCAGTATATGAAGAGTTATGTGTCTTCCAATTAAATAAGTCAGTCATAGTGAAGGGAACATAGACAAATACAAGGTCTGCATGTTGCAATTGACCATTATCGTCAACGTGTGTTGGGCCCAGTGTAAGTCGGAGAGGCATTTGGTAATGTTGGGGTTGGAGGGTACCAGTCATCTGTCGGGTTAATACAGGGCTTCGGTGAGGTTGTTTAGTATTAAGTTCCGGTCTAGGGGTAGTGAGACAAGGAGATGGGGACAACTGATTTTTACTAAACGAAAGGTCAGTTAACAGGATATTACGGGCCGTGCTGGGAGGAGCCTGACCAGGAACAAGAAATGACGTCAGATCCGGATATGCCGGTCTAATGGAAGTAGGTACCGGAAGGGGAGGGCTTAAGGCAAGTGGGCTGGGTTCTGAGCTGGATGAATGAGTGGGAGGAGACACTAGGGTAGGGGGAGTGGCAACACTGGCAACACCGGCAACACCTCCTCTAGCCTTGGAGGAAGCTCTGACACAGTGTGCATATCTAAAATGGGCGGAGTTGCGGCCGTGATGGACAGGCGAGTCCTGGCCACCATGAGGCGACATTGCTCCTCGTGGCATACTTTAATCCATTTGGGCAATCCTTCCACAACCTGTTTCCAACAATCAATGTACGGAAACTTATCGTAAAATTCAGGCCTACTAGATACAGCCACGTGTACACGCTGCACAAGATTTGGATCAAGACTACCACGTGGAGGCCTTTTCGTCTCTACAGTCAGTGGTTATGGTACGGTTAGTAACTATTGTACAGTTTAGACAATTATGGTTTTAAAGTTACAATATCAGTTAGTACACATGCAAGGTTAAACAGTAATTTTAGTATTTTTCACGTAATATTAGTAGTTATGGTACAAGTCAGTGGTTATGGTACCTGTCAGTGGTTATGGTACAATTTACACTCCCACTAGGCGGCAGAGCTCAAGCTTTCTAGCAGGACATACAATTTAACCAATTCACCAGTTCACCAACTACAGTATATCTAACAATATTTACAATAATCCCAACTATTTAAATTGGCCAGCACCTTGAGAACGATCAAACTATTTACACCAGGATTCGGTTAGTCTACGCTGCCCAAGCACCACATATAGCAAACTAATGAGCGGAATTTACAACAGGACTCATTTAGTCTATTTACTCTATCAATAGTCTAGTTGTTGAATTTACACGCCTGCCACTTAGCCAAGATAGGATGAGATCTAGCAGACGGAATGTACACCAGAATCTGCTTAGTCTCACTGGCCTCCCCGACCTAGCGACCAAAATTTACACCTAGACACGCTAGTCAAAACAGGACACTGGTGTCCGACATGAACTATTTACACCAAGATTCAGTCTGACCCAAGCCACCTGTATTAGACGGCTGACTACAGAGCGTCTAATGTCAACATAAGCGGTGAGCCTTCGTTCTTCCTTCCAGAGGGAAGGGGCAGATTCCATACAACCAAACCAATTCCAAATATAAACCTCTTGTGGGCCTACCGCTCTAACGGTATTAATCTTACCTCTTCGTTCCTGGACCTGGGCTTCACACTCATCGACGGGGCACCCCGGTACTCACTGCGGAGACGCCGATGATGATCTGGACAAAAGGCCAGTGGCGCTGAGACGAAAGGAGGTCCACGCAGAAGTTCAGGGGTGCTGCCGTGGAGAATGTTGGTAAAAGTTTACCGTCTCAAATATCTGCGCCAGCTTCCGTGCGATGAGGTTCTCGGACCCAATGCAGCAAAAATGTTACCGGAGGAATAACAGAAACAAACTGCAGAAGCCACACATAGAGATATGGACACAAGTCTTCAGGAAGTAAGAGGCCTTTATTCATGTACCGATCGGGTCTCAGATGGACTAACGTTCCACAACAGATCTGAGCCCAGAACACATGGAGTACATTCCTTATATAGCAATATAGCTCCTCCCATAAATAGCTACACCCACACATACCCTTAACCAATCAATAAACAGAGTCTGGAATTGCTCATCCGGTCTGACCACATGGCTCATCTGAAACAAAGGAGAAAGGAGTGTGATTTCAGTTCCTACATTCCTGCACATGCTCAGTACATTGATGACAGTATCTTAGCTACGTGTAACTAACTAACTGATACTACATATGCTACATGGCAATCTTGGCCTACTAAACTTCTATTTTACTGGAATTCCATCACATGTTATTAAGTACAACATAGACATATCACATTTTTTGTTTTATTTTTATAGAACATGAATGAAAACCAGCGGTGTGCGACTTAAAAAAAAGAAAACCTTCTAAGATTAGTAGTTAACTAGCTTTGAAGTATCGCTTTGTGTTTGGGTAGGGACTAGGTCACCTGGCCCCTTTGGTAGTGCCCTGTACCTGCCAGGGGACCACCATAAGATTTTAAGCACACAATTATCTAAGCATTAAGTCGACTCTTCAGTGGAATTAAGAGGCTTAAGCACAAACCCTGTGAAACATCTCCAGGGCATCAACACTTTACCAAATTTTACAGCTGGCACCATTTCCACTATTCCAACCAACACTTGGCATTGTGCATGTGAGGATTGTGTACAGTCATGGAATTTGAAAAACTATTTCCTGAAGATCCCGAGGCACAGTTCTTGTGCTGGAGTTGCTACCACAGGCAGTTTAGAGCTCTGTAGTGAATAATGCAACAAATGATAGATGAATTGTATGTCCTGGTCCAAGTGTGGCCTACCACTTCTAGCTGGACTGTTTCTCCTATACACTTCCATTTTTCAGTTTCATGTTTAATGTCACTCTGCTCTTCTTTACAACCTCTTGTAATGCCAATGTTTGTCTATGTAGATTTCAGGACTATGTGCTTGATTTTATGCACACGTTAGCGATGGGTGAGGACAAAACCTCACCTGAAATAAAAAATGGTGTACACATACTTTTAGCCATAGTGTGCTATTATTGTGAATGTAGCCATACCTGAAAAGAGGCTTGATCACAGGAACCAGTTGGAACTGGGTAAATTTGTTGTTCAGTATCCCAAATCCCTATGCACATTTAAATAACTGGAGGTTTTTTTTTGTAGCACTCCAATGGCCATTCCAGTGTAAGCTCACCTGCCAGATCAAGGCAAACCTCTCAGATGAGTCCTCTGCTAACAATTCACCTTGCTACTTTCAGCTGAAAGGAGAAATCTCTAATGAGACAGAGAGGGGTATTTTTCTAAATCCCTACACACTTATTAACCCTTAATAGTGAACACATGGGGTGGGCGGCAGCACTGTTACATGGCTGTGCAATACAAAAGCAAAAACACACATACAAACTAAGCCCAGCACTCAAACTCCCACCATTCCTCCAGTTATTTACATTTGCATAGGGAATTGGGATAGTGTTCAAGTAAACCAAAGTAACTCTTTGTTTTTTATTGTAAGTATTAGGGTATGTATTGTGTACTATAGTCATTGCTGCCGCCCAGGAGTAGTTGAATTTTGAGTGCAAGGCTTAATTTTGTATGTTTGGACTGAGGTAAGTGTTTGACATCTCCAGGGGATGTGCCAAAAGTCTTTGGGAACCATAACCACAACAGTGGTTTCTAGTGGTATGGTGTTTAGAGTACCCTTTTAAACTAAGAGACACTACAGGCTGGAGAGTATCATTTGTAATGCATTGAGAATATTGTCTATTCAAAACAAAACAAAAACACAATGTCCTTTATTAGCTGCAACTGCAGTTATATCACTGAAGACAAAGGAGTCTCTGAGCCATTTGCTGCTTTCCAATAATTTTTATTAGGACTGTTGTGCAAATCCCCATAAAGCCATATACAGCAGGGATTTTTAAAAAAATGTAGATTGGCACCCAGCTTTCTCTTAAAGTGGCTCACCACCTGAATGGGGTCTTTTTTTTTTCTTTGCAAAGACCCCAATGTTGAGATCAAAGCTCAGGGTACAGTGGCCGGGGTGTGCATCACAGAGGACTTATACTTACTTGATGCTACGGGCTACCATATTTAATCTTCATCTCCTGGCTTTTCATCCTCCAGTATGCCTCAAGTGGTGTACTCTCGCACGTGCGAAGAATACAACAGTGATGTCTATAGAGGATCACATGATAGATATTATTTTGTAATTATTATTTTATTACTTATATAGCGACATCAGATTCTTTAGCGCTGTACAATGGGTAATGAGAAGAGCTCTACCTTTTGTCAAGTTTATTCAATTTGAGGATTAACCTTAAGACAAAGTAGTCCCTACTGTGTCTGATTATATCTTTTGACTATGGTGGCATTTTAAAGAAATTCCAGCACATCTTTATGAGAATTTCATAAAGATTTAATTTTTATAAAATACTCAATATTTAGGGGGTGACAGAGATGTTTTAAAGGATATGAATCTAAGCACTATAACATCTTCACATGATTGTCAAGTTTCTGGTACAAATCACTCTCTGTACTCCCTCTAAGCTGTGAGAATGCCTCCCAATCGTCCTAATTGTCGCTGTCCCAACTTAGTCCCCTGGTGTCAGACTTTTGGGTAAACCAGGGACCTGTCCCCAACAAACATAGCTTGCTCCCTGCACTGCTTGCCCTCAGTGGGCTGGCTGCCAATCCTTCAGGCAGAACCCTCTTGCTGCATGAATCTGCTCCCTTAGGATGGTGCCAGTGACACGGCCCATCCCTTTCCCACTTCTCATCCTGATTCACAGAACGCTGGAGTTGGGAGGTATGACTGATGTTAACCATTACAGCATGTTATTGTGGCTATAGTACCTGGAGCCCACTGGTGCCATCTAGTGGTATATTGTCAAACTGCTTACAGCTCTCAGTCAATGAGTAATGTCTCAAATTAGTTTGAATTGGTATTATAATATGAAATTATTAGTTTCTGCTTTATCATGCCAGCAAGGGCACTCAACAATGACAGGTAACGTCAAAATGTTCTTCAGTGGTTTGACAGTTTACAGTCGGACAGCGCCAAAGGACTCTTGGCATCACAGCCACTACAGTGTGACACCATTTCCAAGCCACAGCGCCTGAAGGGCATTTGTATAATAATTAATATTTAAGATATATGATTGAGGGCTGACTTACATAACACACATTAAATTAAATGTTTTTACATCTACATCTCTTGTTTGTCGGTACTACTATGCAGCCCAGATAGTTTATTTATATTCCTTGGGATCGAGATGGGCAGACTTACTGAGTGGAAGAGCACGGGAAAGACCTCCAGAAGCATGGTCATTTTAACAGTGGCTATTGGAACAGCAGCTTCAGGCCCATTCTTTGAAATTATGAAAAATACTTCTGCCATTACATAGGAGCTCCAGTCTGATTAAACTGTTTGTTTTTTTCAAATTTATTTCTCAGTAGTCACACCATATTGTGCACGGAGGCTGCGTTTCACATTATATGATCAGCCTTAAAGAAACACTACATAAGTTGATATGGTGCCAGGGGTTCCCTGGAACTAACTTGCCTTCAGGGGTTAAACCATTTGTGAAAATTAGCTTTCACAGCTAAGAGAACAGTTTCTCAAGCCGATTTATACATGAGAAAACACTGATTGTCTGAGAGCATCAGCTGACCAAGTCAATCAGCGGCACCCCTGCCTCGCAGCCATCCTAGGCTTCAATTTTGAATCTTTACAACAAGCAGATGTTCGAGGGGGCAGAGCGATCCAGAGCTGGAGAGGAGACTTTGGGGTTAAACGAAGAAACTTAAAACTAAGCCAGTGACATGGACCTCCTGTACCAAAACAACTTAAATTCCATGATTTTTTTACGGTTCCCAGTGGCATAATTATTACACATGAGGGAGAGTCCAGAGGATGTGTGGACCAGTAGTAGATTTAACATATGTTGCACGTGTAGTCCCTAACTACTGTGGTAATGGAAATTGAAATTCAACTGCTTTTATTAGGGCCATCACATATTTTCAGCTCCTGGCCCAAAGAAGCCAGAAATCTAGCATCATGTACCTTAAGCCCCCAAGGCCACTAAAGGAATGCAAAAACAATACTAATGTAACGGATCACCTGGCACCCCGACTGGGTACCTCCGTTGAAAGATGCTCCTAGCGCTTCCTGAGGACTCCAAGCACTGCAGCAGACACCACAATCACCGAACCGGAGAAGCGTATACCTTCTCTCAAGCATAAGAATGCTGTAGACAGTTGAATAGGAACCATACGAATAGGTTTACTCTCCTAGCAGTCAAACTGGAACAGCATACAATAAATCCTTCCCCCAATAATGAGACGACACTGCACTTTGAGGGTTAAAACAGGAACTCCCTGTAATGGCCACACACTGGCTTTTATGCAAGTCCCCATGCAAGGGGACATCCCACAGGGTGGGACACAGTACAACCAATCGTTACAGGGGAACCATAAAACACACCCACATTTACATCACAATCCCTCCTCTCTGTCCAGGAGATAACTGTGAAGTAATCCAATTATCTCCCAGGACAGAGGCAAGACTCCATTAACCACATGGCAGTAACAATACAATAAAAGACATAAAATTACATACAGTTACATTTATTCCATAAAACATAGACATTCTACATATCCCCAGATAGCTTAGATCTGAGTGCACATTACTACCGAATGGCGCTCAGATCACATAAATACAGTTCAATCGCCATGGAGCCAAAGTCTTTAACTACACAAATGGGCTCCATGGCATAGCTATCTGGGTTAACACATTCTCATAAAGTCTGGTCCATAGTCCAAAGGCAAGAGGCGGGCAAGCAGCCCCCCCCAAGGACACGTGGCGAGGCCGGTTTCGCCACAACTAATATATCTATTTATGTCTATTTCATGTAACAAATCTCCAACCTCCTGTTTGTGAGATAGAAACATTTATTGTAATGCAGGAAATGATTCAGACTCATGTTGCATGTAATTTCCAAATTGATTTTTCAGGACCATCTCCCCCACTCACTCCCAGACAGTAAGTTATTACAATGTAGCACAGGCAGGTGCATCTCGCTATTGGAGTGTCTGAAAGACAGAATTCTGTGCATTTGTCTGGTAAACAGATCTATGAAAGTGTCCATCTTCTCAGACAAATGATTTGCTAAATTGATTACAAAGTTAATTTTGCTGTGGTGGATTAAGTGGTTTGAAGGATTGACAGCTTCCATTTGCTTTACAGCTTTGCCTAAACCCTGCTGTAAACATTAACAGGGATCATTTTTACTTGATACACATATAAACTGGTTTGAACAGGGACCTCAACACCCTCTGTTCCTGTGAACCCAACTCGACTTGTTGCAAATACTTGTCTGTTAGTCCACCTATGGTACAGTGCTGCACAATTTTGGGGCGCTTTTTGAAATAATAATAATAATAACAAATAGACCAAATATGACAGTTAAAACAAGTGTTGTAATTGACCTGTTGGCTAGCGGAAAAAAACACTAGAGGGAAAAGCCAAGGCTGTGAGGATTATATTGATCTAGCACGCAGAATAGCATCACACCCTAGAACTAAGAGTAACGTCTAACCGGATCTTAGAATGGCCGGACTTAACGTACCCGAGAATAATCAGAAAACTAGCCGAGGTCAGGGACAGAGAACGACACAGCGATAAGGAAAAGCCAAAAGTCAAGCATACCAGAAATCAGGAAAGTCAAAAACCAGAATAACACGATCAGGAATACACTCTCGGATAACCATCTAAGGGAAAGCACAACAGGGCAATGAGCTAATAAGTGAGTTTAAATAACCCTCTTGCAGATCCGACTGGCTGTACCTAGCCCTTGACTCGTGCGTGTGTCTTTTGCGTGATGTCACCCGCAGGTCGGCGTCGTCTTTACCGTGGACGGATGTGGGGCTATATAACTGCGTGGGTCCGCAGCGGCTGGCGTGCACCGACACACCGCACAAACCAGGCATCATGGCAGAAGACCACCGAGCAGCACTCCCCTCAATCTTCGGAAGGTAATTGTCTCCGTTTTTGCCACATGGATATGAAGGATATGTGACAAAGGCACAGTATTAGAATAGAAACACTGCAGGAACCTTTGTACAAGTGATCAAGTATTTTAGCTGAGATCTGTTAAATTAAAAGGTAGGATAGGGGGCCCGAAAAAAGGAAATGCTGATCAAGGAATATCAGCAGTGATCATTACCAAACTATAAACATATTTAAATTTTATGTTTACATGACAAACCCAAACTAAAGCCAATAGTTAACCCCAAACTGACACTGTCTCAGTTTGCTTGTTTTCTACTCTTCCCCTTAAGGACAGAGGCAATTGTCCAACTTCTGAACCAAAACAAAACCTATGATCTGCGATTTTTGTTGTTGTTGTTGTTTGACTTCTTACTTGGGGGGTAAGATCTCTGGTAGGTGTCACACACCACCTCAGGGTTACGTGCAGGGTTAGCTCATTGGCTGAGAGCGTAAGCTAATCACTAATTTTAATATTTTCTTCCAGGAAGTGTGCCAAAGGATTGGATAAAAGCAGATACGGTTCTTACGTTTAAAGAGGGTTTAAAATACCAAACTGGAAGTTACAGACCCATGGTCCTTGGGAAATTATTTGATGGACTGTTAAGGTGTTTCTAACAGCAACATTAGTAGACATGCCACATCAAGGTAATTTAAATCCATTCTGAAACTGAAAGCATTGGGTTTAGATAAGAAATTGTGTATTTGGATAGAAGATAGAGTGTAAAGAGTCGTTGTAAACAGAAAATGTACACAAGTGGAATACGTCAGGGTGCTGTCCTGGGTCCACTTCTCTTTATAGTGTTTCTAAATTATCGTTTTGTTTGTAGATGACACAAAACTAAGAGTCTAAACAGGATATTACTTTTTCTACAGCGGGATTTGGATACATGAACAGGACTGGTCAGGCATGGCAAGTGAGATTCAATATAGAGTTTACATTAAAAACATTAGTAGGATTAATGTGCACAAAGTCGTGTATGTGTGTGCATATGTCTAGGAGTGTATGATGGAGAGAAGTATGGTATTGTAAGTGGCTTCCTAATTTCCAATGGCAGCTCTGTTATTTTCGGGGTTACTCCTTAAACACCTAATTTTGTCCTGATGGGCGAAATTCGATCAAAAGGTCAGGACCATCTACAGACTATCAACATGACAACAAGGTCAAAGTCAATAATAGAACTAGCTGTCTTTTTGAGGCTAAAGGATTGCAAGACAAGTTTTGGTATCTGGGAAGTGAAAGGACTGGCATAGTAGGGAAATGCAAAAGTAATGAAAAAGACAGGGAAATGCAAAGCACCAACCTGCTGAGAAAACAAGGACGTAATGACAGATAAAGCCCCAAATATACTATTAATATAATATAGACTTTACCCTAGACTTCAACCCATCATGAAATCCCTGAAAACCCACTTGTTTTTTTTGGAAAGTGTAACATCTCCCTGACTGACTCTTCTTTCATTACAATATTCTTACTGTCCCTCCACTTGTTTTCACTCTCTCTCCTTCCACTTTTACATTCCCCAAACTCCAGAATTGCAAGCTGAGCTAGACACTGACATCATATCTATCAACCTCCCCTCCCCCTGATATAATGTTCTACTTCTAGTCCTCTTTTAACACTTCCTCCTAGATTGTGGTCATATGAGCAGGGTCTTCTTCACCTCTCCTGTCTGTAAGTTACTTATTATTTAATATCCCCATTGTAAAACTGTAAAGCTCTGCAGAAGACTGCAGGCTATATAACTTTTAATACCTATATGAATAAGAACAGGGCTAAAACAGATTTTAAACAATTGGGGCACATTTGCAAAGATAAAGGAGAGTTTGAAATTAGAGCCAAGTGGAGATGGTGGTGTAAAGTCATAGATAAAAGTAGCTCAATTAAGAAGAACTTGTAAAGTACCCAAGTATGAACCACAGCTTTACTTAATTCAAAACATCCAATGGAACGGACCACAAGTAAGCGTGAATTTGACGAGTTTCTTGAAGCAGTTTATGCAGTAAGTATTGCAGTTAGCATGTTTATCTCTCATGTTAAAATTAATGTAGGACCCACCAATATTGGGGTATTGTGACATAGTGGTAGCCTTTACATGGTATAGCCATATAACTAAATCCCAATATTTGTTTGCTAAGGTAGGTGATATTTCAGTAATTTTGTAAGATTTAAAACTGTATTTTTTGTGTGTGCACTGTTGTATTTAGCTGTAGTTTGCATATACAGTTCAGTATATTTGTACACTGACACAAGTTTTGTTATTTTGGCTGTTTACCAAAATAAATGCAAGTTACAGTTAAATAATGCACATGGGCTTAAAGTGAAGTCTCTCAGCTTTAATTTGAGGGTATTCACATCCAAATTGGAGGAAGGGTTTAGGAATTACAGCTCTTTAATATGTAGCCACCTCTTTTTCAAGGGACCAAAAGTAATTGAACAGTTGACTCAAAAGCGGTTTTATGGATAAGTGTGGGCTATTCGTTTGTTTTCTTTTCATCTATTAAGCAGATAAAAGGTCTGGGGTTGATTCCAGGTGTGGCATTCACATTTGGAAGCTGTTCCTCTGAATCCACAACATGTGGTCAAAGGAGCTCTCAATGCAAGTGAAACAGGCCATCCAAAGAAAAACGAAAAACAAATGAGAGATAGCAGTAACATTAGGAGTAGCCAAACCAACAGTTTGGTAAATTTATAGAAAAAAAGAACACACTGGTGAGCCCAGAAACACAAAAAAGCGTGGACATCCACAGAAAACAACAGTGGTGGATGATCGTAGGTTCCTTTCCATGGTAAAGAAAAACCCCTTCACAACATCCAGTGAAATGAAGAACACTCTCACGAAGGTAGACATATAATTAGCCAATACTACCATAAAGAGAAGACTTCACAAGAGCAAATACAGAGGGTTCACCACGAGGTGCAAACTATTCATAATCCTCAAGAATAGAAAGGCCCGTTTAGCCCCAGAAACATCTAAAAAAAAGCCAGCCCTGTTTTGGAACAGCATTCTTTGGACAGATGAAACGAAGATCAACCTGTACCAGAATGATGGGAAGAAAAAAGTATGGAAAAGGCTTGGAATGGCTTATGATCCAAAGCATACCACGTCATCTGTAAAACACAGTGGAGGTAGTGTGATGGCAAAGGCATGCATGGATTCCAATGGCACTGGGTCACTAGTATTTATTGATGTTGTGACAGAAGCAGCCAGATGAATTATTAAGTGTATAGGGATATACACATAGAAAAACTTGCATCTAAACTTTATACAAAACTAGGTGCCCTGTACAGAAACAAATCCTGCCTAAGCCCTACAGTAAAGGAAAAGATTGTACAGCAAATGCTGATACCAATAATGGATTATGGGAATGTAGTCTATGCATCTGCACCGCAGTCCCACATTTATAAACTCAATACATTGTATAACTCGTTCTGCCGATTTGTGCCACAATGTAATTACAGGACCCACCATTGTGACATGCTAAAATAATTAAACTCGCTGGAATCCAGACGCACCCTTCATCTTTCCAGCCTTGTGTTTAAGAACGTTTCTGGAAAGCTCCCACCCTACCTGAGCAAAATGCTCTCCTCGGCTGTTCACACCTTCTATAACCTCCGATCCAGTACCAACACTTTACTTAGTCTACCTCAATACAAAAAGAAAGCAGCCCGATCCTCCTTCTCTACAGAGCGCTGCAATTGTGGAACGACCTCCCGCACACTTTAAATTTTCCCCCAAGCCTAAAGTCCTTCAAGAGATTCCTCTCTACATACCTCAAAACAGAATGCACGTGTCATGGTTGATGATATATTTCCTACCTGTTCTATGGTGTATTGGTTTTGTATTTTATTGTACCATAATGTATCAATGCAATGATTTGTGGACCCAGGACATCCTTTAAAAAGAGAGAAATCTCAATGTATCTTTCCTGGTAAAATATTTTATAAATAAAATAATTTATTGTCTGTTCAGATTCTGCCTAATTCTGGAAAGTTGATTGGATGGTGCATCACTTTACAGACGCTCTGTGATGGTCTCTTTAATGGTTCTTCAGAAATTCATCTCTAATCCTTTAAGAGAACCTCTGACCCTCACGTATTTAAATGTTCAAAGTCAGTGCCTCCCTGCACAATTAATGTTTTTGAACTTCGGAGCGGTTCAATCTTTTTCCTCCTAATTAGGTTTCGTCCTAATCTGTCCAAGTGACACTCCAGCCCTCCTTTCCTTTATTACTAACTAATTGAACTGGATTCCTGTTGCTGAACTCGGACTGTCTTTTCACTTCTCTCAAGGATCTCCCTTTAATGTTTATTACGGCATTCCTGTTGTTGAACGCGGATTGTCTACTGAATTCTTATCTCGGATTTCTCACCTGTTAATTACCTGGACGGGACTGAATTATTCTTTTGGATTATTCCTTAAAGACTGATTATTTGTTTCCGACCCAGGTTATCGACTAAACGACTCTCTTGGATTTCCCCCTTAAAGACTGATCATTTGTTGCCGACCCAGATTATCACCCAAAACTATGCTCTTGGATTTCCCTAAATTAAACTTTCTTCTAACGTGCAGTTCCTGCTCCTATTTCGGAAATCAACCACTTGACCTGGTAAGTGGTCTTTATTTTTAATTTGTTTGACAAATGTTATTCAGAGTTATTACATGGTCAATGACCCAGAACGTACTGCGAAAGCAACCCAGGAGTTTTTTTGTAAGGCAAAGAAGAATACTCTGCAATGGCTGAGTAAATCAAATGATCTCAACCTGTTCAACCATGGATTTCACTTGCTGAAGACAAAACTTAAGGCAGAAAGATCCAAGAACAAACAACAACTGAAGACAGCTGCAGTAAAGGCCTGGCAAAGGAGAAAACCCAGCATTTGATTATCTCCACGCGTTTCAGACTTCAAGCAGTCATTGCCTGCAAAGGATTCTCGACAAAGTATTAAAAATGAACATTTTATTTATGATTCGGTTAATATGTCAAATATCATTTGAGCCCCTGAAATAAGGGGACGGTGTATGAAAATGGTTGCAATTCCTGAACATTTCATACAATATTTTTGTTCAACCTCTTGAGTTAAAGCTGAAAGTCTGGACTTCAATGCATCTCGGTTTTTTAATTTCAAATCCGTTGTGGAGCCAAAATTATGATAATTGTGTTAGTGTCCAAATATTTCAAGACCCAACTGTATTTTGGTCTACAGAGCAGTACCACTACTACGAAATGCATGTTCTGGGTGTGCCCCCAATTCCCATTTTTTGTGTCTATTTGGAATCCAGGCCAGATTCCTATTGTTTTTAGCACACCTCCCCTTTAGATGCCCCTTTAAGGGTGACCACAGAAAAGCATAAAATTAAGGAGAATTTCTGGGAGCAGTTTATGTGGTAAGTATTGCAGTTAGCACATTAATCTCCCATGTTAAAATGAGTGTAGGACCCACTAATATTGGTGTACTCTGACGTAGTGATGGGCTTAACACGGTGTGGCAATATGTAAAAATCCCCATGTTTGTTTGCGAGTTGATTTTAAGTAGCTTTGTAAAATGTTAAACTGTATTTTATTATGTGCGCACTGTTCCTTAATCTGTATTTTGTGTACATTTTACCCTTTACAGAAGTACAGCTACTAAGAAATGCATGTCCTGAATGTGCCCCAAATTCCCTTGTTTGTTTATATTTGTAATTCCGACCAGATTCCTTATGGATTGAGCAACCTGTTCCTCCACTATAGGTGCCCCTTTGGAGGCGTACCCAGGAGGGCATACATTTAAGGAAAGTACCTGGAATCAGTTTAAGCAGTAAGTATTCAATTTAGCATGTTAATCTCCTGTTTTAAAATAAGAGCAGGACCCACCAATAACAAGGTACTTTGGAGAAGCGGTGGGCTTAAAACGGTATTGAAATATGGTGTAACTAAATCCTCATGTTTGTTTTCTAAGATAGTTGATTTTGAGTAATTTTATAAGATATAAAATGGTATTTGTTAGTGTGCGCACTGGTCGTTAATCTGTACTTTTTATACAGTGTGTAATTCAGAGCCTGATATTAATTGAATCAGTTTTCCATGAAGCCAGCCACACAATGCGTGCTGGTGTGAGACATTTCAAGAGATAGAACAATAGTCTATTTGAATCTGATCTCCACTCTTGACACCTTCCATTCATTCCTGCTCTTAAGAAGGAGCAAACTACAGAAGCAGAGGTGGAAGACTGAAAACAAGAAGATACAATATGCTGATAATCGATTTGCAATGACGCATGTCCTGGATTTTTTTGGTTGATTCTGGTCATGCAGCACCAGTTACTGACAAACAATGGACAGCAAAGGATGATCCATGCTGGGGTGTGATGCAGCACCCCCCTCACTTTTTGTTGCAAAATAAAAATCACATTTATTGCCATTATAAGGAACGCTGATAAGTGTGTTAGAAAACATGTGTCTGGCATGATAATACCTGTAGTTTATATTCTCCTCTTTGGAGGGCATGGTATATCATGGGGGTATATCACATGGGTAAAGACCATCAATTCAGGAGGTGGTACCCCATCGTCTATGAACTTCACCACCCGCCACAGTGCTAAAGACAAAAAAAGACCCTTGGTGTGTCGTGTTATGCTTGAGGGTAAATGGTAAAAGTGTATTTTAGCATATTTTATTATTTACCATTTCGTTCACATGTATTATAGCATTTTTATTTTTTTTTCGCATTGCTATTATGGTGCGCACCCGTTGCAGATCACCCTCACTGGCCCAGACAGCACCTATTGCGGGGCACCCTCACTGGCCCAGACAGCACCTATTGCAGGGCACCCTCACTGGCCCAGACAGCACCTATTGCAGAGCACCCGCACTGGTACAGACAGCACCTAGTGCAGGGCACCCTGAGGGGCACAGACATCACCCAGTGCAAGGTATTTCTGTGCACAGACATTGCAGGGGCACCCATTGCAGGGCACCCTACTTGGTGCAGGACAGCAGCCAATGAAAGGTATTCCTTGGCCGAGCAGTATTCATTACAGGCACCCTGATGGGCACATGGAGCACCCAATGCAAGGTATTCTTTTGAACACACAGCACTCAGTGTACTATGCACATACAGTACCCAATGCAGGGCTCCCCAATGGATCCACAGCACCCACCGCAGCACCCACGGAGATCCTGAGCTCTTGCCCATTATACCAGACACAATGTTTTTACCAAACACAATGTTTTTACTTTAATATAACGACTGTTAATAATAAAATACACTATTTACTTTTAGGATTGAAAAATAATAAAATACACTAAAGTACACTTTTACCTTCTTTAATTATGCACCATGTACTGTTTTGCACAAATCCACATGTTTCACATTTTACTTGTTTGCTGAAAATGTGAATTATTTTATTGCAAAACGCTAAAACTAAAACCCTAATTTAAAAAAAAAAAAATTACGCTCATGTTCCTCTGCTATATGGTATGTACCGTTTCAGAATGTAAATGGGCCTTTTTCAAATCTAGGCCTCGAGTATCTGAAAAAAGAAACACATGACAATATACTATAGCCAAAGAATTCAGATTCTTTAGCTAGTTGAGAGGAGATGAACTCTTGCTAACACAGTGGGTGTTACACTAAAACTCCACCCATCTAAAATTAGATATATTCCAGAGGGGCACTCCATGGCACAGACATTACAGCAAAATCATGGAGTTTGACCCTTGGAGAGACTACCTCCAACTTAATCTGGTGATCCGAGAAATGGCAAAAAACAGAAGTATTGGTCAACCACCTGTCGCCAGCAGTCACCTGAGTCCTGCCCTGGTTGGTGCAACAACAATGGCCAACAAAAATAAGGAAGATCCTAACAATCCTGGCATTCAACCTACATCAAGCCTTGCTCTTGGTGAATTTAAGCCACCGGATGAGATGTGTAACTTCTGCAAGCATAATGGCGAATCTCGCTTAGTTTACACTTCCCATGCTTTGAAGAGTCCCGGAGGGACAGTGGTGTGCCCTGTCCTAAGGAAGTATGTCTGTCCTCTGTGTGGTGCAACAGGAGATTCTTCCCATACTCTGAGCTATTGTCCTCTCAATGAGGAAAAACACTCCCTCTACCGAAAGAGTGGACGGAACTCAGCTGGACGCAAACTGAGGCGTTAGTTTAATGATGCCCTCCATGAAGATCTCTAATGTTATGTTCTTGCAGTATTTTTCAACATGAAGGAAAAGTGAAATCTTCAACTCTATTCTCGATGAGGGATGAACCCTGAATTAAAGGACTGGGGGACTCAAGGCTGCCATTTGTATTGGTGACGGGTTCCTCAATTTTTTGTTCAATACAACAGCAAAATATTTTTGACTCTTATCATCCGATGAAGGGATTTCTCTTGATTTTGTGTGCTTTAAGATTTTTTTTTATTTGAGTGTTTTCAAAAATTAGTTTTTCTTTTGATGAGAGCATTATATCCCGCAGAGAAGCATTGTTGAAAAAAAAAGATGAAACTTTACCATTTTGTTGTTGAAAAAGTTTCTTCAGTTGGATAAATCTGCAATAAATACAAGTTATGATTATCTGCAATAACAGTGTTTTGCTGTCAGTTTGTGTCTATCTATCTATACATAGCTAACTAGTTGTTTCAATATGTCTGTCTGAGAGAGAATTTAAACAGTTGATCTCAGGGAGTAGGCATGGGAAAAATGATTAAGAGAAGTAAAATAGAAAGTGTAGCAAAAGGTAACACAAAGCTTACAACACAAGGCAAATGGTGGGTTATTGACACACACAGGAGAAATTAGAAAAGAAGACTGTTATAAAAACTATTCACATAACTGTTTATGGGAGTGGAGATACATCTGGGATATTTGTGAGAGTGCAGGAGGAATTTATTTAAAGGAGCACTATAGGGTCAGGAACACAAACATGTATACCTGACCCTATAGTGTTAAAACCACCATCTAGCCCCCCTGTCCCCCTCATGCCTCCCTAAAAATAGTAAAATCTTACTTGTATTCAAGCCTGAAGCTGCAGGCTTTGTCCCCGTTTCCTTTTGACCTGCCTACTGCCTGCTGACAGCAGCAGAAGTGGTGGCCTGATCCAATCACAATGCTTCCTCATAGGATTGGCTGAGACTGACAAAGAGGCAGATCAGGGGCAGAGCCAGCACAATTCAAACACAGCCCTGAATTGAATCAATGCATCTCTATGAGGAAAGTTCAGTGTCTGCATGCAGAGGGTGGAGACACTGAATGTTTGGATACATTTTTGGCAGCCATGACCCAGGAAGAATCTCTAACAGCCATCTGAGGAGTAGCCAGTGAAGTTATCACTAGGCTGTAATGTAAACACTGCATTTTCTCTGAAAAGACAGTGTTTACAGCAAAAAGCCTGAAGGTAATGATTCTACTCACCAGAACAAATTCAATAAGGTGTAGTTGTTCTGGTGACTATAGTGTCCCGTTAAGGGTTCGAGGGTCATAGTATAACTCTTACCTGAGGTGCTGAAGACAAGTTCACTTCTACTTGTTGATATGATCTCCCCCTCTGAATCAAAAGAAATGAAAGTCAGATAACAAGATTTGTAAAAATCAGCAGTATCTAATCAATATTTAAATCAGCCAGTGAATGACAATATATATATTTTATCTATCCAGTATCATTCATACCATAATTTAGCTTTGTGATATCAGGGGAGAGGAAACAAAAGGAAAGGGACACATTTTTTTTGCAAAGATCTCCCCTAAAGTCACAGGCCCACTTGTGTGGAGATGGCCAACTGGAGAGCAAATACTTACCTTAAGCAGTCCTTTCACCATGCCACCATCTTGCTGCCATACGTCTTTGGCTCCTGGTAAACTGTCACCATTCTTGTACTCTTGCGCATTCATGAAAGTATAAAGTACAGAGTCTTATTCAAGACGGTAGCATCTTAGATGGATAATCTTGCTCATTACCCACAGATATCTATAGGGCATTGTACAATAGGATGTTTTTTTCCCACCAGCTTTCGCAACTAATGACTGGCTGGAAATGGTGGTGTAAACTCCATACTTTGCCACGACTGCTAATTACATAAGACAATGTGGTAACTACTCTCATTTATATATTTTTCTTATCATTCAAGATGTATTGAGAATGTTTAACATTACAGCAATATGAAGGCAATACAAATCATTTACAAAGCAGGAAAAGTAGGTAAACCTCTTTCACAGAACTTGAACGGCACCCGTAAGACCAGCAATACAATGTATATGCCTCAGAAATGACAGGATAAATGCAGCAAGCCTTTGTGTGCTAGGTTAAGGGCCCGGAGTCACAGTAGTGGATCCAAAGTGTTTTACCGGGTATAACGTGTCACCTAGGTAAAATACCATCTAATGTACATGAAATAAGCAAGGGGGTATTCACTACAGAGGTGAGCTCGGAATAGACACCACACTTACCGCAAGTCAAAAATAGGTTTACATGTTAACATCATCACAATATGACAAAGCAAAAATAACAAAATAAAACACAAACAATTCCAAATTTGGAGTTTGTTGGATAAGAAACAATAAAGAAGAAAAAAAACACCACCAGAAACAACCCCCCCCCGCCCCCCAAATAAATACATGAATAAAAAAAAAAAAAAGACATAATAAAATAGAGCCTATATGAAAACCCCTCAGAGTAACCCAACAAAAATGTGTTTGGAATCCAGTTAAGGTCTTGGATTGAGCTAGCAAGGAACAGCAAGTTTCACAGACACAGCCTAGATACCCTAGATACACGAATGACCAGCAGCCCTTCGCAGGCATGGAGGGGGAAAGAAAATAAATAATAATACAAGATATAAAACTAAATCTATATTTAGTTTCCCCGTAAGGTAACTACTGAGTAATTAATAAGCGTTATTAAAAGCTAGGCATTTTGCCAATCGCTGAAGGAAATAAAGGCACTTTGGTTCAATGGAAACTAGCATATAGGTATTGATGATATAGGTGCCATCGCTATTGCTTGGTTAAAATAGGTCTACTCCTCAGTAATCTAGGCTAGAGGCGTATGTCATGCTTCAATGTATATCAGTAGTAATGTATATATATATATATAAAAAAAAGATTAAAACAGAGAAATAACCATCATCAAGCTGATAAAGGGTTAACACATAGTAGTAAGAGGACTATTCCTACAGTTCAGTAAGTAGGCCGTCAAGGACCTGGATCCTCCACTTGTTCCCCTCAAACTAATTGTTGCTTCCCCATCATGAATTCTTCTGCACATTGGGCACCCAGTTCACATGACCCCCTCCTTAGAGTCCACAGACCAGCTGCCTCCTGCACCTGCACCATGTGTCACATTTACAGCCGGCCACTCATCTGAGGCAGGGAATGCTCTGGCCCACAGTTACTAGTCTGCCACGGGTCCAACATCCTGGCCCGCAGGGCTCACAGAACTGGAACATCGCTCTCCGGGCCACCCTCAGAACACAGAGGTAGAAGCTCCACTTATCCAGCAGGTGAGTTGCTCAGGAGAAGTGACAGAGAACCAGCCATCCCCATGGGTACATGATCAGCAGTAAAGTAGTCTTCCGACTAAATATGTAGCAATCCCTAGACATCGGTCTTTAGAAGAGAAAGAGCACAGTGAGAGAAGAAAAATAAAAGCCCCATGTGAGGGAAGGCCACCACTTCAGCAACAGGAGCCAGAAACATAAACATGAACGGTCACTAGGAGACTGGGATAACTTCCACTGTCCGGTGGAGTGAGCAAAACAGCAGCAGGAACCACCAGAGCTCTCCATGTAGTAAGGCACTCTAGTCTGAAGTATCATCCCCCTGCCGGGGCATCTACTCAGAGTCAGGCATTATGTATCCAGCCCTCTCTCAAAGGCCGCAGTAGGCCAGGCTCCTGGTAGTGAGTAGGCTTGAGATTTTGGTATCTTCTCACCTGGAATGCAATTGGTCACAAGAGGCTATCAGACTGGAGGCTATCAATTGCATCAAGTAAACAGGCATTTAGGCAATCAAAGAGTGGTATTTTAGCATATCTCAAGGGCTCAAGACCAGAGCTCTGAAAAATGGTCTCCTGTCAGCTCGACGTTCTGGCCTTGCCCTCTCGTATATTTTTTGATTGCACTGGAGTTTTTTCATGAATGCCAACACAGTTAAAAAGAGCTCTTACAAAAGATTGTGTCTCTATGAAAAACTCAAAGGTGACAGAGCGGTTTTAAAGGGACACTATATTCACCAGAACAACTACAGCTTATTGAATTTGCTCTGGTGAGTGGAATCATTACCTTCAGTGTTTATATTACAGCCTAGTGATAACGTCACTGGCCACTCCTCAGATGGCTGTTAGAGATCCTTCCTGGGTCATGGCTGCCTAAAATGCATCCAAACATTCAGTGTCTCCTCCCTCTGCATGCAGACACTGAACTTTCCTCATAGAGATTCATTGATTCAATTCATCTCTATGAGGAGATGCTGATTGGCCAGCGCTGTGTTTGAATCATGCTGGCTCTGCCCCATATCTGCCTCCTTGTCAGTCTCAGCCAATCCTATGGGGAAGCATTGTGATTGGATCAGGCACCACTTCTGATGATGTCAGCAGACTGCTTGTTTTTTTGAGGCAAACAGCATGCAGAGTTACAGCTTCAGGCTTGAATTCAGTAAGATTTTGCTATATTTATGGAGGCATGAGGGTCCCAGGGGGGCTAGATGGTGGTTTTAAAACTATATGGTCAGGAATACATATTTGTGTTCCTGACCCTATAGTGATCCTTTAAATGTTGATTTGCAGGGATATGTCTCATAAAGGAGGTGTGTTAGCCAAGCAAGCATGCGTTCTAATTAGTCAGTAACTTTGCCTACCAATGTGCACAGCACGGCAAAAACACTATAAAAAAAAAAGCCTATAAATGGTCTTCACCATCAGTGTGTGCTTTAATTATATCTGCTGTGCTACATACTATGTTGGTTCTTTATAAATATTATTAATAATAATTGCAAGCTTGCAAGAGTATGGCTCTCTATCTTTTCGTAGCTGTGTGTAGCAATGTGTATGTTATGGAAACTTTTATGTAAAGTCTGTTAAACATCAACTTGTCTGTAATCTTGTTAAATAGAACCATGCTGCAGAATCTACTGATACTCTATATAATAAAGTGCCTGTACCATACATTTAGTGGCTTCTTCTGATATTCCCAAAGGAACTGCAGAAATAAATCCAGGATGGTGGGTCACAGGTCCAAAACTGGAACTGTGCCTCCAGACACATGAGGCCCAGTTTGGGAGGTATGCACTATAATCGTGGGGGCAGGCGGAATAAAACAAGTTCAGATAGCCCTAGGCAGCTCTGATATAAAGAATTCCGATCACAAGCTACATTTATTGAATTTTTTATTTACAGGCATGTGTACTGAGGGCTTCTCTGAGCTGTAAGGTCACATATTTAGGTGACATATTTCACAGAGCTAGTCCTTTTTTCTGTTCCACCCACTGACATTCTCTACGGACCATTTAGTGAGTTGTAATGGTTGTTGTGCAGGAGTGGACTGTTTTTATTTCACTGCTACATATTTATTGGCCCACCATGCTAAACTGGCCTCTCGGACAAAAAGTTTCCACTTAGACCCTGGAAGATACGGCAGATTTTAAATCTACCCCAGGGTGATTCAAAATATGTGAAAATGTTCTGTTTGAAAGCGCCATTATTCATTCCTATCAAGATTTATTTCCAAATATTAATATCAGAGATTTCATCCAGTCCATAAATCTACAACAACTGTCCGGTTTACAGGAAATAATCTCAGAGATCTAACATTACTTTATTATATATCATTCTCTTTTCGTTTGCTGATCTTTTTGTGTCGGTGCCTGTGTGATTTCACACAAATAAATTATGTCATAGACATACTGTGTATAAAACAACGCTGCTCTGACAATTAACATACTCTAAGTATTAGAAGTTCTTTGTATAATGTTTACATTGTTTAATATGTTGTATAAATAAGGAATATAGCAAGTTATCAACACTATCCTAGTATATACACCCATTAATATAGAATATTACTACAAATGTTTTGTCCATAGTTTGCACTATCTCACATAGCCAAAGAGGGACAGCTTTATTCAGGAAGCATAACTCGGGGGTGTATTACATGAATTTCTTAATGACAGCTATTTATGGTTTGAGTCAATCTGTTATAATGTGACCAAAGTATTTAATAAGCACAAAGTAATACCCTGTTTACTGCACTTAGAGGGTTACTCCAATCACCATGACCAATTAAGTGATTTGGAATGGTCATGGTGTGTGGAGTCTGTAGGTGAAGTATTTCGATGCCACAGGTGTAATTCCACCTCCAGCAATGTCCTTGGGGCATCATAAGCCAGCCCAGAGGCTAATACCAATTCCGTGGAATTCTACATGCACAGTACGGCATTTATTGGCTGAGAGTGGTTAGCTGATGCTCTCAGCCAATAAATGGCCAGCGAGATTGACATCTGGCTTCTGTAGCTCTCCAGAACAGATCAGGAGTTTGGTAAGACTCAGGCAACAGGCCAAACCATTTCTAAACTGTTTGCCTCATTACCAGGAAACAGTGCCAGGCTACTCCTGGCATCATAACCTCTACATAAAAAAAACAACAATGCTCTACCTATCACTGGGCTGGGTAGTGAGTCCCCTAGAGATAGGTAGAACAGTGACAGCTTCACCATCCATCCCAGCTGAGGGAGGCCTCAATAGCTGGCCCACTATGGAGGGTGGGGTCTCTCTACCTGGCCCCTTTCCGGGGTTGCCTACTGTTCAATAGGAATATTAATTTCACCAAAGCACACAGTTTAGTGAATAAAATATTAACTGTATTATTTCTTTCATTAAATGATTAGCTTGGGGGACGTGCCGTGTTTCTCTTGTTGTTTTATAGTATCCACAGCTCAAATAAGGCTTTCTCTTAAAGCAGAAAATAAAATAAAATATTCCTAACTATTGATTACAGGATACATTTATTATTATTTATACTTGGGGTAGTAAAACAAAAATGAAATTATACACAAGGCAAAATGTTTCTTCCCATTGAAACTTGGGGTACACTAAGCATGAATTCAGTAGCCATGGGGTTCTGCTGCTGTGGACATATATGGTACCATGAGATAAAATACCTGGTACTCTATGTCTACCACAGATCATACCAAAACAGAGACATCTGATCCCTCACAGTTGACCATGAACGAGAGACCCCCATCACCATCAACTTCGTATCTGCTTAAGGACCAACAATGGAATTCCATTGTTGTTTTTCCTACCCTTAAGGACCCATGATGGAAAGTTCTGTCATGTGCCTTGAGGGACACTATATTCTTCTGAACCACTACAGTATAATGTCGTGGTTCTGGTGTCTATAGCTTGTCCCCGCAGTGTAAGCACTGTAAACAATTAACTTTTTAGTGAAAAGGCAGTGTTTCCATTGCTTCCTAGGAACACCTCTATTGGCAGCCACTCAGACTGCCACTAGAGGCGTTGTTTTGCTCAGTGCTGCACAGTGTGCAGCACTGACGTACTGCGTCTCCACACACTGCATGGAGGGACTAAACGTTCCCCACTGAGATGAATTGATTCAATGCATCTCTATGAGGACATGCAGCACACACGCAGCGCAGAGATTTGCTGAGCATGTGCAAATAGCATTTGAATTTCCTATGGAAAAGCCTTTGATTGGCTATCATGAAGATTAATGATCTCAGCCATAGAGGCAGGACCAGCCGCAGCATGGTAGAAAATGTAACTTTAAAACTTGATTCTCCCAGACGCCTAAACGGTGACTCTGGCACTATAATATCAGTAATACAGGCTTCTGTAATATAATGCTTGTATTCCTAACACTACAGTGTTCCTTTAAATTAGTCCCAGATCATACCCATGGCAGGTTAATTCCACCATGAGCAAAAATTAGCCCCAGATCACTGTTGCTCCCACAATGATGGGGTTACTGTATCCAACACAGACCAGCAATAGAAAATCGCAATGTCCAAACATACATGATCACTGTGACAGCCAGTTACAGTGCTGTGTGGACACTGAGTTGTGAAATAGAGAGAGATGGATCACAGTGTTACAGTGTATTACTGTAGATAAAATTATTGTTTCTAACTATTCAAGACCACCTTTAGTGCACTTTCTTTGAAATGAAGTAATTCAGTGCTGTTTGATCACTACTAGCAGTTATAAAAGTACGTGAAGACCTGTGTGTCTTACATTCTTTGAGTTGGGACCTGCGAGTCCCAGTGTGTATCCATTCAACATGCCTTCACCAATTAAACAGAAATTAAAAAAAAAAAATGCATTGCCAAGTTCTCATGAAATATACGTGACGACGGCTATTCAAACAGTATACAGCGTAAAAAATCCAGATACTGTCCAAAATACAAGCAGGGCAAGCTTCCTCAGTGACACAGACATGCCGGCATCTGAACAGGATGACGTCAGTACTAGCAGTGCTGGCTAGGGAGTTACCATACCAACCACATCGCATGTGCTGTGGTTGCTATTCTTTGGAGAGAGAAAGGACCGTGGGAGGTCTTTATTGCTCTCCCTTGTAAGCCAATTCATCAGTATAGAGTATATGCTAAGGATTTGGCTGAAAAGTCAGTGAAAAATCGATTTCTAAACAGGTTTTTCTCCCAAACTGGATGTTTGCTAATAAATCAGCAAGCACAATATATTGCCAGAATCGTATGTTCTTTCAGTGAAAATAGTAATGACAGGTATACTTTAAGTACAAAACAAGCAAACTGAAACTTTTATCCTTAAGAGGTTAAAATTTGGAAGGGCTTGTTTACTGGCTGTGGTGGGGGTCAGGAAATAGTGCCTTCTGCCATTTTGTTAAACAGTTGCAAGGTGTCTAGACATAACCACATTTTTCCAATTTGCACAGAAGCATGTGCTAATTTTGGAAGGTCACCAAAGGGATACACCGAGGTAACACTGCCCCTGTAGCAAAGTTAGCAGGGGCTTTTCCTGATATGAATGTAACAAAGTAAGAGAGAGTGGATATGACAAAGATACTAGGTATTTATTACATGTACATAAGTGTAGAGTAATTAGATCCATGTATTCTTTACTGGCTTTGACACCTGAGTACACAACTCATTCTGTAACAATTACCAAGGACTTGCACCTGTATGAAAACAAAATTATTATAAAAAACAAAACTAAAAAACAAAACTATTATTACAGGTTACTCCAGCACCATGACCCATGACTACTTCAGTGATTTGAAGGGGACATGGTGTATGTACAGCGTTTCGTGTTGAAATACAGCACACATGGAGCTTAATCTCTCCGCTGCCTTAGCTGTAACTCAACCTTCGACAGTGTCATTGGGGCATCATTAAACAGCCTGAAATATCAATTCTGTGCAAACTTCAATGCACATGTGCTCATTCATTCTCAGTCAATTAGTGAGTTTCAGAATTGGCATCTGTCTTGTACTCACCTGCAGGAGCCGGATGTTGTGAATCTGCCTCGTAGGAGGAGAAGGAGCCTACCAGGACCCAGGTAAGAGGGCAAAATATACCTGGGAATGGGGCCAGGGTACTCTTAACATTATAAACACTATAGTGGGCTGTAGTGATTGTTTGTTTTTGGTTTTTTGTCATTGTTTATTTTTCAGTGTAAAAGATTACAGACAGACTTGTGAAACCACAACAGCAATAACAAACTTTTTGTTGATATACCTAGCATTGTGGTATGAAATGTACAGGCACATTTTAAAAACAAACAGTAAGACATAAAAAATAAAGTAAGCTAATATTTACAAAATTAAATGTAGCTGCTTGCTCCTATATAAAATTTAGTTGTAAATGCCTTATTTAAGGATCACTGTAGGGTCAGGAACACAAACATGTATTCCTGACCCTATGGTGTTAACATCACCATCTAACCCCCATAGGCCCCTCATGCCTCCATAAATATAGCAAGATCTGAAGCTGTAGATCTGCATGCTGTTTGCCTCAGAAAAAAACAAGCAGTCTGCTGACATCATCAGAAGTGGTAGCCTGATCCAATCACAATGCTTCCCCATAGGATCAACAAGAGATTGACGATACCAGCAGCCGTGAGGAGTTTGTCCGTGCTTTATTTCTTTTTTTTTTTTTTTTTTATTCTTTTGTTTTTGCTGTGCAGGAAGAACAAACGCCTATTATGCCACAACAGCTGTAGTAGGACATTATAACATTTAGAAACATAGGTATGGCAAAAGAAATAGGAGCACATGTTTTAAAGTAGTCAAAACAGCTGACCAAGCCACAACAGCATAGGTAAGCAATCATAGTTACAGACAGGATACAATGCAGGTATGGCAATTGCTGGATCTGCACATTTTTAGAGTGTTAAATACAAGCTATAGAAGCATGTCTAGGTGTAGGTTAGAGTAGTAGCTTGTGTACAGTTCTAGACATGTAGACAACAAAATTAGATATATAGAGACCACCAGGTACTTGTTAAAGCTGCACCATCAGCAGAGTATTAGTTGCTAAGAGGTGTCAGAGGAGTAATACAACTATAGATAATGCATCTCATGAATAAGTAAAATAAGAAGTAGCTGACTAATAAGTAAACCAGAAGAAAAGCAAAACAAAACTTTTTAGCGGACATCAAACTAGTGTGCTAAAGCTGTCTAAAATAGACTTCAGGAAAGTCATTGTCCTTATCTCAACCAACTCAACAAGCATGTTTCTACTGGGGTCTGGATCGGCTTCCAGTTACAGATTGCTGCATGGTTCTCCCCATAGCTCCCTGCCTCACCTGGAGGTTGCTCAGATCGTCATAGGTGATACGGCCGTATTCCAGCTTCTTCACTCTCCAAAACCAAGGCCAGTACATGAGCGGGTACCTTTTCACCACTTAGTCCCCCATCTTCAGAGGACGGGCTGATGTCCTGCGAGACCCCCACTCCACAAGCAGTCCCACAGGGTTGTGGATGACTGATGGACATGACAATCTTGGTTCCCGGCCCAGCAGGAGAGCAGTGTGCTGGGATGTCGCTGGGGACACCCTCCGTCACAGGTTGGATAAGAAATGACTTTGTCTGGAAATGACCCTATCCGGGTCCAGAAAGCTGTGCATATCGCGTCAAAAGCTGCATTGAACCTTGATTCCCATTGAGACAGTGGATGCTCGGGTGGCGTGGTAGCCATCTTAGGTATGTCACTAGGCCTCTTCAAGTCAGAGTAGGTGAGAGTGTCTTTGCTCCTTAGCCCCCATCAACTTTTCTCTGGTGGGGACCAGGATAACCCCCACCGGTCCAGAGAGGGGGGTTGGGGGGGAGTACAGGGTTTCAGCTGTATGCTTCGTACACACTGACAGCTCCAGGCAGAGAGATCAGCCATTTCTCCCTTCCACAGATCACCCAGTAGCATAGGCCTCAAAATCAATTCCGGGCTGCATGTAGTTCAGAAGTGCTTCAAACTCTCAGAAAAGAACTCCTGAGTGGACAAGGACAGGTAGGTGTTCGCTGCAGTCCTCTTTAAAGTTACAATCCAAGCAGAATGTTTAAATTTCAAGCTGTATGTGAGGAGCTCACTAAGAACACAGCCATACTCCATGCTAGCCAGGCCCCGCCCCTATATGTCTTGTTTTTGGGCCCCATATCGTAATGAAAGCAGCAGCCTAGATCAGAAAAGGTAAAGGTATTTTTAATAGATTTTTTGTTGTGCTTGGCTGGAGCTCAGCATGAACATGTCCTGATAGCATATCTGCTGGTTCTGCCCTTTTTGGCTGTAATGGTTATGATGGTTGGAGTAACCCTTTAAAAACATTCTGCAAAAAACAACTACAGCTGAACATTGTCAGGGTTCTCACTAAGGTGAAAATTGTTGTAAAGACAAAGTGAATTTCAAATTAAAGGCCAAATAGCCAAACAGGAAAAATTACAGCTACTGGCTCCCTAATGCTAATTCTGAGCAAATGTCATTGCACAGTGTCAGTAATTGGTCAGCTGATACTTTCAGCCAATGAATAGTAACAGCCGAAGCTCTGCAGAACCCGGGAGCATGTCACCAGACTACCAGGGAGCCTCGCAGGGAGCCAGGTAACAGGCCAGGGAACTCATGACAAGCTGTAACAAAGAGAGGAAACCACACTCATATACTAGGTCCTGGTGCTCCTAAACCTGGGGATGAGTACCCCTATTCCAATGGTGCAAGAAAAGTATGATCCAGGCACTCATGCTTGAAAAAGATCTTATTGGAGATCGAAACGTTGCACTTTAATTCTGTTTTTCAATAAAACTGCTGCACAAGATCCTGAGAGCCTGGACCATATTTATCTTGCAAGCTGTGGTGTTTATGATGATTGGAGTAACCATTTGAGTAATAATGAAAGCTTTGTATCAGTATATTGTGTGTTCTGCATTCTGTTTGCACATTGTGTAACTTGCAGTCATTTCAGTGTTAATTAAATTATCAACAAGGGACACTGTAGGCACCAGAACCATTTCATCTCATTAAATTAGATATAATACCGGGAGTTCCGTCACTCTCCCTCCATTCAGTGTTAAAGCATTTTCAAGCAGTGTAATACTGAATGAAGGTCCATGGCTTCTCATAGCTCAGCCACAACTGGAAGTAAGGCTAACCAGAGATTACACACTTCCTTCTAGCCATACCAATTCATACCAGCAATGGGAACAGTGATAGCTTGCAAAGGCTGCGGACTGTCTCACATGAGGTTTGCAGGGTCGAATGCCAGGTCTGTAAACGGATGGACAGCCATATTTATTTAAAAAAATGATGATGATTATGGTATATGGTTCCCTAATTTGGTATTGTAATATTTAAGGATACAGAATTAGGAAACTATCTAGTAAATAGCTGAAATATGAAAATAAAAAGCCCCTTCTCTAACTGTGACCTTTCAGTTGTTTAGTAGATAAGTACCTAATTTGCTGTCCTTGTGGGATAGCCATATAATTGAGCTGTCGGCTAAACAGCTCCCTAATTTGGTATCCTTAAATAAGACAAGTAGATAATTCATATATGGCAGTAGATAATTTAGGGAAGATCAAAATAAATTTGATTAAAGATCAAAATAAAGCCATTTTCTAAAATGAATCTTTCGGCTGTTTAGTAGATAGGGGCTAGAGGGTGGTTTTAACACTATAGGGTCCGGAATATATGTTTGGGTTCCTGACCCTATAGTGTTCCTTCAAGAGAGCTGTGCATAAACAAATGCCAGCAAACTGAAACAATGTTGTAAAGAAGAGTGGGCCAAAATGTTATCACATGACAGGAGGCTTCCTATTTTGCATAACTTTCTTTACTTATGCCTCCAGCAGCACAAGTCAATCAATCCAAAACTTTAAACCAATCATAGGCTAGCACAGCCTGTATATAAGTCCTTGATGGGCGTGTCTATTCCTCTTTCTTTGCTGCTTCCAGACAGACACAGGTCAGAGTAATTCATTCAGAGTTTACTACCTATTACTGTTCATAATATATCATTTAATTATTATTTCACCTTCTACCCTCCCTATCCTCTCAACCCTGTACTGCATCCTCCTTACTATCTGCCCTATCCGCGATCGCGGCACATACAGCGACTGTGCTTTTTTTTTTTGCGGCACTGGTTTTGCATAGGGGTTCCCTGGGGGGTGGGAATGTGGGATTTAGGGTTTTCTCGTTCCTATATCTTACTGTGCATCTCTAATCAACGACGGCGGGCCGCGATCGCGAACCGCGCTGTCGTTTTGGTGCGAACGGCGGCCATCTTGGATCTCGCACCCGTGAGACCCACGACGGCCATTTGCGCCCCTAGCGGTCGTGATTCACACGATCCACTCAACACTCACTGGTTATATTTAAAGTGATAGTCCAGTTCCAACCATCCTGCGTTGAAACATTACTGAGGACATACCTGTAATATAGGTTAACCATTGCACTGCTACTGAGTGGTTCTACAGAGGTGACACCTCTCATTTAGGGGTGACCCCCCACTCACACTACTGCCATTCTTATTATAGGGGTGACCCCCCTTACGCTGGGTGACCCCCAAGAGGAGCCATATTACACTCAGTGCAGAATATATCCAAGGGTGACCCCCCTTCATATGGGGCGACCCCCACATGCTCAAGAGTCGCAGTGCAAGCAGGCTCACACCCTGCTATATCATATATATGACTCTATGCATGGTACCCACAATACGGCTGGGGTGATCCACACACCTCCTTACCGAGGAGGGAGAAAAAATTGGCAGTAAACAGGCTCCACAATTCAAACTGTATTGGGTGACCCCCAAATCACACAGGCCCTCCACCCCAGACGGGTGCGGCCCATTTATATGACCGCTCATCCCGGTCGCACAGAGGGTGACCACCTCCTCAAACCACTTGACCCCTAATCAAACAGGCCCTCCACCCCTGACGGGTGCGGCCCAATTATACGACCGCTCATCTCAGTCGCACAGAGGATGACCCCCTCCTCAAACCACTCGGGGCAAGTAATACTGGGTGACCCCCAGTCGTAAGTGGAAGCTTACTGTATTAATATTCATGTACTTCGGTACCTGACGTTCTCCTGTCTTTCACAGACACTGCCTCATGATGAGTGACTCACCACAATCACCACCATCTGACTTACAGTCAATGATTAACTCGGTGGTGGCCACCTCAGTGGAAAAGGCTATTGCCAAACTACTGGTGCAGATCCCAAAAACAGACACGGTCACCGAAACAACCACAGAAACGAAAGAACCTGCCTTCCCCAGAGAAGCCCCCAAAATAAAGCGGCAATGGAAAGGCGCCGGCTCAGGCACCCAAAAACCAAAACTCAGTTGAAAAGGAGCCGTCAGGCAGAAAGACGGGAACCATCCCTCCACACACCCCGTCCTCGGAGGACGATGACCACAACCCTCCGCCATCACTCGAAATTATGGACGAGTGGAAAAGTGAGGGCAAGGTTGCGAGCAGAATGCCCAAGACCCATACTGCCGGACAAATTTGCACAGACCCCAGAATTCGACACTACCGTGTTACTGTTCATGTCCCTCACGGGCCGTGAAAGGTATAGAGAAGGGCCTGAAGGAATCTCAGGAAAAGCTCCTCGACATACTAGGCCCTCTGGCCAAGATACTATACCTGGCTGACTTAGCCCTCTCCCAGGGCGCCGCATTAGACGCCAATTTTATACGAGAATGGGTGCAACGGGCTATCTGTATACTGGGCAACACTAACGCGGCAATGTGAGCAGAACGCCGCAAGGCAGCGTTGCTGAAATGGACCCCAAACTAATGGAGCTGGGAAAGAAAGAGATGGGACCACTGGCGAACGGCCAACTCTTCGGGGACTCATTTATAAAAGAGCTAAAAAAGCATGTGAACCTATTCACTACACTGAATAAGGCACAGACATCCATCAAACAAGTATTTCGCAACACCACACCACACCGTGGGGTTTTTGGCAGGGCTGGTCGCCAAAGGGGTCGAGCCACCAGCCGATTCTGGCCCACAGGCCCCAGAAAACAAACGCCTCAAGTGTTCTTCCGATCTTCAAGAACCAACTTCCCACAAGGGTCATCCCGTCCCAGAGGTATCCGCACCCGCGGACGCGGACGCTTTAATGCAGGTGAGCACTCCAAACGTGATGTTTTCACACTCTCATATGACTGCAGGCAGACTGTCTCTCTTTTCACAGGAATGGGGAAAGATATCCTCGGACAACTGGGTCCTACAAACAGTAGCGGGCTACGAGATTGAGTTTTCAGACACCCCAGTGCAGAACCGTCGCCCACCACCAATAAGAGCGTCGGCATTGTACACCGAACTCATAGACAACGAGATCCAGGCCCTGTTCGACAAAGGGGCGGTAGAGATTGCCCCGGACGATACGGGCATCTTCAGCAACATCTTCGTGGTCCAAAAGAAGACAGGAGACTACAGACCGGTCATCAACCTACGACAACTGAACGGATTTGCTAACTACCGACATTTCAAAATGGAAGGAATCCACCTCCTCAGAGACCTATTCTTAAAACACGACTGGTTCACTCGGCTAGACCTAAGAGACGCCTATCTATCGGTACCGATAGCCAACGTCAGTCGACCTTTCCTCCGTTTCACCTGGAAAAGAATTACTTGCCAATTCACTTGTCTCCCATTCGGCCTCAGCTCAGCACACTGGTACTTCACAAAACTCATGAAGCCGGTGATGGCACACCTGAGGGGAAAGGGCATCCGTTTCCTAATATACCTGGATGATATTCTGATATTCTGCGAGACTGCATCCAGGCTTCGATCTCAAATGAAATTCATAGTGCAATTACTGGAATTGTTGGGATTCATCATGAACAGAGAAAAATCATCACTCTACCCAGCCAGGGTTGTACAATTTCTGGGGTTCAAAATAAACTCGAGAACGTGCACTCTGCGACTGCCCATGACAAAGATTGCGACAATACGGAAAGAAATACGCCGGGTACTCCGAAAAGACTCAATACCACTACGCCTTCTGGCCAGAATGGTAGGCCTATTATCATCTTCCATACAAGCGATCTTCCCGGGACCAATCCATTATCGGGCCATGCAACGGGCAAAGGCCCACCATTTAAGACAGGGCAGTACATACGACCATTGGATTCCAGTGTCAGAAGAAATGCGGACGGAACTCCGTTGGTGGCTCCTCCACATGGAGGCCTGGAACGGCAGAGCCATATTCGGACCAAACCCAGACTTTGTTCTAGAATCGGACACCAACCTATGGGGCTGGAGAGCCCACTGCACGCAGGCATCCACGGGAGGCCCGTGGTCAGAGGAAGAAAAACTCCTACACATCAATTGCCTGGAATTCATAGCGGGCTCCATTGCGATACGCAGTTTGGCCAAACACATGTCTAACTGCTGCATACTCTTATGCATGGACAACATATCAGCAGTCCAGTACATAAACCATCTAGGCAGAGCCAGGTCACGAGCCCTAACAGAAGCGACGAGGGTCGTCTATCTGTTTTGCCTTCCTCGTAACATGAGGATCAGGGCAGAATACCTACCTGGAGTCAGCAATCTCACGGCAGAGTGGTTCTCTCGACATTGGAGAGACAGCAGCGATTGGCACCTAGACACCGCCATCTTCAACAGGGTGAGAACGGTAGACCTCTTCACGGACGAACACACAACTACCAACTACACAACTTACAGTTGGCTCCCGGACCCACAGAGCGAAGTGGTGGACACGTTCTTACAACAATGGCCATCGAAAGGTGCGTACGCATTCGCGCCATTCTCAATGCTGGCAAGAGTCCCTCATTACCTACGCGGATCAAGGACATCGTTGATACTGATCGCACCATTGTGGAAGAGCCAAGCCTGGTTCCCAGACCTACTAGACCATCTAGTCTTACCAGTGTTCCCACTCCTCCTTACGAACCCGGAAGTGGAACCTCACCTACTAATAACAGAGGAACGGCTAGAATCAGTGGCCTGGAGTCTTTCCGGGGATCCTGGAACGTCTCAGGCCTATTGTAGACAACTAGAGTCCTGGGACTCATGGGCACCTGGCACTACATGCAGCTACTTATCAGCATGGAATACATGGAATCGCTGGTGCATGGAGAGGGACCTCGATCCCTTTACAGCACCTATTTCCTACGTACTAAATTTTCTGTCCAGTCTATTCTCCGAAGGCAGAGCATACCGTTCTATTAATGTTACTCGATCCGCCATCTCGGCAGCTCACACCCCGATAAACGGAACACCAGTGGGTCAGAAGGCTTTGATATGCCGTCTACTTCGGGGCATCAGACTGTCCAGACCCCCGGACGGTTTTACTATAACACCAGAAGGAGTTACATTCATTGTGTCTCGCAGGACCAAAACGGACTCTACATCCGTGTCCTACCCCTTTTTTCCGACGGTTCCTCATTTATGCGTCGTGAACGCACTTCTACGGTATGTAGAAGTAACTGATTCTCTCCGGTTTTTTAGATCGGGTCAGCTACTGGTATCATATACCAAGCCATACAAACCTGTTCTATACACCAAAACTGCTTCATTAAGCTAAAGTTGTTCAGGTGACTATAGTGTCCCTTTAAAATTAAGATTATAGGTACACTACGTTAGCATAATCTACAATTCCTCCACAACATGTGAGAGACTGATAAAGTCATACAGAGTACATTACTTTAAGTTATTGCTGCTAAATGTGGTTCTACAAACTATTGAATCGTGAGGTGTAATCAGTAATACATGGCTTCTCCATTTTCTTTAATTATTTTGTTTTAAATAAATCATTAAACAGTGTAATATGTCATGTGTTATTGTTACTCTGAGATTGTATTTACCTAATTTTAAGACCTGCTATGAACAGATGATTGTTATTATCTCCTGACATGTAACACCATAGAATTCAAAGAGGGTGTACTTTTTATACCATTACTGTCGTTGTTTCCAAGCCGCTAGCCACAAAATCTTAATTATAATATATGGAAATATCAATCATGGAAGATGTTAGTCATTTATAAAGAACATCAAAGGGATATAGAGTTTAGAAGCTGATAATAAATCAGGGTTGGTAGCACGAAAAATGTTTATAAAACATTTATAGATGAATACAAATACAAAGAAACAAGTCCTGCGCTCAAACTCCCATCACTCCTGGGTGGCAGCAATGACCATAGTACACACCATCCCCAATACATTTAGTAAAAACCAAAGAAAAAGAGTTACCTGCGCTCTTTTCACATACCTATGTATCTTTAAACAAATGGAGGTTTTTAGTTACATCCAATGGCCATTAGAGGATATGCCAACCTGTTTTCAGATGTGACAGCAGATTGTGTTTACTTTTGAAGTTTTTTTTTTTTTTTTTATCTCCTGCTCTGCTAATTCACCATTAATCAGACACAGGAGGTGCCTGTAGCCTCTAGCATCCTATTAACAGAGCGGGAGATAGGAAATTCTAAATGAAACAGGCTGTGCAGTACATTATAATAATATTTGAGCATTAGACCTCTCTTTACAGTTAAAGGACCACTATAGTGCCAGGAAAACATACTCGTTAAACTTACCTCTTTCTCCAGCGCCGGGCGGGGAGCTCTCCTCCTCCTCTCCTGAATGCGCATGCATTCACAATGCTTTCCTATGGACGCTGGCGTTTTCTCACTGTGAAAATCACAGTGAGAAGCACGCAAGCGCCTCTAGTTGCTGTCAATGAGACAGCCACTAGAGGCTGGATTAAAGGACCACTATAGGCACCCAGACCACTTCAGCTTAATGAAGTGGTCTGGGTGCCAGGTCCAGATAGGATTAACCCTTTTTTTTTTTATAAACATAGCAGTTTCAGAGAGCCTCTAGTGGCTGTCTCACTGACAGCCGCTAGAGGCGCTTGCTTGCTTCTCACTGTGAAAATCACAGTGAGAAGACACCAGCGTCCATAGGAAAGCATTATGAATGCTTTCCTATGAGACTGGCTGCATGCGCGTACGGCTCCTGCCGCGCATGCGCATTCAGCCGATGATGTCGCTAGGAAGAAGGAGAGGAGGAGGAAAGCTCCCCGCCCGGCGCTGGAGAAAGGTAAGTGTTTAACCCCTTCCTCTCCCCAGAGCCCAGTGGGAGGGGGACCCTGAGGGTTGGGGCACCCTCAGGGCACTATAGTGGTCCTTTAACCCGAATGTAAACATAGCAGTTTGTTTATAGAAAAAAAGGGTTAACCCTAGCTGGACCTGGCACCCAGACCACTTCATTAAGCTGAAGTGGTCTGGGTGCCTATAGTGGTCCTTTAATGTGTAGGGAGACTGTATTGGTCACATGCAGGAAGGTGTGACTAAGACTGCATGAACAAAATGACTTAAATTGACTGGAGTGCTGCCGTGCAGGGGTGCCGCTTATTGGCTGTCGGCAGTCTGCAGACCCTCTCATCCAATCAGTGACTCTCCATTCACTAAACTGGCCTGGAATGAAATGTACCTTTTTCAAGCCAATTTAATGAATGGGAAGTAGTCGTTTCTAGCCTGAGAGGATCAGCCACCCACGCTCAGCCAATCAGGGGTGCCCGTGCTCGGCAGCGGTCTGCGCTTTCTAAATCTGAAGATTCCGAAGTCGATTACCCTGGGGGAGGGGTAGTTGAGACTGGCGCTGTAGAGCAAAAAATGGGTCACAAGAGTATCCTGAGAACGGACAGCAGCTAAAATAGCCTGCCCTTTGGTGGGTCCCCGCTCAGAACTCAAGCTGGTTTTAGCTCAACTTGTGCCATTACAGAGAGAACATATCTGAAGCATATCAGACTGGTCCCACCCATACGGGCAGTCCAGATCCGAAATGCCAGCAAGTTCTCTCTGCACGAGAGATACAGCAACCCCAGACGATCGTTTCAGCCTTGTTAGGCATCGTCAGTGAGGCATAGCTGATATCTCTCTAGGCACCGTGAGCAAGGGGTCCACGTCTGGATTACCCTTTAAACTAATGGAGAGCAAAAAATGGGTCGCAAGAGTATCCCGAGAACGGACAGCAGCTAAAATAGCCTGCCCTTCGGTGGGTCCCCGCTCAGAACTCAGGCGCTGTAGGCAACTTTGGGGTTAAACCTTTACAGAATGGTTTAACCCCTTGAAGTAAGGGTGCCTCCTGGCACCATAACAACTTATTTAATTTAGATAAAGTTGTTTTAGTGCCTAGAGTGTCCCTTTAACTGCAGTAAAACATAATGTTAATAGATATTATACAAGGCAGCTTGGTACCCACTCACTGCTTATTTAACAGAACCTGTAGGATATAAAGAAACCTGGCAGGCTGACCAGCTGTAGAATATACTGGAGCTTCCATAATAAAAGTAATATTGTTATACCATTACAGTGTACAGGTAGCTATTGCTCCTCTATAATAGCTGCTCACTCACCCAGTGATCCCCCCCACTACCACCACAACAACTCTGGAGGTGACAGGACCTCGGAGTAACCATAGCAACCAACTGTCCCTTCCGCCCAACTGCTACCGGAACTAAACGTCCGACTGACAGTCGGCTGCGCCAATGGGAAGACGGGAAGGGCCGGAGACCGTGTGATTGATGTTCTAGCTGACCAATCAGGTAGCTCGGGAGGCGGAAGTCTGTTCCTTAGAGGGTGTTGCTGTGTGGGGATTAGAGACGGTTTAACGGACAGGAGGTGATACAGGGAAGGCAGGAATCCCAGCAGGTAATGACATCTCCCTATAGCCGAGCAGCCTAGCTCCATTCTGTCACTCAGTGTGTATGTACAGGGGCTGGGGGGTTTCACTTATTTCCTATTAATGTCTTTAGCTGGGGGCTGACCATCATGTTAAACCAGCCACATGGCTGCCTGAGCCTCATGGGAATGAGATATAACTGCATTACCCGGGGTATGGCAGAAATAAAAGCTCATGGTGCTCTGCTAGCCCTAAGCATCATGGGAGTTGTAGTTCTGCAGGGGCTGGTGTGGAGCCCCCCTCCCTCTCCTGTATGCAGTCATTATCCATACCTGTATGCAGTCATTATCCATACCTGGTCTGTAGGTCTCCTGTATGCAGTCATTATCCATACCTGGTCTGTAGGTCTCCTGTATGCAGTCATTATCCATACCTGGTCTGTAGGTCTCCTGTATGCAGTCATTATCCATACCTGTATGCAGTCATTATCCATACCTGTATGCAGTCATTATCCATACCTGTATGCAGTCATTATCCATACCTGTATGCAGTCATTATCCATACCTGGTGTGTAGGTCTCCTGTATGCAGTCATTATCCATACCTGGCGTGTAGGTCTCCTGTATGCAGTCATTATCCATACCTGGCGTGTAGGTCTCCTGTATGCAGTCATTGTCCATACCTGGCGTGTAGGTCTCCTGTATGCAGTCATTATCCATACCTGTATGCAGTCATTATCCATACCTGGTCTGTAGGTCTCCTGTATGCAGTCATTGTCTATACCTGGTCTGTAGGTCTCCTGTATGCAGTCATTGTCCATACCTGGCGTGTAGGTCTCCTGTATGCAGTCATTATCCATACCTGTATGCAGTCATTATCCATACCTGTATGCAGTCATTATCCATACCTGGTCGTGTAGGTCTCCTGTATGCAGTCATTATCATACCTGGCGTGTAGGTCTCCTGTATGCAGTCATTGTCCATACCTGGCGTGTAGGTCTCCTGTATGCAGTCATTATCCATACCTGGCGTGTAGGTCTCCTGTATGCAGTCATTATCCATACCTGGCGTGTAGGTCTCCTGTATGCAGTCATTATCCATACCTGGCGTGTAGGTCTCCTGTATGCAGTCATTATCCATACCTGGTCTGTAGGTCTCCTGTATGCAGTCATTATCCATACCTGGTCTGTAGGTCTCCTGTATGCAGTCATTATCCATACCTGGCGTGTAGGTCTCCTGTATGCAGTCATCCATACCTGGTGTGTAGGTCTCCTGTATACAGTCATTATCCATACCTGGTCTGTAGGTCTCCTGTATGCAGTCATTATCCATACCTGGCGTGTAGGTCTCCTGTATGCAGTCATCCATACCTGGTGTGTAGGTCTCCTGTATACAGTCATTATCCATACCTGGTGTGTAGGTCTCCTGTATGCAGTCATTATCCATACCTGGTCTGTAGGTCTCCTGTATGCAGTCATTATCCATACCTGGCGTGTAGGTCTCCTGTATGCAGTCATCCATACCTGGTGTGTAGGTCTCCTGTATACAGTCATTATCCATACCTGGTGTGTAGGTCTCCTGTATGCAGTCATTATCCATACCTGGTCTGTAGGTCTCCTGTATGCAGTCATTATCCATACCTGGTCTGTAGGTCTCCTGTATGCAGTCATTATCCATACCTGGTGTGTAATGTTGTGGTCTGTGATGGGTTATCTAGTCTCAGTCCTCCAGCTGTCAGACTGAAATTCCCATAATCCCATGCACAATTTCAGGATTATTAATTACAATGGGAATTGTTACGATCAGTCAAGGTATTTTCAGGCAAAACTACTTTATGTAAATATGGAGGCTAGTGGTACAGAAAAAGCGAGCAGTTAGAGCTATAGAATGGTGATTTTCCTGTTTGTTTGTTTTTGTGTGTGTAAAATGTATTGATCTGGTTTTTGCATCATCCCTTAATAATGGTAACATGCATGCCCACAATGCCTTTAATATGTCTCTTATCTCTTGTATTTTCTTATATATTCTATTCCTCTGTAAATATCTTAGCATTCATGATGGACGAGACAGAAGTAGCTGAAGCACGTTGTGTATTTCGAGGGATAGAACACATACTGCGAATCCGTGACACGGGGAACAGACTGGAGGTGGAAGTAGAAGATGCTGTGACCACCGATCAATGGAGAGGGGAGTTTGATGCTGAGTGTGAGTTTTACCATGTAAAGTTGAAATGTATTCTTAACTTTGCTTGAAGTATTTTTTTTATTTTTTATAGCATACTAACATTCTATGGACAAAACTGGCCTTTTAAAACCGATATGTGATCAGATTTTTTTTTTAGGTGTATTCAATATTATTTTATATTAGTTTATCAGATTCAGACATTGTTTATTTATAGACGCTTTTCTGTGCATCCTATTTCCTTGCATAATCCTCTAATAAGTTAGTACTTTTAGTGATGCTTTTTTAATGAGCTATTATGCTCCAGTCTCAGACTGCACAGCTACCTGCATGGGTGTGCCATGTGTACCTGCATCCTTTTCTGTCTGTACAGGACTACTCTGCAATCAGGACAGATTGTGAAAGACTGCATGAAACACTGACATTCTGAGCTGTAAAAACCACTAGAAGAAATACAAATCATTTTCTAAATAATTGCTCATCTGTACATCTAATAGTTGCTTGGCTAGCAAAATGTGTGGATTGTGTGACAAGAAGTTTAAAATGTGGACTTGAGTACCTTTTATTGATCTGCTGGGCTGGAATTTAGTTGAATTACCATGCTTCTCACTTAAAGGGTCTTTCTAAGCAGCATCACAGCTAAGGTAGTGCAAAGGTAATTGCACACAGAGTACCCCAATCTTACTGTCATACCTGCAAGTGGATTAAAACTGCAGAAATTTGTTAAATAAAAAAAGATGTACCTGCAGGTATAATGTTGCTTCTTAGAACTGTCAGTTATCTGTAATTACCAGTTCGAACTCTCCGATATCAATTTTATCTAAATTATGCATAAAACTTACCTAGTGTCCTATGGGTGCTGATTTCCTTTGTTCTGCTGCTGGAAGCTCCATCCATTGGTCTAAAGCAAGTAGTGCAGGGTTTAGCTCATTAGCTGGTGCTTCTAAACAATGAGCTGGCTCTGCATGGTAAGGCTTAGCTCATTGGAACTAATGGAAGCTCCTCGTAGAAGCTTCCTTCTCCTTCAGAGGCTGTGACCAGCGCTCCGCAGACTCCGGGTAAGTCGGCATGCATTTTGCAAACAGTTTAACTAATTACCGTGTCATTGCGCCTTGGCATTCTTGGCATCACGGATTAAGGTGCTTGTAGTGTCCTTTTACTATGCCTATGAAATATGTTATGACAATATATCATGTAGGCTACTTTACTCTCATTAACCCGAAATTGAAAAGAATTGACTAGAGAATTGCATATTCTTTGTAACAAAACAAAAAACCCTCTCCAATCTGGCCTATTTTTGTATCCAATTTGAAATTCCTTTCTCAATTCTCCACAATAATGTGTTGAGTGAATATTAAAAGCATGTGTTTTCATACTGTCTGAAATGATGGAGCCTAATGGCATAGATAAACTGAAGACTCTGAAAGGACTGTAAGGTTGACTGTTGCCAGAATTGGTTTGATTTTTGCTTATTGTGAACTTGGCGTTATTATATTTCATTGTCTTACAGTTATAGAGGATCTCACACACAAGACTGGAAACTTCAAGCAATTTGCCATCTTTTGCAACATGCTACATTCTGCCCTGACTCAGGTGAAATTTATGTCTTCTATGAAAGTCCCTTGATGGGTCAGTAAATACCATATTTTAAGTCTTGATTTGCCAAAGAGCACTAAATGTGTAGCTTCTCCCCCAAGGGTAAAAAAACCAAACTCTTAACTCCTTCATATTTTGCGGATACATTTATTTTCTTCTCCACACAGGCCAGCGAGTCGGTGACCCTTGACCTACTGACGTACGCAGACCTGGAATTGCTACGCCACAGGAAAGTAGGAGGGACGTCTCGACAGGCTCCTCCCTCCAGAAGCTCTGCCCTTAGTTCAAAACGTTACCTGATCCTCATATATTCAGTGGAGTTTGACAGGTGAGCTTTATCATAGTATAAGCTTAAAAGATACCAGAATTTTTTTAAATGTATTTTATTATTATTATTATAAGAATTCTTGCACTATGTAATAACATTTTTATATGAAGTATATGTAAAATGACCTGAAAATCTGGCCTCTACTTTCATAGATCTCTAGATCCCTCTGCAATATTCAAATATCTTTGGTCAGACTGAGCTAGAATCCAACCATTAGACTGTTGCTTCACACCCAGCACAGAGCAGTATGTTCTTCTAAGTAGGACAGAGTTGCTGCAGTCCCTGTACATAGTGAACACGGTCCTCTTTCCTTCCTAAGCAGCCTTTCATTATGCAGCAGCTCTACAATATACAGTCTGCTTCTAGTGAATATCTGCTTGTTTGAGCTCATACAGTTAAATAGCTCTGATGGTTTGTCATTGTTGATTTTTGGAAACCAGCTTGTTCTGTCTTATAAGTTTTTATGGGTAGGTAAGTATATTATTCTGGAGGATTGCTAGTGGATTGAGGACCTGTAGCCTTTTTTATTTGGTGGGGTGAACAATATGTGCCCCTCCCTCCGATCTAATCTATAATCAATTGGGGTCCCCACCCACCAGCATGGGTAAGGCCGGGTAGAAGATAAGAAGAGGTGGGGGCATATGGAGGTAAAATGCATCCATTATAGCAATATAGGGGTCTCATCGGGGAACATTCAGTTCCTCCATGCAGAGTGTGTAGTCGCTGATCAACAAAAATGAAACTGTAGTGGTTCTGGTGACTATAGTATCGCCTTAAGGCAAATAACAATGTATCTTTTCCTGTCATTTGACTATTATTTAAGCCTAACTTGCTGTTTAGTCTTTACATATGTAGGTTCAATACTCTGAGGTGGTGTGAGAGAATGCAATGCTAAACTCGGATTAGCTGAGATTTAAACAGAAATCATCATTTTAATAAAATCCCCTTAGTAACAACTGCCTGTCATCAAGCAGACAACCGGATAGTTTCTCGCCTCACTTGCTTTGAACTATAATTCACAGCAGTAGTGGATGTTTCTTATAGAGAAGCACTGGTTTCAATGCTTCTCCGAGAAGCATTGTTGGTGTGACAGTATTTCTCTGTAAGAACCATTTCTCAGTAATGACTTAACAGAAGAAGGATTGGAGCTGCAGTGAGGAGACTCTAGGTCTAGGAACTGGAGTGCAAGTTCAATTCGAACCCTTTTGATATTTAAATGAGGGGTTCAGGAATTTTAAGGGACAGAAGCAACATTGTGTGGCTGAAACGTTGTCATGACTGTTTGACAAAATACGAGAGTATTGCAGAATGCAATGATACCTTTTTTATTGGACGAACGTAATATTTCAAGACCATGAATTTGTTATTGAATTAATTTACATATTATGTTAGTCCAATATAAAAGGTATTGCATACTGCAATATACACATTCATTTTTTTCTTTTCTCTTGCTCTGTTGTCGCCTTGCATGTGACTTGTATCTAGTATGCAGTGTTCGGTGCCATGCTGCGTTTAGGCTTTGAGAAAATGCACCCACTTGTATCCCTTATAATAAAACCTTGAAATCCATGGCCACTTCTGAATGAAAGACTTCATGTGTGCTTTTATGAAACCGTGTTTGTGTGAAGATGCATAAAAAAAGAGAAAAATCTCCAAACTAGTCTGTGTGTTTATCTGCAGGATACATTACCCCCTCCCTTTGCCATATGTTGGAAAGCCAGATCCAGTCTACCTGCGCCAAGTGATCAGAGGTTTGAAGGAAGAACTAGCGTCTTTGAGAGCTGCACAAGGAGGGGAAACCATGGCGAGTGAAATTCGGCATTTACGAGAAGAGTGAGTGTCTGCAAAAAATATAAAGACCATGAAAGTGTTATTGAATGAATTTCCATTTTCAGTTTACACTATCGTGTTTCCAAATATTAGGCTTCAAATGATGAAGGAGGAGAAAAGGGAGGCAGAGCTTGCGTTGGAAAGGCTGCAGGAACTCTCTGTTCCCAATGAGAAAGAGGCAAATCATACCCGAATACTCAAGAGGGCGTTACAGACCCTGGAGACAGACCTACATAAAGAGAAAATGAAGAACCAGCGAGTGGCCAGTAAGAGACGGGAAGAGTGCAGGCAGTTAACAGAGCAGGTACACGCCATAGGACCTTACTGACCAGGAGATCTTGTATCTTGTCAACCTCCAAGCATATTAAGCTTGTACTAAAATTCACCATAAGAATGGCTAATTAAAGGAACACTCCTTCCACCATAACCTTTTCAACATGTTGTTGTAGTGGTTATGATGACACGAGTCCCCTGGCTTTCTTCAAGTTGATGTAGTTGAACCGTTAATGGTTTTAATGTGTTCCGGTCACTTTTGCTAGTGAGAACTGTTGGCTCTCCTGAGGTAAGCTCTGCACTCCAGGGACCGGCAGATCTCCGGGAAGATTAATCGTTGGTGAACCATAATCACTACAGCGCGCTTGGAGTGTTCCTTCAATAATTTATTTCAGAAACTAGTGAGAATGTGATGTCTTTTAAGTGCTTATGCTAGCAAGTTGTATGAATATTTGTAGGTTTTTCCTGACATTTCATCCACTGATTAGGAGTGTTATAATTCATTAACACAAAATAATATTGCTTATAATACATTATGAAAATTGGTAAAAATATTCTCCTCTTGAATCAGTTTTTTAAATTTAATCTTTCAATGGATTTTGTAATAGATGGTGTACAGAGTACATGCTGTAACTTCTAAAATGGTAAAGGAAAGTACACTCTTGACTCGTCTTGGGTTACAGTAAATTTTACATTATTTTACATCTACCGGCACATTTCAAGCTTTTCCCAAAGACTCTTACTGACTGTTACTGCCACCAAAATGTAAGCATATAGTATTTCCAAAGGAGAGGGCAGCACTCTGGCACATTAACAGTGTTGGTTAAAGGTGTGATATCGAGAGACTTGCTCTGGGTCCTTGCCATGCAAAAATAGAAAAGGGAACCACAACAGTTCCAAATAGATTTTAAAGGGAAACTATAGTTGCAGCAAAACAAAGTTGTTGTTATAGCTCCCTATAGCGCTCCCCTTGCCATGGTGCAGATAAAAACCCCTTCTGTCACTTAACGGAGTCCAGCGCTTATGTCCCTCTCTGCTGGTTCGAGCTCCACCTCTGTTCTCTGAGCATTAGCACCTTTGCATTTTTGCTACGTGAAGTACGCTTCCCACAATATTCAGGAAGCCCCTAGACCCCTAGTGATAGGCAACCATCAGAACTCCAGATATTGTCTATTAGGTCTCCCCTAATGCATTGGCAACGTTATGGGAGGTATAGTCCACATCACACAGAGTGAATGACTGGGGAATTTAGAAGCATCGTTCATAAATACCTTTATTATATTTACCATCTGCTGACTTGTATTTTTTTTTTTTCTCTCTCCCGTCATCTCTCCCGTTTTCCTCCTCTGTTTAGCTGGAGGAATCTCGAGCTATAGAACGTACCCTTCGGTTGAAGGTGAAGAGCTTAACCACTGAACTAGCAATGTACAAAAGAGGGTGAGGAAACATTATTAGACTTTAGCAAGACATGATTCCTTTTTAAGTTGTCTTTTCATCTCATTCTAATTGGACAATAACCGGGTTCTTCACCATAGTGAGACTTCAGAGTGAATTTCAAATATAAGGTAAAAATAGCCGAACTAGAAACATTCTCTAAATCAGCTATGTTTCCATTTCACACCCACAGACGAGTGACACCTACTGGACCATCTCCACAGGGTCGCTCTAGCTCTGCCAACCGGGGCCCTCCCCAGCGAACTGCTTCCCGTGGAGAAAAGCCATTGCGGAGGGACAGATCTACATCATGTGACCGTAGTGGTAGGAGCTCGGGAGAGGGGAGGAATCTGATTAGAGCAGCAAGGTTGTCTCCCTCTCCAGTAGGTAAGTGTTCTGATTAGTGTAATTCCTAATAATATGTAAATTGTATGAAACCTGTCTGAATGTTGTTTTGTTGGTACAAACGGCTTTTTAAACAACCATTTTCACCAATGTCTCTGGTCACAAGACCCATCTGTATTCACAAGTTTTCCTTTAACTACTATAATCTCTACATGTTCTCTGTCCTTTTCACTAGAAAAGATGAGTGCCTTATAAAATGTGGAAATCAGAGTAACAAAATGTATTTGGTAAGGTGCATTGAGGGCTTATTAAATTGGTGGCCTTAATCTCCCTAATGCCGAGGAGTACAGTTTGGCAGCCCAACCCAGGCATGCATTGGACTGGTTAGAGAATTAGTTTTTTGGCTTGCCAATTTGAATCTTTCTTAGCCTTGCCAGACTCTCTGCCAGCCTTACCTCAACCACCTCACTTCCAAATAATATTGTCTCATTCTCTCTTAAGAGTAATGATGGAAGCTCCACATGGTGAGTGACCAGAACTCATATTGTTAATGATTGTCACTTCTCAAGGCACTAAACTTAGAAGATGACCCATGGGTGCTGCCTTATAATATCCCTTGCATGGCATAATCCGATACATGGACAAATGTCTCCATTTTATATTACTGCACAGTATGGGGTAATGGTGGCGCTACATCCATGATCCACCGCAATTCTTTTTAACACTTTCCAACTTGGCATGTGTTCACAGACACTTGACTTTCTACAGCAAGCATGTCAAAATCAAAGGCTAACACAGGCCAAATAAATAAGGTTTAAATGTATGTGGGCCGCAAAAAAACAAAAACTTCAGTTTTCATTGAAATGTACAGTATAAAAAAAAAGTTGCCTAACTGACACAGAACATCCTCACGCTCATAGGGCTTCAAAGTAAACAAAAGAGCAAATTTATTTTAAGGAGATATTTATTTGCATATAACTGTTTCAGTCCAACTACCTTGACATATTAAGAAAAGTTTGGTAATGGGACTGAAATGGTGAATGTATGCTCTTGCACAGCTGTAAAAAAACAAATTATGTTATCTTGTTTATTTTGAAGTCCTATGAATGTGTTCTTCACTTTGGCTGGGTTCATCAAACTTGATGATCTCAGCCAATCCAATGCTTTCAAATAGGAAAGCATTGGGAGGCTATTGTGCAAGTGTGGTAAAAAGCTACGTGGCCAAACACCATCTGTATGGGGAGCGTTCAGCGCCTCCATGCAGACCCAATCTAATACACTGCCCCCTCCCCGCATTAGTATGTGCTTCACAATCTATCTGCTCGAAAATTTCATACTGGTACATTATTTGGTGGTCTTCTGAATAAGATGATGCACATCCCATGCATTCTACAATCGTTTGAATAGAGTATAGAGTTTACCTTCAATAGTAAAATCTTTGGTTAAATATAGAAAATGACGTAACTGGAAGGGCCTATTTTTAAAGTTTGTTTTTTAGTTCACCAAAATTCTAGGTTTAGTGAATAAACCCTTCACGTTTGCAGCTAAGTTTCAGTGCACCACTGTTCCCTGTTTACTGAATAAACCTCACTGTCCTTAATAAGCCTTTGTGAGGACTTCTATTGAGAAAGAGATGTTTGATAAATTGCAGGAGACCTATACATAGCTCCCAAGGTCTGTAAATACTATAAAATTTAAAAATTGTCCTGCTTGACCAACATGAGTACGTGACTTGGATCATTAAATGTTTTATTTTATATATATTTTTGTTTATTTTTTTTGCGGCGCATTTTACACCTCCTCCCCAAGGCAGTAGCAACCCTCTTTTGAAAAACAGGGACCAGCTTAGTTTTTCCCTTGACGTGCGTGAGCAAACTGCATTGAATGTGTTTTGTATTCATTTGCAACTTAACCAATTAAGAATGATTACATTGTATACACAATGCAAACCAATAAAATGAGACAGCTACACACCGTAAATAAGAAGCCCCATAACGTATCTAATTCGTCACATCTTCATCAGGTCCAGGTTGTATACTGGTAATGCAGCTGCAAAGTCCTGATAACTGGATGATATCATCTGGAAGGGTAACACTAGATTGCAGGCTTGCTGGCATTGTCCTTGCTGTGTGGGAGGCCTAATGACCTGTGCATATGATTGGCTTGCTTATTTCTTGGGTTCTATTCATTCTGTATTGATGAGTCAGTGCTATAAATATTTAGTTTTTGAATAAATTGACAGTCATTTCAGCTCTTGGATTTACGAATTAACGAAACGTACAACTCTTGTTAAAGATTTGTTTTAGAAAACTAGTGTGTCATGGTAGAATAAAGTTGCCACTCTTCTGTGTCGTAGGTCTTCGTCCTCCAAGGTTTGATCCGACTGCCTTTGTGAAAGACCGTGAGCGCAAGCAAAGGGAGGTGGAACAAAAGAAGTAAGAAATTATCCTTCTAAAATACCCCACCCCCCACCATTGTCACAGGCTTGAAGTAAAAACTGTGTGCCTATTTCCCCCAGTACCAGGGTGCGCAGAGTTTCTGGGTCCCCATCCACTTTAAGAGGACAGAGACGCAGCTCATCAGGTGAGTCTTCTACCTTTCCAGCTCTTATTTATGTTTTATCTTTCTTCAATGTAAAGTCCTCGAGTGTGTCTCTCAATACATTTAGAGTTTGAAGCTGTCTCTCCAAATTTAGGTTTAAATGCCTGAGTTTAGCTGCCCAGATTATGGTTTGAAGTGTTGTCTTTTCTGATTTTTAGACTACATTGTTGGGACTATCTCTCAGCAGCATTGGTTAGAGTTTGCGGCCTTTCTGCAGTCAGGTTAAGACTGTGCAGAACCTTTTCTCTTGGCGCACAATTCATAAAAAAACTTTCTATGTTCCAGTTGAGAGTCTGCGAAGCCGCCGTTCATATCAAAGCTCAGGTGATGAAATGGAGGACACCGAGCCACTTGCCAGCAGGTAATAACTGAGGGGGGAGGGAGGGGGGGGGGGAAACCTTTACTGGTTTATGTAATAACATTTTCTGAAATTCTTGTCTGGAAGCCGATTTGGGTTTGAGCATTAGAAAAAGGTTTAAGGGTAAGGGCTTTGGTTGAACATGTTCTGCGCTCAATGCACTGAACACATGGCTAGAGCTAAAGTGCTCCTGACTTTTTACCCCAAATATCTCTAATCCGGTCCAATGCCTGGAATAGCAGTAAGCACATGTTCAAGGCAGTTTTCATTAAACTGTGTAGGTGACAAATGCACTTTAATTACTTGTTACACCCATGTTTTTTTTCCACATGAGCAAGTATTATAAAGCATATTATATTCTTCAAGCTGTATTGTACAATAAATAGCCTCCACAGGTGTTAGCAGTACAAGCCTACCTAATGTTATTTGCCACTGTCTGTAATTATCGGCATATTTCACATAAAATCATTATATTGGGTTATGGGCAAATCCATGGTTGACCAAAGTTGATCTGGTCACCTGTTGGACTGAATTCCCCATAATTCTTAGCTGGCTGTTGGAAACACCAAATTTTAGTGTTCAAAATGGATTAACGGTTTGTGGACATTTTACAAGAGATAACATTACTTCTAATGATTAGCATACATTTCCCCCTCCCGTCAAAAGTTGTCTTGAGGTCAGAGAATGGCACATAACTGTGCCACCTTTTCATAAATATAATGCATAGTCTAACTACTCCTATCACTAGTTTAGAGAAGTGAAAGAAGAAAATGAATTTTGAAAATGTGTTAGGAACTGGATGAAAGAGAGTTAATTGGTTTAGAGTCTTTGAGTTTTGCTGGTCAAATGGCAGAGTTTTTGTGGCACCCCACCAACCTCTCGAGTCTTTTTGTATTTCCTAATTAGTCCTGTTGCTGAGCAGAAGTGGTGTGTTTTTAGTCTCCATGTTCATTTTGAATTCTAAGCTTGGCATGTTTATAGTCTACTGCAGAAGCCGGATGGTGACCAATTCTGTGTGTTGATGATGTAAAAGCTCCTGCAAAGTTTGGGCAGAAGAGCGTACTGAGGAAAGCCAGAAGATATTTTAGTCAATCCATTAGCTGAGGAAGCCCTTTTGTTTGCTGATATTTGTGATTTAAGAGGATCCCAACCCAGTCCTCAAGTACCCTCTAACAGTCCAGGATTCAGGAATTACCCAGTTGTGTCTAATGTGTTTTTTAGAAAAACAAAAACACTTTAGACACAACCAGGTAATCCCTTAATCCTGGACTAATAGGGGGAACTTGAGTACTGGGTTGGGAACCACTGACTTGGAGGGATTCTCAGGTCTGGCAGAGTGTGAAACTAGGCAAGGGAAGAGTGGAACAAGTATATAGTATAGTAAGTCAAATACAGGTTAGAGGAGAAAAGAGATTCACTTACAATGTATAGTTCTATCTTAGCGCTTGGGCAGTTTAACCCCTGACTGAGGATGTGAGGTGTATCTCTTGATCCAATGAGGGGTGGTCCGAAGATTATGAAATACAAACAGAATGGATACCAATATAGTGTAGTATATTTGGTGTCATAGATGAGGGTGATATTATATGTGGATATGCACTCACATTCTATGTAGCCTAAAGATGGCTCTGAATACATTTCGTGAAGTGGTATAATCCACACTCTTGGATATGTTGGTGGTAGTGATCCTCACGATGATGATGTGTGGATAAAAAAAATAAAACTAAACTGGGGGCGGAGCTAAGCTATTGAACGGAACGGTCGCATGCCTAATGTGCTCCGACACCAGAGGCCTGTTTTTCGAATTTTCAGCGGCCCCAGATACCGACAAACGGACCCCACCTGGACCCCCAGGCAGACCACACCGGCATGGGCCGAAAAATAAAAAAACAGAGGCCGGACAAGCCGAAACCAGGGGCGAGCATCGGAGACTTATGGCGGCAGGCGCATGGCGCCTCAATGCCCAAAATGGCGGCCTACATGGAGGAGAGCTCCGACTTCTCTGACGACCATAGTTTGGAGCCCCGGGATCTACAACCTCCAGCTCCGAGAGAACTAAACCGGAACACGGTACCCGCAACCTTACAACCGGAGTCATCACCAGTCACCAAAGCCGACATGCAGGAGCTGCTGGCAGGCCTGCGGAGAGACATCCAAATGGATTTGGCGACTTTCCGCAAAGACCTACAGGGTTTGACTGGCCGCATGGGTACCCTGGAAACTGACACCCACAATGCGAAGGCACAACTTACCCAACTACAGCAAGAGGTGCAGACACTGCAAAAACAACATACCGCCACGGAACAGCGGTTTGCAGCACTGGAGGACTCCAGGCGAAGCAAAAACCTTAAGATCAGGGGAGTAGCAGAAACAGTCCCCGACGCGGAGCTACCGCATCTGATAAGACGTCTACTAACGGCGGTATTGCCCTCTAAACAGGCGAAATCGGTGTCACCCGAAGAAATATTCCGGATCCCGAGACCACAAAAAGCACCAGCCACAGCTCCGCGTGACCTGATTGTCCGATTTCAATCAGGGCAAGACAAAGCAGCAGTCATGGGGGCACTAAAAGGAAAGACCCCCTACAACTTTGAGAACTTACTACTCACGTTTTACACTGACTTATCAGGAAGCACCCTGGCGTGGCGCAAAACACTACAGCCTTTCACGCTGCTTCTCCGCGAACGGAGCATATCATACAGATGGAGAGGATCCCGCACTCTAGCCGTCCTCCAAGGTAACATCTCTTACCCTGTCCAAGACCTCGAAGGGGCGGTGGCCATCTTAGAGACCCTGGGCCTTCCACAAGACTCCCTACACAACAGAGGAGCAGGGACAGGGGCCGCAACGCATGTCTGGGACCCGGCCGGCGCAGCTCCATTTGTACCACGCAATTCCGCAGAAGACACCTACAGAACGGCCACAACCTGAACTCTAATCACTAATCTCTACAGAGAATCACACACCAACCTTCCAGCTTAACAGAGACTTTTTCCCCTTTTTTTTTTTTTTCTCCCCTGACCTCACTCACGTTAGTCCATACTGAACCCAGGCACTACCATCTCAGGACGGTCGGGGGCAAGAGGGCCTATATCCCCCATGCTTACCTGGATGTTGCTGGGATCCAACCCCCGTCGGTCGCTCTGACCGTCAGCACGGACTTTAGGTCAATAGACTTGGGCCTCATCGGCTGATCCAGCAGGGATTTGGACTCAATAGCAGGCATAGTACTCGCTGTAACCCAGCCTCATATGCCCCAAATGAACTCCCACGAATCTCGGTTAACAATGTTATTTTCTTCCCAGTTTAAAGTGCGGTGTGTGTTTGTTTTTGGGTTTTTTTATGCTGCCAACGTTAGCCCTTGAAAAGCATCGCACAGACAGCTTATTGTTTAGAATGATTATTAATCTTAGCATGCAAATACATTGAGAGCCCCGGTATAGCGTAATGTTTAAACCTGTAAGCATATGAGAAAGGTCTCCTTTTACGCAACATATGCATCTCCCATTTATGTTTGCATGTAATACTATACTCGGGCCACAGGGCCGCACTACTCAACCCAGGGATGGCCTCCACCTTAATGAGGAGACCGAGTGGTGTCTTATGGTAATCTACGTATTGCTAATATGATTGAAGGAATATAGCCATGGGGGTCAACTGTATTAACTATCAGTTTAGCTAACTAATTTACTCACCCACTTATTAGATTTAATCACCAATTTACAGGTCTGCTAATATGTTGTTCTAAATTGAATGTCTTGTTTTATAAGCAGACCTGTAGGTTTCAGCATCCATCTCACTACTGTAGTATATAGCGAAATGACGCCAAGATACTCACATACTACGCTACAATGCAGTGAAACAAGGTCTAGCCTGTAATCGAGCTTGTTTTGTTTTTGTTTTTTTGTTTTTTTCTATCATTACAAAAATGTGCACACACACAAGCCACTGCCAAGCTATTGAGCATGTTTTTGTACGCTGTTGTGGCGTTTGCCGATGTTATGTACCAATCTGCACAATCAAAATAAAGAATAAAAAAATAAATAAATAAAAAAATTAAAAAAAATAAACTATAGTGCACACTGTAATTTAAAAAAAGTGTAAAATAACTGGAAATTTGCTCACAAGTGTGAAACAAAAACGGATTGTTGCTCAATCTTCAACGTGTAAGTGGTATGTTCCCTACCAAGGAGTTTAATGTCTAGGGATCAGGAACAAAACAGGATGGTCGAGGCATATGAGAGATCCACTAGCACCAATTCTAATTATGTACCAAAACACATTATGTGTTTGTTTGTTTTTTTTGTTTTGTTTTTGTGTTAAGGTGCCTCACTTCTTTCTCTTAGTGGCTCTGTTACATGGAGCCTTAGCGCTATTGCTCTTTCTTTCCTTTGTACACATCCTATAATCCTGTGCACAAGAACTACAAATTAAGATGGTCAAATAAAAGAAATCCATTAGTTTTATTAGAAGTATCTTAAAAGTACATAAAACACAATAAAATATAGCACAAGCTTGTTTGATCACATTAAATTAACTTTATCAAAGGTACACTACAAGAAGTATTCAACTCACCACACTCTATAGATGTTCCACTGTTGTCTTGTCTTGTTTCATACTTGGACGCAATGAGGATCTCTCTAGGCGCTGCTCCCTTCATTATATGTCCATTTCCTACCTCTGACCAGAATAGAGGGACTCTGATTTCGGTTGTCCCAGCTGCCTTCATCTGTACACTGCTAGTGCTAGAAACTTGCATTTCTTTTTTTCTACAAGTAGTTTTCAGCAGCTTTGTTATGGGAGAGTTTTGTCGATTGATAGGATACCAATATTTCATTGTATCCTGTATGTGTTTTTCTAGTAGGAAAGCAGATTCACTGAGCTAGAGTATAATTTATTTTTGTTGTTTCTCTTTGTACCCTCTCCAGTGGGGACAGACGGACGGCAACACGTGGGAGAAGACCATTTGCACCATCGTCCTGGAACTCTCGCAGCAGAGTAAGTTCACTAACAAGGGTTTATTGAGTTTTAGAATTTCCTCAACTTTTGATCCTTGGGTAAACTTTCTTAACTTTTTTACATTCCCTATTATCCGTGAATTTACCAGGGAACAAGAGAAAAGTCATCTGAAAAAAAGCGGCTCTCCAGTACACCTACTTACGACCGGAAAACTGAGAAAGGTAGCTTAATTATCATATCCATAATGCTTTGTTGTGTATTCCTTACCCTATATTTATTATCTCTCATGACTGATCTGTAATCTATTTTATGCTATACAGAAAACCGTTTTGACGCAATCTCAGACCTCTCAGACATTGATGCCCGGCTACAGGCACTGCAAGATTACATGAAGAACCTGGACACTCGAACGTAAAGTGATCATCTACACCCGGACAGCCCCGTCTTATACCAAATATAAATGGTGATGGGGTGATAGCAACTAGACTCGTGTCGTGTTTTAAATTTTTTTTTTTTTTTTTATGTAATCATATCACCCTCCCACCCATCTCCACTGCGTGAATGGACGAATCCTTCTCTTGGCTTGTTTGAAGCCTCTCGTTACATATGGATTTGGCCCTGCTTTCACCATTGGTCCACATTGGTGTTGAATCCAGATTACCCAGAAGCTGATTGTATGATTATTGTATGTTCAGGTATTCCCTGGCCTATGTAGATGAAGGTCCATAGTCCAGAAATGAAGGGCATAGAGCTCTAATTTATAACGTAAACCATTTCAATTACGTGTACTTTTTCATGTGAGAGTTGGTTCATTAATGAAGTAACCAAAGATGCCAACAAACTAAGTCTCTGAGAGAGAAAATGGCAGGGTAGTTTGAATTCTATATATTTAAACTAGAATAAACTCCTAATTACTCTCTTCTTTGAGTATGTTGCTGTTTTTCATTCCCTTGTGTAACTCTGTGAGCTGTTTTGCTATATGGGCTTTTCTTTGTGGTTTCAGTATCGGGCTGTTAACTGACTTCCCATTGTAACTTGATTTTAGTGTGTGAGGTCCATTAACAGAATGGAGGATGATTTATGGAGAGGAAGCTACAGAGAAGCCCACGAGGGAAAATAGCCCCTGCCTTTACACAACAAAAAATCTGAAAGCTGGGGACACAAAACGAACAGGAAAAAAGTTTGTTTATCATGCAACAGAAATGTCAGGACTATTGTAATGCTACCATTTAGGTGTGGAAGGAACACTATAGCCGGAAACTCTCTTATTTTTTTTATTTTTTTTAATCGTGTGTGTATATATTCTTTATAGAAGTTTTTTTATGGTGGTTTTAATATGGGAGATTTTGTTTCTTTTTATTTATGTTGTTCATATTTTAATGTGTACAAGAAATGATTACTTGAGCCATTTTTTTTGAAATGTTAAATATACATGTATTTAAGAACAAATAACATATTGTGTATCTTGTTTTTTTGTTAGTGTGTGTGTGTGTGTGTGTGTGTATGTATATGTGTATAATTCAACTGCTGGGAATGGACGGGTTGCATCAAGTGTAACCACCAAATGACATGTAGCATGAAATGATGACTAGCGTGTTGGTGTCTGTGAATTCCTTATGTCAGAAAAAAATTAAATCTAGTTACATTTTGAGGTACACCAAGATATACCCCCTCCCTCACCAAGGCCAAATTCTCTCTGATCTTAATCCTCATTGGCTGTAGTCACTTCCCATTGCTTGACTGGTGTGGGGCGAGGGAGGGGGGTGTGTGTGCTGACTTCAGATGCCAATTTTGCACACAGAATTCACAGTCAGCCCGAACTTTATTCTGAGCTGGCTAGTGATGTTGCTAGAGGTGGAGTTACACCTCTGGAAGTCAAGAGCGAAACACTGCACATACAGACATCAGGCACCATGACCACTTTAAATCACTATAGTGGTCGTGGTGCTTGGAGTTGCCCTTTTAAATTTCCCTGGATATCTAGAAAGTGAAAGTAACTTATTCTTAAATTTTATTTCCCCCCGCCCCTACATCTCCCCCTATAACTTGGATAGCTTCTCGGAAGGTTTGCAGTCTGTTCATTGCTGCTTTTGAAGTGTTGTGAGTGCTAGTGGCTTACAGCAAATTTGTGCAGTAGTGCTGGTGAGTCACACAACCCCTGAGCACCACAAGGAGTGGAATATAAGCTTCTATAATCAAACCGCTCTGAACACCTTCATAGGTAATGGGGGAGGGAGGGATCCAAGATACTTACCAGGGGTCTGAATTGTTATTCATAAATGGCTAATGAAGCCAAGTGGAATTGTGTGTGTAACTGCATAATGGATTCATTTCCTAAACTCCTGAAATTTCTACAAAGTCGAAATAAAACGGTCTAAACAATTCCTCAGGCCAGATTGTAAGTGCAGCACAGAAAACCCAGACAAACATCTGGAACTTGGTTTAGCTGACTGAGCATTCTTATTTTAAAATTATTTTATTAATGCAATTTTGGCCTACCATTTGCAATACTTGTCGGTTCTTCTCTTTCTCAGTTGTAAACCGAGAGTCAGTGAAGTTTTTTTATAGTATTACATTCTCATTGCTTTACAGTATATTAACTATACGCTGAAACTGAACTGCAGTGGATTGAATTCTGAATTGCAAAATTTAGACAAAGTGCTGATTTGGGAAAAAAATCTCCAAATTGGCTGTAGTTACAGGCTGATCATTTTTAAACCTGAATTTTGCAATTCAGATTTCAATTCACTGCATTTCAAGTGATTATTGCCCTAATGTACCTCTCACCCAATTTTTCTGCAGCTGTATCTGGCATGGGAGTGTTTGTTGCTTACCCAAGGTAAAATGATCGTTCAGTATTTTGAGCATGCCCGAAGCAGGTAAGAGAATTAGATTTCAACTGGAAATTCAAGATTTTTTTGATTTTTCTAATTGCCACATGCATGTTAAAGCAGATTAATCTGTCATTTGAAACTGTATGAATCAAAATATTTAGTGGTTTTGTAACATTTGCCTTTACAGTTTTCCTGGGGCTGGATGCAGCTAAATTCTTTACCAATATAAGTCAATCACACGCTTCTTAAATTAATGTTTAAAGGAACAGTATAATGTCAGGAATACAAACCCGTATTCCTAGCGCTTTAATCTTGAAGTGGCTGTTTAGGTGACCCCCTTATATTGCTTTGAATAGGTTATTTTACTCCCCTTTTCTCCACACGCCACACTGGTCTCCCTGCTGGCTCTGACTCAGTGGCTGTGATTATCAAACCTCCTATACTAAAGCATTGGGACGCTATCGTGCATGCATTGCAAAATGCCGTGCTGCCCCAATCAGCATCTCCTCATAGAGGTGCATTGAATCAGTGCATCTCTATGGGGAAAGTTCAGCGCCTCCATGCAGAGCGTGGAGACTCTGCACACTGCAACTCGGATACAGGAAGAGGTGTTAAAGGAGCACTATCGGGTCAGGAACACAAACTTATATTTCTGACCCTATAGTGTAAAATCCACTTTCTGGCCTTCCCTTTACTAAATATAGTAAAATCTTACTTGAATTCAAGCCTGAAGCTGCTGACTCTGCCCCTGTTTGCCTCAGAGCTGCAAGCTGTCTGCTGACATCATCAGAAGTGTTGTTCTGAGGCAATAACAGTACTTCCCCATAGGATTGGCTGAGACTGTCAAGGAGGCAGATCAGGGTCAGAGCCAGCACAATTCAAACACAGCCCTGGCCAATCAGCATCTCCTCACCGAGATGGATTGAATCAATGAATCTCTATGAGGAAAGTTCAGTGTCTGCATGCAGAGGGAGGAGACACTGAATGTTGTGATGCATACTGAGCTAGGAAGCAGCTCTAGCAGCCATCTAAGGAGTGGCCAGTGAAGTTATCACTAGGCTGTAATGCAAACACTGCATTGAAAAGACGGTGTTTACTGCAAAAAGCCTGAAGGAAATGATTCTACTCACCAGAACAAATAAAAAAAGCTGTAGTTGTTCTGGTGATTATAGTGTCCCTTTAATAGGCAGCAATGAAAACACTGCCTTTTTTGTCTTAAAAAGCAGTGTTTATGGTCCTAACACTGCGGGGACAGGCTATAGACACCAGAACAACTACATTAAGCTGCAGTGGTTCTGGTTACTATAGTGTCCTTCTAAGAATAATCAAGTTATTTTCTTAATGTGCACGACCACTTTGTCATTATGTCAAAGCAATGGATAAGTGATCTGTAACCCCATTAGAAGTTGGGTTAAAGGTTAAAGATGAAACCCTCCCTTGTCCTGCTTTCCTTATATGTAATTTATTGTAGTCCACTCACACCTCATTAATGGTGGCTAATGTCTTGGAACTTTCAGGTTACAGGACAGGATTGGCTGACACTAGCAACCACTTTTTGGTCCCTGTAGACTTGCAGGAATTGTAGGAAGGCTTGAGGGAGAGCATTTTTAAAAATGCATTATCACTATGGGCTAAACAGAGCAATGGCCTCTTTTAAAGATGTATCTTTGTACACAAAGTGGTAGTTGGAGGTATTCATTTTAACAAATTGGAGAATGAAAACTCAAACTCCCTTTGGATAGGTAAGGGGTGCTCTTTGTTAGGTGTGACGTGAAAGCTCTGTACTCGTATGGTAGAGGTTTGTTTAAAGGTGTTCATTTATCTGATGGGTCTGTGAGTTGGAGCTCTTATCACTATAATGGGTTTGGGGATTATATTTTGTAAGAATGGGATAAGAGCTTCATGTAACTACTGTAGGTGATTTGATAAGAGGACTCACTAAGAACTCTATTATTTAGATAGCCGTATCTCACTTTGGAAATGAGAGAAGAATCCTGTGTCCCTAAAGCAGGTAAGTGGTTTAGATCCCTCTGCCATTGTGATAGTTAAAAGGTCTGAGTAGAAAGCGAAGGTAATAACTGTCTGAGAAGGCAATAACTAAGAGTATTTGGAGTTACTGTTGCAGTGGGCAGGAAGGGCACATAACTGGTAAATTAGGGGTTAATGGCTATGCGTGTCACACAGACCATGGACGAGTACTGATAAGGGCAATATGTGTGAATTTAGAGAGCAACTAATGTTTCACCAAACTAGAAGCTAAACATATTGTAACAAGTTAGGGGTTATAAGCAAGCTGGCACACTAAAGGTTAACCACTCTGCGAGGCAGAGGAACGCAGCTTCAAAGGGTCAATCAGCAGGTAATTATTAAACGATCTGTTATTCATTTTACATCTTCATCTCCATTTTGTAAACCGAATGTACATGTGCTAACTAGTGTCAATCTGTGCTCAAGTCTAAAGCACATGCTTAACCCCTTAAGGACCAAACTTCTGGAATAAAAGGGAATCATGACATGTCACACATGTCATGTGTCCTTAAGGGGTTAAACAAAAAAAAAGAAATGCAAATTAATATTCTGTTAACTTTTTTTTGATAAAAGAGTTTTAGCTCAACACAAAAAGGCGTAAATTGTCTCATGGCTATTTCATAACATTTATATTCAAATATTAGTGAAAGAGCCTCTCATTGTGTAGCAATAATTTGAAATTTTCTATAAAATAATTTGAAAAAAAATACATTTGAATGCACAGAAAGTTGGTTGTATTTCTTATTCTACTAAATAGAAAGATGGCAGGTTTAAAGATGACCGGTTATCAGGTGGCATTTGGGGGCACAATCACTCCATCCATGATCGGAGTTTCCCCTTTACTAAGATTTTTGTGCAAATCATAGAATATATTACAGCACTGCGGAACTTGCTGGCGCTTTATAAATAATAATATTAGATTAAATTTGGAATGTATTAACTTAATTGAGAATTGTAGAGAATTTTTTTTAGATCAAAATAACAATTCAGGCCTAAAATGTTAAATTCCATTACCCTGTCGGTTCCCAGTTGACTATAATCCTTTCTACTTTCATTTTTCAAGGAGGAGACAGGAAAACAGATTTCAGATAGATGGCACCGCCAACCAACTTTGCGTCAGACGCTACCAATCTGTTGTCCGCTATCTGACTCTTCAGCCTACCCAGCATAGCTGTGGTTTGGTAGTATTTAAAGGTGATATGTTCTTCAGGACAGGATTTATATCGGTTAGACTCTAGGCTTGGGGCTAGTGATTATCAGGTGGGCTTTTTTTTCACAAATACTGAATTGTGGTGAATTCAATCAAAATTGTAAGCATAGAATGTGACGGCAGATAAGAACCATTCTGCCCATCTAGTCTGCCCAATTTTCTAAATACTTTCATTAGTTCCTGGCCTTATCTTATAGTTAGGATAGCCTTATGCCTATCCCACGCATGCTTAAACTCCACCGTTTTAACCTCTACCACTTCAGCTGGAAGGCTATTCCATGCATCCACTACCCTCTCAGTAAAGTAATACTTCCTGATATTATTTTTAAACCTTTGCCCCTCTAATTTAAGACCATGTCCTCTTGTTGTGGTAGTTTTTCATCTTTTAAATAAAGTCTCGTCCTTAACTGTGTTCATTTCCTTTATGTATTTAAATGTTTCTATCATCAATTTAGGCTAAAACAGCTATTGTTAACAGGAGTAGTCCCAGAAGATTGGAAGTTAGCGAATGTTGTGCCCATTTACAAGAAAGGTAATAGGGAGGAGTCGGGCAACTATTGGCCAGTAAGCCTTACTTCAGTAGTGGGGAAAGTGATGGAAACCATGTTAAAGGATAGGATTGTTGAACATCTAAAAACACATGGATTTCAAGATCAGAGACAACATGGGTTTACTTCAAGGAGATCATGCCAAACTAATCTTATTGATTTTTTTGATTGGGTAACTAAAATTATAGATCAGGGTGGTGCAGTAGACATTGCTTACCTAGATTTCAGTAAGGCTTTTGACACTGTTGCACATAGAAGGCTTATCAATAAACTGCAATCTTTAAGTTTGGATACCAGTATTGTTGAATGGGTAAGGCACTGGCTGAGTAACAGGCAACAGAGGGTTGTAGTTAATGGAATATATTCGAAGCTTGGACTTGTCACCAATGGGGTACCTCAGGGATCTGTACTTGGACCCATTCTCTTTAATATTTTTATTAGTGATATTGCAGAAGGTCTTGATGGTAAGGTATGTCTTTTTGCTGATGATACTAAGATATGTAACAGGGTTGATATTCCAGGAGGGATAAACCAAATGACAAATGATTTAGGTAAACTAGAAAATGGTCAGAATTGTGGCAACTGACATTTAATGTGGATAGTGCAAGATAATGCATCTTGGGCGTAAAACCCAAGGGCAGAGTACAGAATATTTGATAGAGTCCTAACCTCAACATATGAGGAAAGGGATTTAGGGGTGATTATTTCTGATGACTTAAAGGTAGGCAGACAATGTAATAGAGCAGCAGGAAATGCTAGCAGAATGCTTGGTTATATCGGGAGAGGTATTAGCAGTAGAAAGAGGGAAGTGCTCATGCCATTGTACAGAACACTGGTGAGACCTCACTTGGGTATTGTACACAGTACTGGAGACCGTATCTTCAGAAGGATATTGATACCTTAGAGGAGGTTCAGAGAAGGGCTACTAAACTGGTTCATGGATTGCGGGATAAAACTTACCAGGAAAGGTTAAAGGATCTTAACATGTATAGCTTGGAGGAAAGCGAGACAGGGGGGATATGATAGAAACATTTAAATATATAAAGGGAATCAACACGTAAAGGAGGAGACTATATTTAAAAGAAGAAAAACTACCACAACAAAGAGGACATAGTCTTAAATTAGAGGGTCAAAGGTTTAAAAATAATATCAGGAAGTATTACTTTACTGAGAGGGTAGTGGATGCATGGAATGGCCTTCCAGCTGAAGTGGTAGAGGTTAACACAGTAAAGGAGTTTAAGCATGTGTGGGATAGGCATAAGGCTATCCTAACTATAAGATAAGACTAGGGACTAATGAAAGTATTTAGAAAATTGGGCAGACTAGATGGGCCGAATGGTTCTTATCTGCCGTCACATTCTATGTTTCTATGTAAGCTGTGTTAAAAAGTGTATGTAAATCTGACATTTCAACCTAAATGTTGTAATGTGGTTTTAAGTCTGCTACAATTCACAGGGCTATTCAGTAAAGTGAGACTTTGACGTGAAATCAAATTGAATCTCAAATTTAAAGGGACAGTATATTCACCTGAACTACAGCTTATTGTCGTTCTGGTGAGTATAGCTTGTCCCTGCAGGCATTTTGCTATAAAAGCTGCCTGAGAAATGAGTGTTTACAATACAGCCTAGGAACTCCTCAGACGGTCACAATGAGCAGCATGTAGACGCTGAACGTTCTCCATAGGAGGAGGAGATGATTGGCATAGCGTGACATTTTGCCATGCATGTGCAATAGTCTCCCAATGCGAAAGCATCTGATTGGCTGAAATCCTCAAATCTAATGTCAGCCAAAGAGGAAGGTTGGGGGCAGGGCCAGATATTGAGTGAAAAGGTGAGTAAATCACCTTTCTAACCCAAGGTAATGGGGATCCGACCACCTAAATGGTGGTTTTACAACTATAGTATATCAGGGTTCACACTTTTGTGGTCCTGACACTATAGTGCCCCTTTAAGGTAAGAATAGCTGAAGTGAAACATTTTCTAAGTCTGCTATGCTTTAACTTCTACTACTCTGGCCTTCAATTTGAAATTCACTTTGAATTCCCACTTTAGTAAATAACCATGCCCGTATTTAGTGGACAATGTATTTGTTTTTCACGTCATAAAACATAAATATTGCGTTTTTAGGATGGTCTATCTGGAGAGTAGATGGTTAATTGCAGTGCGCCAAAGGGTTAAGCAATGTGCGCCGATCTGCACTATGTTTGGTTACATTCCTCTGCAGAGAGTTTTCGGATGTTTATATTTAGAGCGCGTGGATCTCCTGAATTTAGAGAGACATGGAAAGAATGAGATTTCTATCTGTCCATCTATCTCTGGGCCGGTCTGTTTAATTGTCTGACCTTTTTAAATTCTATTTGTTCATCTGCCGTGTATATTTTCCATCAAATTTATAGCTATATAGTGTAATCACCAGAAATTGTTTTCCTCTGTAGGTAATAACTGGTTTCAATATCTCAATTAACTAGAAGAGCCACAACCTGCATTCCCCTATATGTAGGAGAGCAATGCAGCATTTATATTGCCAATAAATTGCTAGTAATCTCAATAGAAACATAGAAACATAGAAACATAGAATGTGACGGCAGATAAGAACCATTCGGCCCATCTAGTCTGCCCAATTTTCTAAAAACTTTCATTAGTCCCTAGCCTTATCTTATGGTTAGGATAGCCTTATGCCTATCCCACGCATGCTTAAACTCCTTTACTGTGTTAACCTCTACCACTTCAGCTGGAAGGCTATTCCATGCATCCACTACCCTCTCAGTAAAAGTAATACTTCCTGATATTATTTTTAAACCTTTGTCCCTCTAATTTAAGACTATGTCCTCTTGTTGTGGTAGTTTTTCTTCTTTTAAATATAGTCTCCTCCTTTACTGTGTTGATTCCCTTTATATATTTAAATGTTTCTATCAATGTGCACTTCGAATGCATATACATATATAAGGAATTATTCACTGAACGAGATATAGTGATTTGAAAGTAGAAATGTCTCTGCTAGACTATTAAAGCCTAAATTCTGCAGTTTGGTTGTCAATTTGCTGTTAAGTGACTAAACCCCTAGAAACTGGTTTCTGGCCTTGCGCTATTATACCTATTGGAATTTGCAATTGGAGAAAAATAATATATTGGTTTAAGCTGTTTATAAAGAACAAAAAAACAGTTTTAAGGCTTTATGTAATTCATAAAAAGTAGTAGGAATCTGGTTAATCAGAAAGATAAATTTAAAGTCTTTTAGATTGTAAGTTCTTTCGCCACGGCCCTCTTCACCTAATGTTCCTGTGTGTCGTACATGTTTTGTTAGAATTTAAGGATTGTCTTGTTTCCTCACGTACAGCGCTACAGAAAACGTTGGGGCTATATAAAGAATCGTAACTAAAATACAGAAAATGTTTTTGTATTTACTAAACTGGGAATTGTTGGAATGAACAAGCAAATGTAAGATAAGATAGCTGAGTTGGAAGAACAATTTTGTAAAAAATTTGTTTTACCTTAAGGTGTGTAATCCCATTGTAAAGCCCTTTCAGTTCTGTTTTAGTGAATCAGTCGCACTGCGTGTACTTGGGTTGAAAATGTTTGGAAGGGTAGCGCCCACATCGGCCTGAGTATTGGAAAATTGATGGCATGAAACGGTGCCCTGTGTTCTATGGTGGTTGGACGGTGGAGAGTTAACGTGCAGGCGGATACTGTGATAAATGGGGAGAGCAGTAATACAAAGCCTGAATTAATGTAAACATTTATCTATAATAGATTTAAAGGGTGAGACTGCGAAAAAGGGAATATTGGGACTGAAGGAGTTAAAGGGACAAGGGAGGTGGAGATGAATGAGTTGGGTTGTGACAGGAAGGAGGGGGGAAGAGGCTGGAACAAAAAAAAAAAAGTTAGAGAGAACAGAGGTAAATCGCGAGTGAGTGGAGTGCAGACAGAGGGGTAGATCAGGAGTGATTGGAGTGCAGTGAGGAAGGGGTACAGCAGGAGTGAGTGGAGTGCAGTGAAAGGAATAGGTATAGCAGGATTTAGTGGGGTGCAGTGAGATGAAGGTATAGCAGAGGTGAGTGCAGTGAAAGGAAGGGTAGATAAGGATTAGTGGACTGCAGGGAGCGGAAGGGGTATAGCAGGGGTGAGTGGAGTGCAGTGAGAGGAAGGGGTATAGTAGGGGTGAGTGGAGGGCAGTAAAAGGAAGGGGTATAGCAGGGGTGAGTGTAGTGTAGTGAGAGGAAGGGGTATAGCAGGGGTGAGTGGAGTGCAGTGAGAGGAAGGGGTATAGCAGGGGTGAGTGCAGTGTAGTGAGAGGAAGGTATATAGCAGGGGTGAGTGGAGTGTAGTGAGAGGAAGGGGTATAGCAGGGGTGAGTGTAGTGTAGTGAGAGGAAGGGGTATACCAGGGGTGAGTGGAGTGTAGTGAGAGGAAGGTATATAGCAGGGGTGAGTGGAGTGCAGTGAGAGGAAGGTATATATAGCAGGGGTGAGTGGAGTGCAGTGAGAGGAAGGGGTATAGCAGGGGTGAGTGGAGTGTAGTGAGAGGAAGGTATATAGCAGGGGTGAGTGGAGTGTAGTGAGAGGAAGGTATATAGCAGGGGTGAGTGGAGTGCAGTAAGAGGAAGGTATATATAGCAGGGGTGAGTGGAGTGCAGTGAGAGGAAGGGGTATAGCAGGGGTGAGTGGAGTGCAGTGAGAGGAAGGGGAATAGTAGGGGTGAGTGGAGTGCAGTGAGAAGAAGGGGTATAGCAGGGGTGAGTGGAGTGCAGTGAGAGGAAGGTGTATAGCAGGGGTGAGTGGAGTGCAGTGAGAGGAAGGGGTATAGCAGGGGCGAGTGGAGTGCAGGGAGAGGAAGGGGTACAGCAGGGGCGAGTGGAGTGCAGGGAGAGGAAGGGGTACAGCAGGGGTTAGTGGAGGGCAGTAATAGATTTTTTGAGGCAAACAATGTGCAGTCTAGAGATGTTCTTGGAGTTGATTAGTCATCAATATCTTAATACAAAGTGCTCTTTACATAGAATCTGTTACCTATAAAGTACCCCGTGCATTTAACAGTGAGTATTGCTACCAGCTAGAGGCCGTATCTTTAAATTATCTGCTGGAACCAGTTATCTGAGGATGCTCTGCTGGCCTTAGACCTCACGGACCCCAGGCAGAGACTTCATGGGTACAGATTCCAGGAGGAAGAGCCCTCAGTGACTGTGACATGGAGTGGATACTTTTCCAGTGAGTGTCAGTAGAACCACAGCTCCACGAATGGAGGGAACACCATTGGCCCCAGCATTTCTGGGTCTTGATGCCCTGCTGGACCTAATGCTATGTGTATGCCATGAGCTGGTTACATCTCCTCTGGCCCACGAGACACACATCTCTGAATTCCTGAGCTGGGGTGAGTGTTCGCTTGGCTAGCTGGGCATCATAGGAAACGTAGTCCTCATCAGCTGGTGTACTCCCAGTTTTTGTACTACGAGATCTGATGCGATGCTTTATGTTTTTTTTTTGTTTTTTTTTTAAATGTTTCCCCTTTTTCTGTCTTTTCAAAAACAGCTGGAAGGCATAGGATGTATTTTAATAAGGGCACAAGCTATAACAGCTGTATAGAAAAAATGCCACAATAGTGAGCCCTAAGTCCAGTGGGCGCAGTATGTAGAAAGATCTCCAAATGTTTTAGTAATGTCAAAGGGAAAAAATAATCTATTTCTAGGTTGGCAAATACTGTGCATATTTTTGTAAAATAGTTTGACTGCAACAAAACTTTCTAGAACAATTTTCTTATTTTAAGGGACGACACTCTAGTGTTTTGCTAAAATGTAGTGGTTTAATTATACCGTACATTTGTTTAGCTGATTTTGTTGCTATTCAGACATTTTTAATGCATGTCTGTCTATCTCAAGCTCTGTATTACTGTTTCATGTTGAGACTGGTGTCATGTCACACACTCCTTGTTACTCTGATTCTTTCTTTTAAGCAGCGGCAGATAAACACGTTTGTACTTAAGGGTATGTTGTTGCTATTTGTAAATTGTGTCACTATCCGTCACTACAATCTGTCTGCAGTTGTCACTGGATCACACTGAATTAGTTAGTGCTGCATATGTTGTTTGTATGAGCTGTTAAGGCAGACCGAAGATTTTCTGTATTTTTATTTTTTTTACTGCTTTGTAAGTAATGATATGCATTTTAATGTATACACACTGGTTTAACTGGCCGGGTGGGTTTTTAAGCGCAGGGAGTGTTCGATGTCTACATTGAACGCCCTGTAATTACAGATACAAGTCTGTCTGACCCGACGAGTGACACGGAGTCTTTCACGCCCATTGTAGGGTGATGCTCGGAAAGAGCCTAGAAATGTTTTGGGCATCACTGGGTGTCCTACAAAGAGCTTGTTTGCCCACCTTGCCATTCCCATTTCATGGTGACAGTGGTCTATGACACAGAGACTTTCACGCCCCTTGCAGGGTGACATGTGGAAAGTGCCTAGAAATGTTTTGGCCATCACTGGGTGCCCTGCAGAGAGCTTATGTGCCCATCCTGCCATTCCCAGTTTGTGGTGACAGTGGCCCATGGACTGGTAAGACTCTTCTGCCCTTTGCAGGGTGACAGCGGGCCTTGGAGGCTGCTATGCCTGTTGCAAGGTGACAGCATATCTGGGAGATGGATCTCCTGCTGCCATAAGGCCTCCCCTGCCCATCGCAGGGTAACTCTAAACTAAGAGTTCACCATGGCCATCACAGGTAGACATAGAGCCTAGAAGGCTGTCATGATCATCTCAGTAAGACATGAAACCTGGGAGACTGCTATGTCTGTAAGAGAGTGACTCAGACAAAGAACCACCTGGAAGTGTGTCCTAGCAAATTCAGGGTGACAGAGCAACTCTGAGGCTTCTTTTCAAAGCATTAACTCGGGAGGTGCACTGCTGGATTCTGAGGCACATTTTAAAAAGTGGACACATACAGATACATACACTTCTAAACATGCATAGAATGACAAATACCTACACCCAGATTCATAAATACACCTGCACATAAACAGATACAATAATGCAGAGACAGATACACATGTTACATACAACATGACTTGTTGCCAGTCAGACATAAATGACCATATCTTCTTGGGGGAGTAATTGCCCCCACCCCTACCTCAACCTCTGGATCCACCACTGAAATGATCACAACTTAGTGAGGACACCTCAGACTGTTGTGGCCTTTTTTGGGGTGGCACGGGAATTAGTAAAAATCCAGGGCCTTCAATGTAGAATGAGACTGTAACAAACTTAGGCCCTCACTGCAGTGTGAAGCATGATCTGTAGTGTTCTACTCCACCACTGCGAACTGGTGTTGTCATATATTGAGCAGATCTGTGACCTTCCATTCCCACCCCCTGTAGGGTAACAGTAACACAGGATGGCCTGTTTCCAGACATGACACTGTAGAAGTGTCGATTTGTTTCTGTGTAAGGTGTCATTAACTACTTGTATCTTACACAGTGCTTCCCTCTGGTGCAATATATACAAAAGTATTGAGAATGCCAGTTTTATCTCCCTAGGGGTCTCGTCCTAAATATACAGTTGTTGCCTAGTGGTTCACCCCCAACATGGGTCCTACTGGATCCTAACTGTCCCCATTTAGCATTCTGAGCATAGACAAATTTGGGACATTCTGTGACTGCCCCCTAATGTCTTTTGATGGGTGACTCTGGCAATGGAGCAACAGTGACAATAGCTATGGCCATCTGTCCCTAACCGAACAAAAGGTTTTCTCCATACTACCTATATAATACGCAGGAAACTGTAAATCCACTACCATTGTTGGGCTACAGCTCCCAGCATGCTCAGTTGTTTTTGGACTGCATGTCCCATTATGACACATTAAAAAAACAACAAAAAACAGCTAAAGATGAACATTAACAGAGCTCTGCCCTTGGGTGGCAGTAATACTGAGATCAGAGACAAGTTTAATAAGATGTAACTCGTGTTAGTCCGTCCAGGCCTGGGGGGATCCATGAAGAGACAGTGAACCTTGTTGTGTTGCTTGCTTGATGCAGAAGTGACCCTGGACTGCCTCAGGGAGTTCTGGTCACAAGTAATTTCCAACAAACTCAGAGAGAGAGAGAATGAGGCCATTCCATCATACGGATATTATAGATTGAACAAACCTGTGTGTTTCCACCTCATTCCATTCCTCACATTGACTCAGACCAGAGCTGGCAGTCTGCTTCTTACTCCAGAGCTGCCAGTCTGCCCATTATCCTAAGGGTGACGGGGACAAAGAAGCAGTTAGTTATCCTTAACCCTATTTGTGACTCAGAAGACAGGACCTGGCTGTAGTAGGTGCCAGACTGACCCAAATCATCTGGTTAATACAGAGTAGCTGACTGTCTCTTACCCTCTGTGTAACACAGGGTATCTGGCAGTCTTTTCTTTACAGTACCACAGGCAGGGAAGCTGGCAGTCTCATCCTTACCCCTATCTAAGTACCACAGGGTAGCCGGATGTCTGTCTTTTAACTTTGGAGTACCACACACACACAGTAACTGGCACTCTGTTTATTACCCTTTAATATGACAGACTGTACAGCTAGCAGTCTCTTTTCCCATTGGAATATTACAGATAGAGCAGCTTGCTGTCTCTTTTCTCCTTGAAATATGACAGACCGAGCAGGTAGCAGTCTCTTTCCCCCTTGGAATATGACAGGCCGAGCAGCTTGCGGTCTCTTTTCCCCTTGGAATATGACAGACAGAGCAGCTAGCGGTCTCATTTTCCCTTGGAATATGACAGACAGAGCAGATGCAGTCTGTCTCTTTCTACTCAGGATCAGACAATGACACAGACAGATGTGCTGCAGATTGACATGTAAAACAGATGTCAGTCTATCTCACATGATGACAGACAGAGGGCACCAGGATGCCTGTTCCCCTGTGCAGGGGACATTAACGGATGGAATGGGTTAAATGCCCAGACAAGGGGTGGTAACGCTCTTACATTAACCATATGTGGAGTCTGTAAGAGCGCAGACTGACAGTCCATAAAAGGAAGAGCTCTTACACTGCTCCCCTCACACCCTGTGATCTGATACCGCAACACCCCACTATCTGCAGTTTAACAGCGCAGCCCCCCAATATGTTCCCCGCCCCCATTTAATCATCAACCACCTCACCCCCCTGCCTCTACTACACTGACAGTGGTCCCCTCCTCTGTGATGTTTAATACAGCAGGCCATGTATTGCGCTGAATAAATATATTTCTCCTTAGTCCAGTTTCCCAACGCTGCAGAGTCCCAAACTACGGCCTGGAATTAATTTGTTTTAGTCAGAATCCGAAACGATTCCAATCTGCTAGAAAATACTTTTCAAATGATTAACCTACAGAAGACACAGTTAAAAGAATACACATCTGTATTCCGAATCCTACAGTACTGTTGTGGCCGTTTATTTTAGCTCCCCAGATATTAAGAAATAAAAAGGAAATAAATAAAAACAAAATGAATTACTTACCTCTTCAACGTCGAGTCTCCCTTAGTGCTGCCGCCATCTCCTCGAGTGACGTCCATCCAATCCAATGCTGAACACCTGGGTACCTTAGACGCTTACATGGTGCTCGCCGCGCTTCCAAGCCTTCTATTTAGGGAAATAAAGGGGCTTGGGGGTCAGGACAAAGAACAACTTCAATAAGATGAAGTTGTTATAGTGCCTACAGTGTTCCTTAAAAGTCTATGGGATTTTTTTTATAGATAAATAATTTGAAAAGTTTTTCTAACATATTGGAATCATTTCTGATTCAAATTAATTAATGGGACACTATAGTCACCAGAACAACTACAGCTTATTGTATTTGTTCTGGTGAGTAGAATCATTCCCTGCTGGTGTTTTGCAGTAGACACTGTCTTTTCAGAGGAAAGGCAGTGTTTACATTACAGCCTAGGGATACCTCCACTGGCCACTCTTTAGATGGCTGCTAGAGGTGCTTCCTTTGGCAGTGCTGCACAGTGAGCAGTACTGCCATTCAGTGTTTCCACCCTCTGCATGCATACACTGAACTTTCCTCAGAGAGATACATTGATTCAATGTATCTCTATGAGGAGATGCTGATTGGCCAGGGCTGTGTTTGGCTTGTGCTGGCTCTGCCCCTGATCTGCCTCCTTGACAAGCTCAGTCAATCCAGCGCTTTCCTATGGGAAAGCATTGTGATTGGCTTAGATTGCCACTTCTGATGATGTTTGTGTTCCTGACTATAGTGCTCCTAAATTGTGGCCTATGTTTTTTACACTAAGACACACGCACTCTCTCCCTTTCCCTGAAACAGCTGCAGTCGTTCTCCTACTTTATACTTGTCTTACACTAGATCCCGACTTAATGCACCATTTCCATTGTCTTCAAGGGTTTATATTGCCACTGATAAACAGGTCTTATGATCCAGATAGCTTTTGTTTCCCTAAAACACATGTCTCTTGCTCTATTCTATATCTAGGTTTCTTGCACTAGTTCCCCAGTCTGCAGGTTCTTACAGTGTTATTGTGTTTTCTCATTTTTATGATGTCGGATCAGTTTTTTCCTGGGCCCGATGGTGCTGTTTGCTGGCCTTTTCTTGGATCTGGTAGAGCCCAGCTCTGGCCTTTTCCTTGGTCTGGTGAAGTCCAGCTCTGGCCTTTTCCTGGGTCTGGTGGAGTCCAGCTCTGGCCTTTTCCTGGGTCTGATGGAGCCCAGCTCTGGCCTTTTCCTGGGTCCAGTGGTGGCCAGCTCTGCTCTTCCTCGATCCTTTCTACAAAGTTCTT
>OW240920.1:22765283-22789190 GCA_933207985.1 Pelobates cultripes
AAGCAGAAAAAAAATAAAATAACAATGTACAGTGGTAGAATTGTTGAGGAGTGTGCTGTGTCATGAACTTTCAGGTTGGCTTTGAGAATGTGATGTCTTTTAAGTGCTTATGCTAGCAAGTTGTATGAATATTTGTAGGTTTTCCCTGACATTTCATCCACTGATTAGGAGTGTTATAATTCATTAACACAAAATAATATTGCTTATAATACATTATGAAAATTGGTAAAAATATAATTCTCCTCTTGAATCAGTTTTTTAAATTTAATCTTTCAATGGATTTTGTAATAGATGGTGTACAGAGTACATACTGTAGCTTCCAAAATGGTAAAGGAAAGTACACTCTTGACTCGTCTTGGGTTACAGTAAATTTTACATTATTTTACATCTACCGGCACATTTCAAGCTTTTCCCAAAGACTCTCACTGACTGTTACTGCCATCAAAATGTAAGCATATAGTATTTCCAAAGGAGAGGGCAGCACTCTGGCACATTAACAGTGTTGGTTAAAGGTGTGATATCGAGAGACTTGCTCTGGGTCCTTTTCATGCAAAAATAGAAAAGGGAACCACAACAGTTCCAAATAGATTTTAAAGGGAAACTATAGTTCCAGCAAAACAAAGTTGTTATTATAGCTCCCTATAGCGCTCCCCTTGCCATGGTGCAGATAAAAACCCCTTCTGTCACTTAACGGAGTCCAGCGCTTATGTCCCTCTCTGCTGGTTCGAGCTCCACCTCTGTTCTCTGAGCATTAGCACCTTTGCATTTTTGCTACGTGAAGTACGCTTCCCACAATATTCAGGAAGCCCCTAGTGATAGGCAACCATCAGAACTCCAGATATTGTCTATTAGGTCTCCCCTAATGCATTGGCAATGTTATGGGAGGTATAGTCCACATCACACAGAGTGAATGACTGGGGAATTTAGAAGCATAGTTCATAAATACCTTATTATATTTACCATCTGCTGACTTGTATTTTTTTTTTCTCTCTCCCGTCATCTCTCCCGTTTTCCTCCTCTGTTCAGCTGGAGGAATCTCGAGCTATAGAACGTACCCTTCGGTTGAAGGTGAAGAGCTTAACCACTGAACTAGCAATGTACAAAAGAGGGTGAGGAAACATTATTAGACTTTAGCAAGACATGATTCCTTTTTAAGTTGTCTTTTCATCTCATTCTAATTGGACAATAACTGGGTTCTTCACCATAGTGAGACTTCAGAGTGAATTTCAAATATAAGGTAAAAATAGCCGAACTAGAAACATTCTCTAAATCAGCTATGTTTCCATTTCACACCCACAGACGAGTGACACCTACTGGACCATCTCCACAGGGTCGCTCTAGCTCTTCCAACCGGGGCCCTCCCCAGCGAACTGCTTCTCGTGGAGAAAAGCCATTGCGGAGGGACAGATCTACATCATGTGACCGTAGTGGTAGGAGCTCGGGAGAGGGGAGGAATCTGATTAGAGCAGCAAGGTTGTCTCCCTCTCCAGTAGGTAAGTGTTCTGATTAGTGTAATTCCTAATAATATGTAAATTGTATGAAACCTGTCTGAATGTTGTTTTGTTGGTACAAACGGCTTTTTAAACAACCATTTTCACCAATGTCTATGGTCACAAGACCCATCTGTGTTCACAAGTTTTCCTTTAACTACTATAATCTCTACATGTTCTCTGTCCTTTTCACTAGAAAAGATGAGTGCCTTTTAAAATGTGGAAATCAGAGTAACAAAATGTATTTGGTAAGGTGCATTGAGGGCTTATTAAATTGGTGGCCTTAATCTCTCTAATGCCAAGGAGTACAGTTTGGCAGCCCAACCCAGGCATGCATTGGACCGGTTAGAGAATTAGTTTTTTGGCTTGCCAATTTGAATCTTTCTTAGCCTTGCCAGACTCTCTGCCAGCCTTACCTCAACCACCTCACTTCCAAATAATATTGTCTCATTCTCTCTTAACCGTTACATTCAGAGCTTTTCACACCCTTAAACTGGGTACTTACCTTCTTATATCTCTTCCAATCCCATTGATTTATAATCCATATGGATGGGGCTAGTACTTACCCATTCACATTGCGGCCAACAAAGCATTTCAGTAATCTGAATCCTTCTATCCATTTTTCCTCTAAAACATTGCTTGCTTACTCAAACATAAGGGAGTGTTTCCTGGACCTTCCACTGCCATGGTTTGACTAATTCCAAGCATTTACTTTTACTCTCTCGCAGCAAGTTTCACCAAAGAGGACAGGAAGAAATTGGTACATTTTGAATGATGTTCTCCATTCAGATTGTCAATTATTTCTAAGTAATTCTGTGAATGGAAATTAGAACATCCGTAGATGCATATCTTGAAATTTCATTTGGGAACTTTAGGTAATAAAACTTTAGCCATAATTTGTCCAAAAAACTACCCTCTCACTTACTTGTGTACTCATGATCTGTAACTGCCCCAAGGGCCTCTGTGGGCATCCATGTATGCAGCTGCTTCACCTCCCTGCACGTTACTGAATATTGAAAACTGACCCTGACAGAGTAATGATGGAAGCTCCACATGGTGAGTGACCAGAACTCATATTGTTAATGATTGTCACTTCTCAAGGCACTAAACTTAGAAGATGACCCATGGGTGCTGCCTTATAATATCCCTTGCATGGCATAATCCGATACATGGACAAATGTCTCCATTTTATATTACTGCACAGTATGGGGTAATGGTGGCGCTACATCCATGATCCACCGCAATTCTTTTTAACACTTTCCAACTTGGCATGTGTTCACAGACACTTGACTTTGTACAGCAAGCATGTCAAAATCAAAGGCTAACACAGGCCAAATAAATAAGGTTTAAATGTATGTGGGCCGCAAAAAAACAAAAACTTAAGTTTTCATTGAAACGTACAGTATAAAAAAAAAGTTGCCTAACTGACACAGAACATCCTCACGCTCATAGGGCTTCAAAGTAAACAAAAGAGCAAATTTATTTTAAGGAGATATTTATTTGCATATTACTGTTTCAGTCCAACTACCTTGACATATTAAGAAAAGTTTGGTAATGGGACTGAAATGGTGAATGTATGCTGTTGCACAGCTGTAAAAAAACAAATTACGTTATCTTTATTTTGAAGTCCTATGAATGTGTTCTTCACTTTTGCTGGGTTCATCAAACATAATGATCTCAGCCAATCAAATGCTTTCAAATAGGAAAGCATTGGGAGGCTATTGTGCAAGTGTGGTAAAAAGCTGCGTGGCCAAACACCATCTGTATGGGGAGCGTTCAGCGCCTCCATGCAGACCCAATCTAATACACTGCCCCCTCCCCGCATTTGTATGTGCCATCACAATCTATCTGCTTTAAAATTTCATACTGGTACATTATTTGGTGGTCTTCTGAATAAGATGATGCACATCCCATGCATTCTACAATCGTTTGAACAGAGTATAGAGTTTACCTTCAATAGTAAAATCTTTGGTTAAATATAGAAAATGACGTAACTGGAAGGGCCTATTTTTAAAGTTTGTTTTTTAGTTCACCAAAATTCTAGGTTTAGTGAATAAACCCTTCACGTTTGCAGCTAAGTTTCAGTGCACCACCGTTCCCTGTTTACTGAATAAACCTCACTGTCCTTAATAAGCCTTTGTGAGGACTTCTATTGAGAAAGAGATGTTTGATAAATTGCAGGAGACTTATACATAGCTCCCAAGGTCTGTAAATACTATAAAATGTAAAAATTGTCCTGCTTGACCAACATGAGTACGTGACGTGGATCATTAAATGTTTTATTTTATATATATTTTTGTTTGGTTTTTTTTTCGGCGCATTTTACATCTCCTCCCCAAGGCACTAGCAACCCCTCTTTTGAAAAACAGGGAACAGCTTAGTTTTTCCCTTGACGTGCGTGACCAAACTGCATTGAATGTGTTTTGTATTCATTTGCAACTTAACCAATTAAGAATGATTACATTGTATACACAATGCAAGTCAATAAAATGAGACAGCTACACACCGTAAATAAGAAGCCCCATAAAGTATCTAATTCGTCACATCTTCATCAGGTCCAGGCTGTATACTGGTAATGCAGCTGCAAAGTCCTGATAACTGGATGATATCATCTGGAAGGCTAACACTAGATTGCAGGCTTGCTGGCATTGTCCTTGCTGTGTGGGAGGCCTAATGACCTGTGCATATGATTGGCTTGCTTATTTCTTGGGTTCTATTCATTCTGTATTGATGAGTCAGTGCTATAAATATTTAGTTTTTGAATAAATTGACAGTCATTTCAGCTCTTGGATTTACGAATTAACGAAACGTACAACTCTTGTTAAAGATTTGTTTTAGAAAACTAGTGTGTCATGGTCAATAAAGTTGCCAATCTTCTGTGTCGTAGGTCTTCGTCCTCCAAGGTTTGATCCGACTGCCTTTGTGAAAGACCGTGAGCGCAAGCAAAGGGAGGTGGAACAAAAGAAGTAAGAAATTATCCTTCTAAAATACCCCACACCCCACCATTGTCACAGGCTTGAAGTAAAAACTATGTGCCTATTTCCCCCAGTACCAGGGTGCGCAGAGTTTCTGGGTCCCCATCCAGTTTAAGAGGACAGAGACGCAGCTCATCAGGTGAGTCTTCTACCTTTCCAGCTCTTATTTATGTTTTATCTTTCTTCAATGTAAAGTCCTTTAGTGTGTCTCTCAATACATTTAGAGTTCGAAGCTGTCTCTCCAAATTTAGGTTTAAATGCCTGAGTTTAGCTGCCCAGATTATGGTTTGAAGTGTTGTCTTTTCTGATTTTTAGACTACATTGTTGGGACTATCTCTCAGCAGCATTGGTTAGAGTTTGCGGCCTTTCTGCAGTCAGGTTAAGACTGTGCAGAACCTTTTCTCTTGGCGCACAATTCATAAAAAAACTTTCTATGTTCCAGTTGAGAGTCTGCGAAGCCGCCGTTCATATCAAAGCTCAGGTGATGAAATGGAGGACACCGAGCCACTTGCCAGCAGGTAATAACTGAGGGGGGGGGGGCGGGGGGAGGAGGGAGAAACCTTTACTGGTTTATGTAATAACATTTTCTGAAATTCTTGTCTGGAAGCCGATTTGGGTTTGAGCATTAGAAAAAGGTGTAAGGGTAAGGGCTTTGGTTGAACATGTTCTGCGCTCAATGCACTGAACACATGGCTAGAGCTAAAGTGCTCCTGACTTTTTACCCCAAATATCTCTAATCCGGTCCAATGCCTGGAATAGCAGTAAGCACATGTTCAAGGCACTTTTCATTAAACTGTGTAGGTGACAAATGCACTTTAATTACTTGTTACACCCATGTTTTTTTTCCACATGAGCAAGTATTATAAAGCATATTATATTCTTCAAGCTGTATTGTACAATAAATAGCCTCCACAGGTGTTAGCAGTACAAGCCTACCTAATGTTATTTGCCAGTGTCTGTAATTATCGGCATATTTCACATAAAATCATTATATTGGGTTATGGGCAAATCCATGGTTGACCAAAGTTGATCTGGTCACCTGTTGGACTGAATTCCCCATAATTCTTAGCTGGCTGTTGGAAACACCAAATTTTAGTGTTCAAAATGGATTAACGGTTTGTGGACATTTTACAAGAGATAACATTACTTCTAATGATTAGCATACATTTCCCCCTCCCGTCAAAAGTTGTCTTGAGGTCAGAGAATGGCACATAACTGTGCCACCTTTTCATAAATATAATGCATAGTCTAACTAGTCCTATCACTAGTTTAGAGAAGTGAAAGAAGAAAATGAATTTTGAAAATGTGTTAGGAACTGGATGAAAGAGAGTTAATTGGTTTAGAGTCTTTGAGTTTTGCTGGTCAAATGGCAGAGTTTTTGTGGCACCCCACCAACCTCTCGAGTTTTTTGGTATTTCCTAATTAGTCCTGTTGCTGAGCAGAAGTGGTGTGTTTTTAGTCTCCATGTTCATTTCGAATTCTAAGCTTGGCATGTTTATAGTCTACTGCAGAAGCCGGATGGTGACCAATTCTGTGTGTTGATGATGTAAAAGCTCCTGCAAAGTTTGGGCAGAAGAGCGTACTGAGGAAAGCCAGAAGATATTTTAGTCAATCCATTAGCTGAGGAAGCCCTTTTGTTTGCTGATATTTGTGATTTAAGAGGATTCCAACCCAGTCCTCAAGTACCCTCTAACAGTCCAAGATTCAGGAATTACCCAGTTGTGTCTAATGTGTTTTTTAGAAAAACAGAAACACTTTAGACACAACCAGGTAATCCCTTAATCCTGGACTAATAGGGGGAACTTGAGTACTGGGTTGGGAACCACTGACTTGGAGGGATTCTCAGGTCTGGCAGAGTGTGAAACTAGGCAAGGGAAGAGTGGAACAAGTATATAGTATAGTAAGTCAAAGACAGGTTGGAGGAGAAAAAGAGATTCACTTACAATGTATAGTTCTATCTTAGCGCTTGGGCAGTTTAACCCCTGCCTGAGGATGTGAGGTGTATCTCTTGATCCAATGAGGGGTGGTCCGAAGATTATGAAATACAAACAGAATGGATACCAATATAGTGTAGTATATTTGGTGTCATAGATGAGGGTGATATTGTATGTGGATATGCACTCACATTCTATGTAGCCTAAAGATGGCTCTGAATACATTTCGTGAAGTGGTATAATCCACACTCTTGGATATGTTGGTGGTAGTGATCCTCACGATGATAATGTGTGGATAAAAATAAAACTAAACTATAGTGCACACTGTAATTTAAAAAAAGTGTAAAATAACTGGAAATTTGCTCACAAGTGTGAAACAAAAACGGATTGTTGCTCAATCTTCAACGTGTAAGTGGTATGTTCCCTACCAAGGAGTTTAATGTCTAGGGATCAGGAACAAAACAGGATGGTCGAGGCGTATGAGAGATCCACTAGCACCAATTCTAATTATGTACCAAAACACATTATGTGTGTGTTTGTTTTTTTTTGTTTTGTTTTTGTGTTAAGGTGCCTCACTTCTTTCTCTTAGTGGCTCTGTTACATGGAGCCTTAGCGCTATTGCTCTTTCTTTCCTTTGTACACATCCTATAATCCTGTGCACAAGAACTACAAATTAAGATGGTCAAATAAAAGAAATCCATTAGTTTTATTAGAAGTATCTTAAAAGTACATAAAACACAATAAAATATAACACAAGCTTGTTTGATCACATTAAATTAACTTTATCAAAGGTACACTACAAGAAGTATTCAACTCACCACACTCTATAGATGTTCTACTGTTGTCTTGTCTTGTTTCATACTTGGACGCAATGAGGATCTCTCTAGGCGCTGCTCCCTTCATTATATGTCCATTTCCTACCTCTGACCAGAATAGAGGGACTCTGATTTCGGTTGTCCCAGCTGCCTTCATCTGTACACTACTAGTGCTAGAAACTTGCATTTCTTTTTTTCTACAAGTAGTTTTCAGCAGCTTTGTAATGGGAGAGTTTTGTCGATTGATAGGATACCAATATTTCATTGTATCCTGTATGTGTTTTTCTAGTAGGAAAGCAGATTCACTGAGCTAGAGTATAATTTATTTTTGTTGTTTCTCTTTGTACCCTCTCCAGTGGGGACAGACGGACGGCAACACGTGGGAGAAGACCATTTGCACCATCGTCCTGGAACTCTCGCAGCAGAGTAAGTTCACTAACAAGGGTTTATTGAGTTTTAGAATTTCCTCAACTTTTGATCCTTGGGTAAACTTTCTTAACTTTTTTACATTCCCTATTATCCGTGAATTTACCAGGGAACAAGAGAAAAGTCATCTGAAAAAAAGCGGCTCTCCAGTACACCTACTTACGACCGGAAAACTGAGAAAGGTAGCTTAATTATCATGTCCATAATGCTTTGTTGTGTATTGCTTACCCTATATTTATTATCTCTCATGACTGATCCGTAATCTATTTTATGCTATACAGAAAACCGTTTTGACGCAATCTCTGACCTCTCAGACATTGATGCCCGGCTACAGGCACTGCAAGATTACATGAAGAACCTGGACACTCGAACGTAAAGTGATCATCTACACCCGGACAGCCCCGTCTTATACCAAATATAAATGGTGATGGGGTGATAGCAACTAGACTCTACTGGTGTCGTGTTTTAAATTTTTTTTTTTTTTTAATGTAATCATATCACTGCGTGAATGGACGAATCCTTCTCTTGGCTTGTTTGAAGCCTCTCGTTACATATGGATTTGGCCCTGCTTTCACCATTGGTCCACATTGGTGTTGAATCCAGATTACACAGAAGCTGATTGTATGTTCAGGTATTCCCTGGCCTATGTAGATGAAGGTCCATAGTCAAGAAATGAAGGGCATAGAGCTCTAATTTATAACGTAAACCATTTCAATTACGTGTACTTTTTCATGTGAGAGTTGGTTCATTAATGAAGTAACCAAAGATGCCAACAAACTAAGTCTCTGAGAGAGAAAATGGCAGGTTGGTTTGAATTCTATATATTTAAACTAGAATAAACTCCTAATTACTCTCTTCTTTGAGTATGTTGCTGTTTTTCATTCCCTTGTGTAACTCTGTGAGCTGTTTTGCTATATGGGCTTTTCTTTGTGGTTTCAGTATCGGGCTGTTAACTGACTTCCCATTGTAACTTGATTTTAGTGTGTGAGGTCCATTAACAGAATGGAGGATGATTTATGGAGAGGAAGCTACAGAGAAGCCCACGAGGGAAAATAGCCCCTGCCCTTACACAACAAAAAAATCTGAAAGCTGGGGACACAAAACGAACAGGAAAAAAGTTTGTTTATTATGCAACAGAAATGTCAGGACTATTGTAATGCTACCATTTAGGTGTGGAAGGAACACTATAGCCGGAAACTCTCTTATTTTTTTTATTTTTTTTAATCGTGTGTGTATATATTCTTTATAGAAGTTTTTTTATGGTGGTTTTAATATGGGAGATTTTGTTTCTTTTTATTTATGTTGTTCATATTTTAATGTGTACAAGAAATGATTACTTGAGCCATTTTTTTTGAAATGTTAAATATACATGTATTTAAGAACAAATAACATATTGTGTATCTTGTTTTTTTGTTAGTGTGTGTGTGTGTGTGTGTGTATGTATATGTGTATAATTCAACTGCTGGGAATGGACGGGTTGCATCAAGTGTAACCACCAAATGACATGTAGCATGAAATGATGACTAGCGTGTTGGTGTCTGTGAATTCCTTATGTCAGAAAAAAATTAAATCTAGTTACATTTTGAGGTACACCAAGATATACCCCCTCCCTCACCAAGGCCAAATTCTCTCTGATCTTAATCCTCATTGGCTGTAGTCACTTCCCATTGCTTGACTGGTGTGGGGCGAGGGAGGGGGGGTGTGTGTGCTGACTTCAGATGCCAATTTTGCACACAGAATTCACAGTCAGCCCGAACTTTATTCTGAGCTGGCTAGTGATGTTGCCAGAGGTGGAGTTACACCTCTGGAAGTCAAGAGCGAAACACTGCACATACAGACATCAGGCACCATGACAACTTTAAATCACTATAGTGGTCGTGGTGCTTGGAGTTGCCCTTTTAAATTCCACTGGACATCTAGAAAGTGAAAGTAACTTATTCTTAAATTTTATTTCCCCCCGCCCCCACATCTCCCCCTATAACTTGGATAGCTTCTCGGAAGGTTTGCAGTCTGTTCATTGCTGCTTTTGAAGTGTTGTGAGTGCTAGTGGCTTACAGCAAATTTGTGCAGTAGTGCTGGTGAGTCACACAACCCCTGAGCACCACAAGGAGTGGAATATAAGCTTCTATAATCAAACCGCTCTGAACACCTTCATAGGTAATGGGGGAGGGAGGGATCCAATATACTTACCAGGGGTCTGAATTGTTATTCATAAATGGCTAATGAAGCCAAGTGGAATTGTGTGTGTAACTGCATAATGGATTCATTTCCTAAACTCCTGAAATTTCTACAAAGTCGAAATAAAATGGTCTAAACAATTCCTCAGGCCAGATTGTAAGTGCAGCACAGAAAACCCAGACAAACATCTGGAACTTGGTTTAGCTGACTGAGCATTCTGATTTTAAAATTATTTTATTAATGCAATTTTGGCCTACCATTTGCAATACTTGTCGGTTCTTCTCTTTCTAAGTCGTAAACCGAGAGTCAGTGAAGTTTTTATAGTATTACATTCTCATTGCTTTACAGTATATTAACTATACGCTGAAACTGAACTGCAGTGGATTGAATTCTGAATTGCAAAATTTAGACAAAGTGCTGATTTGGGAAAAAAATCTCCAAATTGGCTGTAGTTACAGGCTGATCATTTTTAAACCTGAATTTTGCAATTCAGATTTCAATTCACTGCATTTCAAGTGATTATTGCCCTAATGTACCTCTCACCCAATTTTTCTGCAGCAGTATCTGGCATGGAAGTGTTTGTTGCTTACCCAAGGTAAAATGATCGTTCGGTATTTTGAGCATGCCCGAAGCAGGTAAGAGAATTAGATTTCAACTGGAAATTCAAGATGTTTTTGATTTTTCTAATTGCCACATGCATGTTAAAGCAGATTAATCTGTCATTTGAAACTGTATGAATCAAAATATTTAGTGGTTTTGTAACATTTGCCTTTATAGTTTTCCTGGGGCTGGATGCAGCTAAATTCTTTACCAATATAAGTCAATCACACGCTTCTTAAATTAATGTTTAAAGGAACAGTATAATGTCAGGAATACAAACCCGTATTCCTAGCGCCTTAATCTTGAAGTGGCTGTTTAGGTGACCCCCTTATATCGCTTTGAATAGGTTATTTTACTCCCCTTTTCTCCACACGCCACACTGGTCTCCCTGCTGGCTCTGACTCAGTGGCTGTGATGATCAAACCTCCTATACTAAAGCATTGGGACGCTATCGTGCATGCATTGCAAAATGCCGTGCTGCCCCAATCAGCATCTCCTCATAGAGGTGCATTGAATCAGTGCATCTCTATGGGGAAAGTTCAGCGCCTCCATGCAGAGCGTGGAGACTCTGCACACTGCAACTCGGATACAGGAAGAGGTGTTAAAGGAGCACTATCGGGTCAGGAACACAAACTTATATTTCTGACCCTATAGTGTAAAATCCACTTTCTGGCCTTCCCTTTACTAAATATAGTAAAATCTTACTTGAATTCAAGCCTGAAGCTGCTGACTCTGCCCCTGTTTGCCTCAGAGCTGCAAGCTGTCTGCTGACATCATCAGAAGTGTTGTTCTTAGGCAATAACAGTACTTCCCCATAGGATTGGCTGAGACTGTCAAGGAGGCAGATCAGGGTCAGAGCCAGCACAATTCAAACACAGCCCCGGCCAATCAGCATCTCCTCACCGAGATGGATTGAATCAATGAATCTCTATGAGGAAAGTTCAGTGTCTGCATGCAGAGGGAGGAGACACTGAATGTTGTGATGCATACTGAGCTAGGAAGCAGCTCTAGCAGCCATCTAAGGAGTGGCCAGTGAAGTTATCACTAGGCTGTAATGCAAACACTGCATTGAAAAGACAATGTTTACTGCAAAAAAGCCTGAAGGAAATGATTCTACTCACCAGAACAAATTCAATAAGCTGTAGTTGTTCTGGTGATTATAGTGTCCCTTTAATAGGCAGCAATGAAAACACTGCCCTTTTTGTCTTAAAAAGCAGTGTTTATGGTCCTAACACTGCGGGGACAGGCTATAGACACCAGAACAACTACATTAAGCTGCAGTGGTTCTGGTTACTATAGTGTCCTTCTAAGAATAATCAAGTTATTTTCTTAATGTGCACGACCACTTTGTCATTATGTCAAAGCAATGGATAAGTGATCTGTAACCCCATTAGAAGTTGGGTTAAAGGTTAAAGATGAAACCCTCCCTTGTCCTGCTTTCCTTATATGTAATTTATTGTAGTCCACTCACACCTCATTAATGGTGGCTAATGTCTTGGAACTTTCAGGTTACAGGACAGGATTGGCTGACACTAGCAGCCACTTTTTGGTCCCTCTAGACTTGCAGGAATTGTAGGAAGGCTTGAGGGAGAGCATTTTTAAAAATGCATTATCACTATGGGCTAAACAGAGCAATGGCCTCTTTTAAAGATGTATCTTTGTACACAAAGTGATAGTTGGAGGTATTAATTTTAACAAATTGGAGAATGAAAACTCAAACTCCCTTTGGATAGGTAAGGGGTGCTCTTTGTTAGGTGTGACGTGAAAGCTCTATACTCGTATGGTAGAGGTTTGTTTAAAGGTGTACATTTATCTGATGGGTCTGTGAGTCGGAGCTCTTATCACTATAATGGGTTTGGGGATTATATTTTGTAAGAATGGGATAAGAGCTTCATGTAACTGCTGTAGGTGATTTTATAAGAGGACTCACTAAGAACTCTATTATTTAGATAGCCGTATCTTACTTTGGAAATGAGAGAAGAATCCTGTGTCCCTAAAGCAGGTAAGTGGTTTAGATCTCTCTGCCATTGTGATAATTAAAAGGTCTGAGTAGAAAGCGAAGAGAACAGGTAGTTACTTGTCTGAGAAGGCAATAACTAAGAGTACTCTGAGTTACTGTTGCAGTGGGCAGGAAGGGCACATAACTGGTAAATTAGGGGTTAATGGCTATGCGTGTCACACAGACCATGGACGAGTACTGATAAGGGCAATATGTGTGAATTTAGAGAGCAACTAATGTTTCACCAAACTAGAAGCTAAACATATTGTAACAAGTTAGGGGTTATAAGCAAGCTGGCACACTACAGGTTAACCACTCTGCGAGGCAGAGGAACGCAGCTTCAAAGGGTCAATCAGCAGGTAATTATTAAACGATCTGTTATTCATTTTACATCTTCATCTCCATTTTGTAAACCGAATGTACATGTGCTAACTAGTGGCAATCTGTGCTCAAGTCTAAAGCACATGCTTAAACAAAAAAAAAGAAATGCAAATTATTATTCTATTAACTTTTTTTGATAAAAGAGTTTTAGCTCAACACAAAAAGGCGTAAATTGACTCATGGCTATTTCATAACATTTATATTCAAATATTAGTGAAAGAGCCTCTCATTGTGTAGCAATAATTTGAAATTTCCTATAAAATAATTTGAAAAGAAATACATTTGAATGCACAGAAAGTTGGTTGTATTTCTTATTCTACTAAATCGAAAGATGGCAGGTTTAAAGATGACCGGTTATCAGATGGCATTTGGGGGCACAATCACTCCATCCATTATCGGAGTTTCCCCTTTACTAACATTTTTGTAAATCTTTTGCAAATCATAGAATGTATTACAGCACTGCGGAACTTGTTGGTGCTTTATAAATAATAATATTAGATTCAATTTGGAATGTATTAACTTAATTGAGAATTGTAGAGAATTTTTTTTAGATCAAAGTAACAATTCAGGCCTAAAATGTTAAATTCCATTACCCTGTCGGTTCCCAGTTGAGTATAATCCTTTCTACTTTCATTTTTGAAGGAGGAGACAGGAAAACAGATTTCAGCTAGATGGCACCGCCAACCAACTTTGCGTCAGATGCTACCAATCTGTTGTCCGCTATCTGACTCTTCAGCCTACCCAGCATAGCTGTGGTTTGGTAGTATTTAAAGGTGATATGTTCTTCAGGACAGGATTTATATCGGTTAGACTCTAGGATTGGGGCTAGTGATTATCAGGTGGGCTTTTTTTCACTAATACTGAATTGTGGTGAATTCAATCAAAATTGTAAACATAGAATGTGACGGCAGATAAGAACCATTCGGCCCATCTAGTCTGCCCAATTTTCTAAATACTTTCATTAGTCCCTGGCCTTATCTTATAGTTAGGATAGCCTTATGCCTATCCCACGCATGCTTAAACTCCTTCACCATTTTAAACTCTACCACTTTAGCTGGAAGGCTATTCCATGCATCCACTACCCTCTCAGTAAAGTAATACTTCCTGATATTATTTTTAAACCTTTGCCCCTCTAATTTAAGACCATGTCCTCTTGTTGTGGTAGTTTTTCATCTTTTAAATAAAGTCTCGTCCTTAACTGTGTTCATTTCCTTTATGTATTTAAATGTTTCTATCATCAATTTAGGCTAAAACAGCTGAGCTGTGTTAAAAAGTGTATGTAAATCTGACATTTCAACCTAAATGTTGTAATGTGGTTTTAAGTCTGCTACAATTCACAGGGCTGTTCAGTAAAGTGAGAATATGACGTGAAATCAAATTGAATCTCAAATTTAAAGGGACAGTATATTCACCTGAACTACAGCTTATTGTCATTCTGGTGAGTATAGCCTGTCCCTGCAGGCATTTTGCTATAAATGCTGCCTGAGAAATGAGTGTTTACAATACAGCCTAGGAACTCCTCAGACGGTCACAATGAGCAGCATGTAGACGCTGAACGTTCTCCATAGGAGGAGGAGATGATTGGCATAGCGTGACATTTTGCCATGCATGTGCAATAGTTTCCCAATGCGAAAGCATCTGATTTGCTGAAAACCTCAAATCTCATGTCAGCCAAAGAGGAAGGTTGGGGGAAGGGCCAGATATTGAGGGAAATGGTGAGTAAATCAGCTTTCTAACCCAAGGTAATGGGGATCCGACCACCTAAATTGTGGTTTTACAACTATAGTATATCAGGGTTCACACTTTTGTGGTCCTGACACTATAGTGCCCCTTTTAGGTAAGAATAGCTGAAGTGAAACATTTTCTAAGTCTGCTATGCTTTAACTTCTACTACTCTGGCCTTCAATTTGAAATTCACTTTGAATTCTCACTTTAGTAAATAACCCTGCCCGTATTTAGTGGACAATGTATTTGTTTTTCACGTCACAAAACATAAACATTGCGTTTTTAGGATGGTCTATCTGAAGAGTAGATGGTTAATTGCAGTGCGCCAAAGAAGGGTTAAGCAATGTGCGCCGATCTGCACTATGTTTGGTTACATTCCTCTGCAGAGAGTTTTCGGATGTTTATATTTAGAGCGCGTGGATCTCCTGAATTTAGAGAGACATGGAAAGAATGAGATTTCTATCTGTCCATCTATCTCTGGGCCGGTCTGTTTAATTGTCTGACCTTTTTAAATTCTATTTGCTCATCTGCCGTGTATATTTTCCATCAAATTTATAGCTATATAGTGTAATCACCAGAAATTGTTTTCCTCTGTAGGTAATAACTGGTTTCAATATCTCAATTAACTGTAGAAGAGCCACAACCTGCATTCCCCTATATGTAGGAGAGCACTGCAGCATTTATATTGCCAATAAATTGCTAGTAATCTCAATGTGCACTTCGAATGCATATACATGGAATTATTCACTGAACGAGATATTATAGTGATTTGAAAGTAGAAATGTCTCAGCTAGACTATTAAAGCCTAAATTCTGCAGTTTGGTTGTCAATTTGCTGTTAAGTGACTAAACCACTAGAAACTGGTTTCTGGCCTTGCGCTATTGTACCTATTGGAATTTGCAATTGGAGAAAAATAATATATTGGTTTAAACTGTTTATAAAGAACAAAAAAAACCTGTTTTAAGCCATTAAGGCTTTATGTAATCATAAAAAATAGTAGGAATCTGGTTAATAAGAAAGCTAAATTTAAAGTCTTTTAGATTGTAAGTTCTTTCGCCACGGCCCTCTTCACCTAATGTTCCTGTGTGTCGTACATGTTTTGTTAGAATTTAAGGATTGTCTTGTTTCCTCACGTACAGCGCTACAGAAAACGTTGGTGCTATATAAAGAATCGTAACTAAAATACAGAAAATGTTTTTGTATTTACTAAACTGGGAATTGTTGGAATGAACAAGCAAATGTAAGATAAGATAGCTGAGTTGGAAGAACAATTTTGTAAAAAATTTGTTTTACCTTAAGGTGTGTAATCCCATTGTAAAGCCCTTTCAGTTCTGTTTTAGTGAATCAGTCGCACTGCATGTACTTGGGTTGAAAATGTTTGGAAGGGTAGCGCCCACATCGGGCTGAGTATTGGAAAATTAATGGCATGAAACGGTGCCCTGTGCTCTATGGTGGTTGGACGGTGGAGAGTTAACGTGCAGGCGGATACTGTGATAAATGGGGAGAGCAGTAATACAAAGCCTGAATTAATGTAAACATTTATCTATAATAGATTTAAAGGGTGAGACTGCGAAAAAGGGAATATTGGGACTGAAGGAGTTAAAGGGACAAGGGGGGTGGAGATGAATGAGTTGGGTTGTGACAGGAAGGAGGGGGGAAGAGGCTGGAACAAAAAAAAAAAGTTAGAGAGAACAGAGGTAAATCGCGAGTGAGTGGAGTGCAGACAGAGGGGTAGATCAGGAGTGATTGGAGTGCAGTGAGGAAGGGGTACAGCAGGAGTGAGTGGAGTGCAGTGAAAGGAATAGGTATAGCAGGATTTAGTGGGGTGCAGTGAGATGAAGGTATAGCAGAGGTGAGTGCAGTGAAAGGAAGGGTAGATAAGGATTAGTGGACTGCAGGGAGCGGAAGGGGTATAGCAGGGGTGAGTGGAGTGCAGTGAGAGGAAGGGGTATAGTAGGGGTGAGTGGAGGGCAGTAAAAGGAAGGGGTATAGCAGGGGTGAGTGTAGTGTAGTGAGAGGAAGGGGTATAGCAGGGGTGAGTGGAGTGCAGTGAGAGGAAGGGGTATAGCAGGGGTGAGTGCAGTGTAGTGAGAGGAAGGTATATAGCAGGGGTGAGTGGCGTGTAGTGAGAGGAAGGGATATAGCAGGGGTGAGTGTAGTGTAGTGAGAGGAAGGGGTATACCAGGGGTGAGTGGAGTGTAGTGAGAGGAAGGTATATAGCAGGGGTGAGTGGAGTGCAGTGAGAGGAAGGTATATATAGCAGGTGGAGGAGTGCAGTGAGAGGAAGGGGTATAGCAGGGGTGAGTGGAGTGTAGTGAGAGGAAGGTATATAGCAGGGGTGAGTGGAGTGTAGTGAGAGGAAGGTATATAGCAGGGGTGAGTGGAGTGCAGTAAGAGGAAGGTATATATAGCAGGGGTGAGTGGAGTGCAGTGAGAGGAAGGGGTATAGCAGGGGTGAGTGGAGTGCAGTGAGAGGAAGGGGAATAGTAGGGGTGAGTGGAGTGCAGTGAGAAGAAGGGGTATAGCAGGGGTGAGTGGAGTGCAGTGAGAGGAAGGTGTATAGCAGGGGTGAGTGGAGTGCAGTGAGAGGAAGGGGTATAGCAGGGGCGAGTGGAGTGCAGGGAGAGGAAGGGGTACAGCAGGGGCGAGTGGAGTGCAGGGAGAGGAAGGGGTACAGCAGGGGTTAGTGGAGGGCAGTAATCGATTTTTTGAGGCAAACAATGTGCAGTCTAGAGATGTTCTTGGAGTTGATTAGTCATCAATATCTTAATACAAAGTGCTCTTTACATAGAATCTGTTACCTATAAAGTACCCCGTGCATTTAACAGTGAGTATTGCTACCAGCTAGAGGCCGTATCTTTAAATTATCTGCTGGAACCAGTTATCTGAGGATGCTCTGCTGGCCTTAGACCTCACGGACCCCAGGCAGAGACTTCATGGGTACAGATTCCAGGAGGAAGAGCCCTCAGTGACTGTGACATGGAGTGGATACTTTTCCAGTGAGTGTCAGTAGAACCACAGCTCCACGAATGGAGGGAACACCATTGGCCCCAGCATTTCTGGGTCTTGATGCCCTGCTGGACCTAATGCTATGTGTATGCCATGAGCTGGTTACATCTCCTCTGGCCCACGAGACACACATCTCTGAATTCCTGAGCTGGGGTGAGTGTTCGCTTGGCTAGCTGGGCATCATAGGAAACGTAGTCCTCATCAGCTGGTGTACTCCCAGTTTTTGTACTACGAGATCTGATGCGATGCTTTATGGGTTTAAAAAAAAAAAAAAAAAAATGTTTCCCCTTTTTCTGTCTTTTCAAAAACAGCTGGAAGGCATAGGATGTATTTTAATAAGGGCACAAGCTATAACAGCTGTATAGAAAAAATGCCACAATAGTGAGCCCTAAGTCCAGTGGGCGCAGTATGTAGAAAGATCTCCAAATGTTTTAGTAATGTCAAAGGGAAAAAATAATCTATTTCTAGGTTGGCAAATACTGTGCATATTTTTGTAAAATAGTTTGACTGTAACAAAACTTTCTAGAACAATTTTCTTATTTTAAGGGACAACACTCTAGTGTTTTGCTAAAATGTAGTGGTTTAATTATACCGTACATTTGTTTAGCTGATTTTGTTGCTATTCAGACATTTTTAATGCATGTCTGTCTATCTCAAGCTCTGTATTACTGTTTCATGTTGAGACTGGTGTCATGTCACACACTCCTTGTTACTCTGATTCTTTCTTTTAAGCAGCGGCAGATAAACACGTTTGTACTTAAGGGTATGTTGTTGCTATTTGTAAATTGTGTCACTATCCGTCACTACAATCTGTCTGCAGTTGTCACTGGATCACACTGAATTAGTTAGTGCTGCATATGTTGTTTGTATGAGCTGTTAAGGCAGACCGAAGATTTTCTGTATTTTTTTTTTTTTTACTGCTTTGTAAGTAATGATATGCATTTTAATGTATACACACTGGTTTAACTGGCCGGGTGGGTTTTTAAGCGCAGGGAGTGTTCGATGTCTACATTGAACGCCCTGTAATTACAGATACAAGTCTGTCTGACCCGACGAGTGACACGGAGTCTTTCACGCCCATTGTAGGGTGATGCTCAGAAAGAGCCTAGAAATGTTTTGGGCATCACTGGGTGTCTACAAAGAGCTTGTTTGCCCACCTTGCCATTCCCATTTCATGGTGACAGTGGTCTATGACACAGAGACTTTCACGCCCCTTGCAGGGTGACATGTGGAAAGTGCCTAGAAATGTTTTGGCCATCACTGGGTGCCCTGCAGAGAGCTTATGTGCCCATCCTGCCATTCCCAGTTTGTGGTGACAGTGGCCCATGGACTGGTAAGACTCTTCTGCCCTTTGCAGGGTGACAGCGGGCCTTGGAGGCTGCTATGCCTGTTGCAAGGTGACAGCATATCTGGGAGATGGATCTCCTGCTGCCATAAGGCCTCCCTTGCCCATCGCAGGGTAACTCTAAACTAAGAGTTCACCATGGCCATCACAGGTAGACATAGAGCCTAGGAGGCTGTCATGATCATCTCAGTAAGACATGAAACCTGGGAGACTGCTATGTCTGTAAGAGAGTGACTCAGACAAAGAACCACCTGGAAGTGTGTCCTAGCAAATTCAGGGTGACAGAGCAACTCTGAGGCTTCTTTTCAAAGCATTAACTCGGGAGGTGCACTGCTGGATTCTGAGGCACATTTTAAAAAGTGGACACATACAGATACATACACTTCTAAACATGCAAAGAATGACAAATACCTACACCCAGATTCATAAATACACCTGCACATAAACAGATACAACAATGCAGAGACAGATACACATGTTACATACAACATGCCAGTCAGACATAAATGACCATATCTTCTTGGGGGAGTAATTGCCCCCACCCCTACCTCAACCTCTGGATCCACCACTGAAATGATCACAACTTAGTGAGGACACCTCAGACTGTTGTGGCCTTTTTTGGGGTGGCACGGGAATTAGTAAAAATCCAGGGCCTTCAATGTAGAATGAGACTGTAACAAACTTAGGCCCTCACTGCAGTGTGAAGCATGATCTGTAGTGTTCTACTCCACCACTGCGAACTGGTGTTGTCATATATTGAGCAGATCTGTGACCTTCCATTCCCACCCCCTGTAGGGTAACTGTAACACAGGATGGCCTGTTTCCAGACATGACACTGTAGAAGTGTCGATTTGTTTCTGTGTAAGGTGTCATTAACTACTTGTATCTTACACAGTGCTTCCCTCTGGTGCAATATATACAAAAGTATTGAGAATGCCAGTTTTATCTCCCTAGGGGTCTCGTCCTAAATATACAGTTGTTGCCTAGTGGTTCACCCCCAACATGGGTCCTACTGGATCCTAACTGTCCCCATTTAGCATTCTGAGCATAGACAAATTTGGGACATTCTGTGACTGCCCCCTAATGTCTTTTGATGGGTGACTCTGGCAATGGAGCAACAGTGACAATAGCTATGGCCATCTGTCCCTAACCGAACAAAAGGTTTTCTCCATACTACCTATATAATACGCAGGAAACTGTAAATCCACTACCATTGTTGGGCTACAGCTCCCAGCATGCTCAGTTGTTTTTGGACTGCATGTCCCATTATGACACATTAAAAAAACAACAAAAAACAGCTAAAGATGAACATTAACAGAGCTCTGCCCTTGGGTGGCAGTAATACTGAGATCAGAGACAAGTTTAATAAGATGTAACTCGTGATAGTCCGTCCAGGCCTGGGGGGATCCATGAAGAGACAGTGAACCTTGTTGTGTTGCTTGCTTGATGCAGAAGTGACCCTGGACTGCCTCAGGGAGTTCTGGTCACAAGTAATTTCCAACAAACTCAGAGAGAGAGAGAGAATGAGGCCATTCCATCATACGGATATTATAGATTGAACAAACCTGTGTGTTTCCACCTCATTCCATTCCTCACATTGACTCAGACCAGAGCTGGTAGTCTGCTTCTTACTCAATGGGTGGAGATGCCAGCATGCCCCTTTTCCTATAGCATGATGGGCACAGGAGCTGCCAGTCTGCCCATTATCCTAAGGGTGACGGGGACAGAGAAGCAGTTACTGTTATCCTTAACCCTATTTGTGACTCAGAAGACAGGACCTGGCTGTAGTAGGTGCCAGACTGACCCAAATCATCTGGTTAATACAGAGTAGCTGACTGTCTCTTACCCTCTGTGTAACACAGGGTATCTGGCAGTCTTTTCTTTACAGTACCACAGGCAGGGAAGCTGGCAGTCTCATCCTTACCCCTATCTAAGTACCACAGGGTAGCCGGATGTCTGTCTTTTAACTTTGGAGTACCACACACACACAGTAACTGGCACTCTGTTTATTACCCTTTAATATGACAGACTGTGCAGCTAGCAGTCTCTTTTCCCATTGGAATATTACAGATAGAGCAGCTTGCCGTCTCTTTTCTCCTTGAAATATGACAGACCGAGCAGCTTGCGGTCTCTTTTCCACTTGGGATATGACAGACAGAGCAGCTAGCGGTCTCTTTTCCCATTCGAATATTACAGATAGAGCAGCTTGCCGTCTCTTTTCTCCTTGAAATATGACAGACCGAGCAGGTAGCAGTCTCTTTCCCCCTTGGAATATGACAGGCCGAGCAGCTTGCGGTCTCTTTTCCCCTTGGAATATGACAGACAGAGCAGCTAGCGGTCTCATTTTCCCTTGGAATATGACAGACAGAGCAGATGCAGTCTGTCTCTTTCTACTCAGGATCAGACAATGACACAGACAGATGTGCCGCAGATTGACATGTAAAACAGATGTCAGTCTATCTCACATGATGACAGACAGACGGCACCAGGATGCCTGTTCCCCTGTGCAGGGGACATTAACGGATGGAATGGGTTAAATGCCCAGACAAGGGGTGGTAACGCTCTTACATTAACCATATGTGGAGTCTGTAAGAGCGCAGACTGACAGTCCATAAAAGGAAGAGCTCTTACACTGCTCCCCTCACACCCTGTGATCTGATACCGCAACACCCCACTATCTGCAGTTTAACAGCGCAGCCCCCCAATATGTTCCCCGCCCAAATCATTAACCACCTCACCCCCCTGCCTCTACTACACTGACAGTGGTCCCCTCCTCTGTGATGTTTAATACAGCAGGCCATGTATTGCGCTGAATAAATATATTTCTCCTTAGTCCAGTTTCCCAACGCTGCAGAGTCCCAAACTAAGGCCTGGAATTAATTTGTTTTAGTCAGAATCCGAAACGATTCCAATCTGCTAGAAAAGACTTTTCAAATGATTAACCTACAGAAGACACAGTTAAAAGAATACACATCTGTATTCCGAATCCTACAGTACTGTTGTGGCCGTTTATTTTAGCTCCCCAGATATTAAGAAATAAAAAGGAAATAAATAAAAACAAAATGAATTACTTACCTCTTCAACGTCGAGTCTCCCTTAGTGCTGCCGCCATCTCCTCGAGTGACGTCCATCCAATCCAATGCTGAACACCTGGGTACCTTAGACGCTTACATGGTGCTCGCCGCGCTTCCAAGCCTTCTATTTAGGGAAATAAAGGGGCTTGGGGGTCAGGACAAAGAACAACTTCAATAAGATGAAGTTGTTATAGTGCCTACAGTGTTCCTTAAAAGTCTATGGGATTTTTTTTATAGATAAATAATTTGAAAAGTTTTTCTAACATATTGGAATCATTTCTGATTCAAATTAATTAATGGGACACTATAGTCACCAGAACAACTACAGCTTATTGTATTTGTTCTGGTGAGTAGAATCATTCCCTGCTGGTGTTTTGCAGTAGACATTGTCTTTTCAGAGGAAAGGCAGTGTTTACATTACAGCCTAGGGATACCTCCACTGGCCACTCTTTAGATGGCTGCTAGAGGTGCTTCCTTTGGCAGTGCTGCACAGTGAGCAGTACTGCCATTCAGTGTCTCCACCCTCTGCATGCATACACTGAACTTTCCTCAGAGAGATACATTGATTCAATGTATCTCTATGAGGAGATGCTGATTGGCCAGGGCTGTGTTTGGCTTGTGCTGGCTCTGCCCCTGATCTGCCTCCTTGTCAAGCTCAGTCAATCCAGCGCTTTCCTATGGGAAAGCATTGTGATTGGCTTAGATTGCCACTTCTGATGATGTCAGCCAAACAGGCAGATCAGGGGCAGAGCCAGCAGCAGCAGACTGCAATAAAGGTAAGATTTTCCTATATTTAGAGAGGACAGAGGGGCTAGATGGTGGTAACACTATAGGGTCAGGAATACATGTTTGTGTTCCTGACTATAGTGCCCCTTTAAATTGTGGCCTATGTTTTTTACACTAAGACACACACACTCTCTCCCTTTCCCTGAAACAGCTGCAGTCGTTCTCCTACTTTATACTTGTCTTACACTAGATCCCGACTTAATGCACCATTTCCATTGTCTTCAAGGGTTTATATTGCCACTGATAAACAGGTCTTATGATCCAGATAGCTTTTGTTTCCCTAAAACACATGTCTCTTGCTCTATTCTATGTCTAGGTTTCTTGCACTAGTTCCCCAGTCTGCAGGTTCTTACAGTGTTACTGTGTTTTCTCATTTTTATGATGCCGGATCAGTTTTTTCCTGGGTCCGATGGTGCTCTTTGCTGGCCTTTTCCTGGGTCTGGTGGAGCCCAGCTCTGGCCTTTTCCTGGGTCTGGTGGAGCCCAGCTCTGGCCTTTTCCTGGGTCTGGTGGAGCCCAGCTCTGGCCTTTTCCTTGGTCTGGTGGAGCCCAGCTCTGGCCTTTTCCTGGGTCTGGTGGAGTCCAGCTCTGGCCTTTTCCTGGGTCTGGTGGAGCCCAGCTCTGGCCTTTTCCTGGGTCTGGTGGAGCCCAGCTCTGGCCTTTTCCTGGGTCTGGTGGAGCCCAGCTCTGGCCTTTTCCTGGGTCTGGTGGAGCCCAGCTCTGGCCTTTTCCTGGGTCTGGTGGAGCCCAGCTCTGGCCTTTTCCTGGGTCTGGTGGAGCCCAGCTCTGGCCTTTTCCTGGGTCTGGTGGAGGCCAGCTTTGGGCTTTTGGTGGGTCTGGTGGGCCCAGCTCTGGCCTTTTCACAGGTCTGGTGGAGCCCAGCTCTGGCCCTTTTCCTGGTGCAATTGGAGCCCAGCTCTGGCCTTTTCCTGGGTCTGGTGGGCCCAGCTCTGTGGCCCTTTTCCTGGGTCTGGTGGAGCCCAGCTCTGGCCTTTTCCTGGGTCTGGTGGAGCCCAGCTCTGGCCTTTTCCTGGGTCTGGTGGAGCCCAGCTCTGGCCTTTTCCTGGGTACGGTGATGGCCAGCTCTGGCCTTTTCCTGGGTCTGGTGGAGCCCAGCTCTGGCCTTTTCCTGGGTCTGGTGGAGCCCAGCTCTGGCCTTTTCCTGGGTCTG
>OW240920.1:22789290-23001541 GCA_933207985.1 Pelobates cultripes
TAAATACGTAAAAAAAATAAAATTAAAAAAATAATTAAAAATAAATAATTAAAAATATATAGATGTTTGTTATTTCGTTCTAACTGTATTGTGATATTAATATATATATATTTATATCAAAATACACGTAGAACGAAATAATATATATATATATCTACATACATAAATATATACGTATATATCACTATATATATACCTATATATAAATAAAAATATTTTTAAAAAATTATATAGATATACACATATAGATTCACATATGTATATATATATACATATATTAATTCTACATATATATTTATGTAATATTTTTACATAATTAGGTATCTTAATTAATTACAATTAGCGGGACCTGCCTGACAAACCATGCCGAAAGTAAAGGGAATTTAATTTGCTAGCACTATACTTAACCCTATAACTTTCCAAGACACCATAAAACCTGTACATGGGGGGGTACTGTTCTACTCGGGAGACTTCGCTGAACACAAATATTAGTGTTTCAAAACAGTAAAATGTATTACAATGATGATATCGCCAGTAAAAGTGACGTTTTTTGCATTTTTCACGCACAAACAGCATTACACTGACAATATTATTGCTGTGATACTTTTTACTGTTTTGAAACACAAATATTTGTGTTCAGCGAAGTCTCCCGAGTACAACAGTACCCCTCATGTACAGGTTTTATGGTGTTTTCAAAAGTTACAGCTTCAAATATAAGGTTTGTGTTTCATTTTTTTCACATTAAAATTGGCCAGATTGGTTACGTTGCCTTTGAGACCCTATGGTAGCCCAAGAATGAAAATTACCCCTATGATGGCATACCATTTGCAATAGTAGACAACCCAAGGTATTGCAAACGGGGTATGTCCAGTCTTTTTTAGTAGCCACTTAGTCACAAACACTGGCCAAAATTGGCGCTTTTTGCATTTTTCACACACAAACAAATACTAACGCTAACTTTGGCCAGTGTTTGTGACCAAATGGCTACTAAAAAAGACTGGACATACCCCATTTGCAATACCTTGGGTTGTCTACTATTGCAAATGGTATGCCATTATGGGTGTAAATTTCATTCCCGGGCTACTATACAGTCTCAAAGGCAACGTAACCAATCTGAAGAATTTCAATTTCAAATGTAACGTGCTATATTTGACCCTGTAACTTCCTAAAACGCCATAAAACCTGTACATAGGGGGTACTGTCTTACACGTGAGACTTTACTAAATACAAATATGTGTATTTTATTGCAGTAAAATCAAACAGTATTATGACACTGACCTTTAAAATGCAATTTAGAACTAAAAAAATCAAAAAAATCGTATTTTCTCCCATTTTTTCATATTAAATTATGTTTCATAGCTAAATATTAGATATTAAATGAAAGCCCTGTTTCCCCTGAATAAAATGATATATAATAAGGGTGGGTGCATTTACTATGAAAGAGGTGTATTACGGTTGGACAGACATGTAGCGCAAATGCCAGGTTTTGTTTACATTTTGTTTTGTTCACAATGTGTACATTTGGCTCCGTCCTTAAGGGGTTAAATCACTGCTAATCATTGTAATGTGCTTTTTATAAATGGATTACACGGTAACTGTGTTTAAATATCCCAGAGCATTCCTGAAATGTCAAAGTATATTTCCTACTAAAAAGTTTCTAAATAAGTAAATCGCATAAGGAGAAGTCGGGTCACCCTCACAAGGGTGTAGGAAAATTTCTAATAAACATTTATTTAATGGACATCTCAAAGCAGTTTATTCACTAATGAAAGAATTGTAGTGAATTAAAAACCGAATTGCAAAATTAGCCATTTAAATTTTTTTTTTGCCAGTTTGGCAACAGTCACTACTTGCCCTCTTTTGCCTTAATTCTGCAATTTAGATTTCAATTCACTTGCATTTTGCTATTTAGTTAATACACCCCAAATACAAGGTGACATGTGATTAACTGAAAAACAGATTATTAAATATAAATGCCGGAATAGCCGACTTTTCAAATGAATTTAAATTGACCCTTTAATTTTTCACCTCTTCGTTTACCAGAGCCGATCCTGAGTGGGTGCAGACCACCCAGGAGCTCTGTAGATAGGCGGGGTGTTCTGTGCCAATCACACCCCCTCAAATAGACCCCAACCCTCTCCATAGGTCCCACCCCTTGTGAGCAGTGCCAAGTGGCAGAGTGGATGGGGACTAACGTAGGGGTCAGGGCCTAGTGCAGAACACCACGCCAATCTACAGTCTGCGCCCACCCAGGATCAGCCCTGCAGTTAACCTGTCTTTATGCCCCTTGTAGCTTTATAGTTATGCTTCCCTTAATGTCACTTGTCTTTTATTTATATTTATTAACTTGTATTACTTGCGCCTGGTCTCAATACCTGGGCACCTCCATTTTATTCTCTTGTGTCGATCACACTTCACCTGAGAAAGATCAGTCCCTACTTTGTCTGATGCATAACTTAAAAAAACTTAATTGAAGAAAATAAAAAAGAATATTCAAAAGAAAAATAAATAAAAAGAAGGGGAAATGCACGAAAAAAATGAATCTGCAAAGAGACAGAGCCATTTTAACTACACGATATTCCTATATTTGGCTTACAGTTTGCTATCCAGGCTGGCTTTTAAACTAAACTATTGTGAATTAGGAGAAATATGTCCAGTCCCTTAATGTACATGTGATGTATAGGACAGCAGCTGATGTTTGCAAACAGACCAATCGCTAGGAAGTGGTGGTAGTCAAGATGGAAGGAATGCGTTTGCATCATAGAAGAAAAATTTGTGATCTGACACGGGATCCAAGGTTTTCTCCATTATAAACGTTTCTGTTAATGCTGCTGCTCTAATTCAGTTTTATGTATATTCCACAGAGACACAAATTATGCAGAGCCTAGTGACCGTTTACAGAAGTCCCACCAGTGCAATTTCACAGTTAAATGTGAACAGAATGTCATGGTAAAGGCATATCTCTCACTTCACATGGACAAAGAGGAACACATTCATTTTAGGGGTGTTAGTGGGGCTGTTCTGAGAAATTTTAGGTGACTTACTAACAAGAATTTTTTTTTTTTTTTTATAAATCTGTTTTTATTGAAAAGTTTTTTTTCTTACAATCAATACATATAACAAGAAGATTTGCAGTATGGGACACGCAGGTCTCCATCGTATTAGCAGGACAAAGGTATATCTGTGTTTTTTTTGTTTTGTTGTTGTTAAGTTTTTCATGACAGTATTAATACAGAGCGGTTGAAGAATTCGATCAGCGAGGCGCGCAGGCCTCTTAGAGTGGTAGAAATATAGTATGCATTGGACTCGCAGGTCCGTTCAAATCAATCCTGTCATTTTTGAATCGTGTCCCATTGACCTATGTTAATGATAAGGTGTGAATATCCGTGAGTATGAAGCGGTTTTAAGGGGGGTTGATGCGTTCCTAGCGATTTGTGTGGGTGTGCCTGGTTTCGGTCAGTGTGGTTATCTACCATAGTGTTACGGGGTTTATTTTTAAGTAAGTGTGATTGTTATTTCTTTTTTGTTAAATGTTTCGGTATAGTATTAACATAGAACCGTTGAACATTTCAAACATCGGGGCTCGCAGACCTCCTGGGGTGTATATAACCGTTACTCTTTCTGTATACTATGTGGTGGATTCGCAAGCCCATCGGAGATAATCATGACATCATTATGTCGCTTTTTTTTAACCCCAGTTGAGGATTTGGTGTGTATGTCTAGGGGTGGGAGGTGGTGGTAGTGATGGCTGGTGTATTTTCGTTGGCGTTTGTGGGTGTGGTTGGTTGTGACCTGTATGGTGTTTGCCATGCTATTACGGGGTATGTTTTTTATTGTGTCTGTTAGCTCGTTGTAGTTTCTCGTTGTGTGTCTGTGAGATGTATATGCTATCAGTTAGTGGGGAGTGTGGGTCTCTGATCGGGTTGGTATGGTTAGTGTCTTGGCGGTGTTCATATAGGTTTCGGGGGTCTTTCAAGGTTTACTATAGCGTGTTCGGGTAGGGTGTGTCGTTTCACAGTGGGGTTATTGATTTGGTGGTAGATGTTTTTGTGTAGCGTTCTCCTTATGTTGTGTGTTCATGTCTGTTGCTTTGGTGTGTGCTGTTTTCCTTTGTTATCTTTTTCTGGGGGTTGTGGTCATTTGCTTTGTGTGGTGTGTTAGTCTCCTAGGTGTCTAGTTGTTTTCTAGGTTTTGTTGTTGTTTAAGGGGGGTGAAGGTCTAGTCCCGTGTTTGGTTTGTTTGTGCTTGTTTTGCTATTCGTCTGAGTCGTGAGATTGGGTGGGTTCTCTACTGAGTGTGTAGATGTTTCTTGTGGGGTAGCCATCCCGGTATTGTTGTGTGGGATTCTTTGTTAGGTGTGACAACCATAGCATGGTTGTGAGGTATTGTTCATATGTCTGTTCGGGTATGTGTTTGTGTGTTGTATGTGTGTTGGGGAGGGTGTATGTGTAATACGGTTTGTCCATGTGTAATTTGGTGGTATGGTATAGTTGTTGTGTAGTATGTGTGTGGGAGGTTGGGTGTGATGAGGTGGGGTATTGGAGGAGGGGACGCGTAGGGACGTAGGGTGCGGGGATCCTCCCCCCGCCGGCCACGCCCCCCGAGTCCTGTCTTGCCATGTACATCCAGGGTTGGCACTTGTCCACATGTTTTGTGAGAGTGACTTACTAATAAGAATTTATGCAACTATAATGTAATTTAGATGAAGAACAATATATCTTACTTACACAGACTGATTTCTAAACACATTTATTGTAGTTTAAAGACACATTACTGGGTGTATTATTGCTGTGGAGTTCTGTTATACATTCAGATACACCAACAATATGGAGCTCCTATAAAAGAGGGACCTTAGGATAGAAAAAAGGGATAGAGGGATTTGGGCCCAAAATAGAGACTGTCCCTCCGAAATAGGGATACTTGGGAGGTATGAAAATATAGTCCACACCTACCGTTCTGGATATGCTAAAGCCATCTGGTTGAGCATTGTGGGGAATTTAATCTATAGCTGTTTAGCTGTCCTGGCACATTACTGCCGACTTGGCCTGGTTAACAGGTTAGCCTTCTCTAAGTTAATAGGACTGGTTGGTTGTCACTTTACTACAACAGAGGCCTAGTTTGATATTACTGCCCTATCAGGCCTAGTTTACCTTAATTCACCATAAGGCACATTCCCTAAGCAGTAAATAATTAACTAACTAAAACTAGGTTCAAACATGAGTTGTGTATTCACGTGGCACTACTTGTGCAACTAACATGAGCGAGAAATTAAGAGGTTCATCCATTAAACACTGGATTGTAGAGAGTTTTAGAAACAACAAATCTGTAAATGCAGGCAAAACTGCATTTGGAAAAATGTAAATGTAAAGGCCACTGTAGCCTAAATGTTGCAATTTGGATTCTAATTCTCTACAATTCTGTATTTAACAAATAAACCCCTCAGTATTTATGTTTTCTTTTCTGGAAAATATAATTAAGTTAATAATTTTGTGTTACGTTTTTGTAATGCTCCTTTGAATCCAGCATTCCAGATGACCAGGGACTTTGTTGATAAGCAATGCGGTCCTAAGTTTTAATGTTCAATATAAATGATTTTTATATAGCTAATTATGCATTTTACCAAACAAAGAGGAGCTGCATTATTCACAATGTCTGAAGAGAGTAATAGAAGGAAACCCACGGGTGAATTCATTAAAATCTAAATTGAAAACCTACTTAAAAAGCTCAGACTAAAATAGTTGTATAGTCACAGATTGATTATTTTAGACTGAATTGCGCAATTCATTTTACAATTCGCTGTTCAGTGAATAAACCCTTGACGTTTTCAGATATATTTGGAATAAAGGATGGTTGTTTGGCATTTCATCCAATCAAAATACAGCTGGAATTCGTATCACTGTCAATGCCAGGAAATGCACAGATAAGGAACATCGAGTGGCAGCCACCAGTCTGCTGTAAATTACAGACTTCCTAAGAAAATAAATTTAAAAATAGCCGTGTTCTAAGATTTTTATATAAATTCTTTACATTTCTCCAGACGTTCCCTGTAATATAAACTGAGCTGAAATTAGAGAACTGCTATTTGCTTAACTTTATCGTTGGTAGTTATGCTTTGCCTGAAGAACTTGTTGATGCTTTTAATGAATGCAGGGCATAAAAATGATAATAAGTCAAAACAATGATTAGATCAGAATAACAAAACAGTCGATCAGTCCTGTAAAACTGTGTACACAGCGCCATCTACTGTCCAGTATGACAAACACACTTGTTAAGCATGATGAGTTATGTTAACAAATTTAAACCTATTTAGTTTAGAAAAGCGTCGCCTTAGAGGGGATATGATAACATTATACAAATATATTCGTGGCCAATACAAACCATTGTGTGGAAATCTATTCACAAACCGGACTTTACATAGGACACGAGGCCATGAGTTTAGACTGGAAGAAAGGAGATTTCGTCTAAGGCAAAGGAAAGGTTTTTTTACTGTAAGAACAATCAGGATGTGGAATTCTCTGCCTGAGGAAGTGGTTTTATCAGAGTCCATACAGATGTTCAAACGGCTACTAGATGCATACTTGCAAGAACAGAATATTCAAGGATATAATCTTTCAATGTAGGGTAATAACTGCTTGATCCAAGGATAAATCTGACTGCCATTCTGGGGTCAAGAAGGAATTTTTTTCCTAGCTTGTTGCAAAATTGTGCTTCAAACTGGGTTTTTTTGCCTTCTTTTGGATCAACAGCAAAAAACAAATGTGAGGAAGGCTGAACTTGATGGACGCAAGTCTCTTTTCAGCTATGTAACTATGTAATCCACTCCACGATAACCTGAGAATTAACCGATAGGGGCAACTTTGGCTCCGTAAATAGAAATCATACTGTATGGTTAAACAAGTTGCAAATGTCAGGGTGAACTCTCTAAAATATAGCTCTAATCAAATAACAGTAGTTAAAACAATATAACATTAATCTTTGAAATGTAAGTATAGAACTCATAAATGTAAGCAAAAAATTTTTATAGACAAATAATATATAGATTGAAGTCATTACATAATATTAGCAAGGTTACGTTCTTAAGACCACAGACGATGCAATGAATCCAAATACTCACTGCGATACACGAGCTACATTGCTAAAAAATAGTATTGGTATGTCATATATATTTTTGGGAGCCTTGCACTCGACAGCTTTATATAAATTACTAGCCCAGGTGCTCCACCAGGTCCCACACAGCAGGTTAAAACATGTTTTAGAAGAAAAGTTGTGTAAATGGCAAGATCGATGTTTCAGTTCATGAAGGACTTTTTCAGAACCCCAGCTTGTCGTTCTGACAGTTGTATAGGTCATATTGCGTTTGGAGAAAAAGTTAAGTACTGAGCAATTTTGCAAAGGTAAATAATGCACACCTTACAACTTTGGCATACTTTAAAGCGGGATGCTGGTGGGAGGGGACAGTAGGCCATGCAGAAAACACTGTTGTAGTGCCCTTTGCAGGGCGCTAATGCTCTGAAGCATATCAAAAGCATGTCTAATGATGGGCTTAAACTATGCTTGTTGGGGACAATTTCCTGGTGTCCCCAAAAGCAGAACACCAAGGAACAAAGTTGGGAATGGCGGGACAGGACCCAACAATCGGGACTGTCCTGCTAAAATCAGGAGGGTTGGGAGATCTGATAATGTACTTAGTGTCCTGTGTTTTTACTGGTTATATTACACTCTTCCACTCTGCCCATTTTTGTTTCCCTCCTCCTTTTCTTCCATTTCCATCTTTTGTCCCCTTTTCTATCTCTGTAATCTGTAGGTTGCAGTGGTTAGGAAGAAGAGCAACTTACAAGTGTACGCGATGAAGATCATGAACAAGTGGGACCTTCTGAAGAGATCAGATGTGAGAGACGGGGTACAGAAAGAGGTGTACATAGGCAAAAATAATATGTAGACCAGGATTGACCACAAAGAAAAAAGGTGTTCGGACAGGATAAAAAAAAAATATCCAAACAGACAGAACCGAACCATAAAGATGTTGACCCCGTGATAGTCTGATGGACAATTGAATGAAATGTACTTACGGCAGGGTAGGGGCTTGAAAAGAAGTGCACAAAGATTGAATAGGGGCACGGATATGGATGCAGCGGTGATGGTCAGATGGAGACGATGTATAGATATACAGAGGTCACAGGCAGAGATGGAGATATAGCTAATAATTAATAGCTAACAACTAAAAACTTATAGCTAATAACAGATCTATTCAGGTTGACATAATTTGTCTGAATGAAGATCTAATACAGAATAAATTAAACACTATTGCTTTTGAAGAAGTTAAAGAACAACTTTCACCTCAAAACTATGGGGGCGTGTTTTAGGAAGAGTTATAGACTTTCTGGGGTACATAGTAAATGGTGTAGTGTTGGATATAATGTCTGTAGTGAGAAGTGAGATGGGGATAAGAGAGGGGAACTGATGTATGGGGCGGGAAATGAAGTGATGAAAATCAAATGTATGCACTATATCTGTCTTTTTCTGTTTTTGTGTACAGGTTGCCTGCTATAGACAGGAGAGAGATGTTCTAGTAAATGGAGACAGACGATGGATAACCCAATTGCACTATGCTTTTCAAGATGATAATTATCTTGTAAGTCTGTTTATAATTCAGCAGGAGGCTTTTGTAAAACAGATTGGAGCAGATGGTAGAGATGGGGGGACTGGGCACGTTGCTTTCAGTTGGAGACCTGGATAGGGTAAGCAAGTATTCGACTCGTAGGATAATCAAAACAGCAAGATGGATCCACCAGACCGAGACCGCAAAGATTTAGGAAAACACTGGATTGGGTCACAATGCTATAAAAACATAGGTTGCAGCAATCTGCTCTACTGCCTTTAAAGAATGATAGTTGTTAAGAACTCTGGTATCTCGAATACCAGTTCTTCCAGACACTCCCGAATCGGCTATGGACTTTGTGATTATAGCCCTGTTTGCCTGGAGCGCTGAGTTGACCGTTACCGAAATCTTAGCGAGCAGAGAGGAGGAATATCGCAATACAGCAATCGCATACCCAAACATCAGTCGAAACTAGATGAAGGGTACAACAGGAATGTCTTTATTCAGGCCAGATGGCTGGCTTTTATGCAGGTCAAGGTTACATGACACACGCCCATGGAAACTCCCACAACACGCTCACATAAAATCTGAGTCACCATGATTCGGCAAAAATACTGTAAACATGAAAATAGGCAATAATACAGCATAAATATGTCTGGACTCCCACACATGTTATATGACCGGGTAGCTGGGTTTTAGAGAACCCAATCTGGCAAAATAGCACTCTGATCCCATGTACCCAGCGGAAACGCCACTGAGTTAAAGGTTCGACCAACCGCGCACGAGCCGGATGCCCACAATAGTTCCATAAGTTTGATGGTCGCAGTCAGTCAGTCCGAAAGTCACCAGATTGACCAAAAAAGGTGAACTTGCTTTAAGTCTCGGTAGTAGCGTTGGTCCACTTGGGTACTAGGAGCAGCCACACCAAATAGCGGTCTCTGGGCGAACTGGGAAAAGGGAGAAGATGCACGCAGAAGAGTCCCTGGGGAATCGTGCGGCCAAGTGTCCGGCCTAGAGTACCAGACACTCACCGACCATGTCCGTGTTCTGGGGGCAAGATGGCCGCATTTTCTCTAACACGTGGCGAGCCAGTATCCGAATGGCGGCCATATAGCAGGGCCCTTGTGGAACTCGGTTCCCCGTTAAAAATAAATAAGCCAGGAAAGGGAAAAGGGGTTCGGTACTAAGGTCCCCTGAATGCAATTCATAAATGAACACCCCAAATATGCAGTTTCGTCACAATAGTTAATTTAATAGGTGTCCCATCCATGGAGCTAATGTCATTGAGAACCTACAGTCTACAGAACCTACAGTAGGGTAAAACAGGCAAAAAAAGCCATAGTCTATTGTTTTTCAATAGGTTAATACAGTGGTACTGATATTTATAATGACTTGTTACACCCTCTCATTCTCTGTCTCTCCTCAGTACCTCCTGATGGATTACTACATTGGAGGTGACCTTCTTTCCCTGCTCAGTAAATTCCCAGATGGGCTTCCTCCCCACATAGCAATCTTCTACATAGCGGAGATGATCATGGCTGTCAATTCTGTTCATTCTCTGGGTTATATACACAGGTGAGAAGGTCTTTAACTGGTGGAGGAGTTATTATTCAGAGATTATTGGTGTTAAGTATGCTGTTTCTCTAGTTATTCTGCTATGTTGCATATCCATTTTCTCTTCTTTTCCCTCTGCCATCAGAGATATAAAACCAGATAACATGCTACTAAATATTTCTGGTCACATTCTTCTGGGGGATTTTGGTTCCTGTCTGAAGCTGCGAGAGGATGGCACGGTATGTTCTATCCACATATGTCTCTACCCCACTTTTTCTTCTCCAGACTCGTTTTTTGACTTCTCCCTGTCCTAAAGGTCTCTTGCTCAGTTGCTGTGGGGACCCCAGACTACCTTTCCCCAGAGATTCTTCTTGCTGTTGAAGACCATACGTTATCCTATGGTGTTGAATGTGACTGGTGGTCGCTTGGGGCTTGCACCTTCGAGATGTTCTTTGGTCACCCACCTTTCTATGCAGATTCTGTTGTGGAAACATATGGCAAGATTATTCACTATAAAGTAAGGGTGATACATACAACAGGTACCTGATAGTCTGAAGAAATCTGTTGATCACAGATAAAACTCAAACATATTTTCCATCAGTGATATAGAAAAGGGTGGAGATCCATTCACTCTCTCTTTTTAGGAGCACTTTACATTCCCCCCATCGGCCACTGAGGTACCACAAGAAGCTTTAAATTTCATCTCATCCCTCATCTGTGAGCGTGACACACGTCTGGGCAGGGGAGGACTTCAAGAATTTCAAAATCACCCTCTCTTTGCTGGGCTTGACTGGGAGGGACTTCGAGACAGTTCACCGCCCTATATCCCTGAATCAGATGGTGCCACAGATACTTCGAATTTCGATGTGGTGGAAGACCACCTGACAGAGATGATTAGTGGTGGAGGAGTAAGTACCCTAATGTCCACTTCTGTTTGCCATTTCACCAAGGATACCCATTCTCCAAAGATTGTGATTGAAATTATAGCTTATTACATTCTGAAACTGTCTTGGTTTTCTGATTACAGGAGACCCTCTCTGATGTTGAAGATACTTCACCTCTTGGAGTCAACCTTCCTTTTGTTGGTTACTCTTACACCTACAGGTCAGTGGAGCTCATATCTATTAAGTTATTCAAAGTGTTTTGACATTGGTTGGAAAAAAAATCTTTGTGGCAGATACATTACATGCACCAGTTCTATTCCGTGCATGAGTTATAGTACAAGGATCTCAATCTCTCCCATCATTGTATTCATTACTTTATTTCCACTCCCTATGTGACTGTAAAGGGTCTATTACAATGTGTACATTCTTGAGTAGAACCAATAACTATTGGCTTGAAGAGTAGTTTCATTCATGGTTTTGGTTTTTTTACATTTTGTATCAATGAAAGTACTGTATCCCATGTTATGACATAGGAACACAAATATCGGCATTTCCTAAACAATTTCAGACTATCTAGGTTCTAACCAGCTTGGAGAAGTTCGCTATAAAATCTACTGTCGGTGGCGAAAAAGTTTTAGTTTTGGGGGTCCAGATTTTTCAGGAAATCTAAAGTCTCATTAATTGCTGCCATGTATAGTGCATCTTTAGCACATATCACATTTCTGATTTAGCTTTAATTTAAAGTTTCTAACTTTTAGCTAAGCACATACTTATCAGCGCAGCACAGATTCTAGATAGTCTGTAAATTTAGTCACTCATTGTCTTGATTACGGAGTTCTATCCAGGGATCAAGGTCTAGATGTACATGGATACATCTCCCTTGCTTCTGAGATATATCCTCCCAAAGAGGTTTAATTAATGGGAATTCCCACCATGAATGTAAACAGGTACCTCCTCCTTGTACCTTCTCAAGCAAATTGGCAGCATTCCTGGTTAATCAGAGACATTCTGTGATGTTGGAGTTACCATTTGTCTATTACATTGTAGAAATTCTCCTTGAAAAAGAGAGAGGCACTGCCCTACAAAGATGTTACTGATATATTAAAACATAGCTTTTAATAGAAAGTCTGTAAAAAATTACAACAAAAATATATGTGAAAAAAATATATATGTGAAAAAAGAAAAAAGAAAACTTAGATAAATATTGATTATATAAACCTCAAATTCCCACAGAAAGATTTTCTCTGTAGGAAAAAATGACTAAAATAAAAATGGACAGACAAGTGATTGTACTTGATAACACAATAAATCCAGATTAGTATGGAATGTATGTAACTGTGTAGCCATAATTGGACATTTAACAGAAAATACCAGCTGGATACAAATTAATGTTACAAAGTTTTGTAATATGTCAATTAGTGTATCTCAATCATTGTAGAATCTAAACCAGTCTGTCTAGTGAAAACGGACATATATCTTGATTGATTGGCTGAGCCTAAATAATAGTCTATCTACGATCGATTGGCTAAGTCTAAACCTTAGTCCGTCTACTATATGTATTTATTCAGGAGATATAAAATCTATAAAGAATCCTTGTCAATCCAACTAATTCGCTACCACATGCTAAAGTTTGTTCAAAAGGTATAAGGAAAAAATGGGGGGAGGTCTGTGAAAAAAATCCTTATCAGTCTGACTACTTGACTGCCGTATATTTTTGTCCGATACAATAATAGAGGATACAGAAAATACGATAATTAAATGTGGTTATATTATTAAATCAAAAGAGTCTCACTGTGCCTTCAAGGGCACCTGCCTCTAAACGGAAAATTATACTGGCAGTCTAACTGCAAGCAGCCAGCTAACAAATGCCCTAATAGATATCGATAAGAGCTGGAAAAGAATATATATATATATAAATCTTACGCCCGATGTATATTGTGCCTTCAAGGGCACCTATTGCTAAATAGATTAAGAGTCTGCGCTGGCTGGTTGCAATGCACAGGTCAAAACTGAATATAAACCTAAACACCTTAATACACGTGATAGAAAGAAGCGGCTAAGCTTCAACACCCGCATAGACGAGAAGAAGCAGCATAAACTCAACCTAATAATCTGGAGATCGAATCGATTCTAAAGCTATCAGTAAATCCCACCAAAAGTTATAAAGAGCTAAGGCTGAGATGACAGGAATCTCCAAAAACCCGACGCGCGTTTCGCCGGTAAGACGGCTTTTCAAGGGGAACTGACAGGCTGTCGGCTGGGGTTTAAATAGCGCGCTCTGTTAACTGATTGGTAATTAGAAGAATGACGTCATGCCATGGTAGCTGACTATGTATGGTGGTCAGCTGGGGACAAAAAGACTCTTTAATGTAATCAGAGAGTCTCTATTGTGATATGCCAAAACGAATATAAATTCAGTGTATTAACTTCTAATAAACATTTATGACAAACTATATAAAGAGATGTAGATAAAGGAGCGCTTGATTAATATAATGTAAATTCTTCTTTTAATAATAAAAATAAAATCTTAGATAATTAGAATTATTTTATTTATTTATTAAGAGGATGTCCATGTAGTGTTAGCATAAGGAAAGAATTTCCCTTATATAATGCTGACTCAAATGACTGAAGAGAAATGAACCTATCCAAATAGGTATGGTTTATGAAAGGTGTTATCATAAGGAGAAATAGATTAACCTTATGAAATACTGACTCAAAAGAATGAAAAGAATATAAAACTATCAAAATAGGTGTAGTCTATCAGTGTATAAAAGGTGTATAATTGAACTCCTCGTTAAGCCCTTGTGGAGTTAAAGTTCTAAATGAATATATCCATTTTGATTCTTTTTGCAGTAGTTGTTGATTGAAATTGCCCTTTCTGGGATTGGGCAATAATTTCTCTATTGCTTGAAACCTAAGGTTGTCGGTATTTCCCTGATGGAAATTCATAATATGCCTTGCCACAGGTGTAGGATTTATGGTGTTTTTTACAGAGTTGATATGTTGAAGAATTCTGCGGCGAAATGGTTGGTAGGTCTTTCCAGTGTACTGGATTCCACATTTACACGTAATCAAATATATCACGCGAGTGGTATTACAATTTACCAGAGCATTGGTTTTAATGGTAATGTGAGATTGTGTAGATGTGGTGAATTGAGAAGGAGTAATGAACTGACAGGCCTTACAGTGGCCACATCTGTATGTTCCTTTCGTACTAGTAAGCCAGTTTGATTTTGGTGAAATGGGAGTTAGAAAACTGTGAACTAAAAGGTCTTTGAGGTTTTTTGATCTCCGAGCCGTAATTGTGGAATGGTTTGGCAGTGACTTCTTCAATATAGGATTATGTAGAACTTTAGCATGTGGTAGCGAATTAGTTGGATTGACAAGGATTCTTTATAGATTTTATATCTCCTGAATAAATACATATAGTAGACGGACTAAGGTTTAGACTTAGCCAATCGATCGTAGATAGACTATTATTTAGGCTCAGCCAATCAATCAAGATATATGTCCGTTTTCACTAGACAGACTGGTTTAGATTCTACAATGATTGAGATACACTAATTGACATATTACAAAACTTTGTAACATTAATTTGTATCCAGCTGGTATTTTCTGTTAAATGTCCAATTATGGCTACACAGTTACATACATTCCATACTAATCTGGATTTATTGTGTTATCAAGTACAATCACTTGTCTGTCCATTTTTATTTTAGTCATTTTTTCCTACAGAGAAAATCTTTCTGTGGGAATTTGAGGTTTATATAATCAATATTTATCTAAGTTTTCTTTTTTCTTTTTTCACATATATATTTTTTTCACATATATTTTTGTTGTAATTTTTTACAGACTTTCTATTAAAAGCTATGTTTTAATATATCAGTAACATCTTTGTAGGGCAGTGCCTCTCTCTTTTTCATTGTATTTAATCTATTTAGGGTTAACCCCTTTACTGCCTTATTTATCCACGCTTCCATCTTTCGTTCTTTAAATAATTAATAATTGGGTTTTAGTACCCCCCTTTACGGAAGCTAACATCAACGCGCTGATTCAAATGACTGACCTTCTAGACAAATTGTCTGACCTTACTAGCAACCCAGATGACATTCAAAATGTCTTTTCAATTAATCCATTAATCAAAAGTAATTCTAATAATATTGATATCAATGATGCATTTTTTGAAATACAAAAACTGTATCAGCAACATATTAGGAGTTTTTGGGAACTAACTAGCCTGAACCAGTACATAGAGCAAAAATTGGTTCCAAGAGGACTCCGTCCGGATATATTACTACCAGACAAAATCCAAACAGACGAACAATTAAATGAGTGGAATAATATCCTATTAGAGTGTTCAGCCAAATTGATGACTTTTCTAGTTAAGCTTGAAACTATACACCTAGAAGAAACAAATACAAAATTACAGAATGAGATCATACAAATAAAGAAGTTCAAGACTGATAGTCTTTTTTCCCCTATGGAAACTAAATTACAGAAAAACATTGAGCATTTTAAAAACAACATTAAAATCAAAAAACACACAAAATTCCAAAGGGACTTTAAAGACTTTAAAGAAGGTGAGATTTTTCGTAAAAAACGGAAATTCCGTAAAAATTTTGGCTCTCAAAGAGGCTCTACATCTGCAGACACTGAATGGTCTGACTCAGATACAGGCTCCTCAAAATCAAGATCAAGGCAAAATATTAACAATACCCGCTACAACGATCCTGCCCCGACCTATTCACCAACTAGGAGCATTCTAAAGAGCTCTGATAAGTCGGTTGCCTTTTTGGATGCCCCTATTAGCTCTGATACAAATAACACTACTATTTCTAAAACTTTTTTAGGACAGGACCCCCCTCGCGAACAAAGGGGGAGATTAAGGGACAGGGATCGCTGGGCATACAAGAGACAAGGACGGGGTCAGAAATTCTAACATCCAACAAAATTATTAACCTTTCAAACTTTTCACTTCAACCAAGACATATCTCTCTTCTAAATAAAGGTCTGTCATATGTACCAACCCCAGGTCATAATAAATTCAGTTGGTCAAAAGACATAAACCTTTTCGGTAGAAAACTAGCATTAAATTTAATGCACTCTAAAAAAGATCTGCTTACGGCCAATGAGTTAGGCTTATCCTTGGAGGATTTTGAATTCTCCAAAATACTTACAGATTTGTTAGAAGAACAGAGTATTAATAAACCACTAACAAAACTAAGACCTCAAAGTTGGTTCACCCCCAATTTAAAAGATACACCACATGTGGACCTTTTTGTCGAAATGACTACTAGTGACTTAGAAAAAAGTACGTTGGAATACTCACCAGTTCACAACCTAACCTTCAACGAACGAAAAGCACTTAAGGAATTGCAAACATTGGATGACGTAATCATAAAACCGGCAGACAAGGGTGGTAATATTGTGTTATTGAATAGAGACATGTACATCGATATGTGCATGGTACATCTCAATGATCGATCCAATTATAGTATCCTTCCTTCTGATCCCACTGAGATGTACATTAAAGAACTTGAAAATCTACTTATGAAGGCAATGGAACAAAAAATAATTAACTCAGACAAGTTTAGATATCTATTACCACATAAACATCCTACAATAGCCACTCTGTACTGTCTACCTAAAATACACAAAAACAAGAAGGCACCCCCTGGGAGACCAATCATTTCTAGTAATAATTGCCTAACAGAAAGAGCCAGCAAATTCGTTGACAAACTATTACATCCGTATGTCATCAATTTACCATCTTATATACAAGATACCAAATCTACTTTACTAATTCTTGAAGGACTTCAGGTGCCACCATACACCCTACTAGCAAGTCTGGATGTGGTATCCTTGTATAGTAATAACCCACATAAAGCAGGTTTGGAAGCTTGCCGGTTCTTCCTTGAGTCATCAACATATGAAGAAACACAAATTGCATTTATCATCTCTCTTCTGGAGTTTATTTTGACTCACAATTATCTCATCTTTAATGGTAAATATTACCTACAGGAGACCGGAACTGCTATGGGCACAACTTGTGCTCCCACATATGCAAATCTGTTTTTGGGCTGGTGGGAAGAGAAAATGTGGAAAGATCCAGAATACAGTCTGTACCACAGATATATTTTGAAATGGTACAGATATATCGATGACATACTCCTATTATGGACTGGTCCAGTGCAAGCATTTGAAAATTTTGTGGAAACTTTGAATAACAACCAAATAAATTTGGCATTAACTCATGTCATTGATGAGAAAGAATTGGTCTTCCTAGATTTGAAAATTCTACTAATGGAGGATGGAACTGTTCAAACAGAACTTTTCAGGAAATCTACATCAACTAACAGCCTTCTCCATTGGAAGAGCCATCATCCTCATAGATTAAAAGCTTCAATTCCATACGGCCAATATTTAAGAGCTAGGAGAAACTGCTCTCAAGACTCCGCTTATTATCAGGAATGTCAGGCTCTCAAGATGCGCTTTAAAGCCTTGGGGTACCCGAACAAAGTCTTAAAAAGAGCATACCAACGTGCCAGTGAAACAGATAGACTGGTAAGCTTAAAATCCACGTGCACAAAACCAAATGCATCAACTCCCAGATGCATTGCCACCTTTTGATAGTGGTTGGAGCAATATGACAAAAACCTTTTCAACACACTGGCCTACACTTCTACATAATCCTATATTGAAGAAGTCACTGCCAAACCATTCCACAATTATGGCTCGGAGATCAAAAAACCTCAAAGACCTTTTAATTCACAGTTTTCTGACTCCCATTTCACCAAAATCAAACTGGCTTACTAGTACGAAAGGAACATACAGTTGTGGCCACTGTAAGGCCTGTCAGTTCATTACTCCTTCTCAATTCACCACATCTACACAATCTCACATTACCATTAAAACCAATGCTCTGGTAAATTGTAATAGCACTCGCGTGTGATATATTTGATTACGTGTAAATGTGGCATCCAGTACACTGGAAAGACCTACCAACCATTTCGCCGCAGAATTCTTCAACATATCAACTCTGTAAAAAACACCATAAATCCTACACCTGTGGCAAGGCATATTATGAATTTCCATCAGGGAAATACCGACAACCTTAGGTTTCAAGCAATAGAGAAATTATTGCCCAATCCCAGAAAGGGCAATTTCAATCAACAACTACTGCAAAAAGAATCAAAATGGATATATTCATTTAGAACTTTAACTCCACAAGGGCTTAACGAGGAGTTCAATTATACACCTTTTATACACTGATAGACTACACCTATTTTGATAGTTTTATATTCTTTTCATTCTTTTGAGTCAGTATTTCATAAGGTTAATCTATTTCTCCTTATGATAACACCTTTCATAAACCATACCTATTTGGATAGGTTAATTTCTCTTCAGTCATTTGAGTCAGCATTATATAAGGGAAATTCTTTCCTTATGCTAACACTACATGGACATCCTCTTAATAAATAAATAAAATAATTCTAATTATCTAAGATTTTATTTTTATTATTAAAAGAAGAATTTACATTATATTAATCAAGCGCTCCTTTATCTACATCTCTTTATATAGTTTGTCATAAATGTTTATTAGAAGTTAATACACTGAATTTATATTCGTTTTGGCATATCACAATAGAGACTCTCTGATTACATTAAAGAGTCTTTTTGTCCCCAGCTGACCACCATACATAGTCAGCTACCATGGCATGATGTCATTCTTCTAATTACCAATCAGTTAACAGAGCGCCCTATTTAAACCCCAGCCGACAGCCTCTCAGTTCCCCTTGAAAAGCCGTCTTACCGGCGAAACGCGCGTCGGGTTTTTGGAGATTCCTGTCATCTCAGCCTTAGCTCTTTATAACTTTTGGTGGGATTTACTGATAGCTTTAGAATCGATTCGATCTCCAGATTATTAGGTTGAGTTTATGCTGCTTCTTTTCGTCTATGCGGGTGTTGAAGCTTAGCCGCTTCTTTCTATCACGTGTATTAAGGTGTTTAGGTTTATATTCAGTTTTGACCTGTGCATTGCAACCAGCCAGCGCAGACTCTTAATCTATTTAGCAATAGGTGCCCTTGAAGGCACAATATACATCGGGCGTAAGATTTATATATATATATATTCTTTTCCAGCTCTTATCGATATCTATTAGGGCATTTGTTAGCTGGCTGCTTGCAGTTAGACTGCCAGTATAATTTTCCGTTTAGAGGCAGGTGCCCTTGAAGGCACAGTGAGACTCTTTTGATTTAATAATATAACCACATTTAATTATCGTATTTTCTGTATCCTCTATTATTGTATCGGACAAAAATATACGGCAGTCAAGTAGTCAGACTGATAAGGATTTTTTTCACAGACCTCCCCCCATTTTTTCCTTATACCTTTTGAACAAACTTTAGCATGTGGTAGCGAATTAGTTGGATTGACAAGGATTCTTTATAGATTTTATATCTCCTGAATAAATACATATAGTAGACGGACTAAGGTTTAGACTTAGCCAATCGATCGTAGATAGACTATTATTTAGGCTCAGCCAATCAATCAAGATATATGTCCGTTTTCACTAGACAGACTGGTTTAGATTCTACAATGATTGAGATACACTAATTGACATATTACAAAACTTTGTAACATTAATTTGTATCCAGCTTGTATTTTCTGTTAAATGTCCAATTATGGCTACACAGTTACATACATTCCATACTAATCTGGATTTATTGTGTTATCAAGTACAATCACTTGTCTGTCCATTTTTATTTTAGTCATTTTTTCCTACAGAGAAAATCTTTCTGTGGGAATTTGAGGTTTATATAATCAATATTTATCTAAGTTTTCTTTTTTCTTTTTTCACATATATATTTTTTTCACATATATTTTTGTTGTAATTTTTTACAGACTTTCTATTAAAAGCTATGTTTTAATATATCAGTAACATCTTTGTAGGGAGTGCCTCTCTCTTTTTCATTGTATTTAATCTATTTAGGGTTAACCCCTTTACTGCCTTATTTATCCACGCTTCCATCTTTCGTTCTTTAAATAGAAATTCTCCTTGATCAGTTTACCTGTGATGATGTGCATTGTATCATCTGTTTATTCTTCCTGATCACAGAATGATTTAGAGAGTCACACCGGCTGGCCTGAGATATATAGTTTATCTGAACATTTTTATTTGCAAGATTAATAAAATAAAAATATATCGTAGTGGCTTCTAGTCACTTACCCAAGCAGTTCTTTTTAATTATGTTTTTCTTTCAAGTGAAGAGATGTCACAAGTGACTTTATTGCATATTCAAAAGCTTTTCACATTCGGTTGAATGACAAATTAGTAATCATTCAGGCATGTGGTATTATGCACACCATTTAAAGAACAGTAGTGGCAGAGAGTTTGGGACTCTTGTCTGGTTTAAGATAGCATCACTTGCACGATTTTAGAGTAAGGGTACTGGCTGTGTAAGAGAAGCATCCAAAGTTTGAAGGACATGTATTCTCTGTCTACATGTCAAGTTAAAAGTGATATGTATCCTAATCACATTTTGTGAATGTGACCCCGGGTGTTTTACTTAATTAAAAGAGTTAAAAAAAAATGGGATCCACTAAACAAAGACCAACATGAATTCCATGTGAAGAGGGAGCTTGTTTCTAATCTCAATGTTGATTCTCTTAACAATATGCCATTATGGGTCGTTTATGGCAGACTCTGATTATTGTTTTTTTTTTTAGAGACGATGATAGAGCGAATGTTTGGGGAATCAGGAAGAACGAGTGTGAGTGTAAAAAGAGGCCAACACAAGATACCCAAAATATGAGCCATGGAGACTGCCTGGTGAGGAGATGTTCATTCACTTTAATAATTATCAAATCTGTTGCTTGGGTTCCAAAGGGGACACACATCACACCAAATACATTCTCTGGCACGGCAATCCATTTAGCTGCTTGGGCTCAGAATTTGCTCAGCAGCTCATTCTTCGACTGGAAATCTAGCTGAGTGATTTAATTCAACTTACAAAATATATGTAAAATTAGAATGCTACATTAGAATCTTTGCAGTATCCAAGGGTTTTCAATCGCAAGGATGAAGGCAAATATCTGATATGTCCTAAACCCAGGACATACTTGAAAGCGAGAGAAATATATCCTGTGAGAAATGTATCCTTCCTGGTAAAATATTTTATAAATAAATAATAATATAGTGTGCCGCTTGCCCTCAGTGGGGACACACTAAAAAGGAGATGCAGACACGTTTTTGGTAGTCCCCTGGCTTTCTTACTATACTTTTAATAGTCGTCTTAAAATTCTAGATCCTATAATAACATGAGGGCGACCTTTATGGTGACTGTTAAATAATAATTAGACAACTAGATGAAATAGGGTCACTGATCCACATCTGATAGTTTCTATATATTCTAAATGGCATGTCCTGAGCTGATTCCTCATATTAAATCCTAAGCATATTTCCATTCAGAGACAGAGATTCCCTTGCTTTTAACATCTATATTGTCATGTGCCTAAAGGGCCAGAATCTCGATTCGACGCTGCTCACTGACCTGCGAAATGCTCTCCAGAATGAAATAGAGACTCGAGAGACCCTTAATACAGAGATCAACTTCCTAAAAACAGCCAATCAAAGTTTGGCGCGGTGAGCAACCTCCATGACTGCCTTCTTCCTTTCCCAAAATCTGCATCTGAGTTATGTACTTGTTTGTTCTCCTGTTCTTCTGTCTGCCTGTCTTGTCATCTACACGGATAAAGTTAGCAAACTTTATATTCCACTCATCTACCTGTCTGTCCAACTCTTTGTCTGTCTGTCTCACCATTCACATTTCTTGAGGTGGCCATGTATAATGTGAGTTATGTATGTCTGTCCCCCGACCACCGCAGGCGCCTGTATGAAGCTGACCAGTTAAACGCTGAGCTTCAAAGCAAGATTAGCATGATGGAGGGACAAATGAGGGAGAGACCTAGCATAGTGGAAGAAGAGAGAGGTGAGTGAGACCATCCAATGACTTGTCATCACCAGCTCACTAGCACCGCGACACTGCTATACCAGCGACGGGAGCACTTCTCCCACTGTCTGTCTCTCATTGCTTCTCTCTGTCACCTTCTTTTCTCCATATCTCAATCCTTCATTATATTGCTCCATCTCTTTCTCTCACTAACACTCTCTGCCTCTTGCTAACACTCTGTCTCTCTCATATCTCTCGTTCACCTTCTTTCAGACGTTCATTTTTCACCTCGAAGACATGAAATCTGCAATCAGAAATATGAACCTATCTCTAGGACTAGACAAGTGAGATATGTCTAGTGATGGGCCTGGGTGGTGGGGTGAAGACAGGTAAACTTGCCCGGTACCAGAGAGATTCTGGGATAAGGGGTGGTGACTCATAGTGCAGCCAGTGGGTGTTAGAGCTTCTAGATTTTTGAAGTGTGATTGAGGCTGACAGTGGTTTTGAAGATCCAGATGGAGGGACTAGAAGGGAGGGATATGGTTGCACATCGGGAGAGAGTTGATGGGGTCACCTAAGACATATTTTTGGAATTGCAGAAGGGAGAATGAGTTTGACACCTTTAGGGCTGACTCCAAACCTTTTTCTGTCTCCTCTCTCAGCTAGATAGCTGTATACCTTCCTATTGTCACCCTTTAGTGACACCAGTACACCGTCACATGCTGCTGTTCTCACGGGTATGTCACCTGCATGTCACCAACTGTGTCACTATGTGTTGGGAGGGATAGTCTCCCAGGGACCCTGTGTGTTTGTAAGGCACCCATAATCAACCAGGAAAGTTTTCCCTCGACCCCTAAACGCTATTCAGATGCTATGCTTTAGAGCAGGACTGTCCAACCTGCGGCCCCCCAGATGTTGCTGAACTACAACTCCCATTATTCCCTGGCTATCTTTTTAATTGAAAGAATCATGGGAGTTGTAGTTCAGCAACATCTGGGGGGCCGCAGGTTGGACAGCCCTGCTTTAGAGATAAACTCCCAGGATCCATATGTACCTTCTTGATTTGGCACAACCTACCTCTTCCCTTCTGGGTTTATTCTACTTGGCATAGAAATTAAGAACAAGGACCTAATGTTTTGCTAGTTAGGTAGCAATGTTTGGGAAATAAAATTAGTTGGTCCATGACAAATTGTGAGATTTCTGAATGACACCTCTGGATCCCTGAATGTTGATAAGACATCCTTTGGGAAATAAGTATAGATCCCCCAACTCATTTCTCTATTAGACAGCCCAGTCAATGGAGGGATGGGTTCCCTGGGTCCCCTGTATGTTTTTATAGTAACCCTACAGATTCCCAAGTCCATACTGTCTGTTTGTCGTGTTGGTCACGTTTGTCGTGTTAGGAGAGTTTCCTCCATATGTAAACATGTTTTCTTCTCTCCTACAGATTCCTAAGCCCCACACATCCTGGGTGGGCTATCTCCTGCTCTGTTCCATCAACTGGTCTCACTGTGTGCCTCGACCTCTATGTTCGTTGTAGGGGACACAACAACGATGCATTTCAGTGTGCTCTGTGTATTGTGATAGCAGATACTACTCCACTGAGTGATTTGTGTCCGTATATAGTGTTGAGATTAGATTTCAGTTCTGTATATAGCACCCTAACAAAACTAAGTCACTTAAAATCACTTTTACTTGACTACCGTAACTAATACAACATATTTTCCAGCTTAATAAGAGTGCAGTCCACAGCACAGGTTTACTTTCTGTGTCTTCAAAATGAGGTGAGAACAGAAAGGAAGAACTAGTTTCAGCAACCTGACGCTCTATTGTTTAAAATAAAAACTCTCGTCACCTCCAGCTAGCCACAGGCTGATGAGAGTTGTAGTGCAACAGGTTGATACACATACAATTATAATCACTTTTTTTTTCATGCACCGTATCTAGTATCTGGGGCTATGTGAGGTCGTTGAGTACCCTGCGAAATGCAAACTCCATTACTAATATCGCAGCCCAGCCTCAGGATGTCTACAATTTGCACTGAATTCACTAACACAAACTATAACGAAAATGACATCAATTTCTTGGTCAGAGAAGTGGACAGGCATTTTAATCAGAGAGAATTGTATTCCTATACGAGTGCCCACAATGTTCTATAAGCTATTACAACGTTAACGCTGCCTATGTATGCAGTTGTGTATGGTGTGGAATTAATGTTTGGTGTGGATAAGGATAGTGTGGGGTGCATTCATTTACTTGTGTTTGAAGGCTGGACAGCGGTAGCCTCTATAGATGACGTATTGCGATGAGCGATATGATGCCTGAATCCCACTGGAATTGGACGAACGTTGACGGCCCAGCTCTGCCTTTTGTCATTTTCGGATTTTACCATAAACTCCTACTTCATACAGTAGTACCTTTTGGATTGTGTTGGAATTTCAGTGAGATTCCAACTCCGTCATCATGAGTATTTCCTAAAGACTATATCTTTATAACATAATAAGAAGTGACAAAGCCACTTAAGACTGTCTGAAATTTTCTGGGCATGTGCACAACTAGCAGTAGCACTGGATGGGCATAAGCCATCGTCTTAAAAACATCTTCCTTAACCTGTGAGCAGTCATGGGGTTGGCTCTTTGAAATCAGTATATTTATGACGTGTTCCATTTTGGTACGACAAACCAGACAGAAATATCTATGTTACATTGGACAACTCAGTTGGGCAAGTCAAAGAAATGTGGTTGCCAGAAGCAACTGCCTCCAGGGCAGAATTAATAAGATGATGGTAGATTCCCTGCATGACACCATCTTGTTAGAGCTTTCTTCCAAGGCAGATGGAAGTCTACATGTATAATAATGACTGTATCAGCCACTACTATTAAAGTTACAGCAGAACACGTGTGTTCCCTTTGGTTCAATCTAAATGTTCACCTATACAGTATTTCCTGTGAATTCATCTAGACAAGGTGGAATAAATATATATATATTTGTGATGGTGTTTTAGCTTCTGGGTGCATTGCCAATGGCAGGGATAGGGGTGACCGGCATATTGTGGACGTAAATCTCAAATATTACATACAGTATATACATAGGCACAAATGGGACAGTTTGATGTGAGTGACTCTGGCTGGAAGCTTGTAGTGAGTAGTATAGGTAGAGATATTGCTGTAAGTGGGGAGATGGAAGAAGATTATAAATGGGGGATAGTAAGAGTGCTAAAAGCATTGTGGGCAGACAGTTCTAAATCGGGGGGCTGAGTACTTGCTACAAGTATTGGACGGGGGGGTAGATGTGACTTGGTGTAAGTGCGGTATAACAGACTTACTGTATGGAACTTGGATCAGACACGTGATAGAGGCAGGGAGACAGGATGCTTGCAAGCAGTGTATGGAGGAGATGGGAGGCAGTAATTTGGAGAGAAACAAATGCAATCTATTTCTCTCCCATAAAAATATTTCAGTATGAAACAACTTAGAATTAGCAGAGGGGATTATATTAATGGAGAGGCAGTTACCTTTACAAATATAAAACCCAAGCACTTTGCATTCACGTTTCGATACGTTTGTGTGTGTGTGTGTGTTTGTGACTAAATAGTTTACAATGAGTAATTTATACAGACATAGGTGTCAAATAATGTGTGGATATATCTATGTTTATAGGTGTTCTAAATATCTATATAAATGTATATATATATAAATATATATAGATATATATAGATATAATATATTGTAATATATTTTGTTTTTTGTTTTAGTCCTTTTGAGATCTGTATGTATATATGAGCATATTGTATATATGACTGTATATATTTTAAAAGAAATGGAGATTTGTGAGTAAAATAAATATCTATATAAATCTGTGTTATTTTTTTTAAAATTTCATTTGTGAGCCGTGTGTGCTGCACTAGAGAATACTGATGGTGTTGTATTATGTAATGTTTGTTAGCCCTGGCACCCACACTGGAGCCCTTCCTGTGCCAGCGATACACTTGTGAGATGTGGGAATCTTGCAGGCTGGTTAGGTTCTGTAAGGGCATAGCCATAGCGAGAGACCGGAGCTCAAGCCTTTGGTTGGGGTAGTCCCATTGTATACTGGCATGTCTCATACTAAGTATTCACTATTATTGACCAGATCCTGTTCAAAGGCTCCTATAGCACTGGGTACACAGCCACATGGATATTTTTTCGCTGGTGATGTATGGATAAGGATTTAGTTGAATTGTTTTTTAATTCTCAGCTGTGCTCATTATCTGTGGTGGCTGGTAAAATTTAAAGAAGCTAGATTCTCACACTGGAACGGGGCTCTGCACCCTCACTGCCTATTGAACCCCATGTACTCTTCCATGATCCAATTCTGTTCAACAATGGACATTTTTTTTTAAAATAACAACCACTTTCAATAAGTCCAACCCTCCCCGCCCCATCACCATGCTGGTACCCAAGCCAATGGGTAACACTCTATCTTCACATGATTATTTCATCAGCCTATTAGCAACATCTCAGTTGGAAGCCATTTTGAGTTGTGATGGAGGAATCTATTAGTGAAGCAGATATGCCTTGAAGCTGAATAAAAAGGGTTGGAATCCATGTTCCAGAATCTCAGTGATATTCAGAGACAGTTACTGACAGAAAGTAATAACACAGCATTGAATGTTAGAGTTGGAACAGCTAGACAGTTACCTGTTGACTGTAACTGCATTAAACAGTGACCTTAGGTGAACAAACAAACTGAAAAATTCAGGGAACAATCTGAAAAAAAAAAAACCCAACCATTCAGTAAATAAACCCCTCATTTTTCTCCTCGGTTATAAACCTGTCCACACAGACACCCCTGAGAACATGAAAAGGCAGTCAAAGCCAGTAGAGTCACTTAGAGAAACAAGAATAACTTTATTTAAAAATATTTTTTTTTATAACACAGTGATGTTTATTTTAATCATCCTCCTCCTCTTCTTCCTCTTCACCTTCCCCTTCTTCTTCCTCCACTTCCTCAGCAGCGGCCGCAGCCTCCTCCTGTGCTGCCTTCAGAGCTTGCTCCTCCTCCACCGTAGGGTCTGCAGTTTCACTTATCTCTGGCCCGCTGGGATATTCTGCCTGGGGTATGGGTGGGGCAGGAGGGCTGTACCCCTCCGGACTGTATTTTGTCCCCCAGCCAATGTAGATATTTTCAAACTTCCTGTAGGAGAAGAAGACCAACGGTTAAAATGGTATATGTATGTGAAAATAGGACCAAGATAAGTAAGTACTCAATAAAACAGGTCAGACCAATTGGTTGTTGAATAATTTTTCATGAACTATAATTCGCAACATGGCAGCCATCACCATTTACAGAGAGATCAATTATCATTTAATAATGAAGAAAACTACACTAAGGGAGGCATCTCCAATCCAAAATAGATCCAATAAGTAATCCCTAATACACTGGACACATTTTTATAAGAACACCATTTTTTCATATTTCATTCCTGTAATGAAAATGTATGACCCACTATTCAGTAGTCTGATAAGGTGGTTCTTTACGCTGCCTTTAGATGTGTATGAGCCTTACATCTGCATCGTTCCCCATAATCCAGGTTTGGACCTGCAAGTCTCCTTAGTTAATTGAATGGTCTGTACTTCAACAAGCAGCATAACATGTACTGAAAATGGGTGGGGTTTTTTTCAAGCAAAAATTATGAAGTGAAGGAATGAGAATGTTACGAATATCTTACTTGGCACTGGCAATGGTGTAAGCTCCAGGCCACAAATTGGAGCGGAGGACTGCAAGAGCATATTGAGGAATGAGGTGAGAGGAGATCGATACCGTCCACGGAGCGGTGTGACCAATTTCTACAAACAGAATACAAAAAGAAATGACAAATTACAAAATCTGAGCATTTTAGTAGAAACCTCTGAAAATGTAGAATATTAAAATAGGATGAATGTTATGAGCACGTGGAGAACATGAATCATCACAAGTGAGGTTTTAGAAAAAAGGTCACATGTCCCATTAAATAATGTAGACACCTGGCTTACAATGGGTCTGCATTTCACTCTGGCAGTTCCTGTGTTCTGAAGCTTTGCTACATATCACCAACACATTTAGCTGCAGCGTTCAGGAAACACAGGGTCAGGTATGAGCTAGATCTGTTAGTACCTGCATCCTCAGACAATGGTGTGAGCAGAGGAGGACCCACTTCAGGCATTGTCTCCTCCTCATCTTCCTTTTCTTCCTCTTCTCCCTCCTCTTCCTCCTCCTGCTCTTCCGATTTTGCAGATGTGTTCACCCAGACACAGCGGCCCTAACAAATAAGACAATATGACAGTCCGTCTTCACCAATACCTGGGGACTCAATGGCACAATCCAAATTGACATTTGTAACATATCAGAGATCGCATAGCATGGTTAGCTTGGCGCCACATATAACCTACAGCCAACCTTGCTATAATCCAGATAATCCTTTATTATTAGTACTCGGTAAGGTGGAAATATTTGGCCTTCATTTACCACCACAGAAAGGCAACATAGGGACATTAACTTTGTAAGGCAGGGGTTCTCAACCCAGTCCTCAAGGACCCCCTACCAGTCCAGGATTTAGGAATTACCCTGCTGTGTCTAATGTGAGTTTTTTGTTTTTTTTGGGGGGGTGGGGGGAACTTAAGACACAACAGGGTAATCGCTAAATCCTGGACTGGTAGGGTGTACTTGAGGACTGGGTTGAGAACCCCTGTTCTAAGGTGACAAAGAAGGTTCAAAAATTTCCACCTAACCAGAGTGCTGTGAATTACTGCTTATCTATCCAGGGAGGCACAATCTCAGAGATTAAAGATATGTGGCAGTCGAATCTTATCCTCATGGGTTCACAAGAGGGCAAGGATAGGACAAGCACTGAGAGTTTTCTCGTGACACAGTTATAAAGGCAGAAGGAATGCAGGATAACAAGGTCCTATATCTGATGCAAAACACTAAAAATAGGGAGTAGTTTCTCTTTGTAAGGTCTATAGTGTGAGCCAAGCCTTCCTTTGCGGAAATAAAGTGCACACAATGACAGTGAACATAATTCAGTGCCCAATTGTCTGCAGAAATCACAAGCTTTGAGAGTGCCTGTTCCTTGTTCCAAATCTTTCCTTTTCATTTTTCTAATGGGCCACTTTGTTCATCTGAGTTCCATTTTCTCCCTCCATCACAATCCCCACCTCATACAAAGCTCTCCTTCATATTCCACACCCTATGCCCTCTTGTTGTGGTAGTTTTTCTTCTTTTAAATATAGTCTCCTCCTTTACTGTGTTGATTCCCTTTATATATTTAAATGTTTCTATCATATCCCCCCTGTCTCGTCTTTCCTCCAAGCTATACATGTTAAGATCCTTTAACCTTTCCTGGTAAGTTTTATCCCGCAATCCATGAACCAGTTTAGTAGCCCTTCTCTGAACCCTCTCTAAGGTATCAATATCCTTCTGAAGATACGGTCTCCAGTACTGTGTACAATACTCCAAGTGAGGTCTCACCAGTGTTCTGTACAATGGCATGAGCACTTCCCTCTTTCTACTGCTAATACCTCTCCCTATACAACCAAGCATTCTGCTAGCATTTCCTGCTGCTCTATTACATTGTCTGCCTACCTTTAAGTCATCAGAAATAATCACCCCTAAATCCCTTTCCTCAGATGTTGAGGTTAGTAGGGTATCCAATCATTAAAGCCAATCAATGTTACAGTTAATCCTTACAGCCAATCATTGCTACAGCTAATCTACAGTCATTCCCTACTATTATTATTATTGGTATTCATATAGCGCCTACTAATTCAGCAGCGATTTACAATATTACAGTCTAGCAGTGTTACACTCAATCCGTACAGCCTATCTACAGCCAATCCCTACAGTCTATCAGTGTTTGCTGTCAATCCCTACAGCCTATCAGTGCTACTGTCAATCCCTACAACCTATCAGTGTTACTGTCAATCCCTACAGCCTATCAGTGCTACTGTCAATCCCTACAACCTATCAGTGCTACTGTCAATCCCTACAACCTATCAGTGCTACTGTCAATCCGTACAGCCTATCAGTGTTACTGTCAATCCCTACAACCTATCAGTGCTACTGTCAATCCGTACAGCCTATCAGTGTTACTGTCAATCCCTACAACCTATCAGTACAGTTAACCTCTACAGCCTATCACTACAGTTAAACCCTACAGCCAATCCCTACAACCTATCAGTGTTTTTCTGTAAGTGTCTCTGTATTTTTTCCACCATGTGAGGATGTGTGGATTGCTTTTTTCTGTATAATTTCCTATTGAGTTTCAGCATATATTTATATTGCTGCATATGCTATAAAACCAGAAAAAAACATGTTCAATACAATCTATCAGTTTACTTAAAAAAAAAATAAAAAAAAAAATCTAGATGGCATTTTCGTGCAACTTGATGTCTTTAGAATGCAGGATTAATTGCATTTACATGTTAAATAATTGTAGTAATTTACAAAGATATACTAAGATTTAAATGTTTAATAATTATAGTATTTTACAAAGTTATACTACGATTTAAATGTTTAATAATTATAGTATTTTACAAAGATATACTACGATTTAAATGTTTAATAATTATAGTATTCTACAAAGATATACTACGATTTAAATGTTTAATAATTGTAGTATTTTACAAAGATATACTACGATTTACATGTTTTTTTTTTTTTTTTAAATTCTTTATTTTTCTTTGTGCATGGAGTAACAAATCATTTGTAAATGCCACAGCAGCATATTTAAAAGATGTGAACACAGTAGCTGTACATTTATGGCATGAGATTATCAGCACAATTTTTAATTGTTGAATTATGAACAAGCTAAACGTAATGCAAGATTAACCCACGTTTGTTAGTAGCAGTAGTATTTGCATATTCGTGGAGTATTAACCAGCTTAATTAGATGATTATACTGTCTGAATAGATATATGTAAGACAATTGAGAATAAGTAATGCTTGACAGTTATAGGTTAACTACGTTAGTACCGGTGGGATGTGGTGACATGCTTTCATGTTTCAGGGTTAGGATACGTTGAGGCTCTGACACATAAAGATTTATAAAGCATGAGAACATATATGTTAAAGTAGACCGCTGATCCCTAGCTATGCATATTGGGTAAATCTGTAAACCGGTAGATCTGAGCTAACGAATATCATGAATTATAGTTACAAATAACACCAGAATAGTCATGTTTATATATCGTATGGTCCTGTTAGGGAGTAGTATTCAGAGTAGTGAGAGAGATGGGAGAACATGACTGGTATAAAGTTTACTTTAGCACGACTGTATAATAGGTACATGTTAAGTAAGTCAGTGCCCTCGTTGGTGTTGTTTAAAGATCCCCTGTTACCCGGGGGAGGGGGGGAAGATTTCGAATGGCTTTACATAAGTGGCTATAACGTGCCCTTGGTTGCCAGCACTAGTGTGAGTTCTGCCATAAAATGTCGGCATTAAAATTTTAAACATATATACATCATAACTGGTTCGTGAGTGTTTAAAGTACACTGGTCTGGGTACTAGGTAGCCTCAAGACTGCGTCAGGCGTTGGTTGCCGCGGTGTTTGCTGCTTCGGCTCTTCTAGGGACGAATGGGGTCGCTGTTGCGGGATTCCAAGCGGTGCTGTGTGCCAGCGTGGTTCTGTGCTCCGGTGGAGGATGAGCGAGCGGGGGAAGTCCCAGGGTCGGTAGCAGTTCATTTGCCTCTTGTAAGTCCTGGATGGTAGAGGTCGCATTCCCGTGGTGGATTAACAGTGTGCGCGAACCTCTCCAATGGTAGGTGATTTTATGTTGGCGTAGGAGGGCTGTAAAGGGTTGAAGTGTGCGTCTCCACGCCAGGGTGGGCCCCGACAAGTCCGCGTAAAAAGATAGCTGCATATTTTCAAACGGGTACGGTGATTGGTTCCGCGTAGCCTGCATTACCGCCACCTTGTCTCCGTGATTTTGGAAGCAAGCCAGGAGGTCTCGTGGGGCCTTTGGTGGGGCCTTGGCTGCTCGTGGTAGGCGAAATAAATTTTCGATGGGTACCTGTCTGGCTTGCTTGTGAGGTAGAAGTGACTGCATTAGTCTCCGCAATGTATGTGGGAGTTCAGACTCCGGTATCTCCTCTCCTATGCCTCGGATTTTTATGTTCCGGCAGCGACTCCGATCCTCTAAGGCTGCTATACGCTGCTCGCATGTGGATTGCTGTATTTTGATCTCCTGGACCGTTTGTTGTAGGGCTTGAGTGTGTTGTTTGGTGCACTGGGAGTCTGCCTCCAGTGTGCCCAGCCGGCCCGTTAGGCCTTGTAGGTCCTTGCGTAGTTGGGCCATGTCGGCCTGTATGGTTAGTCGGAGATCTGCTAGGAGGTCTTTCATGACAGCAACGGTCACTGGTGAGGAGTCTGCTTGCGGGGGTGACTTGCGAGGTGGTATTTCCTCATGCGGGTGTTCCATCTCAGTCTCTGTGGTGAAATCATCAGAGATATCCGAGCCGTAGTCGTTGTAAGCGGCCATGTTGGGGCCTTGGGCGCTAAGCGCCTGCTTCCACATGTCGCCAATGCTGTGGTGCTGCCGCGGGTTGTCGGGCTTAGATTTTTTAGTTTTGCGGCCCATATCGTTGGTAGATGCCTGCAGGTCGTTTTGGTACCGGTTTCGTTGGGCTGGGTTCGTGTTAGCTGGTCCAAACTACTTTTTGGCAGCGGAGCTCGCTAGGCATGCAGCCATTCAGGTCAGTTGCTTGGCTCCGCCCCCACGATTTACATGTTTAATAATTATAGTATTCTACAAAGATATACTACGATTTAAATGTTTAATAATTATAGTATTTTACAAAGTTATACTACGATTTAATTGTTTAATAATGATAGTATTTTACAAAGATATACTACGATTTAAATGTTTAATAATTATAGTATTTTACAAAGTTATACTACGATTTGTTTAATAATTATAGTATTTTACAAAGATATACTACGATTTAAATGTTTAATAATTATTTATAGTATCTAACAAAGATATGCTACAATTTCCTCTCATTTTCAGGCATGTCTTGGAGTGTAGACATACTTCAAAATAATTCAGAGAAAAAGAGCAGGTCTATTGAGAGTGAGGACCCAAGTGCCAAAGTCACCCGGATTTACCCACATGGAAAGTTAATAACTCAATACAGAGGGTGAAAGTTACAAGTATTTTAATCTTTATTTGCGTTAGACAGATAATTACACACTAAACATGAAACCAAATAAAATAGTGATGCAAAAAGTGCAAGTGACAGAAAGAAAGTAACTTAAAAAGGAGGAATCTATGGCTCTTCATGTTTGAAAGCTTCATGTTTAGTGTGTAATTATCTGTCTAATGCAAATAAAGATTAAAATACTTGTAACTTTTACCCTCTGTATTGAATTGTTAACCTTCCGTGTGGGTAAATCTCTGGTGGTTTTCAGAGTTGATATCCAGGTGACTTTGGCACTTGGGTCCTCACTCTCAATGCACCTGCTTTAGGAACTCTCTTTCTCTAAATGATTTATCGGGGTTATGCCCACTTTACCCACTTAGTCCCCTTTTGACTTCTAGGTCAGGTTGTCCTGTCCCTTTAGTCTCTTTTGATTTTTGTTTATACTTTAAAAAGACCCAACTTGATCGTACTTTCGCTCAACCTTGGAAGGATAAGATGACCTATCTGGAAATAAACCCCATGACCTTGTTTAAGGAACAAAATGTTCTACAGGGAGCTAACTGAGCTATCTGCAAGCCCTCAGTATATACATTTTTTACTTTTTTCAACATGGAACTTTTTTTTTTTTTTTAAAAGAGTAGCAGACTTCTCACCTGTGGCAGGATGTGTGGAACGTGATGTGCCCAGTTAGACAGATTGTCTGCAAGTTCAGACACCGGTACTCCCTCAAATTCTGGATTCTCCTCACATGTGTCCTTTGCACCACTCTCTTCCTCTTCTTCACCTTCTTCCTCTGAAAACTGGTAGTAACCCAAGGGGCTGACATGAGTACCAGCAGAGATTCGGGCAATCTGGGCTCGCAATAAGTTGGCTTCTGTTCCTAGGAATGGGGGGTATGTGACAACAGGGGCATCAAGATTTCCAGTGAAGAGACGCTTGATCTGATGAAGAACGAAAGATAAGCGAATTAATCTTCTGTTAGATATACATTTAGTATAGAAGGTAACAAAACTTAGTATAGAACCTAACAAAGCGAAGGAACTTTGATGTACTGGTGGCCTGACCATTTTATAACCATAAAATGAGAATCCAACACCACACCATGAGATGGTTGTTGCTATGTTTAGTTTTATTTGTCTAAAACGTGTTCTGTATTGATGTACTGATAGGCCCTGAATCCCCCATATATTTTGGATGATGATAGATAGACATATAATACCTAGGTGTACACCTAAAGGGTTTGATACGTGTATTTTGAAGTAGCCATTAAACATTTTTAGTTTTACAGACTAAAGATAAAAGGTATTCATACCTTACGAGCAGCAATGATTTGAGCTGGTGTAACTGGGGGTAATCGGACCCATTCTGCTCCTGCCTCAGAACAAACAAAGTATATGTATTTATTTGCCCCCATTCCATACTCCTCTCGGGGTATCTCTGGTGGAGGGTGGTAGGTGGATTTGGGGGGCAGATCCTCTGCTTCTTCTGCATCTTCTTCCTCTTCTTCTTCCTCTAAGACCTTGTCTTCTTCCTCTCCTCCTTCCACTGCTTCTTCATCCTCCCCCTCCCGGAACTGTACTTCCGCCACCAAGTAACTGCCATGGGTACCCAGGATCTTGCCCCAGAAGCGACAGCGTTCAAGAGGATGAGCATCTACGAGGCGTTTCAGAGCAAGTGATATCCGTACGGTCTCATCTCTCCCTAAATTTAACCCTCCTTGCTGAACAAGGTGAGCAAGTTCGAGGAGATTTGGAAGGGGTGATTCCATCTATAAAATGGCAGACAATAAGAATGAGACACAGGAATTCAGTAGGACATAGTGCCTCCACCCAACACAAAGCACATCCAACAAAACGTCCTATTTTTTAAGCAAGTACAATAAATAAAAAAATGTTTGTAAGCGTATTCACATACGTCTGATTGCATTATATTTTTACACACAAAAGTCTAATTATATATTAATATTGCAAGGTATTTAATAAGAATAATTAATAATAACTTAATTTAAATATATGAAATTATTCAATGTATTGATTTCCTCATCTGTCTGAGCTGACAGTCCTCTTCAGAGGTATTTTACTACATATTTTTAACATCCACATACACCTCACAATTTCAATCAACCTTCCACTCTCTACAATACAATACCTCTCGTTATGCCATTTTCTTATATGTTTTTTTAACTTCTCACCATTTCTCCTTCCTCGTTCTCCTCCCCTTCTCCAGAACCACCAGTAAATAATGCACGTTGAATTTCGGCCTTGCTGTAAGACTGTAGTTCCTCCCTTGGTGTGCGAAGAGCATCGGGCCCCCGATTCAATCTGGCCCATTGCAGCTCTGAGCTTACCTCTGCCAGTGACTCCAGTGCATTTGGGGGGCGCTCTGACAATATCCGAGAGAGCAAGGCAGAAAGATGCTCATATCTGTAAAAACACCACAAGGAAACAAGAGAATATTAATAACTAGTCTGCAACGTTGTCTCTTTACTAGTGCCAGCTCAACATTATATCTTACCAGCCTATTGACTAGACTCAAGAAGATAATATTATGCCTGAACTGCCTTTTAAACTGAGATGTAGGATTCTGATGGTGTTTTGTTTCTGGAGAGCAAGTGGGAGTGAGTGGTGCCTGACATATACACAGAGTGCGAGGAATTTAAATTTAAACAATGCAAAAAGCGATTTGCACAGAAAGTCACTTTTTAAATAACCTCTAACAGGCTATGTACTACATTCCAATTTCAGAGAATTATGGCAGAATTTAAATTACATACCCATCCTGTATAGTATTTACCCATCCTGTATATTATATATTATATACCCACCCTGTATATTACATGCCCATTCTGTATAGTATATACCCACCCTGCATATTACATACACACCCTGTGTATTACATACCTACCCCATGTATTATATACTTACCCTGTATATTATATACCCACCCTGTATATTGTATAGCTCCTGTGCATTATATACCCCCTGTGTATTATATACCCACCCTATATATTATATAGCCTCTGTATATTATATACCCACCCTGTATATTATATAGCCCCTGTGTATTACATATCCACCCTGTATATTATATAGCCCCTGTATAATATACACCCTGTATATTATATCCCCTTCATATTATATCCCCCCACATATTATATCCCCACCTTGTATATTATATAGCCCATGTGTATTATATACCTCCCTACATATTATATACCCACCCTGTATATTATATCCCCCACATATTATACCCCTCTGTATATTATATACCCCACATATTATATACCCCTGTATATTATATACCCCACATATTATACCCCCCTATATATTATATACCCCCCACATATTATATACCCACCCTATATATTATATCCCCCTGTATATTATATCCCCACCCTGTGTATTATATCCCCACCCTATATATTATATCTCCCCTATGTATATTATATACCCACCCTGTATATTATATACCCACTCTGTATATTATATCTCCCTGTACATTATATACCCACTCTGTATATTATAGCCCCCTGTATATTATATCCCGACTCTGTGTATTATATCCCCCTGTATATTATATACTCACCCTGTGTATTTTATCTCCACTCTGTGTATTATATCCTCCTGTATATTATATACCCACCCTGTATATTATATCCCCACCCTGTGTATTATATACCCCCCCTGTGTATTATATACCCACCCTGTATATTATATCCCCACCCTGTGTATTATATACCCCCCCTGTGTATTATATATCCCCCGTGTATTATATATCCCCCCTGTGTATTATATATCCCCACCCTGTGTATTATATCCCCCCCTGTGTATTATATCCCCCCCTGTGTATTATATCCCCCCTGTGTATTATATATCTCCCCCGTGTATTATATCCCCACCCTGTGTATTATATACCCACCCTGTGTATTATATATCTCCCCCGTGTATTATATCCCCACCCTGTGTATTATATACCCACCCTGTGTATTATATATCTCCCCCGTGTATTATATCCCCCTGTGTGTTATATCCCCACCCTGTGTGGTATATATCCTGTGTTATCCCCACCCTGTGTATTATATATCCCCTGTGTATTATATCCCACCCTGTGTGTATATGTCCCCTTATATATCCCCCCCTGTGTATTATATCCCCACCCTGTGTATTATATATCCCCCCTGTGTATTATATATCCCCCCCTGTGTATTATATTGACCCCCTGTGTATTATATTGACCCCCTGTGTATTATATATCCCCCTAACCCCAAGCTTACACCCCCATACTCACAGGCTGAGCCCTGATTTGTCTGCCTGCAGTAAGTAAGCCTTAGCATTGCGGATCTGCAGCTCTCTGGGATCCAGGGACACGGGCTCGGGCTCCGGCTCCTCCGACATCTTCCTCAGGTCTCGGCTCTGTATGGCCCGTTACCACGGAAACCACTATCAGACCTGGTTGCTAAGAGACGAGCAACGCTTTGCACCACGTGATCTCTCCCTGCCGCGCAAGGCACGCCGGAAGTTGTAGTTCTGATCAGTCAATGGAGGGAAGGCTCTATATACCTGCTGAGTGCTTCTCAGAGTTTATACCTGGTGGTGATAGGTTTAATTAACCCGGGATTTACACCTGGCATGGCTGGCTAACCTTCAATACTGACACAGGCTGCATGTCCACAGAGCTGGGAGGCAATTTAACCAAAATATCACCCATGCACTGAGGAGGGTGACATGCCCAGGGTGCCCATGTCTGGGTGCCATACAGATGCTCTGTAATATGGAGCATACATGGAGGGACCAGTTAATCCCCTCACAGGGTATGCTGTAAAGTGGATTTCTAATTGTAGATGTAAACCAAAATAGCCAACATTTCCAAGTCATCTGCTTCAAATGCTCAGAATATTTGACAAATCACATTCTGTCCAATAACTGGATCTGCGATTTGCATATTCACTAAAGGAAAATCCAGTTAAAATGCATCTCATTTGGCACCACCCAGTGACTGAACTCTATTTAAAATGATAGGATTCTCACATGTAGTAAACATTGGATTATTACTTGGTTTTACTCTGAACAGATCTAGTTGAAGGCAAATTTGCTAAATAAATTAATCAGGATTTTGCAGTCAAACCTACAAAAAGCTGCAATATTTGCAGAGTAAGCAACAAAGTTTAACTCATAAAATGCCCAGACCCCTTCTCAACCAGGAACCACCCAGAGCTATTGTCTCTTAAATTCCTTAATTTTATAGCTGGTGACGAGAGGGTTAATAATGGATGGGCAGCCACAATTATTTACCCCCTTCACTAATGTCTATATTAGTATATCAGACACCTCTGTTGAATTAAACACTTTCACTCCAAGAGTTAGCTATTTAAAGGGACACTATAGTAACCAAAACAACCTAGCTTAATGAAACAGTTTTGGTGTATGGAACATGCCCCTGCAGTCTCACTGCTCGATTATCTGCCATTTAGGAGTTAAATCACTTTGTTTATCAACCCTGCATGTGACTTGCACAGCTTTCCTAAACACTTCCTGTAAAGCCATCTAAAGTTTACCATTTCTGTATTGCAAGTTATGTTTAATTTAGATTTTCTTATCCCCTGCTATGTTAATAGCTTGCTAGACCATGCAAGAGCCTCCTGTATGTGATTAAAGTAGAGATTGAGATACAATTATTTAAGGTAAATTACATCTGTTTGAAAGTGAAACCAATTTTTTTTCCATGCAGGCTCTGTCAATCATAGCCAGGGGAGGTGTGACTAGGGCTGCATAAACAGAAACAAAGTGATTTAACTCCTAGATGACAGTGAATTGAGCAGTAAAACCCGAGAGGCATGATCTATACACTAAACTGCTTCATTAAACCAAAGTTGTTTAGGTGGCTACAGTGACACCTTTGAGTTTCCATATTTAAATAATTACTTGATTAAATAGTGTTTCTTTTGGCTACGTCAGGTTATAATAGGACAGGTGTTGAAACCGACCACAGGCAAATCTGGACCTTCTGCATTTCTATGGTTTTGTTCCATATGTCAAATTTTCAGTTGTTTATCACCCAGTTGGATTACAGCCATTTAGTAGTATCCTCATTTTACAAAAAGTGCAGATTTCACAGAAATTGGCACTTTTATAATTTAACCTTGTTAGGCCCCCATGGCTGTCAGTTACTTCCTGGCTGTTAGGCACAATTGAGCTAAAGTCAAGAAGCAGTAATTGCCCAAAGCACCTGCCTTGCAAAGACTTCTCAATGAGCTGCATTGGAAAGTCTATGATTGGACAGTCAGCAATTTTGGCCTGGGGAAGAAGAGAAGGCCTTGCAAAGGCTGCAGACGAGAGAAATGCAGCTTTTGCAAGCGATATAGAATTAAAAAAACAAACAAAAAAAACACATACACTCACACTCTCTCTCTCAATGCATGTATGTTTTTGGGGCTTATTTTATTTTTTTGCATTTGACCCATGATGTGTCTCTTTAAAAGTCCAACAGGACAGGTTAGACAACAAACAAAAAATCCCACATTGTTACATAACTATGTAACTTCGAAATCCTAGATCACAGTTGTTTTGCCTACTGGTGTCAGAACCATAATCTTAATTGTAAATACCATGAAAATGTAATTTTATTATCACATTTGTTTGCCAATTCAGCTTTTGTGAAATGGTAGTGACCAATTGACGTACATACACTTTGAGACACAACATTGCAAATATTTACATATAGAACAAACATTTTAATGTATCACAGTAATGTTCAGTCAAAGCAGATCTAATTGTGAAGTTATGAATTCTGTGGTCTCTCAGTCATCTTTTGTTTCTACACTCTCTTCCATAGGCTCATCAGGTGGACTAGACTGTGGTGTTCGATTTGTAGATTTCACAGAATCGTCCTGGGATCCTTCTTTCACCTGGGCCTTCTGTGAATAGAAAGGGTTAGATAAATCCAGAAATAGGAGACACAAACTTACACAAAAACATTTATAGAATATTTAACACAAACCGTTAGCTCTTCCTCTTTATCATCTATGAATATGGTAGGTGTGTCAACCTCTGGCATCTCCACATCTAATTCTTGGGTTTTACGTCCCTTTTGTTCCTCCAAGAGTTGCCTTTTTAAAGATTTCTCCTGAGCCAGGCGACGAGAAATAATATCCTGGCCGGGGTCTTCCTGCTCCTAAGGTTAGGGAAAAAAAAGAGAAGATGGTTTGCTTTAAAACAAGGTACAGTGCACTAATCATGAGGAAAGTGATAAGGAGATAAAAAAAAAAAAAAAACCTCATCAGCTTGTGCAGCATCCTCTGACTCTGGTTCTCCTCTGGATTCAGCTTCGAGAATAGCCATGATGGAGTGAGGAACATGGGCCAACTATAGGAAGAGAAGACAAGTGAAAATGTACTGTGCACTTAACCTACAAAGTCTCCCTTCTTAATCCCATAACCTTTTTGAATAGGACATTAAGTTAATGACTAGACCAGACCTCCTCCCATAATTCTTCTCTTTCCCTTTTGTACGTTTACAGGATTTGATATAGATTCCTTTCTCACCTGGTGTGGAGTGAAAGTCCTGACATGAGCTAAAAGAGGATCCCGGAGGTCAGGACAGGTCTGTAGAACAGAGAGAAGCTGTGGAGGTGGGAGCTGCAGGAGGACACTGAAGGATTGTGGTTTAGTTCTTTGGCAGCATTTAATGAACCCTTCCCATACTTTCGGATACTTCCAAACCTAAAGGAGCAAACTCCGGAAAATCAGTTAAATGTGCCATGCGCTAGTGCAATAATGTCAGCAGCAACAACAAACAGGTAATCTATTAGTTAGGTATGGTCTGGCACATCATTAAACAAAAAAAAAATATATACAATAATGCACTACTTGCAGTTTCAGTATAGGCACTAGGACCTGTTTTCTTTTTCTTATCTGCACTTAAAAATGTATGTATTTCTACATTGTGGAGCGAGGTTGCTGAATCCAATATTAAATGGAGTAAATAAATTAAAAGGTCTTCTCTGACTTTCCTATTATTATTACTGTTATTTATATAGCGCCAACATATTCCGCAGCGCTTTACAAAATTATCAAAGGGGGAGATTTAACAATAAATGAGACAATTACAAAAACTTACAGGAACAATAGGTTGAAGAGGGCCCGGCTCAAACGAGCTTACAGTCTATAGATCTTACAGTCTAAATTCTATTCTTTGATATCTGCTACCTAATTAACTACTGAAGTATTCTGTGTCACACAATATCTGGTAATTGGAGGACCTTCCATTTTTTCTTCTTTTACTACCCTTTCCCCAGTCACCAAACTCAAGGGGGCACCTGCTTGTAGATGAGACGAGTCAGTATGTTCATGATGAAACCACCAAGTCGAGGATACATCCCCAAGGCTTGGATAACCGTCCTCATGAGGAGCATGGGAAGAGGTGTGGCATCCATAAGCTGCTGAAGGACCACTGCTAGGACTTCAGAGGTGTACACGGAACGAGATGCAAAGCACAGATTGGTAGCTGGGGAATGAGAAATAAAAACATAAAAATAACAGTTAAATGAACACAAGGAAAAATGGTTGTGGTGGTAGCACAGTGGACAAAACCAAAGTGGTTGGAGACATTTTAGTGAATTTTGCTGGACTCTGGAGGCTTACCCTTAATGACAGATTTCATATCACATTTACTGGAGTCAATATTATGAAGAGCAACCAGAAGATCTCCAGGTGTGAGCGGCGACATGGTGGAACTGAGTTCTCCTGTGACAAGAAAGAGCACAAGTCTTATTGACTCACTCCTCCACCCTTAATAACTTGCCATCTACAAAAGAGGAGTACATAACTTCGACAAAATCAGCAGCAAATGAAGAAATTAAAAGCTACATTTCCACGAAGACTGACTGTGCCTCCACAAAGATGGCGGCAGCAGCAACAGATATACACATACACACTCATCTATTGCAGTCACTATATTTGTACACATATAGCATAAGCTAGGAATAAATATCACCCTTTTTTCCCATGGTCACCTTACATCACTCCCTCCAACACTTACCATGTTGTGTTCCCAGGAGTCTATTGAAAACCTCTTTTACCACAATCGGATTGAGTTTGATAAGTTTTGGTAAAGCCTGAATGACTTCTTTCTGTAAGAGATGAGACATTAATTTTATAGTTTATTATTTCTGATGTTCTACACACCCAAGCAGTGGAGGGGCTAAAAGTATCTAACACGGTTTTTTAAGTTGCCTGTCAGCTATAAACAAGCAACCGTCGAGGTCAGCTTTAAGTAAAGTCTATAAAAAGTGCTGCTAACAACATATGGGAACATATACGGCTTATACCTCTATACCTATGGCTGTGTCCAATAACTGTGGCAGTGTAATAGTCAACTCTTTAGTCTACTCACCTTATCTAGCCCATTCAGCACAGGTATCAAGAAACGGACATCTGGCAGACGTTTCTGATAAAGATCACGGACGCGTTTCACCAGTTCAGGAGACGGTGGTGCTAGGGTTAGACAAACAGTTTAATAAACATTTACAAACAGATCTGTTGATTATAAACATAAGCACAACAACTGCATTATTGCTTAGCTGGGTGGGACATGACACAAAGCTCAGTAAAGAGCATTCAGATGTGTAATGACAGAGGATAAAGTTCCTGCATGATGAGGACCAGGGGCCAACATTCACATCTATAACCAAAGTATTCAAATCCAGTGTCTACCAGAGAACCACAGTCTGATGAAAATGATGAGCATTTGATTTCATATTTATTTATCTGGGCTTATTATACATTGTGTTCCCTTTTTGATGGACTCAGGAGCTAAGAAGAGATCAAAGTTTGTGGTATTAAACTATACAAGCTGTTTATTAAGATCACTAGGAAAGAAAGCTTGGAATTGCCAATGACTGGAAGGTTTTACAGAAAAGTAATGCTCAGTAGGTGGAATGTTTAAAAGCCACAGTCCTGGGACAGGATAGTCCAAGGACAGAAATGTGCTTGTACATATGAATCCGGGGGAAACACAGCTGGACATTTCAGTTATGGTGAATGGAGACTGGAGAGTAAAAGGCAATAAGCAGGATTTGAAAGAGGGTGCTGGAAATGATAATGACCAATGGTACTTAACCATTTTGAACAGGGAATTAAATTATGAACAAGGCAACACCTTGATGATCCATGCAAAGTTAGTTCAGAGACCCATTTGTAACACATAAAGCAAAATTCATTCATTTGACTCATCCCTGTGTGAACATTGTCTGTACTAGGGAAGGCTTTGCCACTACAGTAAGTAATTTATCTGTGGCAGCTGACAGTAGCCTGATGAATATGATGTGCACGATCCAACCAGTGGAAACATCACAGAGACTCAAAATTGGGCCTTATCCCAGACATAGGAAACACTGATCTAGAAAAACTAAGCAGGAAATAGGAGTCACAAGCACCAGAAGTCAGATAAAGGCTACCTTTGTCAGTTAGGATGTGCAGGCAACGGGTGACAAGAGTCTCAGCTCCTTTGGGGCAGTTTTCCACCAACAGCAGCAACTCAGGGGAGTTCATGCCCATGCCTCTGATCTGGAGACAGTTTGGAAAAAGAGTTCAGTGGAGGTTAAAGAGAGATACATGAATTGGAGTAATATGTCCTTCACTCATCATCCTTTTCCCTTGGTATCCCCATTCATTTTATTTTTGAGCTACTAATATTCTGTGCTCTCTAGATTCACAGAGAGTCACCTGCTATAGCATAATACTGACATTTACCCCTCTCCTTTACAAATATTTAAAGGAATTTTACAAAGCACAAAAAAGTGTTATTTTCAATCTAAAAGAAAGGCTACAGAGGACAGGAAGTGAAGATGGAGGAAAGGCAATGTGATTTATCCTTTTACAAACACAAGCGTAGATGTATTGAATAGTCTTCCAGCAGAGTAAACTAAAGTAGAACATACCAACTCAAACTTTGTCTAAAACATAATAAAACATACTACTGTACTGAGAAAGCATCCCTTCCCTTAAAAGTAAATAATGTGTTTTTAGAAAAGGAATGGGCTCCTTGCTTAATGTACTCACCGGGGTCTCAATGACCCTCAGCACAGTCCTCTTGATGTCAGCGGTAGCTTCTGTATAGACAGATGCCAGCTCATGTATCAGTTTGTGGTTCTGTGGGAGTAGAGCCAAGTACAGATATAGACACTGTTTAACAGTATCTTCTGTCCAGGGTGCTGCAACCTCTATAATGAAAAGGAAAGAAAAAAAAAAAAATCATATGTGGATAACAAGAGAGGGCTGGTGAGAATAAAGTAGTGATTTTTAATTTTGGCCACAGTCCCCACCTGTATCTTTATCTGCTCCAAAGAGAACGGATGGAGGGTTTGGATGGACGAGAAGCTGCAAATAATTTAGGGCAAACTTCTCTATGTACTGTCGGAGACTTTCCTTGTCGTACATACGTTTAATGAATAGCAGAGACTGCTGACGGACCTGGGAAAAGAGAACATGTGGAGTTTGTGAAACCCAAAGACAGAGCAGCTCTGCTTCTGTGTCAATATTTGTTACGCTACAGTTCTAACCTTATCCTTTTCATGGGAACTCAGATCCAGAAGAAGATGGAGATACTGGAACTGCCTGGCAGGCCGAGTGAGGATGAGATCTCGCAAAGTGGACATCCCTAGATAACTGCGACCCTGGAGCAAGAGATGAGAATGATGGGTGCAAAGGAGTGCAACTTATAAAAGAGTACAACGTCTAACAAAGTGAAATTTTAGTGTTGTACAATAGGTAAAGGATGCTAATCCACCAACCTCATCTTCACAGTATTTCCGGATCACGTCAAGAGCTGCATCTGTGAGCAGAGGAGCTTCTAAGACAACTTTTGTGAAGATCCTAAAGGGATAAGAGGGTGTGCTGAGCCTTAAGTAGATTCATATATCTTGCCATAGTTTTACATAGGGTTAAACTATACCTTTTGTGCCATTATTAAATATCACTAGCACTCTGCATAAACAAATACAGCACGTGACCTCGTTATCTTGAGTATTGAACATTTTTCATCATTCTTTTAGGATCCCTCTAGCAGGTTTAGTTTAAGTCACTCCCAAGACACACATTTAAGCACATGATCACTGACCCGTCTTTTTGGTCAGGTCTCTCTTGGAGACCGGTCAGTATCCCAATCAGACATTCCTGGTATCCTTCATCGTCACCGGAAGACAGATACTCGCAGTACTCCTGGAACAGCCAGGCCAGTGCCAACTCAAGTCGACCACGTGTGTCACTCATAAAGTGACATAAAACCTCTGCCTTCATAGAAGTATCCAAACGGGTCACCAGACGGGCAAGGACCTTTATTCGCATCTAAATAAAAAAATTATGACAGCTTATTACACAATTACATCTCCTATAACTGATCCTAATTAATGGCATGTAGTGTTTAGTACCTGGGATGAGCCACTGCTACTGACACTCCTCTCTGCCTGCAGTATTCGTCGCACTGCTCCAAGTTTGAGACTCGCAATCTGAGTGTCTGTTAGCGGCTCAGACACTTCCTTTAATCTGAACACCTTCTTACGGCCTCCAACCCCAGCAGGTCTGAGCATTGAAAAAAAGGTTTAATGTGCACATGGGTGGGATCATTAACTGACACATAAATATAGTTTAATTAATTCTTACCTGGGCTGAGTTACTGGCAGAATAGGTTCTGGTCTTTTCTTAGCTTGTGGGGCTTCATCATCTTCACTTTCTTTAATAGATGTACTCTGGGCACCAAGCACAGAGATGGCCTGCCCCTGAACCAGTGTTGACACCCGACGCTTGATCACCAAACCCTCAGGCTTGGCGCTTTCTTCCTCTACTACTTCTGCTGGAGTCTCTTTAACCTGCTCAACACCTACATGACAGATTAATATTAACAGAGACCTAGCTGCCTTGTTTTAAGACATATTATTGTAGTTTGAACATTATACCCAAGACCACCAATCACCATTCCTTTCATGTGATTATATACTCTGCAGACACCAACAACATCAGATCCCACTACTTACCAGGTCCAATGCCTGCTGAGGTCATCTGTGTGGCCATGAGTCGAGCAAGATGCCGGATTTGGGCATCAGTGCCCGCAGACTCCACTGGTGTATATGTAGACTGGAAAGAGGCAGGCATGGTGTCCGGGAGATACACCATACTGATAAGGACCTGAAACACACCGCAATGAAATAGGAAAAACGGGGATAAAATAAATTATATTACAAAAACAACAAGATTTTCACAAGAAGCTTACTGACAAACTATTAAATGTTCCAGGTTTTGGGGAATTTTTTTTATTTTTAAAAATGGTACCAAACAGTTTCTTTGATAATCTTGGATGGAATATGCATAATAAATACATAATATGGGAATCCTAAAACTGTGTGGTTTATTATATTGCTGTTATCTTATCGAGAGGAACAATTTAAATACCTTGATTGTTAGTAGAAACTTATATTTAACAAAATGTTTTTAAATTAGTGGAGATGTGTCTTCTTGGACATTTTTCCCACATTACACAGAGTGTATTTAAGCTATCCAGTTGTTTTCCTTTTTTGTAAAAATATCTGAGCAATGAACACAACAGTTTTCTGCGAGATACAGTACCAGGTTGGCAACACTCTCTGGCGTCAGAAGGGGGTTTAGAAACTCTGCAGTGATATCTGTAGCCGACAGCTTGCTTGGAGCAGGAGGGGGCAATGGAGGATGTGGCACCTGATCTTTATCATCGTCGTCGTCAGCCAGAGCTGCTTCTAAAGTGGAAATCACAAACCTGCTATAGAACTCCAGCAACGTTTAGGAGGAATCATTTGCTCTCATACTCTACCTTGTCACCAAAATCCCACTACCCTCCAAATGTTCATTATACTACAAATCCACATTCACCAAGCTATTGCTCTACTATACAAAGACTGAAGGGACGTCTTACCTGTGCGGCTCTTCTTTGGTCCTCCTGGTTCCATTTCCCTGGTCCTCTTTCGACCAATATCCCTGGGAGGTGGAAGATTTCTAGTGATTTCTCCCTGGCTGGTTCCCAGATCTAGCAGCAATGTGGTGATGGGCCCTTGGTACTCATAGGATAATGGATGGCGCAGAACACTAAGCAACTGCAACTTAAGATTCTTCCGAACACTGCTCACCTGAGACTTTGCCAGAGTGGGGGGCAGGTTTGCTGTAGGAGTAGGAGAGAAAAGAGGAGCAATGAAAAGTTAAAGGTAATAGCTAAATGTTTTTTATTTCTATTTTAGAAAGCAAGACAGTTGATCAATTTGCAGACGCAAGTTTCAAAAAAGAAAAAAAAACAACAAAACCCCCCCAAAGGTCGTAAAAGTGGGATGAGCATATAAAGCAAATGGTGAGCAAGATGGTACATGGTGGATTTCCATACTGCATAAATTACAGTCACAAAATGATTTAGACAAACTTATTGAGGGGAAATTCAAAACATTGCAATCTTCAGCACTTACCATGCAAGGTCTCATATGCCTGAATGACTTCAGCCATAAACATGGGTCGTTGGCGGGCAATAGATGCCAAAGAACCCAAGGCTGCTGTTAGATTGATACTGGAGATGGCTGGGTGAGCCATGAACTTCAGTAGTTCTTTAAGGGCCTGCTTTCCTGCATCCCGCAGACCATCTGTAGAAACATACAGCAATGAGATGTCCACAGTAAGAAAAATACAGAACAAATATGGAAAGGGAATGTGGTGGCTAAGGATGCAGTAACTTTTACACTCACTATATTTCAGATAGGGGTGGTCAGGTGGAAGCTGTTCAAGGCTGATGTCACCCTCCTGCCTCTTGGGTATGTCGCTGTCTGCTGTACGAGGTGACAATGTGACAATCAAACTCTCCACAAACTTCACTGCATGGGTACGGATCCCATCATTATCGGACTCCAACATAAGCAAGATGTCTCCGGCCATTTCAGTGACTAGGTCCCAACAAGACTCCTGTCGATCTGACGGAGGGCGTGAGCGTGCAATCCACTATGGGAAGAGGAGAATATCAGATATGGCTAATACAGCAATTGAATTATATTTTTGAAAGTGACAGAAACAATGAACAAAAGTGAAAAAGTATCTAAATATTTGGAAAAATTGAGGTTTTGATTATGAACAAGATAGATGCCAGAATAAAGGAGAAAGCATCAAGTAAAGAAATCCCCCAAAAAAAAGTACTTCGGAGGAAGGACAGAGGAGAAATAATTGTCTGTAATGCATGTATCACTACAAGCCATGTCTCTCTCACCTGCAGGGTCACCTTGTACAACTGGGTCATGGTTAGTATTGACTTCTTCACCACATTCACATTGTCATCCTTGAGAAGCATATGAAGATTGGCAATTAGCTTCAACAGCAGTTCATTATCCAACTTACTGGGAGAGACAAAAAAACAAAAACAAAAACAATATAGAGTTAAAAGGGAAGTAACACCTGAAACAAACATGTATTCCTGACCCTATAGTGCTAAACCCAACATTTGGTGGCTTGTCCCCCCCCCCATATAAAAGTTTAAAACGTATCTTATTTCCAGTGCTAATCCCTTTGTGACATCATCAAAATGTCCTATTTTTAGCCAATCCAATGCTTTCCCATAGGGAAAGCATTGGATTGGCTAAAATCGGCACTGGGGTGGGGCCAAATGCCGTTTTGGCCAATCAGGATGAGGAAAATTCAGCGTCTCTATGCAGAGCGTGGGCATGCTGAATGGCAGGGCTGCTTACTGTGCAGCGCTGAGCCAGGAAGCCCCTCCAGTGGCCACTTGCAGGTGTCCCTAGGAGCAATGTAAACATTGCCATTTTCTGAAAAGGCAGTGTTTACATGAAAATGCCTGAAGGGAGCGATTATACTCACCAGAACAACTACATTAAGCTGTTGTTGTTCTGATGACTATAGTGTCCCTTTAACTCAGTGTGTAAGGACTGTTAGTTGTAAGCAGTGTGAGAGTTACTGTTGGATTATAAACAATTAGATTAACAGAGAATGCGTTTTTGTGCGATGGCAGATGAATATCTAGTTTTTTTTTTTTTTTCAAATTTGACAATTTTTATTGTTTTGTCATTTCGTGAGGATGAGGATACAGAAAAAAGAAGGGGAGGGGTGGGGGAGAGGGTAGTTGCAATTCCATAAAGGGTGTGTACAGATTAGTCGTCTCATACATTCTCTGTAATCACATTTATTGGAGTATACATAATAACTGTTAAACCGTGCAAGGCAGTGGTATTCGTGCATTGACCTTTGGGATGTATACTTTTCCCGTACCTTTGGAGTAGATTAGAGGGAGAGAACTAGGGCCTGACCTTATGTTTCAGTGGTATCGATTGCCATAATTTCCCCTGGGGGCTTGATATGTGCTTGGGGTCATTTGAGGGTTATTCAGATTGCTCTTCAATTTTGCTTTTGACCTCTAGTGTTGTGTGGAGTGGTCTTACTCCTTGTGATCATTTACTTTGGCATTCTCGTCTGGTGGGGTATGCTTTGGTAAGTATTCTGGCTTCGTGTGGGTTAAGGTCAGCATGACGTCAGCTCATGATGGGAGGTTCCCTGTTGTGTCACTTTGTATGTTTCCCACTTATCCCATGCTATTTCCCAGTATCTTCGGTACTGTTTGTGTGGTTTGTTGGGAGAGGTGGTTTGCCTTCTCATTGTGGATTCAAAGTGGCCCGCGTGGCTTATTTGTTGTATGCACATGGGGATGGAGGGTATGGTTTGTGATAGCCAGTTTTGTGCTAGGGCGCCTAGGGCTACTATATTTATATGGAAGATGAGGTACCTATCTGGTTTAGGTAGCGATTCTGGGATATTGAAGAGCACATAGTTGTCCAAATTATGAGGTAGGGTGCATCCTGTACTGTGTGTGATAATTTGGGATATGTCTTTCCAGTATTGTTGCAAGTATGGGCAGGTCCACCATATGTGTGCCATTGTTCCTGTGTCTGATTTGCATCTCCAGCATTGTATTGGAAGGGATTGATTATATTTGTGTAGCCGTATGGGCGTGAGGTACCATCTATACAGGAGTTTTTTGGCAAGCTCTATGTGTTTTGAGCATAACGTGAAGGATTTGGGGGTTAGGATCATACGTTCCCATTCCGGCTCAGTAAATTTTTGGTGGATTTCTGTTTCCCACGCTTTGATAAATCTGTGTTCGTGCAATTTGCATTTTGTGGGTAGTGTTGTGTAGATAGAGGATATGATTTTCTGGGACGGTGTGGGGCTAATATACATTTCCTCAAATTCTGTCATCTTTTGTGCCTGAATGTTAATTGTTTGCTCCTGAATTTGTATGCGCAACCATGAGTCTAGTTGGCGGTAGGAATAATGTGCTACCGTTGGGAGCTTATGTGAGTTCTGTAGTGAGGCGAAGGTTGCTAGTCCTGTGTTAGTGAGTATCTGGTGTAGAAATTGTATGCCGTGTCTTTCCCATATTCTGTAGTTAAAATCTGGGATAATGTGTGCTATTGATTTAAGTGGCATGGCTTTGGAAAGGATTGAGTTATTTGTTAGGAGGGGACGGACCCCATCCCATATTTTTAGTGATAATGTTGTGGTTGGTAGGCAATCTTGTAGGTAAGGCCGGTTAAGTTTCGGTATCCATATTAAGTTGTCAGTGCTAATATTATTGGCCCATTCTGCTTCTATGTGCTTCCATTGAGGTGCTTGTGCGCCTGGTCGTGTTTGGATAATGCTGCTAAGTACAGTTGCATGATAGTACTGTTTGAGGTTTGGCAAATTCATACCCCCTTCTTTGAGCGGTAACTGCAGTACCTTTAGGGCTATGCGTGCCCTTTTGTCATTCCAAACAAATCTGGTTATCCAGCGTTGGATTGTGGTAAAGTAAGTGGTGGGTATATGAATCATAAGTGATCTGAAAAGGTATAACAACTTAGGGAGGATTATCATCTTGATCGCTACCATGCGTCCCGACCAGGATATGAATGATGTTTTCCATTCTTGTAGTTGTTTTTTTATCTCTATACTGAGTTTGCCATAGTTGGCGTTAAATAATGCAGTATGTGCTTTTGTAAACCGTATACCTAGAAATGTAATGTAGTCAGTCCTCCAGTCGTATGTGTAGGTGTTTTTTAGTTTATAAGTGACCTCTGGGGGGAGACCTTTGCAAAGGGCTTGCGTCTTTGAAATATTTAGTTTGTAATAGGACATTTTGCTATAGTTTTCTAGTGTAGAATGGAAATGTGGTAGAGAAGCTTCGGGGTCTTGTATCGTCAGTAGTATGTCATCCGCGAATAGTGTGAGTTTATGTTCTTTGCTTTGTGTTTTGACGCCTAGGATTAATGGGTGTTGTCTAATGAGAGTCGTGAAAGGTTCTAGCGCTAGTACGTATAATAGGGGTGAAAGGGGGCACCCCTGTCTGGTCCCATTTGTGATCTCAAATGGGTCCGAGAGGAACCCTGCGTTGATGAGTCTAGCAGTGGATTTGCTATATAAAGCTTGTATTGTGTTCATGAACTCTGGTGGGAATTCGAACTTCGTTAATGTCGCTCTGAGAAAGTCCCAATTCAGCCTATCAAAAGCCTTTTCGGCATCTAGCGACAGGAATAGGCATCCCGTTTTCCGTTTGTGTATGCTGTATAGTATGTCTAAGACTTTCCTAGTGCCGTCAGTGCCCTGCCTTCCCTTTATAAAGCCAACTTGGTCTTCATGGACCAATTCTGGAAGGATTGCAGCTAGTCTATTCGAGTATATTTTCGCCAGCAGTTTAAGATCTGTGTTAAGAAGTGAGATTGGGCGTAAGTTCTGTCCTTTGTCTGGCATTTTCCCTGGTTTGGGTAGTGTGGCTACATGGGCTATGAGCATTTCCTGTGGGATCGTCCCTGTGTGTATTATGGATTGAAAGGTTTGTTTCATGTAGGGAATGAGTGTAGTTGCGAAAGTTTTGTAATATTGATTCGTGAATCCGTCTGGGCCTGGGGATTTCCCTGTAGGTAGTCTAGCAATTACATCCGTTAGTTCCGTTATCGAGATCTGTTCCGACAGTTTGTGTTTTTGTTCTTCTGTCAATGTTGGCAGCGGTATGTGTTGTAGGTATCCCTCAATGTCTGCGACAGTTGGTTGATATAGTGTGTCATCTGCTTTTAAGTTATAGAGGGTGTTATAAAAGGTCACTAGTTCCCTGTTCATGTCTTGTGGGTTCCATAGTTTTTGGTTGTTTTTTGAGAGAATGTATGGGATCTTAGAGTTAGATTGTTTTTTGCGTAACATGTTGGCCAGCAATTTGCTGGCCTTGTTCCCTTTCGCATAGTGGTTCATTTTGAATTTTTTCAGAATGTATGCCGTTTTTTGGAATTGGTGGTCATTCATTTTAGAGGTGATGTTTTGGATTTCTGGTAGGAGATCTTGTTGTTTTGTTTGATAATAAGTTTGGGTCGTATCCCTTAGTTGTATGAGCAGTTTCATAAGTGTTGCTCGTCTTTGTTTATTGAGATATGATGCCCTGCGGATCAACAGTCCTCGTATGACTGATTTGTGTGCTTGCCACAGAATCGGGGCCGTGGTCTGGGGGTTCTCGTTAGTATTAAAATAGTGTTTAAGTTCTTGTTCTAGCGTGAGGGTGAAGTCTTGGTCGTGAAGCAGTGAGTCGTTTAGTCTCCATGAACCTTTGCCTTTGTATGTGAATGCGTCAATGAGTGTCAGTATCACTGGGGCATGGTCTGACCATGTGATATCTCCATATATACATTGATGCGTATGTGATAATCCTGTGCTGGTCATGAAGAAATGATCTATCCTAGAGTGGGTTTTGTGCACTTGGGAGTAGTAGGTGTAGTCCTTATCCCCTGGATGTAGTGTGCGCCACACATCGTATAAGTTAAATTGAATTAGCAGTTTATTAAGTTTGGCGCAGGCCGGTCTAAGAGATGCCAGTCTGGGTTTTTTTGCGTCAAGTGTAGTGTCCATTTCTGGGTCTAGGGTGTGGTTGAGGTCTCCGCAGTATATTACTATGCCTTGTTGTATGTTGCTCACTTTAGTCAGTATTTTATGTAGGAAGTGCCATTGATTGTCGTTTGGTGCGTAGATATTGACTATGGTGTATGTGACATCATTAAGGTTGCATATTAGGATAAGGTATCTCCCATTGGCGTCTTTAACTATTTTGAGTGGATCAAATGCGACTGATTTGTGTATTAGAATGCTAACTCCTCTAGACTTGTGGCTATGTGTGGAGTGGTATTGGTTCGGGAATTGTGAAGGGTCTAAGGAAGGAGATGTCTGCCTTTTGAAGTGAGTTTCTTGGAGGCAGATCACATCCGCGTTATGGTTTTTCAGTTCTGTGCGCAATGTTTGGCGTTTTTGGGGGGTGTTTAGGCCCCTTACATTATGTGAATATATTTTCATTATGGGGTTGGGTAGGGTGGGATTCTTCTCCTGTTGTTGAGTAGTTCAATATAATGTTTAGTGACAGTCTACCTCGGTATGCCAGCCATGGTGGGTGCCAGGTGATAATCGACTTGCTGACTGTTTGCTTGATATGCCTAGATTTGGGTGTAATGGGTTCTTGATCCCTCTCATGGTTTGCAACTAGGGGTAAGGATAGGTGGGGTATAAACCTGAGTCTCGAGGAGAGCTCAACTATATACAACAATGCCCAGATGTAGGGCTCGGTACTCCTTGATAGTACCTGGGGTGTGGTGAGCATGTACTTCCTGCTCACGAAGGAGGCTACCTGGGCTCCTTCATTGTTTAGGTATTTTCATCTGCCCCGAAATTCATGTCAAACTAGTATCCCTGATTGTTGGTTTGGTGCCTTATCTTAGTGGAGGTACTGAGGCCAGAGGGAGTGGAAGCGCCATTTTTTTATTTTTTTTTATATTGTCCCGGCAGTTGCTACAGTGTGTTGGGGAAAGCTGTCACAGCTTCTTGTACCAAAAATGCTAGTGCGTCTGTGCTGTATTCCGTGTTGGGGTATTTTGGTTAGCGTGTCCCCTCCTTTCCCCCCGGCCTCGTGTTCCGTTTAAATCCAATATACAATAATAGAGTAATAATAATATTAACTTTTTTTTTTTTTTTTTTCAGTTTTACAATCTTAGATAGACATTCAGGTTGTGGTGTAGCCGACTTTGCGTCTGCATTTTAGTTTCACTGCAATTCCAGCCGGTTAGGGTTAGTAGGTTATCCAGAACCTTTTTGTCTTAGGTGTAGGTTAGTGGGTGTGCTTTTTCAATTAGATAGGGGATAGATCTGAGCTAGATTTGGCCAATTTTTGGCATTCGGGGTTCAAATGTGCGTTGGCGTGCGTGTAGGTGTTGTCTGTGCAGGTGAGATGTGCGGGTTGAGGTGTCGCCAAGTTAACAAAATTAACATAATTAACATAAGCAAACATAAACAGTTGGTTCCTTATATACATTACCAGCCTCTACTCGTTATATCTTATTAGCAGTCCAGAATGGCTGGTATAAGTCCATTGATACTATATTTTGCGCCATTCGCGATGCAGCATGGCAGATTCTCTGTTCGGCTTGCTTGGTGTGGGTAGGTTCCATTCCTTGAGGAGCTTTTCACCATCTTCTGGCGAGGTCAGTATCTTCGTCGTGCCATCTTTGGAGATGAGAAGCTTGAGGGGGTAACCCCACCGGTAAGCTATTTGGTGCTGCCTGAGGATGATAGTAATGGGTTGGAAGGCTTTCCTCCTTCTCAGCGTTGCCGCAGATAGGTCCGGGAATATCTTGATATCAGCGTATTTGCTAGGTGCGTTCTTGTTTGTTCTGCTCTGTTTTAAGATTATTTCTTTAATATGATGGTAGTGAGCGCACAGGATGACATCCCTTGGGACTGAGGGTGGTAGGTGTGGAGGTTTGGGTATTCTGTGTACTCTATCCAAAAGGAGCATGTCTGATGGTGTGTCTGGCGAGAGCACATGGAAAAATTCATGCACGTAGGCCTGGAGGTCCGCAGGGGCCACCGTTTCTGGTATGCCCCGCAGTCGTAGATTATTTCTCCTCGCCCTATCTTCAATATCCATGAGCTTGTTCTCCATTGCGGATACTGTGTCTTGTAGTGCATTCACCTGGTCTATTAGGTGGTTGTGTGCCTCTTGTGTTTCCTCCATTTTCTCCTCCACGCGGGAGGTTCTCGCTCCCAGCTCCCCTATGTCTTTCTTCAGGCTTGATAGGCCTTTTTCCCAGCCAGCCATCATTTTGCTGGAGAACGCTCCCAGCTGTTCCAAAAGAAATTGCTTGGTGACCGGCTCCTCCATAGTCTGGTCGGCAGGGTCTGTAAGGAGGTTGCTGTCGTGTGTTTCCTCCCCGCCATCTTGTTGGTGCTGCTGGTTTGTGTATTTGTTTTGCGCGGCGTTTTGACCAAAAAAATTTTGTCTTTCGGTTTTGGAGGCTTGCCGTTTCTGCTTGGGTTGTGACATGTTGGTTGTTTGCTTGTCAGGGTCGTCTATTGCGGGTTTTGAGACGCCTTTGTCGGAGCCCATGTGCAGGAGCTAAAGATTACACGTCCATCTTGCTCCGCCGGTAGCCACGCCCCCCCGAATATCTAGTTTTTAATTAGAAAGTTCAATTTAAAAGCTAAAAGCTACTCTAATCACCAAAATGATGCATGCCAAGTTATAGTACTAGCTGGTTCCATGTATTCTTGCAAACAGTTGCTTCTAACTACAGCAATTTAAAAAAAAACAGCTGAAGCTATAAGAACGTTTCATTTACCCCAGACGACAGATGAGAAATATACATTCCCTCCTCTGCTGTATTAATTGGAAGTTTGAGAATACTCAAACCATGACTGCATGCATGTATGTATGTATGTATGTATGTATGGGCAGTTGGCACATAGTGTACAACTTTATTTACAAACCTGAAAGGAGCAAATCAAAAGGCTCACATTAGCTGTGGTTTGACTTATTCAAAAGTGACATTACTCTGTTCTGATGAATGGAACTGTTGTTGGGACTGAATAACATATCACATAAACTTTTGTCCAGCAGATGTTTATTGGATAAGAACCCACAGACCAGGATTGGTGCTTCAATGTTGATGTTTGCTTGTGGATATATTTTTAAAAATTTATTATTTCATACATAGGTAGAGCTATTTCAGATTATAGAACATTCGGGGAGACTGGTTAATTTCAGCTTGTAGTGACCCTTTCAATGATATTAGGAGGACATTATGGAACTCACCAGGCTTCTTCTATGAAATTCAAAACAAATTTCCGAACTTCTACAGATTTGTCAGCCTGAAAGGCAATTATTTCCTAAAAAGAGGAAAAGGGAAATTCATTATTTCATAGACTAGGACTAGTTTCTATATGTTCTAAATTACCAGCCTCTGGTACTTACATCAAGAAAGTTATCCAACAGAGTGGGATCCTTGTTAATAATCAATTCTTGAACCTGAAACATTCACACAGAAACATTGGAATTCTGCAATAAATGTGTGCTATATTTCTGTAAAATTTATAACAGTTCTACAACCTTTGTGATCAAAACAGATTAGTTCCAGACTCACCTGTTTAAGCATGGTGATTTTATTTTCATTGGAAGCTAGTGCAGCTGTATTTAACAAATCCACAACCTAGAACAAAATATGAGTGAAAATAATGATTCCAATCCCTTCAACCTCTGAATAATTCACTCTGCAGAGCAGAAATGAAGCAAAATAGTTTTTACAAGGGAAGATTTAAATTTAGCAAAAATTTCAGAATGGAAAAAAAAAAATGCAAATGACAAACTAATTCCACAAGTGTTAATGCTGTGGGATAACATCTAAGTTTCAATAACTGCACTTGTGTTTATACCGAATACCCAAAACACGTGTCAATCTGTCAATACTATATGATAAACATTGCCAATATTGGAAGTAATTGTTATAATAAAATGTAGGGATCGACCGATATTGATTTTTTTAGAGCCGATACAGATAATGATATTCTGTGAACTTTCAGGCAGATAGCCGATATTCTGTACATTTACCATTTTGGAAAATAAAAACTATTTCTAAAGGTAAATGCACAAAATATACATGCCAAGTGTAGTGGATGCAGTGTGTGTTTGTGTAATGTGTGTGTGTGTAGTGGATGCAGTGTGTGTTTGTGTAATGTGTGTGTGTGTGTGTAGTGGATGCAGTGTGTGTTTGTGTAATGTGTGTGTAGTGGATGCAGTGTGTGTTTGTGTAGGGTGTGTGTTGTGGATGCAATGTGTGTTTGTGTAGTGGATGCAGTGTGTATTTGTCTAGTGTGTGTAGTGGATGCAGTGTGTATTAGTGTAGTGTGTATGTAATGAAAGCAGAGTGTTTGTGTAGTGTGTGTGTAGTGTGCGTAAAGTGAATGCTGTATATACTAAATGCAAGGTGTGTGTGTTTGTGTAGTGTGTGTATATAATGAATGCAGAGTGTGTGTGTATTTGTGTAGTGTGTGTGTAATGAATGTAGTGTATTTATATAATGCAGAGTGTGTGTTTGTATAGTGTGTGTGTATATAATGCAGTGTGTGTGTGTGTGTGCGCGCATTATATACACAAACAAACACACACACACACTGCATTACACAAACACACACTGCATTATATACAGTGTTTTTGTAGTGTATATAATGGAGTGTGTGTGAGGGGGCGTCTTTTATTAAATTATTATTTATTTTTGTTGTCCCCCCACCCTGTTTCATACTTGGCCAAGGAGGGGGGATATAGCAATCCCTGGTGGTCCAGTGGCATTGGCTGAGCTGTGGGTGGGGGGGGGCAAGCGCTTACTCACCTCCCGGCAGCTCCTCCAACTCCCAGTGTAAGTCTTGCGGCCAGCGTGTCGCGTTGCCATGGTAACCCATGGCAACGCTCTGACGGCCGCGGGTCTAGCGAGAGTTATACTGGGGAGCTGGAGGAGCTGTCGGGAGGTGAGTAAGCGCTTGCTGCCCGCTCCCCCAGGACTGCTGGGCTTATAATGAGCCTGGCGGTCCTAGGAGGTATTATCGGCAATATCGGTACCTGAATTGGCAGATAACGATATTGCAGAAAATACTGAATATCGGCCGATTATATTGGTAAAACCGATAATCGGTCGATCCCTAATAAAATGGACATGTTGCCTGACATAAGCCACATTCTTTAGCATTAAAATAGCACAAAAAAACGATGTCTGAAATGTAACAACCCACAGCTAAAAAACAAAACAAAAAAGAAAACCAACAAATCTGCACATGTTTGGACCTCACTGGCATTATTAAATCATATCAGTTATTATATATTGAAACATTAGTAAAGAGGAAAGATACATGGATGTAACACAGGCCTATTTTCGTGTTACTATACATAGCTGCATCAACACTGGCATCCCACAGGGCAAAACAATTAACCAAAAGATCATTGGCTCAGTCCTACACCATCTGCCTTCTTACCCTTTCAGATGTAGACATGTCTGTAGTGATCTTTTCATCTTCTTCGGAGAAGAACTGTGAGGCCATACTAACCGCCATTGCTGCAATACAATGTCATAGATTGTTTATCCAATTAAATAACCAACATGTAGACATACAAAACAATGTAACAGCATAGTGTACTCATATACCAATATACCTGCGGAAGATAATGTTACGAGAAGAATTTGTGGTTGGTCAGAACAGATTTTCTAAAATATATAATTTTTTTATTAAAGGATCAGTATAGTGTCAGGAAAACAAAGCGGTTTTCCTGACACTATAGTGCCCTGAGGGTGCCCCTTCAGCAGCTTACCTTAATCCAGCGCCGGGCTCCCTCGGCACTGGTGACCTCTCCTCCCCACCCGACGTCAGTGGAGCCGCATTGCGCGGCAAGTGCTGCACGCGTATTCAAAGTGTCCATAGGAAAGCATTTCTCAATGCTTTCCTATGGATGCTCTGCGTGATGGAGGCGAAATCTGCCTCCAGCGTCGCAGATGCGCCTCTAGTGGCTGTCCAGAAGACAGCCACTAGAGGGTGGATTAACCCCAAATGTAAACATAGCAGTTTCTCTGAAACTGCTATGTTTGCATCTGAAGGGTTAAAACCTGAGGGACCTGGCACTCAGACCACTTCATTGAGCTGAAGTGGTCTGGGTGACTATAGTGTCCCTTTAATATATAAACACACACACACAATTGTGTTTATTAAGGCTGATATTTATAATCTTTGTTACGTTTCTTGCAAAAATTAAAATATGAAAATGAAATGGTGTCTGGTTTCACATTCTAGGGGCATTTCCAAGATCTTATGTTCATATCCAGAATAACATGGAACCCTCAAAGAGTAATCAAACTGTTTAGAAAGGTTTGACAACTCACATGGCTTGCCAGGTGTCTACAATAAGACAGGCAGGTGCAGTACAGGAAAGTGCTCATTTGCTAAAAGTACTGCTGAAATTGCCAGTTTAATGAGTATCATGAGAGTGGTCATTCAAAGCCCTGCATATCTAGGGGTACCTGATCAGATGTGCCCAGCGGAATAGACAATTATTTATAAAATATTTTACCAGGATGGATACATTGAGATTTATCTCGTTTTCAAGTATGTCCTGGGTCCACAAAACATTGCATTGATACAATAGGGAACAATAAAATACAAAAACAATATTAATACACAATATATACAAAATGTAACATAGAACAGGTAAGAAATATATAATCAACCATGTCAGGTGCATTCTGTTTTGAGATATGTAGAGAGGGATTTCTTAAAGGATTTTAGGGTTGGGGAAGATTTGAAAGTGTGCGGGAGGTCGTTCCATAATTGCAGTGTTCTGTAGGAAAAAGAGGATCGAGACGCTTTCTTTTTGTATTGAGGTAGACTAAATAAAGTGCTGGTACTGGATTGGAGGTTATAGGAGGTGGGAACAGCCAGGGAGAGCATTCTGCTCAGGTAGGGTGGGAGCTTTCCAGAAAAGCTCTTAAAGTAAAGCCAAGTTCTGCGTTATGCCCCAAATCAGGCATTTTCCCAGGTTAGTTATTTCGACGTCCCCCAGCTACACAGATCTCCACGGTGGCAGGTTTCGGTGAATTCTTCCAGCAGTATGGAACCAGGAATGAATGAGCCACACTCACATTGGGATTTCTTCACTAAAATCTGAATTGTAGAGAATTTACATTCAAATGGCAAAATGCAGGTTAAAATATCTGAGTCTCAGTAATATATCCACACAGCCAGGGCTATTTTATTTCATCCCACATTCTGCAATTCAGATTTTAAATGGGGGGTTTATACAGAATTACCAGAATGTGGAGTTGCAGCTCACAATACACCAACAAACAAGGTGCATATTTATATTTACCTGGTTTTAGAGCCAAACTAACCTCCTGGGATTCTTAAAATTCTTATTCACAACAGAATATTCCAAAAGAACTCTTGCTCACGATACAATCCTGCCCACGGCGGCCATCTTGGAAGCTCCAGCGGCCCATACTTCCTGTAAAGATCTAAACGCAAAAGTAAACGCGAGACGTCTGGAATATTTCAGAACTTTTCTTACAGGAACGCAAAATGTGTCCTTACAGAAACTGAATATTCATCACATTTAGTTTAATGCATCCACTCACCGAGAAAGTTCCACTTTCCAAAATTTGAATCAGTAAGTTTAAGGCTCTATTGCATTGAACTCTGGCAAAAAAATAGGGCAACTTCCGCCCGTAGTGAGGCTATTGCCGCCATCTTGGTTCACCCACTAAACTTTTTTTTTTTTTTTTTTTTAAATATCACTTAATTTTCAGTTGAACGCATAGTTTTCTGTCAGGCATTTTTACATTTTATCTCAATATATTATTAACAATATATTTCTTGTTTGCTGGGGAGCGCCAGGCTGTTGTTTGCTGTCCACCTCCATTTTGTTGGAGACACGCCGCCATCTTTGTACACCTCATTTTTTTTTCCAGCTGCAAACATGGAAATGTGGTTTTGACAGCTTGCTGTAGTGACATTATTTGAAAATCAAATGTAAGTTGTTTAGTCAGTGTGTAACCAGATGTACAGTTATTATTCGTAATTAGGCTTACAAGGTCTGCCCTTTTTACTAGACTGGCTTATCTCTTACTATAGAAAGAAGTGATGCTCTTTTTCAGGAATATTGTTTTTTATAATTAAATGAATTAAAACGAAATACAAAATTGTCAATTGTCAAATTTAGGTAGGAAGTATTTCTGGTACCCAGATCTCTGTCCCTCTTGTAATGCCTATTATTATTATTATTTTTTAAGCTAGTATATTTTTGTGAGTTTGTGCCCAGCTCCCAACTGGTTTTGTCAGACAGTTAATAGCGGCTATCTGTGCATAGTATCCTACTATCATAAAGGCAAACGCCACTGCAAAAACACAACTGTTTAGTAGATGTACCCCCAATGAAAACATAATTGCATTTAAAGGGACACTATGGGCACACAAACCACTTTATCTCATTAAAGTGGTTTGGGTGCAGTGTCCCGGTCCCACTTAGTCCTGCAATGTAAAACATTATTTAATAAGTAACTTGCAGGACTAAGACAGCCACTAGAGGTGCATCCAGTATTCTAATGGACTCTGAGTCCCTTAAACACGCAGGACATCCTCACGCTCTGCACGAGAACATCCAGTGTTAGTTAAAACCCGTAGAAAAGCAATGAGGTAATGCTTTCCTATGTGGGGGGGCTAATGTGCTCCCCCCATCAAATGGCTTTAGAGAAGGTGGAGCGCCGAGGGACATCAGCCCTGGAATCTGGTGATTAATAAAGGATTTTTAACCCTTTATATGCAAGAGGGGGGCAGAGGGCACTATAGTGTTGGGAATACAGATTTGTACTCCTAGTACTATAGATTCCCTTTAATTTATTTTTTATTGTTGGTATATTTAGAGATAGCCAGCCCATATTCTCCAACTCAGCAATAGTCACAGGCTGGCTGTTTTAGTCCAGATTTTGCTCCTCTAGATTGTAAGCTCTTACAGCAGTGTCCTCTTTAACCTGGTGTTCCTGTTACATTTTGTAATTTATTGTTAAATATCCCCCCTTTATAATATTGTAAAGCAGTGCAGAGTATGTTGGTGCTATATATATGCCAATAATATTAATAATTCTGATTTAGATTTGTTATAATTTGGCGCTTAGTAAAAAAAAAAAAAAAAACCATGAGACATGCTTGATATCATTTTTAATGATAACCACAAGGTGGAGGTAGAGATTGCCAGATCTGTCAAAAGGAAGCCATATAATTTATTCAGGGGTTATTAAACTAAAGTGAGAATTGTTGTAAACTGATGCAGAGTGAGAATTCAATGTGAATTTCAAATTTAAGGTCAATATAGCCAAATCGGAAATATTCTGTCAGTCAGATATACTTACCATTCAGCTACTCTGGCCTTAAAACTTAAACTGGAATAACCCTGAAAGTGAATTCCAAATTTAAAGGGACACTCCACTGCCCAAATGGACTAAAAAAATAAACAAATCACTGTTTAGTAGATATACCCCCAAGAAATACATGCATGCATTAATTGGGGTATATTTTAACCCCTAAGGACCAAACTTCTGGAATAAAAGGGAATCATGACATGTCACACATGTAATGTGTCCTTAAGGGGTTAAAAGAGCAAGCTCTCCCCATTTTCCCCACAGGGAAATAACGAATCAGAGGCTGCTCATTTGGAAGCCTCTGAATTTGCACCATTTTGTGTGCGCGCATGCCAGCTCATGCACACATGTCTGGTCTGGAGTAGTGGGGTGAGCTGATCTGAGGTTTTGTTTGTGCGCGTCAGCTTGTGCACTTGCACATGTCTGGTCTGAGGTGTGTGTTGAAGGAGGCATGCACGCTCAATTAGATATACCATAGATATCCCATAAAACAAAAATTCTAATGCAAACTAAAGATACCATAAAGTAAAGTAGGAACTAATATCTGAGGTTGACAAAAGGCAGAGCTCCGATGTCAACTTGTGTTCAATCACAGAAGCTGTTGCAAGTGACCTCAGTGTTGTATACTCTCGTGCACGCGCGATGTGTCTCCTGGCAAATGAAGAACCAGGAGATGAAGAGGACAGCAAGAAGATGATGGCAACTGTTACAGAAACCCCCCCCCCAAAAAAAAAAACTTATTGTAATCTTGCTCATCCCATATCACAGGAGTATAGCCAAAAAAACCTGATGGCTGCTCTTATAGTGGAATAGTCACTTTGCTTTTCAATCTTATACAGTTCAATGTTTAGTGAATAAACCATATTTTCTTGTTTTATGACCTTTACAGCTTAAAAAAACAAACCTCTTTAATTTATTCTTTTAATCTGAAGTTCCCACTATGACCAACGGGGGCGCCTTTGGCAAAGTAACATATTTTGACATTGAACATGTAGTAGAGATATCGCTTGTCCGATCCATCTTCAGATCCAGGTTTTCCTGGGCAAATAGTTCTTTTTAATGCTGATTAGCAATGCATAAAAATCGCGGTCTTTTAATATGTAGCATTCATCGAGTGCAGGGGTTCCCAGCCCAGTCCACAAGTACACCATTTCAAGATTTAGGGATTACCCTGTTTTGTCTACAGTTTTTTGTTTTTTTCCCTAAAAACACCTTAGACGCAACAGGGTAATCCCTAAATCCTGGACTGTTAGGTGGTACTTGAGGACTGGGTTGGAAACCACTGATCTAGTGGGATCGCTTAAATTGTTGCTCTAACCCAGACTTCCCCAAACCCCGGCCCTCCAGATGTTGCTGAACTACAACTCCCATGATTCTCAGCCTATTACATTCATAGAATCATGGAAGTTGTAATTCAGCAACATCTGGGGGGGGCGGAGTCTGGGGAAGCCCGCTCTAACCGTTACAACTTCTAAAGCTTAAAGTAGTGGTTATGGTGCTGCGCAGCTTGATAAAAGCTGGGCTTATGCAGCATCTAAAGCCCACACTCAGTCTGTTATTGATGTCCTGTATTGGACAGGTTGATACAGATTCTGCACAAGTCTCTGCTAATTGAGTTCTGGTGCACACTGAATGAGTGGAGGCCGCACAGGAATTTTTAAATTGATTTTGAAATCCCAGAAGTTCTCACATTATTATTATTATTATTATTGTTTATAGAGCGCCAACAAATTCTGCAGTGCTTTACGATGGGTGGACTAGCAAACATGATTTAGTGAAAAACCCTGACAGTATTACCAACTACAAGTCATCAAGCAGTTGTTCTCTTTATCACTGCCAAACAATTGCAGAAACATTTGCCTTTGAATCAACACTAATAGTTGTCATTCCGGCCAATCAGAGTGAAGTACAGATAGCAAATTGTTAAAGGGACACTATAGTCACCAGAACAACTACAGCTTAGTGTAGTGGCTCTGGTGTGTATAGTATGTCCCTGCAAGCTTTTTAGTATAACCACAGCCTTTCCAGAGAAAAGCCAATGTTCATTACTACCTAGGAACACCTCAGTGGTCGTCACTGTTCAATACATCTCTATGAGGAGTTGCTGATTGGTCAGGGCAGCATTTCGCTTACCCCTCCACTGAGATCATAAGAATTGATCTCAGCCAATCCAGGGGGGCCGCCACCTAAATAGTGTTTTTAACACTATAGAGTCAGGAATATACGTTTGTATTCCTGACACTATAGTGCTCCTTTAAGAAATATAAATACATTGAAGCAAATGGTGATGTGAAGATTAATAGTGACATCCACCCACTCCATTATTAAAGCATCACTGTCACCCGTTCCAAAATGAGTATTTCATAAAATCGTTATGAAATACTTACACTGAGTGTGTTGGAATCTCACTAAAATTCCGACATAGTCAAAAAATATTCCGAGACAAAGTAGGGACTATTTTTACTATGCTTGACAAAAAGGCGGAGGCACCTTTTGTTCACCCCCTAGTGACGGCTGAGGGGCAAAAGGCTCTTTCTATGGAGAATACAGCCGTCTTACGTGGTCTCCTGGCTTCTGAAGAGGACTGGCAGGAAAAGAATGGTGGCAGCTGTGAGGGACAGGGTCAGGTAAGTATAACTCACCATCCCCTGTACCTCGCGGCATCTCTGACACCCAGCAGCAAAGTCTACTTTGGGAGGTCAGGATTTCCCATGAGGCAGAGTAGGCACCAGACTTTAGGTACCAGTCCTGTAGTGGGTACCTGTTATGAGCACTTATAATGTGTCTTTTTGGAGAGATAAGTATCAAGATCCTCTGTAATTTATTTAGCCTCCCATGCATGTTAGCAGAGCTGCAGTTATAGAGGGTGTAAAGCTCAGTGCTGTCCCAGCTCCTCCAGTGTCCATGTTTGATGCTGGACAGGAAGTGGGAAAGATCACTTCCTATCTGCCCACTAGTATCCTCTCACACAGGAAATGCCTTGCAGGAGGAGCAGGACAGCAGGGAGAGCACTGGGTAATATGCTCTATTATCTGCCATAGGAGGGTGAGTACTTTGCAGATAACCCTTCAAACTTCACATGCTATACACTCATTTGTTCCCTAAGCCTAAAATGAACCCCTCACAAAATCTAAACAGAATCTTTCCTTAGTTACAAATCTAAGCATTCAAAGCCTAAATCTGAAAAAAAACAACCTTCTACCTTTAATCCTAGGTTTAACTTAAAAACAAAACACCCCAATAGTAAATTTAACCCCACTCTAACCCTAAACCCAAAAATTCTAAATACCCCTTATATCACAACTTTAACCCCTCTCAAGCTTTTAAAGGGACACTAGTCACCTGAACAACTACAGCCTAATGTTGTTGTTTTAGTGTCTATAACTTGTCCCTGCAGGCATTTTAATGTAAACACGGCCTTTTCAGAGAAAAGGCAGTGTTTACAGTACTGCCTAGAGACGGCCACTAGTGGTGCTTCCTGGTGGAGAGGCCAAATGTTCCCAATATAGATGCAGTGATTCAGTGCTTCTCTTTGAAGAGATGCTGATTGACCAGTGTGGTGTTTGGATCAGGAGCAGAGCCAGCACTGGAATAAAGATTATTTTAACCCTGCGTGCGGGTTTACACAACTGCATACACTCACTATACTCAAATATTTAAAGGGATGCTAGTCAACAGAACAACTGCAGCTTAATGTAGTGGTTCTGGTGTATACAGTGTTTCCCTGCAGGCTTTTTAATGTAAGCACTGACTTGTCAGATAAAATACTGTGTTTACATTGCTGCCTAGGAACACCTCTAGTGGTCGTCACTCAGTCACTGACCCAGGTACTTCCTGGGTCAGTGCTGCATGCCCTCCATGGAAGTGCTGAACGTTCAGACCCACGCAGCGCTGGAAGAAAGTTGAGTAAAATCACCTTTCAAATAGCTGATGTGTTTCCATAACTATAGTGACAGAAATACATGTTTAAACACAATTACAGGTAGAAATATGCACAAACATATATGAATACATATTTTTAGATAATTTTTATTTGTCCGGTTAAAGGAACAATAAAGTGTTATGAATGCTATTGTATATTTCTAACACTACTGCGTCCTAATCACCATTTAGATGACCATCTTCCCACCCAGGGGTTAAAATGTATGTTTACTCACCTTTTCTCCCATGCTGCACTGCTCTCTCTGCGGCTGATGATCCCAGTGAACCTTTAATCATATTTTTAACTTATTCTAATTTGGCCTAAGTACATTGAATAGATCATGTATCACAGAGATACATGATGGATTTCATTCCGGGGGTGTATCTTGGATTTGTGCTGCACGACTAAATTCAGGCACCCCCCTAATCTAAATTTGCCCCACCACTTTGTGTCAAGGCCACTTTTTTGACTGGCAGACGCACACCCTCATTGACACATACCCTCATTGACACATGCACTGTCCTTGGCACACACACTGTTTAAACAACCCACACTTTCACTGACAGACACACACACTGTCACACCCACTCACTGACAGGCACACACTCTCAGATACACATACACTGACATACACTTACTGAAAGACCCACACTGACAAACATCCTCACTGATTTGACACACTCTGACAGGCGCACACATTCACTTACTCACAGACACACCCTGACAGCTACATACACACACTGACATACACACACTCCCTGACAGACACAGCAGACACAGACATACTCACTGACATACATACACACTAACTGATAGACATAGACATACTCACTAAAAGACAAAGACACACACACACTGACAGACACACTCACTGACAGAAACTCACTCACTGACAGACAGACACAGTGACTGGCACCGACACGCTAACTGACAGACATACTCACTGAAAGAAACAGACATACTCACTGAAAGACACATTCACTGACAGCCACACACACACACACTTTCTCATACACGCGTCGTTGCTGGGCTCCATGCTGGGGCTGCTTGCTGGGCTTGCTGTGCAGGCAGACTCCTAGGGCTGCTCTCTTCTGCAGGCTCGGCTGGCTGGGCGGGCGGGCGGGCGGGCGGAAAGGTGCGCAATAGAGGTGGCGAGGGAACTGAGCTCTTCCTGCTTTGCTCCTTCGTGCACTGTCGGGGCCGGAGTGACATCATATTCCGGCTCCCAGCATCATAGAACGGCGCGCGTGGGAGCAGGAAGAGCTCAGTGGACTATGCTCCCTTGCTGCCTGCCTACACTATGAGCCAGCCGGCTACCTCTTGCTCCCCCCAGGATGTGAGGCAAACAAAGCACTTGCCTGGGCACTTAGCTCTGCGTTTTTTGCTGCCACCCTAGACAAGTGCTTTCTTTGCCTCGCTGCAAATACAGCCCGGATTCGACGTAAAATATCGTTCTGCCCTGTTCTAAGCTTCGTTGGTGCTACTTTTTATCCTCCCCAGCCTGCGCTTAGCAGTGTCAACTATGCTATGTGTTAGCAGAAGGACCAACTGTGGGAGTTTTTTTTCTGCTTTCCTTAATTGTCAATTCTCCATCATAAAACCTATTCTTGACAATTGACAGACATTTTCGCCCAAGCTATACATTTGCTTGAAAAGTCTTTTAAAAACCCCGGTTGTTATGGGTACGACAGGTAGCATTTAATCATCATAATGCTGCATTTGGTTTGAGGGATTAAAAAGGACCACATGTCTGAATCCCTCCTATTTAAAAAGATGTTCAGGGACCTCTATATGTTTCCATTCATTATTTCTCTTGCAACAATTTGCCTACTGATTGCTTGCGTGGCTAGTATCCAAATATTGTAGGCTGTAGAAGTTTTGTGGAAAATTGCATTACATTTTTCATAAAACATACCAAATTGCATATATTGCAATGAAAAGTAGAAAGTGGAAAGTACAACTGCTGCAGTTACTTATTCTGAATTACATTAAATAGTTCAAAATAGCGCAATCAAAATAAACAATGAAATATAATCACACTTTTAGATCAGGTTGCAATTTTAACTCAATAGTATGAGGTCTTACTATCAACTTATAACCGTAAAGTTAATTGGGCAAATATCTTGCACGTTGTATTGGGTGTTTAAATATACTCAGAATTCAGAGTAGTTGCTAAAGCAGATGGATTTATTTTGCAGATGCGCTTCCCACTGGAACAGAACGGCACACATTTGGTAATTTTTCAATGTTCTAAGGACCACTATAGGCACCCAGACCACTTCAGCTTAATGAAGTGGTCTGGGTGCCAGGTCCATATAGGTTTAACCCTTTTTGTTGTAAACATAGCATGCGCATTGAGCCGATGACGGAAGAAGAGGGAGGAGAGTCCCAGCGCCGGCGCTGGAAAAGAGGTAAGGGATTAACCCCTTCCTCCCCCTTCAGCGCCAGGGGAGTGGGACCCTGAGGGTGGGGGCACCCTCAGGGCACTATAGTGCCAGGAAAATGAGTTTGTTTTCCTGGCACTATAATGGTCCTTTAATAAATGTCCAAATTCTAAAATTGATATGGCAATCACACTGCTATGGTGACTTTTGTTCATATTCAGATAAGTACATTTGGTGCTATTTACCAAACATTTGTCCTTTATAAGTCCTCAGCTCGGTGATTTGGTGATTTTTCACTTTATTTTGATAATTCAGAGTTTATTGCAACCATAGTGAATAGTCCTGTAAATCTTTCACAGGGCACATTTAAAACCTGTGGGGTGTAAAAGGTTAATGTGTGGGTGGAAAGCTTTGGGGTATTTGTAGAAGGTAAATACCATGTGTGTGTGTTTAAGATAGGAGCAAGGCAAGAGCTAGAAGTTATTCATTAACCACACAGACAGGAAAATGGAGACTGCAGCAAACCATCCCTCCTCTTCATTTCACTTTGTGTCCTTCTTCCCCTGCAGCTATATTAATACCCTTTAATGTGCAGTACCATAGCCATCTCCGTGATATGCGCATAGTCCAGCTTAACTTTAAAACCCATTCCCAATAAAACACACACTACCATTTTTAACGTTGTAAAATTTTTGTCCACAGCTTTATTAAAAACATCGTAAAACATAAGGTCATTGCCAGCACTTAAACCTCATACTGAAATACCCCTCTCCCACCAAGGGTAATTAAAACCCTGCCAATGATCCCCAAACACGAGTATAAACCATAATATAACAAGAATAATAATCACATAACACACCAACCAAGTGGCATGTTTACCAATATATAACAAACTGTAGGGGTATACCGAGATACCTCTACACCCCCAGGTTTGGAGCCATCGACAAGCTTGAACCTTCAAAACCACTGTAACTCCCGTGAGTATTTTCCTCTCAACCTAACCCTGCACGTTATTGACTCACTTTACCCTGCCAACCCCTAATCCCGCTGCTGTGACTAAGCAAGAAAAATGCCAACAGAACCAAAAAGGAAGGGAGGGAGGGACAACTACAGGTAAGGGTATGCAGATTAAAATTGCTGGTCTATATACCCCCCCTTAAGCCCACCCCTATTAACCCCCATAGCCACCTCCTATTAGCTTCCTATGCCTGCCTCCTAGCTCTGTCAGGGCCCATTCATCCTACTATGTCGCTCTATGGGCTACATGAACCCCACACAGCTCTACAACTACACCACCAACTTACTGCCATTAAACCTACTCCACTATACAACCCACAGCTCTGCAACTACACCACCAACTTACTGCCCTTAAACCTACTCCACTATACAACCCACGGCTCTGAAACTACACTACCAACTTACTGCCCTTAAACCCATTCCACTATCCGACCCACAGCTCTGCAACTACACCACCAACTTACTGCCCTTAAACCCACTCCACTATCCAACCCACAGCTCAAACTACACCACCAACTTACTGCCCTATTACCCACTCCACTATCCAACCCACAGCTCTGCAACTACACCACCAACTTACTGCCCTTAAACCCACTCCGCTATACAACCCACGGCTCTGCAACTACACCACCAACTTACTGCCCTTAAACCCACTCCACTATCCAACCCACAGCTCTGCAACTACACCACCAACCTACTGCCCTTAAACCCACTCAACTATCCAACCCACAGCTCGGCAACTACACCACCAACTTACTGCCCTTAAACCCACTCCACTATCCAACCCACAGCTCTGCAACTACACCACCAACTTACTGCCCTTAAACACACTCCACTATCCAACCCACAGCTCTGCAATTACACCACCAACTTACTGCCCTTAAACCCACTCCACTATCCAACACACGGCTCTGCAATTACACCACCAACTTACTGCTCTACAGCCATCTCCATTTACTACGATTCAGCTCAGCAACTCATCACCAACCTCCTGCTATACAGCCAAATCCATTAACCCCACGCAGCTCTGCAACTACACCACCAACTTACTGCCCTTAAACACACTCTACTATCCCCCACTCAACTCTGCACTACACTACCAACTTACTGCCCTTAAACCCACTCCCCTATCCCCCACTCAGCTCTGCAACTACATCATTAACTTACTGCCGTTAAACCCACACTACTATCCCCCACTTAGCTCTTCAACTACACCACTAACTTACTGCCCTACAGCCATCTCCATTAATCCTACTCAGCTCTGCAACTACACCACCAATTTACTGCCCAGCAGCCCTCTTCACTATCCAGCACATGGCTCTGCAACTACACTCCCAATTTCCTGCTCTGCAGCCCACACCACAGCTCTGCAACTACACCCTGACATCTGCCCTGACCTCCTCTCCACTATTCCTACATGAAGGTCTGTCACTGCACCTCCATCCTGCCCCGCAGCCCTTTCCACTATTCCTTCACACAGAAGCTTTTATGTTGCCAACGGATGTTTGGATGGAAAGTCTTGTTGGATACGGGAAGGAAAATAGCAAGCTTCTTATGCAGAGTGTAATTATATATAAAGACTCACACTGAATCTGTGTGTGTATGTATACGGAGTTCGATATGTCCCTAATTCTTACCGATTTTCGTGCAGCCACCAATATGAAAATGTGAGTTTAGTGTTTTGGGTAACTTACTGACATGCATGTCTTTCACATATGCCTATAGACATCTGATCGCAAAGTAAATTAAGCAGAAAAAAAGATTATAGACAAAGATGTATATAAATAAAATATTTTAATTCATTTACAACTGGAGTTAATACTTGTTGTTTATTTATTAAATTCACAATATACTAAAATATAAGCATGACCTATAAGTTAAAAATAATAATACAATTTTATTAGTTATTACACTTGTAGCGAATCCCCAGGCTTTGCAGCTTCTACAGTGAGCTTTCACCAAGTATGGAAGTCATTTCAGTCATTTGCATGTGAAGCTGGGAACTCTGGGATAGCTGTGGAAACATGATTTCTCGAGTTTCTATGTCAAAGAAGGACTTCTCAAAGCCCAACCCGAGAAAGTAATGTGTGTGTACAATACAGTCCAGTTGTGGGTCTCCTACCACAGCAAGCATTTTGCTTGTTTAACACAGACGTTTTGCAGCACAGCCCCTATGTTTGATGTATTGGGTGCATTGAGTCTCTGATCACAATACTTGATGTGTTGATTGCTTTTTATTTTAGTTTGGTATGGGTGATGTGAAGTGCTGAGCGAAGACATGTTTTTATGTAGGAATTTTTCTATATTTTATTAATTGAAGAAAATTATCTTATTCGTAAAATGAAATATTATCTAGGAAATGCTTCTTTTAATAGTGTAAAATGTAGTAACATATGGTCTAAAATGTTGAATACAAAGGTAGCAGATGCTTCTGTCATAAATATGTCTTGATTAGAGGTTAATCTGTCCACTCCCAGCAAAATGCACCCATAAATACATACACATACGCAATGATCCGCATGTATTCACACTGACCCTGCACCCATAAATAATCACATGTACTAACACTGATCCTGCACCCATAAATAATCACATGTACTAACACTGATCCTGCACACATAAATAATCACATGTATTCACACTGATCCTGCACACATAAATAATCACATGTATTCACACTTACCCTGCCCTCATAATTACATACATGTATTCCCACTGACCCTGCACCCTTAATTATATACATGCATTCCCGCTGACCCTGCACCCTTAATTATATACATGCATTCCCACTGACCCTGCACCCTTAATTATATACATGCATTCCCACTGACCCTGCACCCTTAATTATATACATACATTCCCACTGACCCTGCACCCTTAATTATATACATGCATTCACACTGACCCTGCACCCTTAATTATATACATGCACTCACACTGATCTTGCACCCAAAATTATATACATATATTCACACTAATCCTGCATGCATAATTACAAACATGTATTCACACTGACCCTGCACCCATAGATACAAACATGTAATCACACTGACCCTGCACCCATAGATACAAACATGCATTCACACTGACCCTGCACCCATAGATACAAACATGTATTCACACTGACCATGCACCATTAGATACAAACATGTATTCACACTGGCCCTGCACCTGTAATTACAAACATGTATTCACACTGACTCTGCACCCATAAATACACACATGTATTCACACTGACCCTGCACCCGTAGATACAAACATGTATTCACACTGACCCTGCACCCGTAGATACAAACATGTATTCACACTGACCCTGCACCCGTAGATTCAAACATGTATTCACACTTACCCTAAACACGCAGAAATACATACATGGATTCATTCTGAGCCTTGTAGTAATATAAAGTATATTAAATACCATGTAGCGTGAAAGATTCAATTTAAGAAAATGAACTACATGATTATGCAGAATAACATCATACACAAATAACAACTACAACTCATATGGTTTTCATGCTAAGACCCATCATTTGCAGGTAACTCTGTAGTTGACTTATTAAAATGGAATTCTTAATGTTATTTGCAACATTTCTACAATAAAACGTGTAACAAAAATAAATATGTAATTTTTCCTCTATTATTTTTATTATTATTATTATAACTGTCATTTATCTGCTTATTTTTCTTTTTATCAGTCATTTCTTTCTTCATAATGTTTGATATATGTCTATATGTGAAAATCTAATATCCAATGCTATCATTTAATGAGAATGATTTCCTATATGTTAAATTTTGCCGAATCCATGAAAAAAACAACCCAGTTATTCCATAATGCTTAGTGTGTCTTCATTTTAATATTTAATAATAGTCTATTTGTAATATACATTTATATTAAGAACTGCAAAGTTTCACAGTGTTTATAGGCAGCACACATCATGGAGTGACACTTGCCGGGGTCACGACATTGTGATGATGCATAGGAAATGAAAAGGCTTTTTGTGCTTGTCTTTCTGTTGCTACGCTATTTCAAGCTAATGCATGTGAACAGCCTTTTCAATTCCAAATTTGTCAGATGGAGTAATAGCCTACCTTTCTGCCATTGCCTCCTGTATGTCCTTATGCTTTCTGCAAAATAACCCAAGTAAAACAAACATGCTCTTCTTCCCCTCACCCTCTACCACCTTCTATTCTCTTTCACTTCAACCACCATCACTACTTTAGTGATTTAAAGTGGTCTTGGTGGTAGAAGTCTGTGTGTGCAGCGTTTGGGCTTGAAACAGTGCACAACCAGAGATGTAATCACTTTTGTGCCAAGGTCTAGTTGCACCCCTGGCACACATAACTTAAGCAGCCCGGTACTCTGTTCTGGGCTAGCCGTATCAATTCTGTGCAAAAGTTACGTCTGGACGCTGTACGCTGGCGACAGATATGGTCAGATTCTCTACTTGCAAGCAGTGTTTGCAAGGGGAACCATTTGTCTCCCCCTGCCCACTCTTATTTACAAATCCCTCCACAAACATGCTTCTACCCATCTACCCTCTCTCATATGTAACCTTTGTTGTTTTTTTGTATGTTCATTAATTTACTGTAACTGTTCTCTAATTTATAGCTATGTAACCTCTATAACTATGTAACCTCAATGTCCTTTAATTAACTGTCTATTACAACTCAATGATTGCATCAAAATGTAATTATCACTTCCACATATTATAAGAATGTGACTGTTTAAATTGGAAGTAAATACAAGTATCCAGGCACACCTGATGGTTTCTTCTAAAAGGCAGTCTTTATTTGGAACACAGAAGTGGAGACAACGTTTTGGCTCCTAAATAAGCCTTTTTCAAGACTTGTAGGAGCCGAAACGTTGTCTCCACTTCTGTGTTCTGAATATAGACTGCCTTTTAGAACAAGGGTCCCCAATTCATTTTTGCCGTGAAACCCTTTGACATAGTAGACGAACATCGTGGAACCCCAAAAATATTTTTGTGCCATAGCACAAACCTTTTAATGAGTGGCTTTTTCTTTATAATTTTTAAATATTTTGCTCATACACTGTTAAGTCTTCTAATACTCCTGAAGCTTTCGCTTTAAAAGGGCAATGTCTTTGATGACGTAATTTAGCAGGTGCTAACGAACTGTTTGGCTATATTTTCTTGCAAAGTAAGCATTGTGCTTGAGGGATATTTTTATTTCTGGCACTTGTGAATCCAAATGATAAGTAGCTGTCATCATATTTTCTTTTCTTTGATTGAGAAGATAATTGGGTAGCATTGTGTGGATTCAACTATGTCAGACCTGTTTTCTTGATTTCTTGTTATATAGAACAGTTATAAGTAGTATTTTTTTTCTCTTGATAGTTCCTTCTTTTAACCAGATGTCCAAATTCATCGTTGTTGGTTGGTAAAAAAACCAAAAAACTTTTCTAAACTGAAAAAAGCACAGATCTCACTACCTGACTGCAATGGATGCTGCTTCTTATAAAGCTCTTAAAAAGAAGATAATGTAATTAGGATATGGAGTCAGTCTTGGAGCAAAAAGAACACTACTACAGATTTTACTACCTCACTGCAAAGGATACTGATAAACAGTGGTTATGGTGCTTCGACTGTCACAAACAAATCTCTCTTTTAACAGTTGAACAAACGATATTAACACTGAAACAGAGAATCAGACCCGTTTCTATAGTTCTATAGCAACATCGAAATACTTTATATTTATTAAACCTACATAAATAGGAGATTACCAGCTGCCTGTGAAAAATAATGTACACACCTGAAAAATAAAATAGGAAATGCCAGAGGCTGTCTGTGTGGGGCATGGTAAATAATTACTCCTAACATATACATAACAAAAATAACATATCAATGGCTGAACGGTTCTTAGTGACCATTTATTTAAGACATTATTTACCTCTCCTGTCTGCTTGTCACTGAGTCTATTTAATACCTGTACTTTACCAACCATGTGGCGACGGAAGTTCATCTCTCCTGCCAACCACAACTGAAAGTCACTTCCGTCGTATGTACCTCCAGTGATGTCAGAACACTGGCTGTCAATCTTGCTCACAGGCCTCTTGCGAAGGAAAGCGCTGCCTACAGCAAATTGTTAATGTTTAGTGTTCTAAACACCAGATGCAAAGCAGCTTGTATGGCGGCGGCCCTTTTTGCCGTAGACTAAAGTTCACTTCGTTTAGTTGGCATGATTCACGTTAAATGGCTGTTGGAATGGAGACGTGAATATGGCAGCGACAGAGGGCGGGCTGAGGGCCGATATGCATAGCTGTGCAATCTCTCGATCACTTAATAAAATCGCGGCAGCGTGATCTCTGCTGCTGTTCCCGACCTTCTGGGAACAGCAGGGAGCGGTGGCCATTTTGGATGTGGAGATTCACGTCTGAACCCCAGTTTTGTTCTCGCGGAACCCTAGGGTTCTGCGGAACATCTATTGGGAAATTATGTTTTAGAAGAAACCATCACATGTGCCTTGGTACTTTTATTTACTTCCAGTGGACTTTTGTAGGGAACTCACCTTCCCTATCTGGAGCACTCTGATAGAAGTACTCCCACTTTCAAGTGTGTGCACTAATATCTCGTATTGCAAAACAAAATAACTATATCTACAATGATTGGGGTAAGGGTTCTACTTAAGAATAGTAAAATGTAGAAATAAATGAGTAGAGAACAAAAAAATACTTAAAGGATTACCCCAAGCCTGCTGTACTGGTTATAATGTAAGGAGTACCCTGGCCCAGTTTCCCGGTAGAGTTTCCCTCTTACCTGGGACGCTAGACGTGAATGTTGTACTAAGGCTGGTGACATGTATCTCGCTTCTCACAGTGCTGCAAAAACAGTATGCAGATCCCCTGGGTCATCCATTGGCTGAGAGGGTTAGCTGAACGTTCTTAGCCAACAAATGTAACTCTATGTATAGAAACATGCACAGAATTTACATTAGCCAGCGGAACTCTGCACATACAGATACATGACACCATGGCCACTTCAAATCAATCAAGTGGTTGTGGTGCATGTATTATCCCTTTAATAGTGCTAAAAATACATCGGTTCATCAAAACCAAATAGCAACAGCTCCAAGCACCCCCAAAACAACGGTGAGATCAGTGAAAGATCTTTAACTTCTGACGTCTAGTTCCCTGTGATACGTTATTACTGTAAACCTGTATGCCAGTGTTTAAAAAAACAAAGTATTCTCGCGCTGTGAGCCAACCATGTGACATACGCCATTCTGTTACTCACAAGACACTCACATTCATCATCCACATCACATGTTGCACAAATATTCTATGTAGAAGCCACATGAAACTAGATTTCTCCGTGGTGTTATAACATTTTTGTCATGTAAGTTCTAAATAACCAGTAATGGCTCTCTCATAGCTTTTCTATTTTTTTTCTTTTCATTTTTGTAATGATTGTCTGCATCGCAGCCACATGAATGTATGACCACGAATAATAGGCACATTCATGAAAATAAACACAAAGCTAATTAGTGTTACTTTGTTAATTACACATACCTTTTTGACTGCTTCTTTTATGTACCTATTCCTAAAGTATCATACAGTATTGCTATGCTTTTTTCTCATATGTATAGTTTAGCAATTGGTTTTATCTGTTTGTTTATTTTATGTCCAGTACGTTCCTTTGGACGATTGGATATTCAGTTGCTACTGGTACCCATTTCCTGGGCCTCCCAGCATGTTTTTAGGGTTAGGGGTTGAGTCTTAATTACATTTGTATCATTACCTGCAATTAAGTAATAATTATATATCTGGCCTCGTTACGTCATCTGGCTACTGGCATCACACGAAGTAAAAAACAAAAGGGTAGCCCTGCGGCCAGCACCGTTTTAGTCGTGAATGATGTACTAGTTAAAAAAAACTGTTGTCAGTTTATGACCATATGAATAAACTTTTTTTTTTTTTTAATTCACTTTCAATTTAAACTTCATTGGAGCCCCCAAATCATTTCTGGGAATTTAGTAAAAGCATGATATTAAGAGATACCCTTTCTTAAAGGACCTAATGGCCTATGAGCCAAATCATTTTGTCAATCAGTGATGCTGTGCTTGCCAAATAAATCATTTTAAGACATACATTTATGTATCAACTCAAATGTTTAAAGCTATATGGGTATGTGCTATGAACGTAACATTGGTCAGCGGAGGGTTAATTTGGTTTCTTTTACACCAAGACATGTGGCTTTTAGTTTTTTTAAAAATGTGCTTAAATCTGTGTATCTTCTCTCCCCACCTTCTCTGTCTGTGTCTCTCCCCCTCTCTTTTCCTTCCCGTGTCTCACAGGGTGGGTCAGCTAGAAAGCTCTCTGTCTGGCTAGATCCGTGTATGAAAGGTGTCTCTGTGGTGTGAGGACATCCGTCTAGTGTGTAGTGGGGAGAGAAGGGAAGCCTGTGTGTTGGGATTGGCGTGTGTATATGTATTAGTACTATGTGTATGTATAGATAATGTGTGCGTTTATATTTATTTTACATTTTAATGCGCATAACACTCTGTATAAAGGATACATGACCTTTAACTGTGTATTAAGGGCCTATAGTGCTATTAATGGGCTCACAAGATTTAAACCACAAAATCAAGGCCACGTGGCTCATGTGTCTCCGCAGAGCCCCTTAGTCTGCTTAATAACTCCTTACTATATTGACCATCTTTAGGATACTTATGGTAGATTTATTTTATAGATTTTTATATATGTATTTATGGTGTTAGTCTCAGCAGTTTCATATTAATATTAGCAAATTATTTTAAAAGTGCATATTTTTTAAAAATCTTTTTTTTTTTTCTTTTTCAATAACCCAGAGAACACTGATTATAATTGAAGTCTGACTCAGATTCTATAAATGTCCTTTGAGCAAGGCTCGCTGTCTGTCTCAGTGTATGCTGGACAGACAGTAAAGGTCTGTCAGTGCGTAAGAGTGTGAGAGGCTAACGGGAATCGTAGTGACATCAGAGCCAAACCCCCTGATCTGACTACAAGCCCCCCTGCAAACGCCTTTCGTTAGTAATGCACGCCGCCTGAATTTGCACCCGCACAGATTTGCAATTTAGAGATAAATACAAAAACAGAGGTGCATGCATCTATTACAGGGTATTTACTAAATTGAGAATTGTTGGGAAATCAAAAATGAATTTCATGTGAATTTCAAATTTAAGACCAAGATAGGTGAACTGGAAAAATTCTCCCAAGTCCGCTATACTTCCAGTCTGACTATCATTTTAGCCAAAAATGAGAAATTCTCACTTTAGTTGGCGCCATGTTAGTGTGCTCACATGTTTGCAGAATCTGTGCATATATAGATCTACATAGTTCCCAGGCTTCCGCATTTAGGTGGGTCATTACCTATTAAGGGCCTAAATCCTTTTGTTCTTTTTTTCTATTCTAGTGCCCACTTTTTCTAGAAGTGCCCAATATTTGGTGTGTATAGTGCCCAATATTTGGTGCTTTGCAGTAATAAACTCTCATCGATGTGTCTGTAAACTACAATACATGTGTATAGAAATCAGTGTCTGTAAGTAAAATACATTGAAATTGTTTTAAATTACATTTTCAATCATGTAAATAGTTAACACGTTATACAAATTCGATTTTAAATGTCTCAGAATATTGTATGCCTCATCACCTTTGTACTTACAGTATATCTTTTATTATATGTCTACTTTTTCTTTTTTTTAGCTTAGATGCAGGTTGATTTACATACAGTAATAATCGTAGCATGTTATTGTAGGAAAGTCGTTGATGGTGAATGATCAGCCTTTTGAGACTTATCTGGCACTCGTGTGGTTAATTGTAAAGGCAGATGATTTGCCTTTTGAAATTAGTTTTTCTGGAAAGCAATAAGTAAATGATTAATTTGTAAACATGGACGATCTATTTTTATAAACTGATAATATGCCTTTTTCACTACATCTAATTTATCCATGAAAGCACCTCATCCGTGAGATTGCTCATCCACCCAAATTATATAAGATCAGAGGATACTCTGTGATTGGCGGTGAATGTAGTTTATAGATAGCTACAGATCTGTGTGTGTTGTGTGCTTGTCTCATCAGTCACTGACTTTTATTTGGTTTGTTTCTTCTCGACACCATATAGAAATACATACATTAATAGAAATATAGTATGTATAGAAGAAACTTGCATTTTCTTTTCAATGCAATTAGCATCTTTACATGGGAGACTTTAAAGGATCACTATAGTGTCAGGAAAACAAACTCGTTTTCCTGACACTATATAATCCTTAGGCCCCCCCCCCACTCTCAGGGCCTCACTCCCTTGGCGCTGAAGGGGTTAAAACCCCTTCAGTTACTTACTTTAATCCAGCGCCAAGTGACCTCTCCTCTCCTGCCGACGACAGCTTTCCTATGGACGTTCTGCGTCGCAGAAGCGCCTCTAGCGACTGTCAGGATGACAGCCACTAGAGGCTGGATTAACCCTGCAATGTAAACATAGCAGTTTCTCTGAAACTGCTATGTTTACATCTGAAGGGTTAAAACCTGCGGGACCTGGCACCCAGACCACTTCATTGAGCTGAAGTGGTCTGGGTGACTATAGTGTCCCTTTAAGGCCTATGTTTATTTTTATTGCTTAGCAGTAAATCACATTGAGCTGCTTTGTAATTGCAAAATTATGTTTGTCACTTATCATGCCATTCCTTGGTTAAATAGATATTAAAAATATGTAATATCTAGAATTTCAAATGAAACGAAACCTTATTAATAATTTTTTTTTTAATGCATTTTGAACCTCCCCATAAATTACTGTTAAAAAAAAAAAAAAGTAGTAACTATCCACATTAAGAACATAACATATACATTTTAAGATAGACATTGTTAAAGAAAAAAAAATCACATACTTTGTCTTTTTGGTTTTTTTTTTATTCGTATTAAAGAAATATGCAAATTGATGTTGGGAATAAAATTCCCTCAAACTATATTTCAGAATGGTTTGTATAAAAAGGAAAACAAAACAAGTTCAGAAATTGACTATTTTTTTTTTTTTTTGTAGTGACATAAAACTATGGAGGAAAAAAAAATTGGGGGAAGAAATAATTTTTTTTTTTTTAAAGTTAAGAAATGTGAGATGTTTTTGTAAATGTGAGGTATTATATTTAAAAATATCTGATTTTCTTTTTATCTTTTCTTTTAGAAATTTGAGTCATTATTGAAACAATGTGGGCAACAAATAAATGGTGAGTAAACTTAAGTCCTGTGCTTTTCTGTAACATGTGTAACATGCAAGGGCTCTCAACAATGCTTGTATACCAACTAAGATGCATTCAGGAGGGATCTGCTGTAGACACCCTGGTAGAAAGCTGAACCCTCACCTGAGGTTTCAGGGATCCTGTAAGCCATTGCGTCCTGCTCACCGACCCCCATTAGACTGCTAATGGAGAATGGGTGGCTAAAGTCATACCGTGTGTCTCTCACCAGTTCATCAACGTCCAACCCCATAAAATGACCTCCCATCCCCCTTCCACCCTCCCGGTCTTCCATGAAAGAGGCTTGACATGCTCCCAGTTCCTGCTTCTCTCCTTCGCGTCTCTCCTTTTCTGGATTTTTGTTTCCCTCCGTCTCCTTGGCTGTCCGTGTGGCCGTTTTTTCTTGCGCTGCCAGTTTGAACCGTTTTTGTCTCCTCAAGTAGCAGCCGTTCTCAAACATGTCTCCTGAATTTGGATGCATAGCCCAAAACGATCCCTTGCCGGGTCGATCGGGGGATCGGGATACCCTGACAAAACAGTCATTGAAGGAAAGAGAGTGACGAATTGAGTTTTGCCACCGCTGTTGATTTTGACGATAGTAAGGGAAAAGGTCCATGATCCACTGGTAGATCTCGTTAAGTGTTAACATCTTGCTAGGGGCTTGCTTGATAGCCATTGTGATAAGCGAGATGTATGAGTAGGGGGGTTTGGAGTGGCCCACTGTTCTTCTGTCGTAGCTTTTCATGCCCTCCCGAGGGCGGCTGGGACATGTGTAGGCCTGATATCCTGAGCCTTGGTTGCCAGTAGAAGAAGAGGAGTCTTGATATGAGCCAGGGGGTGGCAGCCCGACAGTGTTCAGGGTCATGTAGGAATTAAGGGGTGCCAAAGAACCCATGGCGGTTCCTGTAGGGTAGACCTGAAAGAAGAAGGCATTCAATAAGTGCTGGAAAACTAGGAATCACAGTACTTTAATTTCTCCATGTAATGTTTTTTGTTAAGTTCTACATATTTTATTATATAGGTGTTATGTCTTTTTTCTTTCCTTTATGCTCGTCCCCCCTCCCACCCTCGAAACAGAAAGATACACAGATACCTGTAACCTGTTCTAAATCCGGGATCACTTAACCCCTCCCCTGCCTCAGAGAAACACTCAGTTTAACACATTCCTTGCCTTGGAGAAGACCAGTTAATTCATAATCTCATCAACAGAGTTAGCCTTACGTTACATCTATAAGAGAAGAGGGATCTGGAAACTGCTAGTCCTCCCCTGGAAAAAAAAATGACCTTCAACCCCCCCAATCCCTGGGTCACCTACCAGAAAGTGACAACCACATAACAGTTAACACCTTGTGTTCCACAACAAAAATAATGTAGACTCTACATGTAACATTTCAAGCATGTAATCATTTTGATTTCCAAGCGAGGGCTGCAAATCTTGTATTTTCTCTGTGATACCGAGCTTTTAACCCCTAGACTAGGCTAGAAACTAATCTTTCCAGAGCCGTAATGTGAATTATAAAGAACAGCGAACTCTTTCTCCTCACTCAGAGTGACACACAGAATACGTTACAGATTTTTACAGCGTTTAACCCCTGAAACAAAATTAACTCTGCATCGGAAAGTGAGCCGTTTGAGCTAATTAACCATTTCCTTGCGTCAGAGAAACCTTCAGTGCAAGTACCCAGTCTGCCATTATGCAAAACATTTACATTAACTCTTTGTAGGTCACAAAGTGAGCTTTGTAGAGCGGTTTAACTTTTTCACTACCACAGAGAGGAAGTGGGTATCAGGACTATTAATCGCTGGCACCATGCAGACACGGAGAGAGAACTGGTGAGGTCTTAACCCTTTTGCTGCGAGGCAACTTTATGTAATGTTTCTTTATTATTGTTGTTGTAAATATAGATCCAACATATGGTGCAGTGCTGTACAATGGGAATATAAAACCATGTACATTTTGACAAACATGGGGAACATAAGTAAAAGAAGTTGAGGAGGGCCACAGTCTCAATAAGGCCAAATGTAACCCTTTTACCCACTTTCCTATCATTACACTCATTACCTGTCTTTGCCCCTCTCAAATCTGTTTTGTTGCTGTAATGAAATCTCCCCCCTTCATGTCTCCCTCATATAAATGCTCTCCTGTATCACTGAAGTTTATTGTTTTGCCACTTACCTCCACAGGCTCCGCACAATACGATGTCCACTCTGGCATCTCCTGACCCTCCATCCTCATAGCCCCTTGCCCCCCAAAAAACACCTCTCCCCTTCCCGTAGTATCCTTTCAGTTATATATAGCTGTTTTGATTGTCAGCTTTTGGGACAACAATGTGGGCAGCACACAGTCTACAGGCCTGGGGTTTCTAGATTATGAGAGACCCTCTCTGGGTTCCCTTACAGGTATATATGTGTACTCAAGGGCTGTCACGCCTTCCTTCTCTCCCTCCCTTTCTCTCTGTGTAAATACAGCCATGCCAAACACTCCTCACACCTCAATTGGCTTGTTATGGGCTGCTATTTAGGGACAGAAAGCGGCAATGCTGTGTCTTGGAATATTGCTATTTGTAAATATTAATTAAATACGCCACTGTGTCTTTACAAATCCTCTAAAGATAGATATACTAAATGGTGAAATCTGGGTGCAATTTCTCTCCAGATGAAAAATCCATAGTTCTTTTACAATACCTTTTTGTTTACCCCCAAACAGAGCTATGAATGATAACACAGTTGCTGTGAACTTTAGCCAAATTTTTACTAAAGGATAAATCTTCCTGCGTTTTTCAAAATTTGGGGCTTTCTTTGCTAAGCCTCAGTTTTTAAGGACTAGGCCTAGGGCCTTGATTTAATATTTTTGGATGAGCTTTTAATATGGCCACAGAAAGTTTTAAATGATTTTATTTACAAAACTCACCATAGACTTTAATGGTTACCTCTCTAAATAAATTAAAACAGATTGTTATCATTTGAAAAGCGTATCCAAAATAATTAAATCTAGGCCTAGATTAAAGAGACACTCCACTGCCCAAATGCAAAATAAATAAAAATCACTGTTTAGTAGATCTACTTCAAATGAAAACTTACATGCATTTAATTATGCATTTTTTCATTGTAGTTATACATAAAAATCGCTTTCAAAACCTGCAAATCTATTGTCTGCTGCCTTTACATGCCCTCCCCTTCTAACCCCGCCCAGACTTTCTGTGGCTGTCCAATCACAGACTTCTTAATGCAGCTGAAAGAGATGTCTCTGCAAGGCAGGTGCTCTGGGCAAGTGATGCCTCCTGAGTTTAGTTGCACTGAGCTAAACCAACCAGGAAGTAACCGGACCTGTTGTGTGCTGGAAAGCCGTAACCAGGTTAATGTATAAAAGTGTCAGTTCCTATTGAAATCTGCACTTTGTGCAAAATGGAATAAAAAGGGCACGCACTTTCAGCAAGATAAAGGGTCCGCTCGTATATAGAAGATAAAAGAGTGGAGAGCCAATAGTGTAAAATGCTTAAAACAATAAAAATTAGTTTTTACTCATTTTTATTGTTTTAAGCATTTTACACTATTGGCTCTCCACTCTTTTATCTTCTATATACGAGCGGACCCTCACGGATGAACATAAAAAGGACAATTGTTCCGGATCAAGCACGGATAGATTCCATGACCTCAAAGAGCATATTCTAGATAAGACTTTCTTTTTTTATTACACTCATTTATTTGGACTATTTGCTATTTTATTTTGTATTTTGTTCTCATTGGCTCAGCCCTTATCTTTTATTCTTTCTCTCTCTCAAAGTACTTTAAGGGTCTGAAGTGTCCCTTTATATATCTAAATCTTGTGGAAGTCTGGCAAAGTCTGCTTGGTAAATTAATTATTCAACTCCATGCTCCCAATTCCATCAGTGTTCGACATCTGACCCTCAACTTTGTGTGTATATTAAAGGAACACTCCAGGCACCAAAACAACTTCATATAAATGAAGTTGTTATTGTGCAAAGAGTCACCTAGGTGCATTCTTATCTTCAGGGGTTAAACCTTGAATGATTTAACTCGAAAGTTGCCTCCAGTGCCGATTTCAGCTGACTCCTCATTCACAAAAACGGCTTGGAAAAAACGTACCTTTTCCAAGGCAGATTTGTGACTGAGGAGTCACTGATTGGCTGAGAGTGTCAGCTGAACATTCTCAGACAATCATGGTGCCCCTGCCCGGCGGCACTCTGTGCTTCCTGAAAGTGAAATTTCAGAAGCCGGATGCTGCCGGGGGGTGGGAAGGAGCTTAGATCGGTGCTGGAAACAACTTGGGGTTAAACCGTTAAAGAACTGTTTAATTCCTGAAGGTAAGAATGTGACCGGGGGGCCTCCTCATCTAGATGGAGTTGTGATGGTGTCTAAACTATCCCTTTTAATTTATTTTGCTTTTAAAGTGACTAAATCAGCCAAAAAAAGGTAAACATTTTCTTTTCGTAGTAATGCTTCTTGTTTGAAGAATCTCAGAGAACGACGGGGCAGAGCAGAATGGCGCTGGAGAGAGGACTTTTGCATTAAAGGGTTCATGAAAGGTTTAACTCATAACAATAAGTTGGCCCCATGGACCTCCTGGCACCACATTAACTTCATTCCAAAATTGTTGCTCGGAGTATTAATATTATTAATATAATAGTAATAATTTCTTTATCCCTTTAATAATTTTTATTTAGAGTAAAATAGCCAAAGTGTGACTATAGCAGAGTTAGCTACTTTTTCCATATCTGCTACTTTTGCCTAAATTTTATGATCAGCTCACTACAATTTGTTTAGGAAATTAACCTTATTAGTGATTTTAAAAAATATGTTAAATAGTACCTTTGTAAATTACTTGCCTATAATTTGCTGAAATGTTTTAATAGACACCTCTCCTCTTGATTAAACGTTTTTTTAAATATCTTCCAATCCTTAACCCTTTTTTATAATTACCTTCAAATCAGGAATTGACACTGCTATATTAGATATCAAAATATAACAGGCCGACAAGGCGTGGATCCACTTGGAACGGGCACAACTGGGGGGCACCCTCCCGGCGGGTGCCTGGCTTGGCGGCCCGCTGACTAACTCGCGGACTCGGAACCACCCTCTGATAGGGGTGACACTGCGGACCTGGTACTCCATCAGGACGAAGCTCCAGTTGTCCACTACACCGGGACCGCTCACCCCGATCTCACACAACCCGGAACTCGCGGGGAGCCTCACTCCCGGGATATCAAGGCGTTTGGAGAAGCGGAATGGACGTTCATGCACCAATGGTGTACAGGGGACGCACTAAAGCAACTCCCAGACCTGATACGAGAGGCAGTGCCATCGGGCCTTGACAGGTTCCGATACTTCCAAGTTAAGACCTACTATCAGTCACACGCTGGACACCACCTGTTCCATAGACCGACCACGAAACTCGAGGACCTGTGCGTGCGACGAGCTCATATGACTCGCGGTGTCTCTACCCTCTACAAAATGATCCTCTCCGCATCCACCGGGGAACCCATGAAACACATGACACGGGCATCACACTTTCAGCCCCCCAGTGGATGAAAATCCACATTCTGTCCCACCAAAGCGCCATGAGTTCCAAACATCAAGAGCTAAACTATAAACTACTGACTGGCTGGTATAGGACTCCGGCGCGGCTCCACCGGATGATGCCCGAAATCTCAGAGGTCTGTTGGAGGTGCGGCACGGGGACGGGTACTGACTTGCATATTTGGTGGTCATGCGGGAAGATAGCCACGTTCTGGCGGCAAATCCACGCGAAGATTAAGGACATTATGGATATAGAGCTCCCCTTCCAACCGCTGCAGATGCTCCTTCACCACACCCCCCTACCCTTATCACGCTATAAAAAATCACTGACCAGACACCTCTTAAATGCGGCCAAACTCCTTATCCCGGTAAGGTGGCGGTCCCTTCAGGTGCCCACTCTTGTCCAATGGATGGACAAAGTGGAGGAGATCCATGGCATGGAACAACTCACGGCTTCCCTCCGGAACACCACAGAACGCTACCTACAGATCTGGACTCCATGGCTCATGTTTATCTCTGAAAACAGCACTGCCAGGACACAACCAACGCCCGATGCCTCCCTCACAGCTGGAGGGGAGGCTGACTAGGTCACTCGAGGGCCTCGGAAGACCTTGGGATCCCCTCAGGGAGCCACTGTGGAGGGGCACAGAGAGGGATTACACCCCAGATGGGGGCGTCCCGGGAGGACCATACTGTCCTCTACCACCCTTCCCTCATGCCTTCAAGCTTCCCTACTCCCCCCTCTCTTTTCTTTTTCTTCCTGAAACTCCGCTCACTCTGCTCTACCTGCTTTCACTCCTCTAGGCCTCCCGTACCGAACACGTCTGGTACTCGACGTAAGCGGTACAGACGACGTGGGTTAAGACTGGGCCAACCGAGTACCTAGCATCAGGGCCACCCCGTACATCGTTTAACACATTACCGACGAATCCTGAAAGACCCACCATGGGTTGGAGAGTAGATGGGTAACGCAAGGTGGACATATAGCTACGGAAGCCCCCTAACCCTGGCGACGCAACCTGACGACAGCGACACAAACATTGTGGAGGCCTGCGTTCGACTCATGACGGGGAAGCAGCGCACACACGAAAGCCCGGGGATTACTGGGACGAGGGGAACCTGGATTCCCCATGACTACTTCATCACTCGTGACACTTAGATCTATGACCCCCGACAGATAGATGACTCTTGGTTACTAGCGACCCTCTGGGGGAGCCACCCCGGTGAGTTCCGCGTAGGCTTCCACATGGTAAGGGCTGCAAGCTCGCAAATTACCCATGTAATCCGGTGAATGTGGTGCTTATACGTGCTCACACCCCGGAAGTTTAGATGTTCAACCGTAAGTGTTCACCGCTCTCGGTTGCACTCACTAACCCTGCTAATGCCTGCAAGGTACACCCAATCTAATTTATCACTTAACCGAGGGAATAACCGTAACGCACTTATTTCAAGAGTCTAGGCAAAGCGTACGGCCTAAACTTCACTACACCCACCAAGGAGCAGGAGCGAGTGCCCTTGTATTTCTCATTTGCCCTCACCCCAGCCCCCTGTAATCCCCTAAGTTTTCACTATCTGCGATACCTAAGCTTAACATATAGCTATCTGATTAGACTACCAAGTAGCACTGTCGATATAACACTACTGGATATCTTCACTCAGTATCAACCGCTATATTACCGCTACGTTATACTCACTAGAACTACTCTTCTTAAAATAAAAAGAGGCTCACAGTTACTCAGAGTTGTCATAAAGTGTATTGTATTATACCTGCTATGTATGGAATTTTGTTGTCACCCTTTTCTCATTCTGTATCCCATATAACTTAATGCCTTAATAAAAAAGAGATTGACAAAAAAAAATATATAACAGGACAGGCATAGTGTTGAGTTACATTGGCAAAATACCCCATAGTGCCTTAAATTTCTAGGTGCCATACATCAATCAATCCTTACCAAGACTAAATATGAGTCCAAACTCAAATTTTCTTAAAGGGACACCAAAGGCACTATTACTATTTCATATAATTGAATTCGTTTTGGTGCCTGGAGTTCTCTGGCATTGTTCCTCAATACAGTGTTAAACAATTTTTGAGCAGTCTTGCACTGAATTGGGGGTCCATGGCTTCCCATAGGCCCGGCCCTTACTTGAGGTGTGGCTAAGGAAGAGATTAAACACTTCTTTCTAGCCATACCGATTCATACCTGAATGGGCGGCTGTGATTGCCTGAAAGTGCTCTGCTTACACTCTCAACCAATCGCAACCACCCATTGCTGCACAGGACTCAACATTGGGTCTGTATGCTTTGTCAGTGTGTCACCAATGAATGCAACTTATCCATCAGAACCCAAGTAATCAACCACAACAGCTTAGTTAGCGTAGCAGCACTGCCTTCCCCAGTACTATAGAAAACGCTCTGTTATTGAAAGCATTTCCAGTATTATTTAGTTATATATTACATAGCAGTTGAAGGATAGGTCACTGCAGTATGTGTATATATATATATATATTTTTTTTTAATTCTTTATTTTTGTAGTGCAGTAAGAAATACATGAGGTTGGTTTGACAAATTATAAGCATGTAGACAGTTATTGTAGAAATAGGTAATGTCAAGAGAGACTGCACCCCCCCCCCTCCCCCCCCCAAGACATAAGACATAGAAAAAACAAGCTAGGAGGGCAAGTCTAAGCAATAAACAATCAGAACTTCTATGTTGTACAAGGAATGCAAAGAAGACATAGGGTACAGTTGTCATTTAGCTTGCTGATAGATACCACTGGACATGAAAATATACAGTATAAGGGCAAATAGCCAACACCTCTGTTTAGTAGGAGTTGAATCTAATTGTTGGGAATCTCAGCCTTTACTCATCAAAAGGTAAAGAGTGGCCTGACAAGAGAGCTCAAAGGGACCCCCCTTATCTGTGCTCCTCCAGCCCCGAGCCAAAATACTGGTCCAGAGGGGGAGCTGTTCCCTGCAGCACCATGTCGATGGAATTTCCACTGTTTTCGAGGCACCTGCCTCCGTTTCCCCACCTTCGATAATTGACTAGCTGGTCGCAGGTTTGCTCTGCTTTGCGGTGGGTCCGGATGGGGTGAAGTCATAGTGTTGGTGCTCTTCAGACTTTGCTGTTTTCGAACAGGTGAGGCAATAAGGCTTGATCGGCAGGCTATACGAGCCCAGAAATTTTGGCACAGCTTATTAAATTGTGTCTCGAAGCGTTGTACCCAATCCTGGGTCTCTGGGCCTACTTTACTCAGTATAAGTTTCGGTGCGGCGGCCATCTTGGAGTCACAATTCAGCTTCAGGCTCATCCGGGAAGAAAGTGGCTACTGCAGCGTAGATAGTGGTCCCAGTGGAGACCAGGATAACCTCCACCGGTCCAGAGGAGTGTTCTAAGCTATTTGTTACACAGAATTTGTAGTTTTAGCAGGTTTAATGCTTGTTCTGACAAGAGCTCCTAGGAAGCACATCTGGCCAGCTTGCGAGTCAGGCCCGGCCCCCCTACTGCAGTAATTTTAACACTGAGGAATAGCTCTCCATACTAATGAAAGAGGTTCCGAACCATTGACATAATTAATTCAGTTTTGTGTCTATTACTACATCTATTTACAGAATATTCCACTGTGGAATTCTGAATGCAACACCGTGGAGACGATTGACGTTCTCACATCCATTCACATGGCAGCAAGATTGGTTGAGAAAGATCGATGTGCGATCTATATTTTGGAGACAAAGGTTTTAGAGACAAAAACCCAGAACAGACTGGTGTACAGAGAAAAAGACACAACCTGAGACAGATCGACTGACACACAAAGATGGACATACATGGCGGAAATCTACATACTCCCACGGCTGTAGACAGACAAATTTACACTGCTCTTTTGTTACTGCTAATTAATCAGCACTAAGCCCCCATGCATGTCTAATGGGTGGCCAGTAGGAGCAGGTAGCAAAACAGCACCCCCACTGAGCCCATTGGTTTTTGTGAGCATATAGTGTCCATAGACCTGTGATACTTTCTCACTCATTATATTTGGAACCCTTTTGCTAGAATGTGGTCATCTGTTGTGGCCTCTCATCTGCAGAGTGCATGCCTAAAAGAGCTCGTATGCAGATTGACAGCTGCTGCGTAATCAAAGGATCATAACTGAAAAAACAATTGAAGAGACGATCATACTCATATTGGTTAATAATTACTGTCTCATTCAAAGGGACTGGAATTATAAATGTAATTGTACTATTATAAATAGCTTATTAATAGGGCCAGACATTTTTGATGCCTGATATACTTTGATACCTTTATCATGCACTTCCAAAGTTTCTTACGGTAAGAAAAGTAAGGCAGGAGTGTGGAGTCCATTCAGTAGACCCATCGCAGAGCAGCCATTGATTGTGGATGTAGATTATACTGCTCCTTGCAGGCCTTAAATGGAAACCCAAAATGCAAAATGGAAGATAGTGCTGGTAACTTGAATATCTTGGATTCCTTTTGTCTGTTCATTGTTAAACATTGCATGCTGTGTAGGTGTGTGTAATATATATATATATACACACACACATACATTCACACCCAGTTACGGATGCAGTAAAAATGTATGTGATTCACTGGAATCAGCTGAATGTTACGAGATTTATTTATTTATAAAATATTTTACCAGGAAAGATACATTGAGATTTCTCTCGTATTCAAGTATGTCCTGGGTCCACAAATCATTGCATTGATACATTATGGTACAATAAAATACAAAAACAATATTAATACACAATATATACAAAATTTAACATAGAACAGGTAGGAAATATATAATCAACCATGACAGGTGCATTCTGTTTTGAGGTATGTAGAGAGGGATCTCTTAAAGGACTTTAGGCTTAGGGAAGATTTTAAATTGTGCGGGAGGTCGTTCCACAATTGCGGTGCTCAGTAGGAGAAGGAGGATCGGGCTGCTTTCTTTTTGTATTGAGGCAGACTAAATAAAGTGCTGGTACTGGATCGGAGGTTATAGGAAGTGGGAACAGCTGCGGAAAGCATTCTGCTCAGGTAGGGCGGGAGTTTCCCAGAAAAGCTCTTAAACACAAGGCTGGAAAGATGAAGGGTAACAACCTCTTAATCGGAACATTTTTGCCTAGTTTTATAGAAGAACCATTTTTGAATTTATCAAGTCATTTTTGGTTCTGTCATGGTATCTTTGTTTGCCTGTCTTTTCATACATCTGAAGAGAGATGTGTATTATTTGTAGACTTATTTACTGACATTAAACCCTGACGAGTTTCTCTGTTCATGATACCAAGTGGGCACAGTCTTGAACACATGTATAAGATATGTCACATATCAGGGCAGGTATTTCACTGGCAGCAGAGCCTACCCATCAAAGTTGCCCTGGGCAGCCAAGAAGTCCCTAACATGCCCAGATGGCTAGGGCACCTTTTAGCTGCTAGTCAACCACTGATGGGGAACCTGGCAGAATGAAGCAACGCAGTATCGAGATTGCTGAAAGAGCTATGTCCTAACAACACGTACGGCTCAGGTTAAAGTTCAGCACAGGGCTAGCTGGTGGAAATGCTGATGGGCTGTTGAGTACATGCTATCTCAGTTTGGGTTGCTCAATCCTGAGTGGGGGGTTGATGTTTAACGTTGCGTTTTAAGAGCAGTCAGGTTGGCCATGGACTGTGTCTGTCCCAGGTAACAATTAGTTAATATTCCTTAGGTGAGATATGTCTGACAAATTATTAGCCCTTTACTGTGCAAGGCAAGCCTTACCCTTCAGAGATAAATATGTTCCGGGACAGAGTCATTAAAATAAACCAGATGTTTTCTCCTTAATAGAGCGCTAGTATAAAACTCTTATCTCTTTCATTGTTCTGACTGACCTCTTCAAAGGGACTTATTACCGGCATAAACTATAACATTTTGAGATTAAATAAGGGAATTACATATTGCTATTTAAACTCCTTTATCCTCTTTCAGTTTGTGACAGTTTCCAGTTTATTTATAGGTAAATAACTCTGTGCGCTAGCTAACTAAAACACTTACAAGGTTATTCACTAATGTGGGAATTCAAAGTAAATTTTAAATTTAGGTCCAAAATAGCAGATTTAGAGATTGTTTCCAGTTCAGCTATTTTTAACTTACATTTGAATTTAACTTTGAATTCTCACTTTATTGGATAACCCTGTTAATTTGACTGATTTGCCAAATTCAGGATAAAAATCGCTAAACAAATCGGCTATTGTTGCTATCATTTTGCAATTTGCTTTTCAACTTACTGCAATTTGATGTTTAGTAAATACACCCCGCAAGGTTTATTCATAAAATCAGGAATTTTCGATGATTATCGTGGTAAGCGGAAATATTAGGCAGAAATAACTGCTGGAAAAACTGCAGATTTTGAGAAATGTGAAACATTTGAATAAAATACACAATTCCTCTATAGAAAGGAACACCGTAGTGTTCATGCATACCTGTATTCCTAATGCTACAGCCTTGGTGCCCCTTATCAATTATGTCCCCCTTACTCAGTTTAAAAAATAAAATAAAAAAATGATTCACCTTTTCTCCAGGACAGAGTCTCCCTCGGCGCTGCCACAACCTCCTCTTCAGGTTACCTCAACCTGGAGGTTTGTCTCCCGGACTACACCAGCATTAGTGACCTTAAGCCCACGATGCACCTAAGATTCTGCCATAGAGAATAATTAAATTCGAGGATTCTCTATGGCAGAACGTGATGACACGGTGCATGCGCGTGATATCATGGTATGTTAAGGTATAGATTGTAAGAATGTAAGATTCCCAGCTCACTTACCCAGACAGCTTGGAGGCGTGGCTTGAAGATGCCCTTCCAAGTCCTCTAATTAGTGGACCAAAGGGTTTTCGGGGTGGGACAATTGAGGCAGGATTGCAGGCACTATAACAACTTCAATAAAATGAAGTTTTTAAAGTGTCTACAGTGTCCCTTTAACTCGCAGCAATTTTTGCTTTACGGATGACATTAATTCTGTTTTTGAGTAAACATATTGGGTTTTAATGCCAGCATGACCTGGTGCTTCTTGCAGACTCCTTTCCAGACATTTGTAAATAGCGTGCCCTGCTGACTTCTCATCCATGACACACTTACAGGGTTTATCTACTAAACTCCAAATTTTCGCAAATTAAATCTGAATGGTGAAACTGAGCCAAAAATAGCCAAATTGCGACTGTGGCTGAGTTGTAGAATTTTTCAAAATCTGTTGCCTTTTCCACAGTTTTTCCATTCAAATTGAAGTTGCAAAAATTGAGTGAGTTGAGTGAATAACCCTGTTCAACCTTTTCATTTTGGTATTCTAGTTTGAGAAAACAAACCTATAATCTCCTATATGTGATGCAGAGAGCTCTCAGAGAGGACTTTGGGCAGCATGGGGGAGTTGCTACCATTTGACATTATGAAGTGGAGTTACACTCTGGCAGCAAAGTCAAATATCTCTGTATGTGCAGCTTTTCTTATGAATTGACATAGTTATGGTGCCTAGAGTCAGCCGCTGCAGGTCCTGCATTAATTTTACACAGATAAAAGGATGCTATGGGACAAGGGAGGGTGGGGAGAGGAAAGAACACTATGGGACGGGGGGGAGGGGGACGGGTTGGAAGGAAAGAACCCTATGGGACAGGGGAAGGAAAGAAAGAACACTATGGGATGTGGGGGAGGCAGGAAAGAGCACTATGGGACGGGAGGGGAGGCAAGAAAGAACACTATGGGACGGGAGGGGAGGCAAGAAAGAACACTATGGGACTCGGGGGGTTGGAAGGAAAGAACCCTATGGGACAGGGGAGGGTGGGAAAGAACACTTTGGGACAGGGGAGGGGGCGGGCAGGAAAGAACACTATGGGACGGAGGGGGGGGGAAATAGAAAGAACACTATGGGACGGGGGGAGGAGAGGGGTTGGAAGGAAACAACACTATGGGACCGGGTTAGGGGATAACACTATGGTTATGGGGGAAAAAACACTATGGGGAGGAGGGAAACACTATGGGACAGGGGAGGGGGGGAACCACTAGGGCAGGGGTAGGAAACCTATGGCACTAGTGCCATGCACGGCACTCCAGGTGTCTTTGCACGGCACTCAAGGCTGCTACAGCCAAACAGGCTCTGGCCTCTCAGAAGTCCCAGTGAAACTTCAGATATCCGCTAATACGAAAAGGTGGTGAAGGACAATCCTCAATTTATGCATTGCAGATAATTTCCTCCCAACACTTGTGAATGGGAATCCACAATGTAGTAGAGCAGCCTGCAGCTGCTGTTGCAGCTCCTGTCTTTGACCTGTACCTGGCCAGCTTGGTCCCCACTGGAACCCAGGGAAGCCACCCACACTGCTAGATTTACACAGAAATGCACAATAACCCTCCCCTCATACAAATAATACTAACAGCCCACAAACAAACATATATACAATCCACACAAACGTAATCCACATACATGCACATAACCCCACATGCAGCCTTGCACATGCAATACCCCAAACAGCCCCACACATACACACACTACCAAACACACAATGTGACATATCCATCCACACACACAATTCCACAAGCAGCCCCCATACACAGCCCACATTCATATGTATCATACACAATACCACAAACTACTCCTGAACATATACAATATAATAGCTCATATACGCACTGATACAACAATACAAAGCAATTACAGTATGTGACAGACCCCTCTGTCTTGGAACTATGCTCTATTCCGTTTCCTTCGTCTATCCTTCGGTTAACCGCAGCTTAATTGGTGAGCGTTGGGAGGTCGCTGTTCATGTAACTCCCACGTGGCGGCGGCCATTTTAAAGTCCCGAACGGCCAGCGGTGTTCAGCGCCCAAACTATGGAACTGAAAACGGACACTATTTTGCACGAACACCGCTGAAGCCGCCGACCTCCCTTCTCTGCCACCCAGCACACGAACGTCGGTCCGTTCGGCACTTTCCGGCATTAATAGACGCACCCCAGATAGCCATCCCATGCAGCCCGTTCATATAACGAAAGACAATGTGAAAGACTTTGGCTACATGGCGAGTGAACTGTATGCATAGGATCTGAGCGGCATTCGGTAATAATGTGTGCTCAGATCCCAGCTATCTGGGGATACGTTGAATGTGGGGATTCTGTTTGTGTAATGTAAAGTTATTAATTTTATTGTATTTTTAAGTTCAGGTACAAAATGGACTTTAGCCTCTATCCATGGAGATAATTGGATTACTTCCCAATTATCTCCAGGATAGAGAGGAGGGTTTATCTACATCAAAGGAGAGTGTTTATGCTTGTGCCACTGTGATTAGCTACTGTATCCACATTGTCTCAGTCTTCCATCTGGTCCCCTAAGGGAGTGTCCACCAGGTGGGAGACCTGTATAAATACCGGGCAGGTAGCCCTCAATAAACCAGATCTCTGCTTCACCCTCAATACGGAGCTTGGTCTCGTACTTGGGGGTATTGGATTTACTCGTTCGGCTGTTTGGTTCGTGAAGGATTTCGTATGGTTTCTGTTCGGCTAATTGGAACTGCTGTTAGCTGCTTCTTCATTCGGAAAGGGAACGTCCTCAGCGGTATTAACCCCTCTTATACCAGGGTGTACCGTAACACAGTATAAATAACACAAGCAGAATACGGCAGCATACACACCTCAATTTAAAAAGAAAAATAGGACCGGCACGCTACGGGACATCACAATCCTATATCGGCACAGTGCTGCTAAAAGGTTGCCTACCCCTGCACTAGGGGAAGAGAGAGGGAACGTTAAGGGAGGGCACTAAGATACAGGGAAGGGAAAATAAACACTGGGGTGGGGGGGGGCACTAAAATATAAGGGAGAGGAACATTAAGGGGGATGGGGGGAGAGGAGGGAGGTTCCTACTGCACATATTTACACACAAATAAACACATTGCATCCACTATCACAAACATACACTGCATCCGCTACACACACATATAAATATTCTTGAAATGTATATTTTGTGCATTTACCACTTAATAAAAAAAAAAGATTTGCAAAACATTTTTTTCCCTCAAAACTGTAAATGTACAGAATATCGGTAAGCTATCGGCCTCAAAGTTCACAGATTATCGGTATCTGCTATTAAAAATCAATATCGGTCGATCCCTATCCAGAATACAAAACCACTTTAATCCATTAAATTGGTTATGGTGCCTATTGTGTCTCTTTAATGATCTGTAGAATATACCTGCATTTGTGTAGTGGATACGTACACACACTTGAACATTTCTTACTGGTTCAATTCTAATTTTATGTATATCTGTGCAAGATATGTCAACATACTGATCATGGCCTCACCTAGTGACGAACAAAGGTAACTGCATGTATTTCAGACAATATAGATATTGAACACATCCCGATCCTTTGGTCAGATTTCTCACTGCTTGTGTCACTCCAGTAGGCAGGAAATGGATTTCTGATATATTAACTGTTTCCTTCCCTTTTTTGTACCTTTTTCACACCCCAGCCCTTTTTTATTTTAACTTCATGAAGACCTGTGATAATTCTATGTATGCCATATTATACACTTCTATGGCAGAAACATTGTTTCTCCATGCTTGGTTGGAATGAGCACTAATTTTATTTTCTTAGATAATTCGCAGCACTTTTACTACCTAATTTTACCCAGCATGCACCTCTTCTTCACTATAGCTCACCTTTGGTATCCTCCTATAAGTATTCCTTAATAGTGATGTCCCGAACGGTTCGCCACGGATGGCGAACATATGCGCGGTTCGGTCCGCCCTCTATTCGTCATCATTGGCTAAACTTTGACCCTGTACCTCACAGTCAGCAGACACATTCCAGCCAATCAGCAGCAGACCCTCCCTCCCAGACCCTCCCACCTCCTGGACAGCTCACTACAATTAATGTAAACATGGATGCTGTCCAGGAGGTGGGAGGGTCTGGGAGGGAGGGTCTGCTGCTGATTGGCTGGAATGTGTCTGCTGACTGTGAGGTACATGGTCAAAGTTTACTCAATGATGACATAGGGGGCGGACCGAACAGCGCATATGTTCGCCGTCCGTGGCGAACCGTTCGGGACATCACTATTCCTTAACAAAACATTGGCTCTCACATGTGTCTTCTCTAATTCTGCTGCTTTGAAAATCCAAACACACTTCCTTCTTTAAAGGAATGGGCGCTGTGAGTTGTTGAATTGCTTGTATATAATGACCTACGCTGGCTGGCTCTCCCACTTCCAAGATGAGCATCATTCACGTCCACATCTTGGTTCCATGATGGTTGATTTCATAACTCCTTCATGAATGCCCCCTCTATTTTCCCTTCTTCCCCTTCCTCTGCTTTTACTATTCTCTTTCCATACAGCATTAATTTCTTTGTAGTTTTTATTGGAATCAGCCATGGTCATACCTTTGTATTTTGATCATGCATTGCAAAATTCAGGCTAAAAATTGCTAAACAGTGAATTTAAGAATTTCTTTCAAATCGGCTATTGTTGCGCTCATTTTGCAATTTGCTTTTCAACTTACTGCAATTTGATGTTTAGTAAATACACCCCGTAAGGTTTATTCAGAAAATCAGGAATTTTCGATGTGACTTAGTATTGAGATCTGGTATCATAAGTGACATTGGTTTAAAATATCCATCTTCACAATTTGCTGTATGAAACAATTTTACACTCTAATACAGACTCTATGCATTTGAATAAAGTGAAATTTTTACATCAGGCAGGGGGATTGGTGCTAAAGAGGAAAAGCACAGGGATCATGACTCTGGTGGTCTTTTTGGAGACAATATAAAATCTGTTATTCCCTTCCCGGAACGCCATCCCCTCTAACACCTGCACCGGGTTATCATGTCAAATCCTGGAGCCTTGTAATTCAGTGCAAACACAAATGCATATTGTGATATGTTAACAAACACAGGATCCAGTATTCTTCTACACTAGCCAATACAGGTTCTTGTGCTTTCTACACAGGGAGAATATAGGTTGAGGTACGCTGATATACTAGGGGAACACAGATACCAGTACTCAGTTATTCTAGGGATTTAAAGGTTCTGATACTCTTGCATACTTGGGAATGATAGGTTCTGGTACTCTCCTGTAGTAGGGGAACAAAGGTTCCAGTACTCTCCTATACACTAGGGAACATAGATACTTGTACTATCTTAGAATAGGGAAAAACTGGTTTTGATATTCTGTACTAGGGGAGATGGACTCTCTTACTTACCTTCGCTCTACTGTACTAAGGAATACAGGGCTAGACACCGGTACTCTCCTATACTGTCTGTACACTATCTTTCTCCGTGGCACCTAAAGTTCTTATCAGGTCCTATCTCATTATGACTCAGAAAAGGGACTCACCTTGGAGTTAGCCACTTTACCACCTTAATTCTCCTGAATCTGTCCAAAACCTATGTGCAATTCTTTCTAGCAGGAGGAGAGCAGGAGACATCCTCTGTATTAGGAAGAATGAGATTGTCTGTCTAGAACCCTTTAGCTGCCGGAGAGACACTCGCTCAAGCCCCTGTATTTCTATATAACCGTAATAGAGGTGGGCGGTTTCCCAAGCCTGTGCAATTTAATCAACACGACATGTTATGAATCAGCTTCTTTTAATATGCAGTTATTTACATACATAATTAATGCTCCCACATTAATTACCATGTGCCTAATTAACGTAAAGAGGAGGTTGATGCTATCTACAGTGCGTGGATACGGTTCTATATACAAATATATTGCTTTGAATGAGATTCAATATGTATGCGGAGAAAACAATACCAGGGATCTGAAAAGTAAGGAATGGGATTGCAAATAAGAGCTAAATATCTCATGTAATTTGTCTAGAACTGGGAGATCCACGATTGGACTGTCAGCTATGAATCTCCTAGATTTTTTGCGGTGTCCTTTTACTGGCTTTTTCCTATAAATGTTCAAACCACTTTTTTTTTTTGGTTATTTTTTTTTAAGGATTGCAGAGTTGCTCACACAAGTGAGAATTCAAAGTGAATTACAAATTGAATGCCATTGCAGCCATACTGAAAGCTTACCTGACTTAGAAAATGTTTACAATGTTAAAGAAAATATGAACTGCCCATATCTTAGCCCTGTGCTTAATATCAAATTGATGCTTAAAAGCCACATCAAACAAAAGTGTTTCTGCTTTGTTCATCTATTCCAGGCTTCCTCAAACTCCGGCCCTCCAAATGTTGCTGAACTACAACTCCCATGATTCTCAGCCTATCTATTTAATTCATAGAATCATGGGAGTTGTAGTTCAGCAACATCTGGAGGGCTGGAGTTTGAGGAAGCCTGATCTATTCTGTTTGCGTGCACAAATTTACTCTCAAATGCTAATTCAGCTACCCAAGACCTGCGAGGCCGAGATAAAGAAACTCAGAGTTGGAGAACGTGCAGATACTTGGATTGGTTAAAACACATCTTCAAAAAGTATAAAAAACACTGTTTTATCTGATTGTAGTGCGCGCCAGCTGAATTACTTGAAAGTGCTAAAACTCTGTCACTTGGTTTTGCAATCCTGCTTCATTGTTCAATAATAACCTTTTTATTTTGGACCAGTTGTTTCACGTGCCTTATTTTCTTCAACAACAATTTGGCTATTTTGATCTTAAATGTGAAATATATTTTGAATAACCCTGTGGGACCTAACACAGTCAAGGACAATGGACTACATATTTAAAGCACAATATGAGGCAAAGTTCTAAAAATGGAGCAATAGGGAGAAACATTTTACTGTGTTCCACTAACTCTCCACCTTTAGAACTTTGATCCAGGATTCATTTTTTATATATATATATATATATATATACGGGTCTGTGGAGGTTATACATTCTACAGTGAATATGATTAACAATTGAGCTGGGAAATCCTGGCGCTAATAGCCAATTTGTAAAGTGTTTTGGCTATAATGCTTTGCATGTTGGTCGTTAATTCCCCAAACACCCAGTTTGGATATTTAAACCCTTCAAGTAGCAACTGTGGTATTGACTCCAAAATAAGGTACAGGAGGAGAATGAAAGAAAAGACTCAAACACTTAGAGGGAAGAGGCATTAAGGGCAGTGGGCAAAAAGCCTTGGTGTTTGTTTGGGGCTTTCCAGCTGTTTCTTGGACTGCTAGTCCCAAAATACCTTTTACTAGCTTAAAGGACCACTCTAGGCACCCAGACCACTTCAGCTTAATGAAGTGGTCTGGGTGCCTGGTCCAGCTAGGATTAACCCATTTTTTTTATAAACATAGTAGTTTCAGAGAAACTGCTATGTTTATGAATGGGTTAAGCCTTCCCCCAAAGCCTCTAGAGGCTGTCTCATTGACAGCTGCTAGAGGCACTTGCGTGCTTCTCACTGTGAAAATCACAGTGAGAGCATGCAAGCGTCCATAGGAAAGCATTGATAATGCTTTCCTATGCGACCGGCTGAATGCGCGCGCAGCTCTTGTCGTGCGTGCGCATTCAGCCGACCAGGAGGAGGAGAGCTCCCCACCCAGCGCTGGAAAAAGGTAACTTTTTACCCCTTTCCCCCTTCCAGAGCCGGGTGGGAGGGGGTCCCTGAGGGTGGGGGCACCCTCAGGGCACTATAGTGCCAGGAAAACTAGTATGTTTTCCTGGCACTATAGTGGTCCTTTAACGTTATTTGTGACACACACTTTAAGAATTTAGGGGGGCCCATACAGGTTGCAGAGAACGTTTAAGTTGACCAGATAATTTCAAACTTTAAGGCTATACATAGTTGGCAGAACACATGTTTACCAGTCCCTATTTTGGCTTCTATTTTACATTTCTTGTGTCAAATTCATTGTTTCATTAAACAAAAAAAAACGAATAAATATTACTAAAATAACTAGACCTACAACTTTTTGGTTTTGGAATTAGAGTAAAAGCGTGACGTGTAGGAGAGAGAGCTATGAGATTTATAATTCTATGAAATTAGTTTCTAACAGTTCCACTTTTGCTCTGTGCAGCTAGCAGTTTGTTCTCCAGTTGTTTATTTAGCTTCTCATGGATGTCTGAAGAGGCAGAAAGAGATTGCAGTTCGGATGAATGATAAACGAGGGGGGACGAAGTCCTGAAGGCTTAGAGAATCTTAAATGCATCTGACTTACTGCTAGGTGTTAGTTTAAATTGGCCGCCCTCAAGCTTTTTGAGGCGAAAAAAAAAAAAAATTAAATGGGAAAAAATGTATATAAAATAAGAGGCAAGGCAAAAGGACGAATAGCTCCTAAATGTTTTTCCATCGTCCTCTTCTCTTACGTGGAGTCAGGTACCCAAATCTTTTTCTCTTGTTAGGAGGTGGTGGGGAAGGGGAACGGGGTGGCTCTGCTGTATCTTCCTTGGTCTCTTCCTCACCAGCTTCGCCTCTCTCATTAGCCTCTCCTTCCTCCTCCTCCTCATCGTCTTCATAACTCACAGGGTCACACGGCTCAGCCTCAGGCTCCGTCTTTGTTGGAAAATAGGTTGAAGGAATAACCCCTGAAGGAGGAGGTGACGTTGGCACCAGTGGTAAAATGGCTGCAAGGACATTGGTCAAACGGTCCATACTTTGACGTAGGGTGTAAGTAAGGTGCCGTATTGCGTCAGCTGTCTCCTGTTGAGCCCTTAGCATAGCAACAGCTGGATCAAAGTGTGGGGTTATCCCATTGGGGGAAAGCATTGGTGATCCTGATCCTTGAGGTGGTGGTGAATGCCCTTCAGATCGGTCGGATGTAGGAGTCATGTGGGGCAACTGGACAATGTTAAGCTGAGACGTTGGGGAAGGTGAATCCTTCGGGTGCAGCAGAATAGGAGCCTCAGGGGAGCAGAATGGGCCACTGAGTGAATTTTCAGCACTGGAGGATCCTGGGCCCAATGGATGGAAATCTGTATGGTTATAAAATAAAGAAAAAAGATGAATAAATACATAATTTGGTTGAGAAAGCCCCCAGCCCTGACACACATTTTTCTTTAATGTTCTACATGTCAGGACACCAGTGATAGTCCAGTGTACCCTGAGCGATCTCATTTAATGGAGCGTGTGTCTCACCAAACAAGAAGTACTCCTAGCAAAGGCTGCACATCATTGTTAGCTGGCACTAATTTTCTAGACCGTGCCTTCCATCCAGTGACATTGACATGTGTTGTGTCACTAGCATGATTCTTTATTGGCCACAGTAACTCCTATCTGACTGTCATACACCACAGTTTTAGGATATGCACATTTTACCCATTTTCATTTTTTTTTGTGGATCCTTTATAACATCTATTCCAGCTTTTACCTTTCTGAAGGATACTGAGCACAGAGCTACATCAGAGAGCTCAAATAACATCTATGTTCTCCTGTTTTCTGTTTTATATGCTCTTACAGAGAGGATGCCAGCCAAGTCTATATACAAGAGTGGGGAATTATACCACTCTATGCTGATTTACTAGAGCCAGTCAGAGACTCTAGGTCATGAGAGTACATTTCATGTCTACTTATGGATATTAAGCCAACTAATATACTACACTATATGGGTGCTTTTCTATTTTCTGTTTGACTCATTACATATTCCATGAGATAGCAAGCTTGGATCAAGAAATACACCTCCCATCCATAAGTAGGGATTAATCTTCTCAAGCACACGAATTGGAGCATATTTCAAGCTCAAGTAAAATGTAAGTGCATTTCTTCATCCTACTTATCCTTACCACACTACAATACACAGTCCTACTTCTGTTTTACTCTTAGTGTTTCATACTATTATTATATCTTTTTTTATATAATATACATGATCACTCTTACTCTGTCCATTCACCATCTTGGTTGCAGTATTCTCTCCGCCCCCCCATGTCTTCACAACCCATCTCTAAATCCTGGTGAAGTATCATCAGCGGCTCCATTAACAGGTCACTACGTTGCCTACAATTTTTCTAAATTGGTTTTCGCTCTGTCTGCACTTCTAAAACAACAACTTGTCTTTCTCTGGCTATGGTCATATCATGTGGGTCATCCTCTAAACCAGTGGTACGCAACCTTTGATACTCCAAATGTTGAAGACTACCAGGTTCTATGGTTGTAGTCCACAACGTTTGTATTGTCGAACGTTGCCTACCCCTGCCCTAAACCCATCACATTATATTTAGATGAATTAGGTAAGACCACACACCAATTAATGTTCATCTCCTGAGTATAAAATGGGAGACACCATTACTGCATGGTTGCTAAGTGTGGATCAGATGTCTTATCTGCTCCCTCCTAGTACATTGTATTAGACAGAGGACACCTTGTTTTATGACTTTGTGTCTACCTGACAAGAGACAGATAAAAAGAAACCTCTATCAATGTAGTTACTGAGCTACTGCTTTATTGCTAGTTAGGACACCCGAGTGCCTGCCATTACCTAGCTTTCAGTGGTTATGGGTTAAGTAGAGAAGTAATCATACCTTAAAAAGGGGGTTATCTACCAAACAGTGACCTGTGAACTCTAAAATGTATGAAATTAGGTTTTTTTTTTACCATATTTCACCTGCGAAATGAACCCCAAGTGAGGCTACATAGCGCCTTGTATATAGTAAAGTTAATATGCCAGTTCCTATACAAAGCAATTTATACTGTATACTGTGATGTATTGGAGGCTCACCCATTGCCCCCAGCCGTGTGGCAGAGCTATAGTGGCCTCTCCCAGCCATCACCCCGGGACCCAAGATGGCGAATATCGTCTCCTCTTCAGCAGTTAGCGAGTCCTCTGCTGTCCCGCTCTGGGTGGAGTGGGGAACACGAGCTAGCTTTTCTTTGGTCCGCCTCTTGAAATCGTTCCAGCGTTTCTGGACCTCTTGGGCTGTGCGTTTCCAGCTGGTAATAGCGTTAATCTGAGCGGCAATGCCCTCCCATACACGGCGCCTCTCTGACACACTGAGTCTCCTGCTCTGTGCCCCGTAAAGCAGGGGATAGTGAGCTCGCACCTCTCGTATAAGTATTTGGTTCTCTTCATAGGAGAAACGGGGTTTGCGCAGGCGTGTGACCTCCTCTGTGTCACCGGACATGGCGGGGCCCCCACTATTCCTGCAATAAACAAATTAAGAAGGAAAAACAAGGAAACATTGGCTAGCGAAAGCAGGATCTTAATTACTCTATAGCAGAGGTACCCAAATGGTAGATCTCCAGATGTTGTAGAACTACAACTCCCATGATGCTTTGCGTGCCTTTGTGATGGAAACTGTCGTTTTAAAACATATGGGGATCTACCTTTTGGTCACTATGCTCTACAGGATGGCAAGTACATATGTCGAGGGTGACAAGATAGCTCAGTTGATTCATTTACAAACTGCAGATCCCTTGTAAATCCAATGGTTCAAATACATGAGTACAAATAAGTAATGACAACATGTATTAATGGACCAAACATCTGGTTTTACATGAAAGGGTATTTAAGCATTTCTAAATTAATTTCCTTAGAAAGAAATAGACCATGTTAAAAAAGAGATGTTGGTACTGTGAATGGCACACAATGCTATGTGTGTATCAAAATTACCAGTATAGAATGTAGTATGTGTAGTACTTGGAGAGTGAGTGCATGTAATTACTACAGAATACAGGTCGATGTGTAATTGACTTGGCTGCTGAGGGGTGACAAGAATGTATAATTGGTATTGGGTACAGAGGGGTGGCAAACATAATTGTAATTACTACAGAGTACAGGACAATTTAAGGTGCAGAGGGGTGGTAAGAGTATGTTTAATTGGTACAGGGTGCTGAGTGGTGGTAAGTGTATGTTTAATTGGTACAGGGTGCTGAGTGGTGGTAAGTCTATGTTTAATTGGTACAGGGTGCTGAGTGGTGGTAAGTGTATGTTTAATTGGTACAGGGTGCTGAGTGGTGGTAAGTGTATGTTTAATTGGTACAGGGTGCTGAGTGGTGGTAAGTCTATGTTTAATTGGTACAGGGTGCTGAGTGGTGGTAAGTCTATGTTTAATTGGTACAGGATGCTGAGTGGTGGTAAGTGTATGTTTAATTGGTACAGGGTGCTGAGTGGTGGTAAGTGTATGTTTAATTGGTACAGGGTGCTGAGTGGTGGTAAGTGTATGTTTAATTGGTACAGGGTGCTGAGTGGTGGTAAGTGTATGTTTAATTGGTACAGGGTACTGAGTGGTGGTAAGTCTATGTTTAATTGGTACAGGGTGCTGAGTGGTGGTAAGTCTATGTTTAATTGGTTCAGAGTGCTGGGTGGTGGTAAGTCTAAATTTAATTGGAACAGAGTGCTGAGTGGTGGTAAGTCTATGTTTAATTGGTGCAGGGTGCTGAGTAGTTGTAAGTGTATGTTTAATTGGTACAGGGTGCTGAGTGGTGGTAAGTCTATGTTTAATTGGTGCTGAGTGGTGGTAAGTCTATGTTTAATTGGTGCAGGGTGCTGAGTAATTAAGTGTATGTTTAATTGGTACAGGGTGCTGAGTAATTGTAAGTGTATGTTTAATTGGTACAGGGTGCTGAGTAATTGTATGTTTAATTGGTACAGGGTGCTGAGTGGTGGTAAGTGTATGCTTAATTGGTACTGGCTGCTGAGTGGTGGTAAGAGTATGTTTAATTGGTACTGGGTGCTGAGTGGTGGTAAGTGTATATTTAGTTTGGACAGGGTGCTGAGGGTGCTACGTTTATATTTATTTTGTAAAGGGTGCTGAGGGGTGGCAAGTAGAAGTGTAACTATTCAGAGTACAGGACTCTCTGGAGTACTGAATAGGTGGTAAGTGTATGTGTAATTGTACGGGGCACAGCATGAATGCTGAGGGGTGGTAATTGTGTGTAATTGGCACAAGGCACTGTTTTGGTACTTAGTGATGGTAAGTGTAATTAATACAGTTCCATGTGTGATTAGTACTGGGTGTATGTGTGATTAGTACTGGGTGTTTTGTGGGTGCTCAGGGTATTAGTGTATGTGTGATTAGTACTGGGTATTGTGTGGCTGCAGATGGCAGTCAAATCAAACTCTCCTTTGCACAGGGTGCCATGTAAGTGTATCAGTGTTGTTAGCAGTGTATGTGTGATTAAAGAAGGCGTACAGTGCAGGATACTCCATATGTAGAGATTGAGTAGAAGATGTTTGTGTAATGCGCATGTAGGGTTGGCTTCATTAAGGTGCTGTGTGTGCATACACTGATTACCAAAGTGAGTACTGTGTGTAGGAAAGCATTAGATAGTCCTGACCATTTAACTTTCATTAAAAGGATGAAAGACTATTGAAGTGGATGTTGCTATTACCAAACTTAATGGTACATATTTTATTGATCTCAGAAGAATGAGTAGAGATTGCCTTTAATTTTTTGTCTGTGACCCTAAGGATTGAACAAGCTTCACGGTTGAGAGTTAATTTAAGCCTTACGATACTGTGCTGGTAGAAACTGGCGTACAAAACAGTGCAATAAGCAAGTGGGACAGAGACACGAGGAGCAATTGGCATTGCAGAATGCTGCAGGGATGTAGCAGTGATTAGCTTAATTCACTAAAGGGAGGTGATCGTACAGAGTGCGGCGGGGATGGAGTAGTGATTAGCAAAAGGTGCAGTGTAGAATGTGGTGGGAATTAAAGTGTAATTTGCATAGGATACAGTGCATGGAATGGTTAGTACAGGATGTGGGGGGAATGCAGTAGTGATTAGCACAGGGTACAGTGCTAACCGTGAATAGCACAGAAGGGCACGGCAGGAGTTAGTTCAGATTATTGTGGAAATGTGTTAGTAAGTAGCTCAGGAATTAGTGTAGAATGTAGTAGTGATTTGCACATGATACTGTGGGGATGTAGTAGGGATTAGCACAGTATGCTGTGGGAATGTAGTAGTGATTAGTGCAGGATGCTGTGGGAATGTAGTAGTGAGTAGCGCAGAATACTGTGGAAATGTAGTAGTGATTAGCGGAGGATGCTATGGGCATGTATTAGTGATAACCGCAGGATGGGGTGGGAAATGAAGTAGTGATTAGCGCAGGATGGGGTGGGAATGTAGTAGTGATTAGCGCAGGATGGGGTGGGAATGTAGAAGTGATTAGCGCAGGATGCTATGGGAATGTAGTAGTGATTAACGCAGGATGCTATGGGAATGTAGTAGTGATTAGCGCAGGATGCTAAGGCAATGTAGTAGTGATTAGTGCAGGATGCTAAGGGAATGTAGTAGTGATTAGCGCAAGATGCTGTGGGGATGTAGTAGTGATTAGCGCAGGATGCAGTAAGAATGTATTAGTGATTAGCGCAGGATGGGGTGGGAATGTAGTAGTGTTTACCGCTGTATGCTGTGGGAATGTAGCAGTGATTAGCACAGGATGCAATAAGAATGTAGTAGTGATTAGCATAGGATGGGGTGGGAATGTAGTAGTGATTAGCACAGGATGACTTAGTAATGTAGTAGTGATTAGCACAGGATGCTGTAGGAATGTAGTAGTGATTAGTGCAGGATGTTGTGGGAATGTAGTAGTGATTAGCGCAGGATGCTGTAGGAATGTAGTAGTGATTTGCACAGGATGCTGTGGAAATGTAGTAGTGATTTGCACAGGATACTGTGGGAATGTAGTAGGGATTAGCACAGGATGCTGTGGAAATGTAGTAGTGAGTTGCACAGGATGCTGTGGGAATGTAGTAGGGGTTAGCACAGGATGCTGTGGGAATGTAGTAGTGAGTAGCGCAGAATGCTGTGGAAATGTAGTAGTGATTAGCGCAGGATGCTATGGGCATGTAGTAGTGATTACCGCAGGATAGGGTGGAAAATGAAGTAGTGATTGGCGCAAGATGGGGTGGGAATGTAGTAGTGATTAGCGCAGTATGCTATGGGAATGTAGTAGTGATTAGCGCAGGATGCTATGGGAACGTAGTAGTGATTAGCACAGGATGGGGTGGGAATGTAGTAGTGATTAGCGCAAGATGCTATGGGAATGTAGTAGTGATTAGCACAGAATGCTAAGGGAATGTAGTAGTGATTAGCACAGGATGCTGTAGGGATGTAGTAGTGATAAGCGCAGGATGCTGTGGGAATTTAGTAGTGACTAGCGCAGAATGCTGGGGGAATTTAGTAGTGATTAGCGCAGGATGCTGTGGGAATGTAGTAGTGATTAGCGCAGGATGGGGTGGGAATGTAGTAGTGATTAGCACAGGATGCAGTAAGAATGTAGTAGTGATTAGTGCAGGATGCTGTGGGAATTTAGTAGTGACAAGCACAGGGTGCTGTAGGAATGTAGTAGTGATTAGCACAGGATGCTGTAGGAATGTAGAAGTGATTAGCGCAGGATGAGGTGGGAATGTAGTAGTGATTAGTGCAGGATGGGGTGGGAATGTAGTAGTGATTAGCGCAGGATGCTGTAGGAATGTAGTAGTGATTAGCGCAGAATGCTGTGGGAATGTACTAGTGATTAATGCAGGATGGGGTTGGAATGTAGTAGTGATTAACACAGGATGCTGTAAAAATGTAGTAGTGATTAGTGCAGGATGCTGTAAGAATGTAGTAGGGATTAGTGCAGAATACTGTGGAAATGTAGTAGTGATTAACGCAGGATGGGGTGGGAATGTAGTAGTGATTATCACAGGATTCATTGCAAGGAGTTAGAGCAGGATATTGTGTGAATATAGCAATTATTAGCACATTAGTACTGTACAGTGAATAGCACTGCATATATTGATAAGAACAGGACATTGGATGAAAGCAGTTGCTGTGAACACGTTAGGATGTATGGAACTATGTATAATATATGGTGTATTGGCTCAGTAATAAGCGTGTGTATGAGCAAAATACAGAATGCTGTCCCCCCCGGTATTCCGGGGGCTCCCTAGTTAGTATGGTGACCCTGCATGTAGTGTCCAGGTACACAGTGCTCCCCCTGCATGTAGTGTCCAGGTACACAGTGCTCCTCCTGCATGTAGTGTCCAGGTACACAGTGCTCCTCCTGCATGTGGTGTCCTGGTAGTATCCAGGTACACCGTGCTCCCCCTGCATGTAGTGTCCAGGCACACAGTGCTCCTCCTGCATGTAGTGTCCAGGTACACAGTGCTCCCCCTGCATGTAGTGTCTAGGTACACAGTGCTCCCCCTGCATGTAGTGTCTAGGTACACAGTGCTCCCCCTGCATGTAGTGTCCAGGTACACAGTGCTCCCCCTGCATGTAGTGTCCAGGTACACGGTGCTCCTCCTGCATGTAGTATCCAGTGATACAGTGCTCCCCCATGCATGTAGTGTCCAGGTACACAGTGTTCCCCCTGCATGTAGTGTCCAGATACACAGTGCTCCCCCTGCATGTATTTTTCAGGTACACAGCGCTCCCCCTGCATGTATTTTTCAGGTACACAGCGCTCCCCCTGCATGTAGTGTCTAGGTACACAGTGCCCCCCCTGCATGTAGTGTCTAGGTACACAGTGCTCCCTCTGCATGTAGTGTCCAGATACACAGTGCTCCCCCTGCACATATTTTTCAGGCACACAGCGCTCCCCCTGCACGTAGTGTCCAGTAACACAGTGCTCCCCCTGCATGTAGTGTTTAGGTACACAGTGCTCCCCCTGCATGTAGTGTCAAGGTACATAGTTCTCCCCCTGCATGTAGTGTCCAGTGACACAGTGCTCCCCCTGCATGTAGTGTCCAGTGACACAGTGCTTCCCCATGCACGTAGTGTCCAGGAACACAGTGTTCTCCCTGCATGTAGTGTCCAGATACACAGTGCTCCCCCTGCATGTAGTGTCCAGTGACACAGTGCGCAACCTGCATGTATTTTCCAGGTACACAGCGCTCCCCCTGCACGTATTTTTCAGGTACACAGCGCTCCCCTTGCACGTATTGTCCAGTGACACAGTGCTCGACCTGCATGTATTTTCCAGGTACACAGCGTTCCCCCTGCACGTATGTTTCAGGTAAACAGCGCTCCCCCTGCATGTAGTGTCCAGTGACACAGTGCTCGACCTGCATGTATTTTCCAGGTACACAGCGCTCCCCCTGCACGTAGTGTCCAGTAACACAGTGCTCCCCCTGCATGTAGTGTCCAGGTACACAGTGCTTCCCCTGCATGTAGTGTCCAGTGACACAGTGCTCCCCCTCCATGAGGTGTCCAGATACACAGTGCTCCCCCTCCATGAGGTGTTCAGATACACAGTGCTCTCCCTGCATGTAGTGTCCAGGTACACAGTGCTCCCCCTGCATGTAGTGTCCAGGTACACAGTGCTCCCTCTGCATGTAGTGTCCAGATACACAGTGCTCCCCCTGCATGTAGTGTCCAGTGACACAGTGCTCCCCCTCCATGAGGTGTCCAGATACACAGTGCTCCCCTGCATGTAGTGTCCAGGTACACAGTGCTCCCCCTGCATGTAGTGTCCAGATACACAGTGCTCCCCCTGCATGTAGTGTCAAGGTACACAGTGCTCCCCCTGCATGTAGTGTCCAGTAACACCGTGCTCCCCCTGCATGTAGTGTCCAGGTACACAGTGCTCCCCCTGCATGCAGTATCCAGGTACACATGTTCCCCCTGCATGTAGTGTCCAGGTACACAGTGCTCCCCTGCATGTAGAGTCCAGGTACACAGCACTCCCCCTGCATGTAGTGAACAGTAACACAGCGCTCCCCCTGCATGTAGTGTCCAGTAACACAGTGCTCCCCCTGAATGTAGTGTCCAGGTACACAGCGCTCCCCCTGCATGTAGTGTCCAGTAACACAGTGCTCCCCCTGCATGTAGTGTCCAGGTACACAGTGCTCCCCCTGCATGTAGTGTCCAGGTACACAGTGCTGCCTCTGCATGTAGAGTCCAGGTACACAGCACTCCCCCTGCATGTAGTGTCCAGATACACAGTGCTCCCCCTGCATGTAGTGTCCAGTAACACAGTGCTCCCCCTGCATGTAGTGTCCAGGTACACCGTGCTCCCTCTGCATGTAGAGTCCAGGTACACAGTGTGCCCCCTGCATGTAGTGTCCAGGTACACTGTGTGCCCCCTGCATGTAGTGTCCAGGTACACCGTGCTCCCTCTGCATGTAGAGTCCAGGTACACAGTGTGCCCCCTGCATGTAGTGTCCAGGTACACTGTGTGCCCCCTGCATGTAGTGTCCAGGTACACCGTGTGCCCCCTGCATGTAGTGTCCAGGTACACAGTGCTCCCAGTCCCCCTGTGCTTGTCCAGTATGGGGCAGTGGGTGTAAAGAGTTAGTGCTAACACAGAATTTAGGGAGGGGAGTCTCCAAGAAAGCTTGCTGTGAGTGTGTGCAGGGGGTTATAGGGTGAACAGTCTGGAACTGTTACACTATGTATCAATATTCCCAGGATACTGTGTCCAAGGAGAACTGCTTGTGTCATTGGCTGCTCAGTTTGATATGTGTGGGTAGAACAGGGGTAAATAAAGGTTGGTGTGTGCAGATGATACTGTCTGTCTCACCTATCTGCTGCCTTCTCTGCTCCACCTCTTCCTCTTCCTCCCCTTGTAACCCTTTACACAGCAGAGCATGCTCTGCATTGCGTCACTGCAACCCCCTCCCCTCTCCTCCACACCACTCTGGCATGAACACAAAGGATTCTGGGAGAGATCTCATGGAGCTTTCATTATCCACCCCCTGCAACAATGTGGTTATTCCTGTAAATGTCCAGAAGGGGGCAGTGTTGCTCTTCAGTCTCCATGCTACGTATCTTTTCTCATTATTTTATGAATATGTTTGCAAATGAGACACAATTTGTTCCTTGATTTATATATTAGGTTTAGCAGTATATTAAATCAAGATCTGTATTTTTCCTCGCATGGACCATTACCACTTTTTAAATCCACAGATTATTATGGTCCCTAAAATCACTGCCTCTTCCTTGAACAGTTAAATCTGGTAACAAACAAGTCTTAGGGTGTGCCAGGATGATATACCTTGAGATAACTTGACTCACATGCAGCAGATTGGTATAACTGGGAGAATTCCATATTTCGGGACTTGACGTCCAATGGCAGTGACATGCTGTCAATCAGAACATTCATTCTGATCATTGTAGATCCATTCGGTGCTGAGCAGAGTTCTCATAGAAACATAGAAACATAGAATGTGACGGCAGATAAGAACCATTCGGCCCATCGAGTCTGCCCAATTTTCTAAATACTTTCATTAGTCCCTAGTCTTATCTTATAGTTAGGATAGCCTTATGCCTATCCCACGCATGCTTAAACTCCTTTACTGTGTTAACCTCTACCACTTCAGCTGGAAGGCTATTCCATGCATCCACTACCCTCTCAGTAAAGTAATACTTCCTGATATTATTTTTAAACCTTTGTCCTCTAATTTAAGACTATGTCCTCTTGTTGTGGTAGTTTTTCTTCTTTTAAATATAGTCTCCTCCTTTACTGTGTTGATTCCCTTTATATATTTAAATGTTTCTATCATATCCCCCCTGTCTCGTCTTTCCTCCAAGCTATACATGTTAAGATCCTTTAACCTTTCCTGGTAAGTTTTATCCTGCAATCCATGAACCAGTTTAGTAGCCCTTCTCTGAACCCTCTCTAAGGTATCAATATCCTTCTGAAGATACGGTCTCCAGTACTGTGTACAATACTCCAAGTGAGGTCTCACCAGTGTTCTGTACAATGGCATGAGCACTTCCCTCTTTCTACTGCTAATACCTCTCCCTATACAACCAAGCATTCTGCTAGCATTTCCTGCTGCTCTATTACATTGTCTGCCTACCTTTAAGTCATCAGAAATAATCACCCCTAAATCCCTTTCCTCATATGTTGAGGTTAGGACTCTATCAAATATTCTGTACTTTGCCCTTGGGTTTTTACGTCCAAGATGCATTATCTTGCACTTATCCACATTAAATGTCAGTTGCCACAATTCTGACCATTTTTCTAGTTTACCTAAATCATTTGTCATTTGGCTTATCCCTCCTGGAACATCAACCCTGTTACATATCTTAGTATCATCAGCAAAAAGACATACCTTACCATCAAGACCTTCTGCAATATCACTAATAAAAATATTAAAGAGAATGGGTCCAAGTACAGATCCCTGAGGTACCCCACTGGTGACAAGTCCAAGCTTCGAATATATTCCATTAACTACAACCCTGTGTTGCCTGTCACTCAGCCACTGCCTTACCCATTCAACAATATTGGAATCCAAACTTAAAGATTGCAGTTTATTGATAAGCCTTCTATGTGCAACAGTGTCAAAAGCCTTACTGAAATCTAGGTAAGCAATGTCTACTGCACCACCTTGATCTATAATTTTAGTTACCCAATCAAAAAAATCAATAAGATTAGTTTGGCATGATCTCCCTGAAGTAAACCCATGTTGTCTCTGATCTTGAAATCCATGTGTTTTTAGATGTTCATCAATCCTATCCTCATCATCAATGTGGGTTTATTTCCTGCTTGACTGAGTCCAGGGGGCATGCTTGCCAAGACCAAATTTACATGGATTGTAATTTAATAATATGGTGATTGAAAATAACAATTAAACGCACAATATTTAGCCAACATTTAGTTAACTATGAGTTTGTGTGAAAAGATATGACTGTTCTTATACTGGTCAAAGGTTCCGTTAGTTTATGCTGCAACTGCAGAAGTCTATGAAACAAGTACCATTTAGTTGGGGAATGGCAGCATCTAATAATCTGATGTCTTACATGGCTGTTTACTAAATGAGAGTTCAAAGTAGCTGAAGTGAAAGCATAGCGGACAAAGAATTGTTCCAGTATGGCTACTTTGATCTTCGATTTAAAAGTCACGTTGAATTTGATTTTGGATTCTCATTATAGTAAATCCCCCGGTTAGAGTGTGCCACTAGCCCCATGGGGAGAGCATTTATAAAATATATTGCTCCAATGAATAAAAAGCTTTATCAATTCCATTCATTCTCCTAAATGCACCCGGGTGCTTGGTGTCCGAGATCGCCAGTCCCTTTCAGGATTAGTCATTTTCTCAGAGAAGCCTACAGTTTCATGTATTCAATAAACTGGGAATGCGGAGAACTGATGGTGAATTTCAAAGCTAACATCCAAAATGGAAAACAAACCTCCAACTCTCTCAATTATCTACAATTCTTTGTTTAGTGCATAAACCCCACAGTCTGCGACTAATAGTTGTCATGGAGAAGAGCTGTGTTTTTATGTCACAGCATTCTCTGCCCAGTCACCTTGCCAATCCGTCATAGAAACGGAGGCACATATATTTATAAAAAGCAGGGGCAAAGCGCTAAATGTAGAAAAATCACCATGGAAACAGAGTTTGACAGCAAATAAGAACATACTGTATCATCTAGTCTGGTTATTCTCTAAGTGCAACCCGAGCAACCTGTGCCTATTACACTTATATTCAAATGTTATATCCCTTCATCGTTTGCTGCTCGCACCATCTCTGCTGGGAGTTTCTTCTCTGCATCCACCACACTTTCACAGTTAGAAATGTACTGGTAATTTAAAATTTTAGGCCGACATGTTATCCAGCTTGGCTGTTTTCATTTAAATCTGTTCAGCGCTGACAAAGAAAACCCAAAACATATTTGTGTTGCCTAATCCTCAATAAACAACTAATAGGAGCTGTGAAATTGGGTTTTGAGAGGACGTGACTGGAGGGCTGCATGTGAGCCCAGCAAACAGACAGGGTGACGAACAACCCTGTGAGACAGTCAATAAGGTTGTGACAAATGTGCTTTCATCAGAGCAGGGCCGGATTTACATGTCACGTTCCTGTAGGCACTAAATTCAAATTCTAAATTTGAAATTCACTTTGAGTTCCCGACAATTCTTCCGTTTGTGAATAATCCTGTCTGTGTTAGTATGGTCCACTATGGCCTTTGTGTTTTTTTGGACTATTCTAGTAAGATAATCAGGTGAGTTGGGTGGTCTTATTCACATAGAATATTGAAACTATTGGAGTTTCACACTACAGGAGAAAAATTTAACAATAGCTGCCTGTGAACTTGGTACTGTTGCAAAAATAGTGCATGGGGTTCATCAATGGAACCCACTCCCCCCTCTTTGTGCAGTGTTTTTATTCTCCTCTCTCTCCTTTTCTTCCCTTCTTTGGTGTTTTTGTTTTTAATTTAAAATTATTTTTTTTTTTTAGCAGTTTCATCTATCGGTTTAAAAACATTATGTATCTGACTTATACAGTGCCACAAGTTATAGCCTTCAAATTACTAATGTATCTACTGTGTAACTTTTACAATGTATAACAATAATACCACACTCACAATTACTGTGCAACTTTCACAGTGTATAACAATAATACCACACTCACAATTACTGTGTAACTTTCACAGTGTATAACAATAATACCACACTCACAATTACTGTGTAACTTTCACAGTGTATAACAATGATACCACACTCACAATTACTGTGTAACTTTCACAGTGTATAACAATAATACCACACTCACAATTACTGTGTAACTTTCACAATGTATAACAATGATACCACACTCACAATTACTGTGTAACTTTCACAATGTATAACAATGAAACCACACTCACAATTACTGTGCAACTTTTACAGTGTATAACAATGATACCACACTCACAATTACTGTGTAACTTTCACAATGTATAACAATGATACCACACTCACAATTACTGTGTAACTTTCACAGTGTATAACAGTGATACCACACTCACAATTACTGTGTAACTTTCACAGTGTATAACAATGATACCACACTCACAATTACTGTGTAACTTTCACAGTGTATAACAATGAAACCACACTCACAATTACTGTGCAACTTTTACAGTGTATAACAATGAAACCACACTCACAATTACTGTGTAACTTTCACAGTGTATAACAATAATACCACACTCACAATTACTGTGTAACTTTTACAATGTATAACAATAATACCACACTCACAATTACTGTGCAACTTTTACAGTGTATAACAATGAAACCACACTCACAATTACTGTGTAACTTTCACAGTGTATAACAATAATACCACACTCACAATTACTGTGCAACTTTTACAGTGTATAACAATGAAACCACACTCACAATTACTGTGTAACTTTCACAGTGTATAACAATAATACCACACTCACAATTACTGTGTAACTTTCACAGTGTATAACAATGAAACCACACTCACAATTACTGTGTAACTTTTACAATGTATAACAATAATACCACACTCACAATTACTGTGCAACTTTTACAGTGTATAACAATGATACCACACTCACAATTACTGTGTAACTTTCACAGTGTATAACAATGATACCACACTCACAATTACTGCGTAACTTTCACAGTGTATAACAATGAAACCACACTCACAATTACTGTGTAACTTTCACAGTGTATAACAGTAATACCACACTCACAATTACTGTGTAACTTTTACAGTGTATAACAATGATACCACACTCACAATTACTGTGTAACTTTCACAATGTATAACAATGATACCACACTCACAATTACTGCGTAACTTTCACAGTGTATAACAATGATACCACACTCACAATTACTGCGTAACTTTCACAGTGTATAACAATGATACCACACTCACAATTACTGCGTAACTTTCACAATGTATAACAGTGATACCACACTCACAATTACTGCGTAACTTTCACAGTGTATAACAGTGATACCACACTCACAATTACTGCGTAACTTTCACAGTGTATAACAGTGATACCACACTCACAATTACTGCGTAACTTTCACAGTGTATAACAATGATACCACACTCACAATTACTGCGTAACTTTCACAGTGTATAACAATGATACCACACTCACAATTACTGTGTAACTTTCACTGTGTATAACAGTGATACCACACTCACAATTACTGTGTAACTTTCACAGTGTATAACAATGATACCACACTCACAATTACTGTGTAACTTTCACAGTGTATAACAGTGATACCACACTCACAATTACTGTGTAACTTTCACAGTGTATAACAATGATACCACACTCACAATTACTGTGTAACTTTCACAGTGTATAACAATGATACCACACTCACAATTACTGTGTAACTTTCACAGTGTATAACAATAATACCACACTCACAATTACTGTGTAACTTTCACAGTGTATAACAATGAAACCACACTCACAATTACTGTGTAACTTTTACAGTGTATAACAATGATACCACACTCACAATTACTGTGCAACTTTTACAGTGTATAACAATGATACCACACGCACAATTACTGTGCAACTTTTACAGTGTATAACAATGAAACCACACTCACAATTACTGTGTAACTTTCACAGTGTATAACAATGATACCACACTCACAATTACTGTGTAACTTTCACAGTGTATAACAATGATACCACACTCACAATTACTGCGTAACTTTCACAGTGTATAACAATAATACCACACTCACAATTACTGTGTAACTTTCACAATGTATAACAATGATACCACACTCACAATTACTGTGTAACTTTCACAATGTATAACAATGATACCACACCACAATACCACACTCACAATTACTGCGTAACTTTCACAGTGTATAACAGTGATACCACACTCACAATTACTGCGTAACTTTCACAGTGTATAACAGTGATACCACACTCACAATTACTGCGTAACTTTCACAGTGTATAACAATGATACCACACTCACAATTACTGCGTAACTTTCACAGTGTATAACAGTGATACCACACTCACAATTACTGCGTAACTTTCACTGTGTATAACAGTGATACCACACTCACAATTACTGTGTAACTTTCACAGTGTATAACAATGATACCACACTCACAATTACTGTGTAACTTTCACAGTGTATAACAGTGATACCACACTCACAATTACTGTGTAACTTTCACAGTGTATAACAGTGATACCACACTCACAATTACTGTGTAACTTTCACAGTGTATAACAATGATACCACACTCACAATTACTGTGTAACTTTCACAGTGTATAACAATGATACCACACTCACAATTACTGTGTAACTTTCACAGTGTATAACAATGAAACCACACTCACAATTACTGTGTAACTTTTACAATGTATAACAATAATACCACACTCACAATTACTGTGCAACTTTTACAGTGTATAACAATGATACCACACTCACAATTACTGTGTAACTTTCACAGTGTATAACAATGAAACCACACTCACAATTACTGTGTAACTTTCACAGTGTATAACAATAATACCACACTCACAATTACTGTGTAACTTTCACAGTGTATAACAATGATACCACACTCACAATTACTGTGTAACTTTCACAATGTATAACAATGATACCACACTCACAATTACTGTGTAACTTTCACAATGTATAACAATGAAACCACACTCACAATTACTGTGCAACTTTTACAGTGTATAACAATGATACCACACTCACAATTACTGTGTAACTTTCACAATGTATAACAATGATACCACACTCACAATTACTGTGTAACTTTCACAGTGTATAACAGTGATACCACACTCACAATTACTGCGTAACTTTCACAGTGTATAACAATGATACCACACTCACAATTACTGCGTAACTTTCACAGTGTATAACAATGATACCACACTCACAATTACTGCGTAACTTTCACAATGTATAACAGTGATACCACACTCACAATTACTGCGTAACTTTCACAGTGTATAACAGTGATACCACACTCACAATTACTGCGTAACTTTCACAGTGTATAACAGTGATACCACACTCACAATTACTGCGTAACTTTCACAGTGTATAACAATGATACCACACTCACAATTACTGCGTAACTTTCACAGTGTATAACAGTGATACCACACTCACAATTACTGCGTAACTTTCACTGTGTATAACAGTGATACCACACTCACAATTACTGTGTAACTTTCACAGTGTATAACAATGATACCACACTCACAATTACTGTGTAACTTTCACAGTGTATAACAGTGATACCACACTCACAATTACTGTGTAACTTTCACAGTGTATAACAATGATACCACACTCACAATTACTGTGTAACTTTTACAGTGTATAACAATGATACCACACTCACAATTACTGTGTAACTTTCACAGTGTATAACAATGATACCACACTCACAATTACTGTGCAACTTTTACAGTGTATAACAATGATACCACACTCACAATTACTGTGTAACTTTTACAATGTATAACAATAATACCACACTCACAATTACTGTGTAACTTTCACAGTGTATAACAATGAAACCACACTCACAATTACTGTGCAACTTTTACAGTGTATAACAATGATACCACACTCACAATTACTGTGCAACTTTTACAGTGTATAACAATGATACCACACGCACAATTACTGTGCAACTTTTACAGTGTATAACAATGAAACCACACTCACAATTACTGTGTAACTTTCACAGTGTATAACAATGATACCACACTCACAATTACTGTGTAACTTTCACAGTGTATAACAATGATACCACACTCACAATTACTGTGTAACTTTCACAGTGTATAACAATAATACCACACTCACAATTACTGTGTAACTTTCACAATGTATAACAATGATACCACACTCACAATTACTGTGTAACTTTCACAATGTATAACAATGATTTCTCCTCACACTCACAATTCTCCTCATCATGAACTCTCATTGAAAGTGTATAACAGTGATACCACACTCACAATTACTTCAAGTAACTTCTACAATGTATAACAGTGATACCACACTCACAATTATCATGTTAACTTCTACGTGTATAACAGTGATACCACACTCACACAATTACTGCTAACTCTCTACAGTGTATAACAGTGATACCATTGACTCACAATATCATAAAGAACTTTCTACAGTGTATAAATAACAATGATACCACACTCACAATTACTGTATATCCTCTACAGTGTATAACAGTGATACCACACTCACAATTATCATGTAACTTTCACTGTGTGTATAACAATAATACCACACTCACAATTACTGTGCAACTTTCACAGTGTATAACAATAATACCACACTCACAATTACTGTGTAACTTTCACAGTGTATAACAATAATACCACACTCACAATTACTGTGTAACTTTCACAGTGTATAACAATGATACCACACTCACAATTACTGTGTAACTTTCACAGTGTATAACAATGATACCACACTCACAATTACTGTGTAACTTTTACAGTGTATAACAATGATACCACACTCACAATTACTGTGTAACTTTCACAGTGTATAACAATGATACCACACTCACAATTACTGTGCAACTTTTACAGTGTATAACAATGATACCACACTCACAATTACTGTGTAACTTTTACAATGTATAACAATAATACCACACTCACAATTACTGTGTAACTTTCACAGTGTATAACAATGAAACCACACTCACAATTACTGTGCAACTTTTACAGTGTATAACAATGATACCACACTCACAATTACTGTGCAACTTTTACAGTGTATAACAATGATACCACACGCACAATTACTGTGCAACTTTTACAGTGTATAACAATGAAACCACACTCACAATTACTGTGTAACTTTCACAGTGTATAACAATGATACCACACTCACAATTACTGTGTAACTTTCACAGTGTATAACAATGAAACCACACTCACAATTACTGTGTAACTTTCACAGTGTATAACAGTGATACCACACTCACAATTACTGTGTAACTTTCACAGTGTATAACAATGATACCACACTCACAATTACTGCGTAACTTTCACAGTGTATAACAATGATACCACACTCACAATTACTGCGTAACTTTCACAGTGTATAACAATGATACCACACTCACAATTACTGTGTAACTTTCACAGTGTATAACAGTGATACCACACTCACAATTACTGTGTAACTTTCACAGTGTATAACAATGATACCACACTCACAATTACTGTGTAACTTTCACAGTGTATAACAGTGATACCACACTCACAATTACTGTGTAACTTTCACAGTGTATAACAGTGATACCACACTCACAATTACTGTGTAACTTTCACAGTGTATAACAGTGATACCACACTCACAATTACTGTGTAACTTTCACAGTGTATAACAGTAATACCACACTCACAATTACTGTGTAACTTTCACAGTGTATAACAGTGATACCACACTCACAATTACTGTGTAACTTCCACAGTGTATAACAATGATACCACACTCACAATTACTGTGTAACTTTCACAGTGTATAACAATGATACCACACTCACAATTACTGTGCAACTTTCACAGTGTATAACAATGATACCACACTCACAATTACTGTGTAACTTTCACAGTGTATAACAATGATACCACACTCACAATTACTGCGTAACTTTCACAGTGTATAACAGTGATACCACACTCACAATTACTGTGTAACTTTCTGCATGTCACAAAAAGAACATTTCTCTGTGTCCTGTTTTATTGTGTAAACACTTTTTTCCTATTCTTATGTGGTTGTAATGACTTGATAAACTCACAAATAAATAATTTCTTTATCTTTAAAAGAAAAGGGGGAGAGAGGGGGAATTCATAACAGAATCCAATTTAAAAGTATCCAGAATAGTTCGGTACAGACTGTGTTTATAACAAGAAGGCAATTCTATTATTTACTTAACACTGAATTGTTATGGATTGGAAAACAAATTGTAAAATTTAGGCTAATTCTTGAGAGTTTTTCCAAATGAGCTATTTTTGTTTCAATTTTACAATTTTATTTTAGTGAATAAACCCCAAAGTGAAGATCAGTTTTCATCACATAAACCACACAGGGTCCCGATGTGCTCTCACTTGATAAAAGGATTTCCTGAAATATTTGACGACGGTGGAGGGTTTGTGTTGGACCAACTGTTGCCATTTGATCGTTTCCTTTACTTTCTTAGTTGTCTGGTATGTACTTTTAAAGTCATCACTTTTTTGGCTTCATATAATATCCTGGTATGAGACTGTTTTTGTTTATAAGGATTTGTCACATACCAATAGCATCACGTTTATGTGTCCTGTAGTGCCTGTGGTCCATAGAGCTCTGTTTACCCTTACCTTGCTGTCCTTCCGTGTAGCGTTGACGTTATAAACCGGAGGGTAATACTTCCATAGTGTCATGACTCATGATAAAAACCAATGAAAACTGTCCAAACTTCATATGAGTTGGTATGAAATTCCTCTTTATCATAGCTACTGGGGCTAACATTCTATAACTAACATTTTCTGTTCATTTTTTTGTGCCCCTCATATACATCTTCTCTCTGCCCATCTCAGTTCCTTTTCATTCCGTGGAGGTCACTTAGACCATGCCCATTTATACTATTTTATCCCCACAACATTCACATTTTAGGTCTTCAGTAAAGTTAAACCAGGTTTACTGCCTCTGCGTTGCTCATTTTCTGAGCAGTCCCCGTATTATCTAATGAATACACTGAATGACAATCACACCAGTGCAATCCATAAATTAAATTTTACATAGAAACATAGAATTTGACGGCAGATTAGAACCATTCGGCCCATCTAGTCTGACCAATTTTTAAAAAACTTTCATTAGTCCCTGGCCTATCTTATAGTTAGGATAACCTTATGCCTATCCCACGCATGCTTAAACTCCTTCACTGTGTTAACCTCTACCACTTCAGCTAGAAGGCTATTCCATGCATCCACTACCCTCTCTGTAAAGTAATACTTCCTGATAATTTTTTTAAACCTTTGGTTTCTCAAACCTTTGGCAGATGTTATATCTATTTTAAAATTGTATTAACTTCGTAAAGATTTGTTTTCATTTATTTGAATGTCTTAATCGTATTAACCCTTTCCTTTCACTCTTCCATGCATTGTATAATTAAATAGTAAGCCCAGACCATGCATTATTTCAGCCGGCTCTGTCTTTTGAGATGTGCCTCTTCTCCATGGGTTATTGAAGGTTTATTTCAACCCTCTGCTTGGATCTTTGCTCACCTGGAATCCAGAACCTGGCAAAGCTCCTGGTGCTGATCTTCCGTGCCCCCCTTCGATTTCACAGGGACCACACGCGGACCAATCACAAGTTTCTCATAGAGAAGTGGCGAAGCGGAAGGAGGGTTTTTTTTTGTTTTGTTTTTAAAGGAAGCAAATGTGCAATTGAGGAAGGCAGGAGGAAATGCCCACAGGGAGGGAGGATGAGATTGGAGGGGAGAGCAAGCTTCCCCTTGCATGCACTCTGCCTGCAAGTAGAATAATTCTACATCAGCGTACAGTGCACACTGACACAGATGTAGAAATTATATTAGGCAGCCCAGATCTGCCCCTGATCTTCCTCCTTGGCTGACATCAATTACGTTTTCCCATGGGAAAACTTTTGATTGGCTAAAGTAGTCAATTCTGATGATATTTGCCAAGGAGGTGGCCTGGGGGGTGGAGCCAAATGCCACCCTGGCCAATCTGCATCTTCTCAACGTATCTCTATGACGAAAGTTCAGGGTCTCTATGCAGAGGGTGGGGACAGTAAATGTCAGTGCTGCACAGTGTGCAGCATTGCCCCAGGAAGCACCTCTAGTAGCCATCTGAGGAGTGGCTACTGGAGGTGTCCCTAGGCTGTGATGTAAACACTGCCTTTTCTCTGAAAAGACAGTGCTTACTGCCGAAAGCCTGCAAGGACTGATTATACTCACCAGAACCATTACAATAAGCTGTAGTTGTTCTGGCGACTATAGTGTCCCTTTAAATATACAGGTAGACGGGGTTAAATCATTTTTATTCGGTTTGCTTTCCCTACAATAAGTAAATATTTATTCCCTTTATAAAATGACTTACTGAATTCAAAGTGTCAAATTATCTGAACTGGAAAAGTTTGCAAAGTCAGCAATGCTCTCAGTTGGGCTACTCTGCCTTTACATTTAAAATTCCCTTTAAATTCTCATGTCAGTGAATAACCCTGATATATTTATTTTCAGATTCTACTCATAGCTAAGGATGCCCATTTAGCATTTCAGTTTAGCTGTTTTCATGTTAGCTGTTTTTGATTAGTTCTATTTTCCCCCAGCCAAGTTTGAAATTCTATTCCTGCTGCAAATCCATGTTGGTGTTGGATCCTTTTAAATGTTGGATTTTATGTGTTACATCTGTTTTAATTTCCCTGTGATAGAAGACAGATTGGCAGCTCTATAATTACCCCCCACTTCTCTCCCTCCTCCTCCTTTTACAGATTGGCACATTATGGGCAATTTTCCCATCATCTGGAAGGTGTCCTGTCATCTTCGACTGGATAAAAATATCAGCCAATGGTACAGTCAGAACGTGTAACATTTGTATCGTTTTCATGGATGTAAGCATGAGATCCATGGACATGTTGTGGGGTAATTTCTATGACATTATTACATCTTTTAATGCTGATTGCAGCACCTGTTCTATGCTTTCCCTTTTTATTTATTTATTTTTTTATTGTCCGTTTTGCACTAAAATAAAGTCCATGCAATGCGCCAATTTTAAGCATGAATCCAGTTATTTTTGCTTGGGTTTGCCAGATAATCAGAAGCCCTTTTCTGGCTATTATGCCCTCTTCATACCCACACTCACACTTTATAGACTCCAGATTGTGATGTTCAGCATGAGCAGAGAGCAAGGACTTCACTCAAAACCTTATATAGGAAATTATAAAAGGGTTGTAATCAGAAAGTAGTGCAAAGTTCTTCATTAAAAGCTGGGCATTTATCTTAGAATCCAGTGAAATCCGCAGGGACATTGCAAAAGCGATAACAGCACAAATGCAACTTTGCAGCAGTTTTTTATCATAATACATTTATACATATCCCTTTTGCATTTAGAGTCATTCTTTCCCAACCATTTATTTTATTTTCGAGGGATGAGGAACAAAATTCTGTGATTATACCAGCTACGTTATAGCCAATCCGGAAGTTTGAAGCATTCAACTTTATTGCACTCGACATCACGTACATCCTCTGCACACACTGCACTGGTTAGTCCTTCTGTGTTTAGGGATAGCCTTTTTCACAAGCTTTTGCCACTGTTAGGTTTTCTTATGTACCTATGACTTCCACAACTACATCATTCTTAGACAGCATCCTCCATGCAAGAAAAGCGAGAACACATTGGTACTCCCTACTTCTGCTCAGTTGATGTATACAGAATACATTTTGTCCTCGAGATGCTATGGACAGCAACTACCATCATTCACTGCACACAGGTTTAACCAGTATTACTGCTCACAAGGTTATGGCTTGTCCGTTTCTAAGAATACCAATTCGGTCATTCAGTTTCACAGGGTTAGTCAGTTTTATCGCATGAAAGTCACTACACACAGGTTCAAAGTTAGTCTGTGTCACTACCTACGGGGTGTGTGTAATAGGGTTTATTCATTAAGCAGGGACTGGTGGGGAAAATCAAATTACAAAATTCAAGCAAAAAAAGATCATTGTAGCCTCTTATAGTGATTACTATAGCACCGTTGGAAATGTTTATAAAGCAGCTCTTGTGTGCTGCATTTTGCAATGCAGGTTCCACTGACTTAAACATTAAACAAAACATGGAAAACAAAACAAATTGGGTATTTATTGTAGTGAATAATGGTTTTACCCCAGTCTAGCAAATTTCCTTCAGGGTAATTTAGTGTCTTAAAAAAAATAAACAACCCCCTCCCCCCAAAAAACAACAAACAAAAGATCTCTGAACTCTTGATAAGAATGTAAATTCAGACAATTGTCAGTCAGTGAATTTGCCCCCACATTGCTCTGTTTAGCTGTTTATTTTGGGAGTTTCAGTATGATTTCACTTCTGATAACTTTCTCATAAGATAGAAATGAAAAGCTCAGGAGGGTCCTCAATATTTCCCCTTTTGCCCTTTACTTCCTCCTATGCTGTGGAGTGGTGGGATGACTTAGTTAATACAGGAGTCCCTAGAACCCTGTCCTCCTACCCTGTAGAATGATGTGAGGGTTACTGTAAATGAGCGGGCAGGTTTGCAGATATCTACATATCCAGGGGTCCTCATCCTGTGACCAATTATATACACACACACACACATAGTGCTCCTTAAAAGCTTACTCCAAATAAACCACTGTTATTGGTTAGAGTAACCCTCCCCAGTCACGCCCCTTCCTCCCCCATCGTCCTCCGCAGAGAAAAAAAAAGCAAAAACGTAACAGCGACCCCACTCTTAAGGCCAAGTTCCCCCTCAGCCCAACTTTCCTCCGGTGATGTCACTCCCCTGAAGATGACTTGGGCGGCTGCCATTGGTTGTCTGTGACCATAATGACCGACAACAGACACCCAATATGCACGGATTTCACAGCGATTGTAATAATGCTGCACCAGGTGTATTGACACCTCAGGAAGCAAGCAGCTATAACTCTGTGTGTGCAGTGTTTCATACTGCAATGCTGCACATACAGACTCTAAGCATCATGACTCCTGTAACGTAATATATTTTCATCCTTCTTAGCTACAACATACTCAACTTCCACTCCCATATCTTAATCTCCTGGTCTGCATGAGGACAGAAGGCATCTATGAAAAGAAGTCAAAACACGCTGCATCTACACAAACGGGTTGCAATACAATACAGCCGAATGATGTTGCACTGTTAATTTACACCCTTATATCACAACTGAAGGGCCAATGCCTCCAAGTAGGTTTGTCAGTATGCATATTATAAGGGGTATGAATATTTCAAGAAATCCCTAATAAATGTGCGGGAATAGCAGGTAATGACTGCCAAATCTTGGCCTAGGGGACAGGTACAAACAAATTGCCTTTTTTTTTCCCGACATGCAATTCACAGAATTCTGTGTGGACACGCTACAGTTTACACCGATCAGTCAAAACAATAAAACCACCTGCCTAATATTGTGTAGGTCCCCCTCGTATTGCCAAAACCGCTTTGGTGTGTTAGCACATGGACTCCTCAAGACCACTAAATGTGTCCTGTGGTATCTGGCACCAAGACATTACTTTGTTCCAGCACATCCCATTGATGCTTAATGTGGGGAATCTGGAGTACAGGACCCAATGTTTCCCAACAGAACATTGCCCAGAGCATAACACTGCCTCCACTGGCCTGCCTACTTCCCATTATGCCATCTCTTCTCCAGGTAAACTACATACACGCACTCGGCCGTCCACCTGATCTTAAAGAACATGTGATTCATCGGACCAGGCCACCGTCTTCTAATGCTCCATGGTCCTGTTCTGACTCTCACGTCCCCATTGAAGGTGCTTTTGGCTATGGACAGGGGTCATCATGGGCACTCTGTCCCTTAACCATGCAATGATAACTATTGCAAGTTTTGACAAAGTGCTATACTTACCTGCCAGGGTTAACTCCACCTCTAGTGGGACTTCTGGGTGGAACTGACGCTGGACATCCTTCCTCTCTGCATGAGGACATCCAGCGTCACCCGAAACCCCATAGGAAAGCATTATACAATGCATTCCTATGGTGAAGTCCTAATACAAGTGCATTCGGTTCCCCCCCGCTGATGTCGACAGAGGTGGAGCGCCACATAGATACTGGAATCAGGCAAGTGACAGAAGGGTTTTTAAACCCATTCTGTACCATGGGGGAGGAGGGGTTTTGTGCGAGCGAGGGGGGCGCTATTGTCCCTGAAAAACAACTTTGTGTTCCTGGCACTATAGTTTTCCTTTAAGTTTTTCAGCAATTCTGTTTAATCGACCAGACAGGCTAGCCTTTATTCCCCACATGCATCAAAAAGCCTAACCACTGCATACTGGGAAAACCCCACAAGACTGGCCATTTTGGAGATGCTCTGACCCAGTCGTTTAGCCATCACTATTTGGCTCTTGTCAAAATCACTCAGACCTTTTCCCTTGCCCATTTTTCCTGCTTCCAACACATGAGATTCAAGAACTGACTGTTCACTTGTTGCCTTACATTACCCACCCCTTGACAGGTGCCATTGTGACACTATAATCTGTGTTATTCACTTCACATGTCAGTGGGTTTAATGTTGTGGCTATGACTTTTTTTAATTCAGCTATTTTGGCCTTAAATTTGAAATTCACTTTGAATTCACTCCACATTCTCAACTATTCCCACGTTAGTGAATAACACTAGCAGGGTTAGATACTAAAGTCAGATTCCAAAGTGAAATAAAATGGAATTTCAGTTTTAAAGCCAGTCAAACTGAAATAATAGCTGACTTAGAGAATGTTTGCAGTTCGGCTATTTTGGCCTTAAATATGAAATTCACTATAAATTCTCACTTCAGTGAATAACCCTGATAATAGTCTGGCAGTCACTCAGCCTCTGATACTGTAGTCTCCTGGGAAAAATCCCAGTGGGCTAGCCCTAGAATGGAGAGCATTGAGAGTGCAGGCTGCTAAACTATGCTTACAACCACACAGTGCTATATGTGATACAAGGTCATCTTTAAAGGGCAACTGTCATCAAACAATTTATTAGATTATTCATAGGATTCTATCTATACATTGTGCAAGCAGTTTTGCTAGCAATTTTACAGAGTAAGAGAAAAACCTATTTAAACACTTTTTTCTCCCCAGCTGACAGTCAGTGTTTCAGCATGGATCCCAAGCAGGGCAAATCAAACAAATGCTCGGGATGAGTGGAGTAGGAGCAGAAGACGGCCGGGAGGTGGGTAATTAATGAACAGTAATACCCACGAATCTGCCATGGAACAGAGGAAAAGTGAGTAAGTCTTTATATTGTAAATTGAATACACCATGTATCTTCATGCTACATGGTGTATTCATTTATAAATGGGAGCGATTTCAGGGAAGTGATTTTTTTTTATACCACCACTAGTGAATAAATCTAAATCATGCAAATTACATATGCTGTGTTCTCAAGTACTTCGAAAATATTTGTGTTTTTTTTTTTTTTTTTTTTTTTAAACAGGGAAAGGGTACGGATGACCACATATATTTAGGGTTACCAGGAAGGGAGAGGGACATCATTCAGTGTACATGTGGTCTCAGGGAGACTGTGCCTCCAGCAAGCATTTGATTGAGCATTTATGTAAAACTCACAGCCTATCAGTGAAAGTAGAGATGATAAAATATTTTGGAATCAATCTCACTTCAGACCCAACTATCCTTTTTAAATCTAACTACTCACCCCTGTTTCATATGCTCAGGCATAATATAGATACCTGGGGAAGTAAAATGATTTAGTGGATGGATAGAGTCCGTTAAATTAAAATTATTAATTTGCTGTTCTGCCTCCTTTTCTTGTTCCAGGCCCCCTCAGTAGTTGTAAACAAAATGATCTTGACAGCCTACAAACATTAATCGATCATTTCATATGGAATAACGAAAGAAATCTTGTAAGGAGAAAATTATTGTACAGACCAATGAGGAGAGGAGGACTGGGATTACTTAACCTTATTATATATTATTACGCAGCCCAACTGGCCCAGATAGTGTTATGGCTTGCCCCACCAGGAGTCAGGAGATGGGTAGAACTTTAATAATATGCCACTGTTTTACTTATGCCTGTGAGGGTCTCAGAGAGCCATCCTAAAGACCCAATGCCCACCCTTCTTAAACTCCATCAGATTATGGGATAGGGTTCGGGACAGGTTTAACCTATCAGGAGTCGCACCTCCCATGGCCTCCTGTCTGAGTAACTAAGACGGATGCAGCCATAGCATTTTGGAAAGCTGGAAGAGGCAGGGATACAATGTATATACCATTTACGGGAAGTAAATTTACCTTTAAAATCCGCAGAACTCTTTGATAAACCCTATAGGACTCCCAGAGATTTATTTTGTTTTATCCAAATCAGAGACTATGAAATTAAAGGGGTTAAAAAGACAGCTAAACAGGAGCTTAATTATTTTTAAAACCATTGGAACAGAGACATTGTACAGAAAGGCCTGATCTCTATTTATAGCTATATTTTCTCGAATTCTCAAGGCGGTGGGGGTGACATGACAATCCAAGCGGTGGGAGACCGACCTAGGTGAGATCCTGGAGGAGCAGGTATGGGACGACATGTGGGATACTGCTGCATCCATTTCCATATTGTTTACCTTATAGGAACAAATGTTAAAAAATAGGTGAATATATGTGTACACTCACATTTTTGGAGCCTTATGATGGCTCCTAGTGAATAGTATGAAGTGGTATAATCCCCACTATGGGATATATCAATGGTTCAGATTCTCACTCTGGTATTATGTGGATAAAACAGAAGTAGATATGGACAGAGAGGGACTTACATGCATATGTGGTGGCAGTGCTAGACACATGGTCAAACTTGTTTTCATGACCTGTAGACAGGTTTCCTAGACAGATACAAAAACTATGTAATAAAATAACATTGGCCTCTAGACATTCAATAGTGAGCAACTGGCTTGAATAGGATTTACTTTCCATTAAAGAGCTTAAAGCACTGATTGAAGACAACAGAATTAGGGCCCAACTCACTGCAAAGGTTAGAGGTAACCATCCCCTATATTACAAAATATGGTCTGTATGGGGCGAATATGTGAATCTGATCTAGTCACCACCTGAACCATCTTACCACCTTTACCCTATTCCCCATACTCTTGCTTTTCTTTATGTAAATATTTATTTTTACTAATGTCAGAGTTATGAAGAGTCCATAGGCTAAAAGGAAGCTCTATAAGTATGTATGTTGATCCAAAAAGACAAGGAGATGGTAGACTGCAGGACACAGATAATCCCAGGATTCCTGGAGGAATGTTCCAATTCCGTGTATAATCGTTTTCATTTGACTCTTTTTGTTTGTGTATTTTCAATATAAAACAAGTGAGATGGATCGAACTTGTATGTAAACACGCTCAACCTGTAAAGTGCATATGATCGGTATCTGTCTTTAGATAAAGAATAAAAGAAAAAAAAAGGAATGTAATTCTTACAGCATGACATGGAAACAATGTTCTTGTTATGTGAGTCCCCATGATTAGTAGGTATTTCTGGGGAATCCTATACTGTAGTTGAATTATTTATAGTAAACCATATCCAAATTAAAGTCTTTGATTTGCTTCAGTTGTTCCAAATTATTTTGGCCATATTGTTTTTTTACTGCATGCAATTTGTGTAGTTAGTTGATTTCTAAGCACATTGGAGTGGGGACTTTCGTTAGTCCATTGCACCAAATATAAGATTAGAGTTAATCAGTTTAAAGCCGTGCTAGGTTTGGCACAGGGGCAATACATACAGGGTTAGGGTTATACCATTTCACTGCACACAGTGTTAGGGATATGACATTTCACTGCCTACAGGGTCAGGGTTATTCCATTTCACTGCACAGAGCGTTAGGGTTATACCATTTTACTGCACACAATGTTAGGGTTATGACATTTCACTGCACACAGTGTTAGGGTTATACCATTTCACTGCACACAGTGTTAGGGATATGACATTTCACAGCTTACAGGGTCAGGGTTATTCCATTTCACTGCACACAGTGTTAGGGTTATACCATTTCACTGCACACAGTGTTAGGGTTATACCATTTCACTGCCTACAGGGTCAGGGTTATTCCATTTCACTGCACACCGTGTTAGGGTTATACCATTTTACTGCACACAGTGTTAGGGTTATACCATTTCACTGCACACAGTGTTAGGGTTATACCATTTCACTGCACAGAGGGTCAGGGTTATACCATTTCACTGCACACAGTGTTAGGGTTATATCATTTCACTGCACACAGTGTTAGGGTTATACCATTTCACTGCACACAGTGTTAGGGTTATACCATTTCACTGCACACAGTGTTAGGGTTATACCATTTCACTGCACACAGTGTTAGGGTTATACCATTTCACTGCACAGAGGGTCAGGGTTATTCCATTTCACTGCACAGAGGGTCAGGGTTATACCATTTCACTGCACACAGTGTTAGGGTTATACCATTTCACTGCACACAGTGTTAGGGTTATACCATTTCACTGCACACAGTGTTAGGGTTATACCATTTCACTGCACAGAGGGTCAGGGTTGTACCATTTCACTGCCTACAGGGTCAGGGTTATACCATTTCACTGCACTCAGTGTTGGGATTATTCCATTTCACTGCACAGAGAGTTAGGGTTATACCATTTCACAGCACACAGGGTTTGGGTTAATCCATTTCACTGCACACAGGGTTAAAGTAGTCCAATTTAATTTTACTGAACACTGGCTTAGTGTTAGTCCACTTTACTGCACACATTGTTAGGATTATGCAATTTTACTGCACACAGTGATACATTAGTTTGTATGCACTCAGGATTAGATCACTGCATTCTCACTTAAATCATTGTTTAATTCAGTATACTCTGAGATATTTTATAGTCCTCTTCATGTTTTTTTTTCCGTTTTTTTTGTAAGAGGACTATCAATAAATAAATTACCTGGCTCTTCACGTTCTCCTTGAGACATGTTTATATTGGACAACACATGTTGCCCAGAGACATAACTAAAATACCTAAATTACTTGGCAGCTTATAGTTCTTGTCCCCTTCCACCCCCATATAAAATCATTCCCAGAAAAAGACACACACATAATTATGTATATATAATATAAATACAGTTTCATTTATCTATACAGAGACATTTTAGGAATCTACACACAATCACCTCCGTAACCCAGGCAGTGTTTGGCACAGTCAGTATAGACGGGGTGCTCTGGTGTTATACAAAGGTGTATGTGTGGGGTAGAGATTTTATGCAGTAATAGCCATGCCCTCATGTATTCTCCAAATTATGTCGCTATTCCTGCGTACCTCCCTTTATGTGCACAAAATACTATTCAACTCAAAAGATACCCTAACACACCCCATATATTCCCACAGATATGCTATATATCGCCTAAAAAATGTATTTTCTCAGATTTATGCTGCATGTTAGCCCAGATACTGCAGTTTTTTTTTTGTTTTTTTTTTTACACAACTAAATTCTAACTTGCGAGACATTTTGGCTAATTTCAACTCTGAATGAAAACTCGACCTCCGCCCGATAACGTTCTGCATGAAATCTGCATATTTACTGGACCCCGAAATGTTATTTATTTTTATTTTTTATGGCATTAAGCAGCTACAAGGAAGCAAAATGTTTCACAGTAGCTCTAGATGCATCCTATCTATCATGGTAATGTGAAATGCAGAACTATTCTTCTTGAAATGGAGGAGGGGAGAACATGCATTTGGCACTGGTTCTTAGGGAAAGGTAGTGTTTGGCACAATTGTATGGATTTAAGGAAAATTAAATAATGAGAGGCGTATGATGATGTATGATGTCACTGGTGATGTTATAGGAGCTAGGTACCAGGCCTACTTTGAGACGTTTTGCCACCTTGATTTAGAGGACCAGTTTCCTTTTGTCTCATCCTGCAGATCTTGTGACTAACCAGTCACTTCTGTTTTTCTCACCTTGCAAGGTTTATGAGGACTAAGGACGACGAGATTCCTCTGACCTTTTAGTTACAATATTACCCTGTATGGGGAGTGTTGGTCCAGTGCAAAATATGCTTTTATTGCTTTTTTTTTCTAATATGTTTTGCGATAAAAATCTGAATTTTCACATTTTTTAGGGTAAAAATAACACATTTACCTTTGTCCATAAGAAGAACTAGGTCCTCTCTTCCTCCCTCAGCTAGGCCTAGTTGTAGCCACCTATCTGCCTCCCAATCCAGTTCTAGAGGTGCCAAGCGTTGTGATTCTTGCCCCCTGTTGTTCTAGAGGTAGTAGACTTAAGGTTTTGCTCATAGCCTCTATACGAACAACCTTCCCTTCGTCAACCCTGGCTCCCACCTCTCTTTCCATTCCAACAGGTGCCAAACTCCTTCCCCTCTTTATTCCCTTCTTTCTCCCACATTCACCAAACTTTCTCCCCTACCCTCCATTCAAATTAACCCACCTTTTGTGGGTTGCTGGACCTCACCCCCTGCTCATAAGCCACCCTCTGACCAATCAAATATTGTGCTGCCTGTGTGGCGCCTGGAGGTCCTGTGATGGTCACCTTCCGGCTTCTTGTTCCCGGCACAAATTCTCCCTTCTTTGAGATTTGGATGCGAGCTCCTGTTAGCTCTTGGTATTCAACCAATGTTTTCCCACCCTTGCCCAAGATTGCGCCTACCAAAGTTTCTGGAACAGCCATCTCTAATGTCTCCTTGCCTGCCACACTCTCTGCTGCCAGTTTTTCCACCAGGATTCCACCACCACCCAGCCCCATTGCTGGAGCTGCCTCTCCCGCATAGGATGCAAGCAGACTTACTGCAGCTGGGTGGACTCCCCCTACTAGTGGATTGAAGCCCAAGCCTGTGCTGTAACCATAGCTGGCCAAGGTGTTGAGTGCAGTAGAGATTGCCAGGAGGTCTCCTCCGGTGATGGCTGGTGGAGCTGGTGGTGCAGTTGGAAAAGGAGTAAGGGCTGGCTCTGCTGTTCCACCAGCGTAGGGCGACCCAGTGGGATTGGAGTTGGCCACGGGGCCTTGTGAGTTAGTGTAGCTGATGTTCAGGTGTGCATTCCCTTGTGGTGGGTCCTCCTTAGCTTTGTGGATGATACTACGCAGGGCGTGTTGGACCTGACTGGCTTCCCCACTCACTGTCACCACCCGTTCCTGGAGATTGGGCCCTGCAGGCTTCTGTGAAAGCTGAACCCAGGCCCCCGATTCTTCCATGATGCTTCGTACAGTTGCGCCACCCTTGCCAATAATCAGGCCAGCTGTTGTGTTTGGAACAATCAATTTGGCCTGTCGAATAAGTGGAAACAAAAGATCAAATGATATAAAAAGCGCTGATGACTTTAGTAAGACTGATTCTATAATTGAAAATGTTCAATGTCATTTACTTTTAAAATTACATTCACATTACACCACATGCACCACACAATCTTTACAAAGCCATGTAGATATGGACAGCAATGTCTGGCTGTTATGTCTGGGGTAGTACCAGAGGACCTGAGCTAATTTGTGTATGCGTGTATATAAATATAGTGTAATTACTCTATAATTTGTATATGTATAAATATTTATGTATTTTATAAATATTTACAACAAAGAACGACTATTAGGTCCTTATATTGCAATAGAATGGAGGACCATATAGCTGGCATGTATAACATGTTGCTTGTGCAACTTTGTTTATAAATCAACTAAGACACTACTCTAAAAAAGCCACATCCATTTTTAGCTTGGTTTTCAATTCCTAATTTCTTGCAGCTGACACAAATGATGGCTTTATTTTTTTTTCTATGGCATTTTCACAGCCATATCACTATTTGTCAAAAATGCAGCTGCTGTGGGCTGCAGTCTTTTCTAAGATTGCATATTCATGACTTTGTATGTGAGCCAGACATCTACGCACCTGCTTGGCTCGCTCCGTATTAATAGTGGTCTGGGGGGGCATGAGAACCCCCATATCGTTTTTTGCTGCTCCCTGAGGTACCTCCCGCATCTTTTCTGCAATGAAGCTGTGTACAGATAACAGAGCCTCGGCGGTTCCCTGAACCAGACATACCCTTTCTGTAGTTCCTGTGAAGAGAATGAAATTTATAAGCAATTACAGGCTGTGGGTATGTTTTTAGAAGCAGTGTACTTAGAGTGGACACTGACAAATTCCCTAAACATACACATTTTACCAATAAATGTTGCAGTAAACAAAGGCCATAAATCAAACCTGTTTTGAAAATGCCATCAAAATATTGCAGAATTACATTTTCTTAAGGGATCATTATAGTGTCAGGAAAGCAAAGCAGTTGGGTGCCCCCACCCTCAGGGTCTACCTCCCGTGGCGCTGAAGGGGTTAAAACCCCTTCAGCCACTTACCTTTATCCAGCGCCGGGCTCTCTCGGCGCTGGTGACCTCTCCTCCCCGTCTGACATCAGCTCCCTAGTGGAGCGGAATGCGCATGCGCGCACATTCAAAAAGTCCATAGGAAAGCATTTCTCAATGCTTTCCTATGGATGCGAATTTCGCATACAGCGTCGCAGATGCGCCTCTAGTGGCTGTCCGGAATACAGCCACTAGAGGCTGGATTAACCCCAAATGTAAACATAGCAGTTTCTCTGAAACTGCTATGTTAGCATCTGAAGGGTTAAAACCTGGGGGACCTGGCACCCAGACCACTTCATTGAGCTGAAGTGGTCTGGGTGACTATAGTGTCCGTTTAATGAAACAAAAGTACAGTAATATGTTTGCTCCACTGACGTTTTATCATGCTAATTCTGCCTGTGTATCTCATGTCTCCCCAACTTGCCTCTAGATCTGTTTTATGCATGTTTTTATAATAAAGTTGCAGTCTGCTCATAGTAAAATCTGTAAAATATTTTAATTCCATTTGACCTATTTTTCAGAAATTGCACCTGTCACTCAGTCTCACAATATGTTGCTAGGGAAGGCCCAACAGCAGCACCAATATCTGCGTTACTGCTATGACTGGCTTTTGTAAAAAGAAAAAAATTTAAGATGTCTCAGAAGTTGCCATTATATAAAAGGGGATAATAACTACTTTATGTGGACTTTGCCCTTCTCATGCAGAACAGACACTGCCCTGTGGAAAAGGCTTGGCACAGTATGGATTAACAGTTCCCCTGAGAAAGGCATTCTTTTGTGTGCCGAAACATTGGGGATCTGGTGGCTTGTGTCCTGCCTTGGTAGGCTATTGATGGTAATACTGTTACATATTGATGTGTAGATTCTAGCCCTTTTCACTGTCACTTTTTTGTGGTTTTTTTTTTTGTGTGTATGTTAATTATGCTAATATTGTGTAATTAAGCCAGTATATTTTCACTATCATTGGTGTGCATCCTGGTATATTTATATATTAATGTGAAACCTAGGGTGTCAAACACAGAATGTCTACCTAGGTTTGCACCCTGTTGATTTCATTTGATCATACATAGAGTTTACCTCCTTATACTGATTGTTGTTGTGACAATATGGATTAAGGCACACCTCCCAAGTGTCCCTATTTAGGAGGACATTCCCTGTTTTGAGCCCAAATTCCTCTGTCCCTTTTTTATATCCTAATGTCCTCTTTTCTAGGAGCTCCATATTTTTTTGCTGCCTCTGAGTGTAGCAATGATACTCCCAGTAATGTCTTTAAACTACAATAAATGTGTTTAGAAATCAGTCTGTGTAAATAAGATACTTTGTTCGTGACCATATTGTTATTCATAAGTCAGCTACATTTTCTCAGGACAGCCCTGCCCCTGCTCACACCGCCACTCATACCCCTGAAATTAAAGTGTCTTTTTTTTTGTCCATTTGAAATGTTGTATGCACTCTGGGAACAGTTCTTCAGCCTAGATTTCTGCACATGCTTTAAAACAAGTTATTGTAATTTCACAATACATGAAATTACCTGATAGTCATTTAATAGTCATTTAAATGCTATTGCCACTGCGGCAGATGGTGTTTACCTCTACGTAGCCTGGAGGTGTAAGCTGAACTCATAAAGTAAAAATAAAATTTAATCTATATGTCTGGTAGAAATTAGGCTAGCACAATATATAAATAAAATGTTTCTCCCAAAGCATGTTACTGTGTGATTTTTATAGCATGCCATTAATGTAAGGACATGTTACCCGCTGGCACCATCAGCATCAATTATATGTGCCCTGATTCATTCTGACCTGGAACGCCAAGTTCTGTGATTTGTAATTTGGCTAGATTTTTTTAAATTGTAAATAAACCTTGTTATAGAGGCATATAAAAATTTATATTATGAGCATGTATTTTTTTTACAAATATAAAGCTGACATGATGATTCCAGGACACACTTGAAAACAGCAGATACAATTCAGTGTAATGTGGAAAGTGAGTGTTTTATTTATTTATTTTTTTATTTTTATTTTAATTCTTGGTCCATTTTAAATGCCTTGTACATTAAAGCCAACATAGGCCTATCAAATCTGATTCACTGCGCGCTTTTACCATGACAACATGGGACCACAATGACTCAGGCTGTGGCCTAAACCAGCCTTTGTGGTAGTGTGGTCTCCAAGGTAACCTGGAAGCCTATAAGGCATTGCCAAGCCTTTCTGGTATTGAGCTGTTTCCATGGCAACTCATTACAGCCCAGGATGCAGTCACAGATCCTGTGTTGTGGTTGGCTATCCTGATTGCAGTTTAGTATTACAATGGGTATGGCTGCGGCCTACAAAGCCAAGACTGCATAAGCTGTTTCCATGGCAACCCGAGCCCTTCTATGTCTTATCAAACCTACTTGACTGTGAACAGTTGCAATGCTAATCTATTACATTTTGGCCTGCAGGAAATCGTCAAGCCTTTGTTGCAACGAACACAATAGTTCAGCCTGAGGTCTACCACAGACCGCATAGCAATGAACCTTTCTCCCCCCCACCCCCAAACTTGAGCCTTAGTGGTATCATGCAGACTACGTGTTTTACAGATTAAGGTGACCATGTGTTCTCTTTTTCAAAGGAAACTCCCTAATTAAGATATCAATCCCATAACTCCTGTAATTACTCTCCGTACCAGGCCAATTCATTGTTTTATTTATTTATTTATTAAATTTTTTTTTAAGCCTTTTTGGCTAAAACATACTAACTTTCTGGCCCTAATCATGAATACAGATATTTTACACACAAAAAAAAGACCACTGAAACAATATGTTACAAATAACATAAAACAGACATAAACAGTAATCTAAAATACTAGATTATCATATTGTTTTCAATAACTTCTTGTTTCCTGTTAACAGTTGGGATAGTTATATATCCATATTAGTATTTTAAAGGGCTGCATCATATGCTGGCACTTTATAAATGCCAATAATAATTATAAGAAAATATTAAGAAGAAAAAATCCATTCAAGTTGAACATATCATGTTAAAGGGACACTCCAGTGCCTGGAAAACCATCTGTTTTCCTGGCACTGCAGGTCCCCTCTCCCTCCCACCTCGCATCCCCGGTTGCTGAAGGGGTGAAAACCCCTTCAGGTCACTTACCTGAGACCCCGCCGATGTCCCTCAGCAGTGCTTTTTGCGCGCTGCCGCTCCTCCCAGTCATTACGTCAGCCGGTGGGCGAGACTGATCCCGCCCGCCGGCTGAGGAGACCTAATGGGTATGCGCGGCAATGCCGCACACGCACATTAGAGCTCTCCATAGGAAAGCATTGAAAATGCTTTTCAATGCTTTCCTATGGGGAATTGAGCGACGTTGGAGGTCCTCACACAGTGTGAGGATGTCCAGCGACGCTCTAGCACAGAAAACCTGTGCTATGGACACGGAAGTGCCCTCTAGTGTCTGTCTAGTAGACAGCCACTAGAGGTGGAGTTAACCCTGCAAGGTAATTATTGCAGTTTATAAAAAACTGCAATAATTACAGTTGCAGGGTTAAGGGTAGTGGGAGTTGGCACCCAGACCACTCCAATGGGCAGAAGTGGTCTGGGTGCCTGGAGTGTCCCTTTAATTTAGGCCCTGTATCCTAACACTGCCATTCAAATTCCAGCAGGTTAATAGCAGATACTATAATGTTAATTCTCTTACAGCTTAGCTGCCTTCTCTATCTCTTAATAGCAATATGCTACAGTAATGCCACAAAATGACATGATTATATAAAATGTCTCCCCCATTTCATCAGTTTAAACCATGGAATTATGTCTTGCTAGCCAGCAGTTTAAGTACGGCACCAATTGTGAAACTGTTTAACAGCAAAATGTTCGCTGTGTGTGGACAGTTCATGTGCAACTGGGTGTGCATGTGAAACAGTGAATTGGCAAGACTTGGACCTTCCGAGGAGACTAGAAAAAAATGACATTATATACACACACATGTATGACATTTGACTAATAGGAGGGAGTCTTTATATACAAAATAATCTTGATCAAGACCCAGGAGGGTTGAAATGTTGATTGATTATTTGAGTTTGTGAATATACATTTTTGGAAATCCGGAGAGTGCTCCTTTATTTACCTTTTGTATTTTTGCACTGGGAAGAAGCATCCAAGTTAGTTCTGTCGATATCTATTTTGTTTTTGGGGAGTGCCAGTTCTGTGTATGTATGTACTTATGTAATACCGAGTGCGTATACTGTATACTTGTAAATAAAGATCCACAAACTAAAATTGTATCGTTATACATGGTAATAGATACAGCATCCTAGATAATACAAAAATATATATGTATACAGGAATACAAAGTGTGCGTCTTTAAATTCACATTTGTGTCCCCTGCATGGCTCCTTAAATCATAATATCCTGTCAGCCGTTCAGTCTAAGTAGGCTCTGGTTAGTGCTCTAATGTGTTGTGTTTCAAAATGTTGACGTCTCATTTTGTTGCCTTCACTTTGAAGCAAGTCATTGGACACTTTGTACCAATAAGAGAAAAACAGAAACCATTAGCCTTCTTCTCCTCCAATGCATTTCAGTGTGCCGTGGCTGTGCCGCGACTAAACTGATTGTGAAAGCAATAACCCTGAATACTTTTTTTTAACTTTTTGGTTTTGTTTTTTAAATGGAGCGTCATATGAAAAAAGGTTAAAACAAGTGAAATGTGATTTTTAATGTTTTATTCAATGGTGTAACTTGTTAGAGATTCGAAGATTCGCCTTTAAGATTTTAATACTGACTGCACACATCTTTTATGGGAATACTTGCCATATACTGTAAAATAATATAATGATTTATTATCTTGAATGAATGTATTTTTTTGTCTTCCTTTTCTACAGCAATTTAGTAAAGCTTTGTCAGTGAAAGACTCAGATATACATTACATGTTCGATCCTCTCTCTGTTACCTGGGTAAAAGTCCTTGGATTTAGATAGCTTGATAGTGGCTCCCGTCTCTCTCTGCAACTGGACAATAGTCTGCCCCCCCTTCCCGATAATGGAGCCGGCCGCATAGCTGGGGATCAGCACCTTCAGGAAGAGTTCACCCTCATCTGCAGGATAACAAAATGTTACTCAGACTTGTCGAGAATAGAACACTTTTATGAGTGAGTATGAAATCAGCCATATTGCTTTTTTAGTAGGCTGCTATTTATGACTTATAGTATCACGCACTTTCTATAGTGTTGCATAAACTGCGACACGGCTGATATAATGCAAGTCCCAGTTTGTTATTTCCTTGACATTTAATGGGATTTATTAAGAAACACAGGAATTGTAAAGAATTGGTGAGCCAATTGCATATTGTAGATCTAAATAAGTTTCTATTTTACCCTAAAATCCTCAATTTCTTTGTCAGTTCTCCACAAGTTTAGGGAATAAACCCAATTAAAATGCAAGTCGGTCTGCATTTCTTAGCAGGTGGGTGTAGAAGCCCTACCACAGATCATGAAAAAGTATTTTTTAGACTACGGCATGTCACTTACAGAGAAGCCATCCAAATACCATCATATGTTTAAAGGACCACTATAGTGCCAGGAAAACATACTCATTTTCCTGGCACTATAGTGCCCTGAGGGTACCCCCACCCTCAGGGTCCCCCTCCCGCCGGGCTCTGGGGAGAGGAAGGGGTTAAATCTTACCTTTTTTTCCAGCACCGGGCGGGGAGCTCTCCTCTCCGCCTCCGATCCTCCTCTTCGGCTGAATGCGCATGCGCGGCAGGAGCTGCGCACGCATTCAGCCTGTCTCATAGGAAAGCACGATTTTCACATAGAGAAGCACGCAAACGCCTCTAGCGGCTGTCAATGAGACAGCCACTAGAGGCTTTAGAGGCTGGATTAACCTATTTATAAACATATGTTTATAAACTGCTATGTTTATAAAAAAAAAAGGGTTTATCCTAGAGAGACCTGGCACCCAGACCACTTCATTAAGCTGAAGTGGTCTGGGTGCCTAGAGTGGTCCTTTAAAGCAAAACTCAAGAACAACAAAATAACAACCTAGTCACACTAAATCAAAGATATATCTAACGTGGAGCGAAAAGAGCTCGTAGCATGTAAGCTCATCCAGAAAATGAGAATTTTAGTTGAACAGTAGGAGGGGGGCATTCTATCCCTTAACTCTGATCAATAAATAGAACTGAAGTATGCTGTTGTTATATCACAGCGTCTTCTGTGCTACCAAGAAAGCGTTTCTCTTAATGGTTACCGTGGTAACCACATCGTGCCATTTTTGGGGGAGGAGAAAGCATGCTTATTCTGTGTTGTTGTGCACACAGTTGCCACAGTTCATGGTTAGGACAAGACCATCCCTATTTCTTGCTCTTGTGTCAAACAACAGACACATGTGTCAACAGCCGAGTATAATATGTAATATATGATAAATCACTCCAGCAAATATATCCCCTTTAAAAGCAATTAAATTATTTTTGGAATGAGGATATACAATACATAATTGGTAATCCTCAGTCAATGGAGGGGCTGTGTTTTGTGGATGATCAATTTTGTCAGATAATCAATCTTGCAGTCAGGCCGCCATTTTAAATTGATTATATTCTGAAAAAGTGTCCTATTAATCACTACTGGTGGATCATCTGCCTTTAGAGATGGATTTTTCATTCATACTTTGTCTGGTCAGCCATGCAGGAAGTTGGAAATCAGCTGTGTAAAAGGTTGGGCAGAGTCCACAGAAGGCCCAAAATGACTATGGTGTGTATAGTACAGAGAAAAGAAAAGAAGGGGTGGTATTTATTAAAACATAAAAGCGCTCAAAGGGATTTAACAAATTGAAGTATGGAAGTACAATCCAAAGACAACTAAAATTCAAAAAGCTGAAACATGAGTTAGAATTACTTCACTGACAAGATAGTAGACACGTGGAATAATCTTCCAGCAGCCGTTGAAGTTTAAGTATGCAAGGGATAGTTATAAAAGCAATTATGGTGCAAAGTTAATAATAAGAAAGTGGACAGTCTAAATGAGCCCTGCAGTTATCACCTTTCATAATAATTCCCCCACACCATGCCACCCCCCTACATTATACGTCAGTGTCAACGACATATGTGAATAGCCACATTTCAACAATCGTTCGGAAGAAAACACTTTTTGGCAAACAATTCCATAGATTGGAATATATCCATTAAATTCATAGAGACTGGGCGGGACTTGACAAGCATAACACAGTATGTCACTTTTTGCTAAAACACGTCCACCAGCTTCACAGAAATATCTGTAGGAGCCTGAATCATACCCTCCTATGGATAGAGATATAGTGGTATTCACACAGATACAAAAAATTCCAGGGGTTTCACAGTGATATTAGTTTAAATTGCTGTCTGTAAATGCACAAAGCCTCAAGTACCATGCCTGGGCTATAGTTTGTACAGTTCAATGCTGGGTAATCTTGCCAGCTGGCTTTTAGCATCATGATAAATGCAGTTTACATATTTTTGGCATGCCAAGTTTTGCCATCACTGATATTATGTACGTGTCATCCGTATGAATGTTAATTACACATAAGAGCTCCTGACACCCCCATACATAACTGCTGTAGACTCTTAGAGATGCATTAACACAAAAACCCTCTTTTCATGTTGCAAAGCAATGTTACTCTATGGTCTATGCATTTTAAATACTCTGTGCCATTGGAACATTCAGTAAACTGATCATATATGCCCCACACTATAGAACAATAGCCTCCTTTCTACATACAATATATGTATATCAAGAGCCATATATGTAGGCTATCTACTGTGCTAACTAAACATTATTATATAATGTATTTAAATGTAAAATACTATATAATGCTTTATCTTCTAGACTTGGACAGCTCAGATTTTTTTATATTTATTTGAGCTCTGCCCCCAAAGGATTCTTTCATTATTTCAACGTATTAGTCCATTTCATTCCACTTGGAGCATAATCTACATATCAATCATTCCTATCAAACCCGACCATCCTCCGAGCTTAGACTGTGTCTTCTACTCATCTACTATACCTCTCCTCCACTAATAAAATATGAAATATTTCTAAAATTATACATAGTTGCTACTCATGCAAGGTGCCCTTGTCAGACCTGTTATTTAGGTCAGGGCTGTAAAGATGAGTCCTGTGGGATGGATGCTGAAGATGGCTGCAGACCCATGCGCCAGTGTCTCAACGTTTTTTTTATATTTCATATTAAAGTGCTTACCCCTTGAAACAGCTGGACAGCACTAAGACCATGAACCGTGTCAGGATCAGATGAGAGATGGGACAGATGGCAGTGGGATTATTCGTTCTGTGGGGAGCTGCAGTCACTGTTGCACAGACTACAGAAATGCACATTGCTGTAGTGCAATGAGCACAGCTGTCTATTGACCCAGTTACTAGGACGATGCCTTTTTTCTTACATATTGGGGTCCATGGAGCCTGAAGAGGATAGAACAGCATATATCTAGACTGTATAATTTTTGTAATTAAATAGACAGGCAGATAGATGGACAAGCGGATATTGAGGACGGTATGTTAGGCCGTAGACTGTAGACTTTGAATTGCTAAATTGTCTGATTACTGATCAAAGGTTAATGTGAGTGTTAGCACTGATTTTAAGAGTAAGATAAAGGCTGCTCAGTCAGAGTCTCCAAACAGGACAGAACATCTGAGCTCCTGTGAGAGAGATGAGATCACAAGGATTACAGTTAATGACCTGTACAGGTACCGCAGAATGAAAATTATATGAAGCAATGTATCCCTGCAAGGGGACTAGGCATTATACTGGGGTGGATGATGCGATGGATGCTTAGGACTGGCTGGCTGTGCTGGAAGCTTTTAATGTTTTTTTTTCTCCTAACACAGTGAGATGATATTCCACCTCATTAATTAGATGAGCCTGAATGATCGTACCAGGTTTTAGAAAGCACTGTAGGTCATTTGAAGTACTAATTTTAACAGAACAATGAAAGAAAACACCACAGCATCTTCATTGGCATCTAAATAAACAGTGCTGACTTGTTCAAACAGAGTACCCACCGTGAAGGCAGCCCAGCCCCTAGGGATCATCCAATATCAGGAAAGTGTATAAGCACTGCAATTTAGCTAAACATTGATTCACAGTGTGAGGCCCATGAAACTAACGGTGAGATATCTAGCCATTGCTGTGAGTTGTTTTTTTCCCCAAGGTTAAGCTTGCCCGCCTCATTTTTTGGGGTGGGGATTGAAGTTGTCATTCGGTTATACTGCAGTGAGACGATGTCTCTGGGTGAGAAAGAGGAATCTTTGCCTTCATTCTATTAAATATTTATGCTTCAGTTGCTAACATCATGTATCTTGAATAGCAGTGGTCTTTAACCCATGTGTTGCATTCACCCAAATTGTGGTCTCTATACTTTATTAATGGGTCTCCATTGATTGTGACTGGTACCCCAAATTTGCAGATTCTGAAACTCCTAACGATAGAATATTAGAATGTATTATTTAAAATTTAAGGATACACAGAGTAGTTTTTTTACAACTGACAAATGGGTAAATGGGCTATTGCTATGTACCTAAGCTGTTTCTCTGTCATAAAATGGTTCAGAATCCCCGTTTATTTTATCAAAGAGACTCTAAACCTGATTATTTTAAGTGTCCACTCTTTGCTGCCCTTGCTTCCTACAAACATTCAAAGGAAACCTGTATCATTGACGTCCACTATTAGGATTTTAGCTGGTCACAACTATATTTCTATTCTGAATAGAGCAGCATGACTGTGTCATAAAGCAGTGGACTTTTCAACTCAACTAAAAGGATTTACAGGTCTTTGTGCCTATATCCATAAGGCTGAAATACCTGTTAAACTGGAATATGGTTGTGGGCTAGGGCACCCTGGGGATCTAAAGTGTGGTGTACCATCATGTAAAAATCACATTTTGCATTTTCTTTTCTTGCAAAAACCACGTCCACAAAAAATATAATTAGCACCCTTTTCCATTTGGTAGTCTCTCTAGCAACTAGAATTTTGAGACAACGCAGTGGAAAATGCAGTGGTACATACAGGGGTTTGTCGTTGGACAGTGTACAGTAAGCATGCTTGTGCAAAAAAGACACATTCCCCCTGTCTTATTCATTGAAAAATATACGAACAAGAAGCATTCTAAAGAATGAATGGAGGCCAACACAGCGTCTCAGTATTTTTTTTTTCTTTTCATATTATTTATTATTTATATAGCGCCAGCAAATTCCGTAGAGCTGTACAATGGGTAGACTAACAGACATGTAATTGTAACCAGACAAATGGACGCACAGGAACAGAGGGGTTGAGGGCCCTGCTCAATGAGTTTACATGCTAGAGGGAAAGGGGTATAGTGACACAAAGGGTATAAGTAGGGAACCAAATAGGTTGCTAGAAAAGTATTCACTGAGAACTTTATTTTTGAAAGTTGCAGGAGAGGAGTCATGGGGGGGGGAATGAAAACCCGCTAACAGTTTAAATGATATGCGTTCCTGAAGAAGTGTGTTTTCAAAGATTTTTTTTGAAGGAGTGGAGACTGGGTGAAATTCTCACAGAGAAGGGAAGGGAGTTCCACAGAAAATGTGCAGCCCTGGAGAAGTATTGGAGGCAAGCATCAGATGTGGGAGTACAGACAGAGAATAGACGTAGGTCTTCGGCAGAGCGCAGGAGCCTCGGCGGGACATACTTGTATTAGGGAGGATAGGTAGGTTGGAGCAGTATTATGTAAGCAAGCATCAGAATCTTAAATTGAGCCTTATATCTAACTTAAAGCCAATGTAGGGTGGACAGGAAAATGAGCCTCGCCGGCGCAGTCATTATAGATTGCAGCGGTGCAATCTGGGAACACGTAAGACTACTGAGAAGGGGATTGCAGTAGTCAAGGCGAGAAAGAACAAAGGCACCTTAGCTGTGTCTGGTGCTGAATAGGGGCGGATGCAAGCTCTGTTTTTAAGATGGAAGCGGCAGGATTTGGCAATCTATTGGACATGAGGGGAGGTCGGAGTCAAAGAGAACACCTAGGCAGCGAGCCTGCGAGGTAGAGGTGATAGTGGCGCCGTTGACTTGGAGGGAGACAGACACGGGAGTAGCATCACTTGAGGGAGGAAAGACCAGAAGTTCTGTTTTGGACAGGTTGAGTTTAAGGAAGTGAGCAGCCATCCAGTTGGAAATCGCAGAGAAGCAGTCAGAGACACGAGTCAAGGTGGGTCGAGAGAGCTCAGGAGAGGACAGGTAGATTTGTGTGTCAACTGCATATAAATGATAACGGAAGCCAAAGGAGGCAGTATAGATGGAAAACAGTAGGTGACAAAGGACAGAACCTTGGAGAACGCCAACAGAGAGGAGTTGGGGAGAAGGGGCAGAGCCTGAGAAAGAAAGACTAAAAAAGCCCTGGGAGAGGTAGGAGGAGTACCAGGAGAGAGCAGTATCTCGTAGACTGAGATTATGGAGAATGAGAAGAAGCTATTGATGATCAACAGTGTTAAAGGCAGCAGAAATATCAAGGAGAATTAGGATAGAGTAATGGCCATGGGATTTAGCAGCAATTAAATCGTTGGATACTTTGGTCACAGCTGTTTCAACAGAGTGACGTGTGCGGAATACAGACTGAAGCGGGTCAAGTAGAGAGTTGGATTCGAGGAAGTCTGTCAGTCTTGCATACACAACTCTCTCAAGGATCTTGGAGGCAAATGGCAGTAGCGATATAAGGCGGTAGTTGTATAGGGAGTTGGGGCAAGGTTGGGCTTTTTCAGAATCTACATTATGGTTGCATGCATTAAGGGTGAAGGAAATGTGCCAGAGGAAAGGGAGAGATTGAAAATTTTAGTGAGAGGAAGAGCAAGAGAGGGAGACAAAGTGTGGATGAGATATGAGGGAATAAGATTGAGGGAACAGGTGGTGGGGCGGGAGGACCGGAGCAGAGCAGAAACCTCTTCCGTTGTAGTAGGTGCGAATGAGCATAGAACAGTGGAGTGAGTGAGGTTGGGTGATGTATTGGAAGGGGAGGGTGAGAGGTTAGCGATCTCTTCCCTGATTGTAGAAATCTTCTCAGTGACATGAGTTGCAAAGTTTGAGGCGGACGGGGTGGTAGGGGGAGCAACAGGGCAAAGGAGAGCATTAAAAGTGTGAAAATGGCAATTGGGTTGGCGGGACAGTGTGCGTATGAGGGTGTTGAAGTAATTTACTTTTGCAGAGGAAAGAGACAGAGTGTAGGAGCGCAGCATACATTTATAGTGGAGGAAGTCCGGTGCAGAGTGAGACTTTCTCCAACAGCGTTCAGCAGTTCTGGAACATTTTTGGAGATATCGGGTCAGCTTGGTGTTCCAGGTTTGTAATTGTAAACACCTGCTGCATTAAAATGTACAAGGTGCCATGATGTCTAGATGAGAGAGTGGAGTTGTAGAGTGAGGTTTTAGAGTTAGGGCAAGTGAGATTTGAGATGGGTAAAAGGAGAGTTTGGAGTTTGGTGGAGAAATGCTGGAGATCAAGGCAGTGGAGGTTTCTGTGAGATTGGAGAGTTGAGGGTGGTGAAATTTGGGTAGGGGGTATGCTGATGTCAAAGGTCAGCAGATGGCGGTCAAATAAAGGAAATGGAACATTGGAGAGATCAGAGGTTGTACAGATAAGAAACATACTGATATGTTTCTTTGTACATATCTTTCTGAATTCATCCTCTTACCACCTGAAATTAGTGGTGGTGTGGGGGGCAAGGGAACACCCAAAATTGCAGCCAGATCTCTGACACTTCCTGGTCTCTGTCAAGTCAGGACATTCCAATTTTTAGACATCCTCAGTTTGTACTCTGGTTTCCCACTTCTGGGGACATGAGAGACAAGTTGCTAGCAACAATACATTTTTGAGGATATTTTAGGGTTTCTTCTCTGTATGTCATACCTCCCAAGTGTCCCTAATTAGGAGGGTCAGTCCTAATTCTTAAATCCCTCTGTCCCACTTTTCTAGGAGCTCCATATTGTTGGTGTGTCTGAGTGTAAAACAGAGCTCCGCAGCAATTATAATCATATATAATGTGATTTTAAACTACAATAAATGTGTTTAGAAATGATTCTGTGTAAAAAGGATGCATTGTTCTTGTTCTAAATGGAACTTTAGTTGCATAAATTATTATTAGTAAGCCACCTAAAATTTCTCAGAACAGCCCTGCCCCAAGCCAAACCCTTAATATTTAAATATCCCTCTTTGTCCATTTGAAATATTGAGTAGTATATGTATGACAGGCTTTCAGTTGCACTCTGTGCAGGTCAGTCTCTTTTAAAGGGACATTCCAGGCACCAAAACAACTTCATCTAAATTAAATTATGGTGCCAGGAATGCTTACCTCCAATGGTTTAAACCATTCTCGAGCAGTTTAACTTGTGCATTGCCTCCAGTGGCAATGTCCACACCTCTCCTTTTGGCATTCGGCTTCTGAATTTGCAGGGCAGGTGTGCTGCGGATTAGCTCTCAGACAATCAGTGACTCCCCGTTCACTAAACTTGAGAAAGGTACGTTTCTTTCCAAGCCAATTTAGTGAACTGGAGTTGTTGATAGACTGGGAGCGTCATCTGACTCCTCACAGCCAATCAGTGGTCCCCCTACCCATGCACTGCGCACTTCCTGAATCTGAAAATTTTGAAACCGGATGCTGCCAGAGGAGGAGTGGAGATTGCCATTGGAAGCAACTTAGGGGTCAAACCAATCGTCAGTGGGGTAAAGATCAACAAATAAGGCTGCCAAAAGGATATGGTCATGCTTCAACTTACATCTACTGGAAATCAAACCATGGAGGAGAGTAAAGTAGTCCTCAGGTAAGTACCTCAAACATTGCTGGCAGGTGTGTATATTAAATGTTACTAAATGTTTATATCTACAGGAAACTGATTAGTTAAGTATTACTATGAGTTAATTTATTTAAAGAAACGGTCCATAATATACAAACTCTGGGCAGTAAATGTTAAAATTAACCTCTTTAAATTAACACCAAATAACAGCAAGAGCTTGATTGTTTGACTTATTATTTAAAAATAATCCTGATAAAATGCTGGCTCTGCTTATGATGTTTTTTTCCTTAAGCATCCTGTTGCCAAGTCATTCCTTTTCCTTGGTATCTGATGTAGAAGGGAAATGGACAGATGATAATATCCCATCCTTTATCCTTTCAGCCACTTTCCCCTTATTAGGTTTGTGATTCATTCTCTATAAGAGCTGAACAGTGATTTCCCCCCATCTAAAACCCACCATGTTGTCTTGTAACTTATTGAGTTTTGCATGTGTTCAATTAAAAAAAAACAACAACACATTTAATTAAATAAAACCATAGAATTTGTTTATGTTGGCCCGTACGGTAGGAGGCCATCGTGGCAGCAGACATTCCTTTTCTAAATCTTTTTATCTTCACCCCTTCTCTCCTATATCAACACTGTTGTAGCACGTACAACCTATGTAATTGCATTGTGTATAAAGAGCAATTACATGGCAACGTTCTAAAAGTAAAACAATCTCCAGGGAAACCAATAAAACACTCCACTTTTAGTGCTTTATATACAGTCTCTCCAGTGTTCCTCTTTGTCCGTCCCCATCTCAATGCTACCTTCCTTTCCAGCTTCACTCCCCCATCTACTAGCTGTTTGCTTCATTGATTTTTACAGACAAGTATTTTTTTTTTTCTCTCATCTTTCCTTGCATCTTGTATGTCATTTTGTACCGTGAATAGCATGATGCATGTTATTGCTGTAGACCGGCACAAGCCAAATTGTGAATGTTTTGTTCATACAGCATGTTTTGTTTCCTTACTAGGCCCAAGGCCTAAAGTTCCTATGTGATAACCTAAAAAGAGCATAGTGAGGGTTAAGGAAAGGGATGCTTCATGAAATATTCACAAGTAAGTATCTATGAATCAAATATGGCTTTTGCAGCAAAACGTCAGCAAGGAGAGGTATAAATGCTCCGTGACCCATATTGTCTGTAAATAAAATGGCAACTCTGCTTTGGCGGCTCAGATGGTAACAACACAAAATAATATACAAAATATCATCAGGTAGAAGAGAGCGATGGCATCGTGTGAATGATTTGTATGAAAAGATTGTGTTGGTTTTAGTATAGAAAAAAAGTTGGTTTAATATTTACTCTATGTAAATTTTGTCCAGCTCCATGAAAGCGTATGTTATTTTTTTGGAAAGGGAATACTACAGTAATCGTACCGTCAGTCCTAAGCCTTATCGCGATGGATGCCTTCTGTTGGCAATAGCCTTTGGTCTTTCATGGCAGCATCTGCCAGATCACAGCAATGTCTTTGTATCGCTGTACAATAACAGGTCCAAACTCAGGTCCGTCTCAACGTATAGTTGGATAATGATGTGCTATACTAGAATAGATACTACATGTGAGTTATATTGCGTGTCAAACGTAATTAACAAACGTTATTCCGTTTACAACATCAAAATTCACCTAGTTAAAAGGCCTTCAGAAAAAATATTGGACTGGTGTTCTACAGGACAGCCTAAATAATACTGACCTTATTCAGTTTTTGGTTGGTCTGTCTTTCTGTCTGTCTTTCTATTTGTCTGTCCATCTCTGTCGTTTGTCTGTGCCCTCTCACTCACAATACCCTATATATTTAAGTAGAATTATAGTTGCATATATAGATATACAGATGCATGGATTTCTCTATCATATCTGTATCAGTCAATTTATTTGTCTAAGCACATGTTCATAAATGGATAGATAGATCCAAACATCTCCATTTACACATACTCGTCAATAAATATAAGCTTTCCTTAGGCATTAGGCTGTTCACTATTAGGCCTTTACATGTGAATTACATGGTTTCATTCATGATTCTTCTTTCAAATTAATATTTAGAGGAGAAAACGGCTCACCATATTTATAAGGGACTTAATGCAAGCTAGGCCACAAACAATCAACATCATCTATAATCATTAATCATACATTAAAATGTAAAAGCCACATCTACTCATTGCTAAAAAAAAAAAACTTGCCATTTTACGTGGTAGGCTGTACACCACATTTTAACTGCATATATACATCCTGTACTTATTATCTTACGGGCTTCAAAAACGTCACACATAAACAAAACTCTTACAATAATATCACAAACAGAAACTGGGCAAGACAGCTAAAGCAGATTCCAATTAATAACACAAAGACAAAATGCAATAAGATTTCATTAAATTATTAGACCCTCGTCCCAATAACAAAACAAATATAAAATAAATTATATATATATAAATACACACAAACACATTAACGAGCATACAAAATTATTGGTTTTACTCTCAAGGCGCATTAAAATATATTTTTTTCTAGATTTTTTGTACTAGATTTCTTAAATATACATGTTGATCATGAACGAAAACATGCAATTTAGCGTTTTTTTTAAAAGGTATTGTGGATATTAATTGATCCTGAATACCTTTTAGGTAATCCGTATAGCCGATAGAGCCTTCCTAATAATGTGTGGCTATGATCAAGCCATGACTTCCATCAATACGAGCTACTAACACAATGAAAGTCTCGATATATATAATTTCATACCTTTCTTGTTTATTGCTTTCTCTGAAAACATCTTGCGTCCTATTAAAATCCCAGGAGAACAGATTTTGGAATAAAGTTTCTAGGAATACGACAATATTTAAATCCCATGGACCCTATACATTTAAATTGCTATAGAGATAATTGATTAATGCAATTCTTTTAAAGAATTAACCTCCTTGACATCAAATATCAAAGCATTTAAATGCTACAAAGAGCGAGGTAAGAGCAAACAGATCTCAGGCACGCTAATGGTTAACTATTCTGGCCGCAGAAACCCGCAAATATTCAGCAAATTCAGCCACTGTGTAATCTTAAATTCAGATCAAATATTGTACATCAATCTCTTTTTCGCAAGACAATAGGTAACGCAGTTTTTTTGATGCCATCTTCTTGTAGGGGAACAGTGATGCTGCAGGAAATTGATCTCAGAATCTTTTTGTATCCTCACAGGATGTCATAAACTAGGGGGCATTTGATGTGGGGGGGTGACGCAAAATTGAACATCTTATAGAAATCCTGGAAGGTAACTGTAATGTCCTCAGGTTTTTTAAATGCGTCACTCTAGAGCACAAAACAAAAAGGATGCATCTAAAAATCATACAGAGGATAATGGACAGCTTAGGAGCACATCTTGCAGACAGTCCTGCCGATTTGGTACAGTAAATAGACATTCACCACTCTTATAAAAAAAAAAAAAAAAAGCATCATGCATAATTGACAGGTTTTATTGTTATTGAATGGGATAAGGGGCAATCCTTTTTATAAACCTGTAACATACAATAAAGGTATTGTGGAATCAGTCTGGATACTATAGAGAACCCAACCCATAAATGATCATCTTTAAATAGTAAACCTATCGCTGTTGTCACAAAACTCTACAGATGCTTTGTTGAAAATCCACATTTTTATCTGTCAGCAAGCATTAAAAGCATCCTTCAGATAGTGAATGATATATAACCTCTATTGGATTGCATGCTTTACGCTGGACGTATCCTGAATCCTGTACATATTTGCATTACCGTGACATTGTCACTGGTCCATCAGACTCTCAGCTTGAGACTAACCTGCTGTGTTGGACCTCTTGGTGCTGGTAGCTTCCGTTGGGGTCTCTAATGGTCTTTTCCTAGAGTCTGGGGCTTCCGTCTCCATCTGTGGGGTTTGCTGCTGCTGTGAAGGTGGATAAGGAGCATTTTGGTGGAGAGATCCCCCAGCCATCATGTCCCAAAAGGCAGAGACTGTCACACTGAGAGACAGGAGAGAAAGGGCAAGAGAAAACAGAGGAGGGGGTGGTGGGGGTGGTGGTCTCAGAATGCCATTAATTTTAAGCAGACCTTACAGATTGCAATGCTTTTATGGGTAGAAGCCCCCTTTGTTTTCCCCTATATGCTCTCTCAGGTTTTCTTATTGCTGTTTATTCATTTAATATCTCCCTCCCCCACTGTAGAGAGAAAAAAAAAAAACAGGGATGGTAAAAATACAAAAGGAGGAAGGAAATGGGATGTGTAAGGATTTTGGCTATAGGAAAGAGGATGGGGGAAGGGGATTAGCAGGAAAGACTCTGCTTGGTTGGGACATTAGGGGGACTTATGTAGAAGATGTACAGCACATTTGGGGGTGGATGCTGACACCCCCCAAAAAATGTAAGGGGCAAAATCTACCAGCACTTGCATTAGCATTGCTTTACAAAGGAGGGGGACTCACAGAGGGTGACGTCATTGTGCCTTTATCCCAGCCTATTGGAGGCTCCAATTGGCTAGCAGCTGTCCCCTCTGTACACACCCCTTGCTTGTGGTTGGTTAAAATCAGCAAGGCTTTATTCTAAGGACTGAAGCAATAAAGCAAGTGCTTTTACTTGTGATGATAGGCAGACTTATCCAGAGATCAATAAAATACATATGGAAATTGATTGTCTGTGCAAATATTGTTTATGAAGCAGCAACACTTTTCACAGAGCAGGCCAATTACAAATCCAAAGCTGACACAGATGCTAACACTGTTTTATACTCCTGGATGAGGATCATAGGAGTTGTGTTCTGCTCACACTGCGGTGAGGTTGTCCATCCCCGGTTGGATAGGTTGGGAGCAGAGATAATCATTTGCTGCCTTTCCAACTTCAAGGGACTAGGAGTCCCAGTATGCTCAATCAATTATTGGAGATTTTTTTTGTGTGCAGTTTTTCTTAATTATACTACATCTAAGGAGAGCTGTACGATCATTATTATATCTGTTTAAATAGATGCAGGGTTCAGTGTTCAATCTATAGAGAGCTGCAGGGTCCACTGTAAAATCTACGGAGAGACGCAGGGTTCAGTATTTTGTAGAGTTGGGTTCATGGTAAGGTTTCTGGAGAACTTCAGAATTAATTAATACTGAAGAACTGAGTTTATTTTTAAATTTTGTGAAAGAAAAAACATTGTGATTGGCTGATATCATCGATTCTGATTATGTCTGCCAAGGAAGCAGATCAGGGGCAGGGACGGGCGCAAGGAGCCCCATGCGGTGCTGGCAAAGCGTGAATAAATCTCGTTTTTAAACCGAGGAAAGGGGGGCCGACCACCTAAACAGTGGTTTTAAAACTAGTGTCAGGAATACGCGTTTGTGTTCCTGACACTATAGTGCCCCTTTAATAAGAGTCGCAGATGTCAGTACTTAGAGCTGCAGGGTTCCGTTTTACTTGATTCATTGATAAATGCAAGAAAAGTTTAAAGATTTAATTTTAAATTGAAGAGGAGCCACAGTTTCAACATAGATATGTTGGGTGTAAATTTAATCTATCAGGCTTAATGTGACTTTAACGTGAATTTAAAATTTAAGATCATAATAGCCAAACTGGAAATAAATCTCTGATTCAAAACTCTCGACTTAATTTCCAAATTGAATTTGCATTCTCTCTTTAATAAATAGCCCTAATTGGCATTATATAAGGTGAGAACTAGTAGGTTCGGGATTGACAGAAATAGTGTTTCTCTTCTTTATTTGCAGCCTGTGCCTTGGTTGTGCCTTGATCGAACTGGATCATGATAGCAATCGTTATTTTTAATATACACAAAAAAATCAAAACAAAAAAAACAATCAAACATAACATAGTATGAAAAAAAGTTTTACACGAGTTATAGGTGATTTTACATTTTTATTCAGTGGTGTAATTTCTGTAAAATTGTCAGTTCCCTATGGCAAGCTTCAAGGTTAAAAAAAATAAATTTAGTACAGTACAAAAACGTGTCACTCACATTCGCATTAGGAAAATGTGCATTCTGATGTAGAAAGTAAAGATTCAGACTGAGGTCTTAATGCACAAAATATCAGTTCCACGTGCGTCTCGTACATTCCAAAGTATTTGAAGTCAATATAGTGTGGCGTTACACAGATAAGTATTTCCTTAGTTGCTATGGTAACATGTACCTGCCTAGACCGACATTGTATCAACCTCAACTGCCGTGGAGTGAATGAGATACTCCGTTCATACACATTCATATCGGCTCTCTTATAAAAAAAAAAGCATCATGCATAATTGACAGGTTTTATTGTTATTGAATGGGATAAGGGGCAATCCTTTTTATAAACCTGTAACATACAATAAAGGTATTGTGGAATCAGTCTGGATACTATAGAGAACCCAACCCATAAATGATCATCTTTAAATAGTAAACCTATCGCTGAGTCACAAAATCCTGAAACATTCCACCGAAATTGTACTTCCTGCTTTACCATAATCTGATTTACTCTTTTCTATGAGTGCCAAGCAAATGCAGGCAGTAATTGCTTTATAGCACAGACTGGGATTGGGATTTAGATATGGCCATTAAATGAAACAGTCTGAAATTTTGCAGCAGTGATCCATTTATAGTGATTCGCCTAGTTTTACTGAACTCAGCAGAAATGTAGCTATGCCATTGCTGCTGAGTTCAGCTGAGTCTCTCTGTTCAACTAAACTTGGAAAATCCACAGGAAGTCAGTAAACAGAAATGGACTAAAATTAAACATGCACTTGGATTGTCCTCCCCCCTCCAGAGCTGTGTGCCTTGTTAACTGTATGAATCCATAAAGATTATTTAACCTGAACGTTATGCACACATTCTGCTGGTCTAATTTCCAGAGTATACCTATGTGTATTGATTTTCTCTTGTCTGTGACTGACCAACCCTGGTTTTGCTCAGCTAAGTACTAAATGAAAACGTTTTCCATAGTATTACTAACTATTTAGCGAACAGAGGAAGACATTTACTGATCTGCTGATGGAAATTGCACATGTGGAATGAATGGTAGTAGTTGTAGTATATATTTTAGAGTGAATATTGAGACTCTGGTCTTTGGGTTGTACAATGTTATACATTTCCTTTGGAATGCATGGTGGGAGTTGAAATATTACATTACATTCAGATAAATTGTGGAATCTATGATACGATTAACTGAAGAGTAAATGATGAGAGATGTTTTAGATCAGATTTGAAGTGATTATGAAGTACATCAGCTTTGCTGTGCATGATGGGAATTGTAGTGCATCACCTTTGGAGTGAATGGTAGCAGCCGGAGCACATCATCTTTGAAGTGACTAAAGTAGAACTTTAAGTACCTCGTGTTTGGAGTGAATTTGGGAATTACAGTGAATTACTTTTAGTGCAGGGATGCCCAACAAGTAGATCCCCAGATGATTTAAAACTACAGCTTCCATGATGCTTTGGCATTCTAACTGTATTTTAGAGGCATGCAAAGCATCATGGTTGTTGTAGTTCTACATCTGTGGGTTAACCTATTGGTTACTCTTGTTTTAAAGTGAGTTATGGGCATTGAAGTGGATTGTGAGAGTTGTTTCACATCAATTTTGGAGAGATTGATGGGAGTTACAGTGCAAAGACTCCTCAGAGTAAAATAGTAGTTGGAGAGAAATTTTAAATTTTAATCTTATGGTCGTAAATGTCATGTAACAGTGCCACGTGGATTCTTCACAAAGCGCAGATCTCTCTGCTGAAATGGTTTGGTCGCTCTTTATACAGCAGTTAGGATATACAAACACAATGAGCACAATTTCACACAGCAGATCAACAAACACGCACACCTCCCAAGTGTCCCTATTTAGGAGGGACATTTCCTATTTTGGGCCCAAATCGCTCCCCTATACTGCCCTAATATCCCATGCTGTTTGGTGTGTCTTATCTGCCATCACATTCTATGTTTCTTTAGTATTACTTTACAGAGAGGGTAGTGGGCGCAAGGAATAGCCTTCCTGAAGTGGTAGAGGTTAACACAGTGAGGGAGTTTAAGTATGCGTGTGGAAGGCATAAGGCTATCCTACACTTGCATTAAGGCCAGGGACTAAGGACTAAGTATTTAGACAATTGGGCAGACTAAATAGGCCAAACGGTTCTTATCTGCCGTCACATTCTATGTCTGAGAGTGTAATAGAGCTCCAAAGTAAGAATACTCATAATAATGTGTCTTTAAACTACAATAAATGTGTTTAGAAATCAGTCCGTGTTTGTCTAATTGTTTATATACAGGTTAATCGAGCAGTTGGCCATGATGTATTAACTCATTATCAAGACAGGGATGTATTATCATGGGGATTGTAACCACGTATTTACTTATATGAAGAAAATACTGGTGTTATCACTATCTATATTAAGTGAGGTTTTCATTATTGATATCATTCTGCTACAGGGCACTGTTCATGCCCATTGTTTTGTAACCATTTTTCTTGTCTAAAAATGTACAGAAATAAAGAATTAAAAAGTCCTAGACGTGGAGGAACATACCATTGGATTCCAAGGTGATTGCTCCACATTATAAGTCCTATGATGTGAGTATATCTGTGTTCGCATGGCACATATTAACGATTTCTAATCATGAGCAGTACATGAAAAGTGCTGGCCTGCAACATGTAGAATTCATAGGCAGCGAAAGTGAAATCAATAAACTTATCAACTAATCAAGTCAGATTTCTGTGCTGCAGCATACAAAGTCTGCATACTACAGATCAGCACTTTTTGAGAATTACCAGTCACCATGTAGAAGTGCTATGTGTCCAGGAAACATGGTGGATCTAGGTACGAACCCTGCACAGGCATCCATTAAAAATAACTTGATCTGGAAAAATCAACTCCAGTTCCATAAGGTTCCCATGATTCCAAATACAAAGAATATGTGTCCCTGCTTGAACACAGGGGAGTTACACTGTTTGATCAGAGAAACACAGTGTAAAACTCTGTGTGCCAGCATGTCATCAGCACTGGAGTGCCATACTTATCTACCCATGCCATATTCTCTAGAATCAGGATACATTGGTGAGGGTTGCTTTCAGTAGAATAATTAAAGTCTTGATGCAGTGCAATAGAATGTTCAAGAAATCAGCTGTACGTGATAACCTAGACTTACCTCGGCCACTTGGATCCATTTAACAGATCACATATATATGATATAGCTCAGCTGCTCATAGGACCAGCTACAGAGCCTGTTCAAACCTCAAGGTCACAGGGGTTATTTCTAGTATGTTCTACTTTCTTTCCTCCTTCCAAGGTTAATTAAATAGGCACCACTGAGTAGGGTAATAGTTACACTTGTTAATTGGGTACCAATTTGGTTAAGCATGTGTTAGGTACATTGAGTTCCATTTGGAGTGAATAGTGTTTAAACATTTGTTAAATCTTATATAACTACAGTTTATCCAGGCAAACAAAGCATCCGCCAGTTCCACTCTGCAAATATACAATCCCATCCACGTAAATGTATCTAACCGACTGTGTGTGTCTGCTTTCTCTCTTCGTTTTGTACAATGTATTGAGTAAAACATTGTACATTTAGCCAATAGCAATTTTACAGAGAGCCTGCCATATGCCATATTCACACACATACAGACTTATAGATAATTAATATATATATATATATATAATATATATATGGATTTGTGTGCATATTTGTAATGTTAAACATTGCTTATGTTTAAATATTTGCAAATGTAGTAAATATATTGTATCAGTTATTATGGGAATGCAAGAATAACTAATTGCCCCAGTACCCGGCATACTGTGTTATATGATTTGACACAATACCTTTTACTATAAAGGACGATTTGTAAAGAGGGAGACCTGGAATGAGTGAAAGTGAAGGAAAATGGTCAGAATTGGGGGAGGGGACTGGGGTAAACAGACAAAGAGAATCTGAGGTAGGCTAGTGAGAGTGTAGAGGGGGAGGGAGACCCCCTGCTGGGGGAGAAGGACGCATTCTGAATATTAAATTCACGTCCCCTTTGTACAATGTCCCATCTGTCTCATCCCCCTCCATCCATTCACCTTTTGTCCTGGGCTAGCAAATCACATCTGGGGCTAGCAGGTGCACGAATCCTCCACTGACAGAATGTGTGCTACACACATTGATAAGACATCCCTCAGACTGTCAGCTTTGCTCCAGAATGGGATGAGCCTGGTCAGTGTGTGCAGTATGCTCAGTCAGATGTCTGGCAGTGTACACACAGGAAGGATGATACCACCTGCATTGTGCCAGCATTGCACATAAACGGGAGATAGTGTGTCCGTTCTACACACATACACACATACAATTACATTTTAAGGACCTTGGAGGCATATTTGAGAATATTCAATAGATCTGATTTCTTCTGAATCCAAATTGATTGGATTCAACGCCACATATGAATCAACGCAAAATTGGCTCTGAATGGCCCCAACATAGCCATAACCAGTTCAGGAATTGCTATTTAGTGAAGTCACTCATTACAAATCAGTCCCATTCTAAAAAAATAAAACATTCATACATCAATTACAAAATGAGTTGAGGACTTTGGGCCCTCTATTAATTAGGATGTCCCAGGTTCTCTCACACTGTGACTGGTTATGTAAAAGGTAATAATTAATATTCTCCATTCAGGTAGTTGTATGGGCAGAGGGAATCATAGCTTCTTTGTGGGACTTGAGTCAGGCTGAGACTTGTGGCTGCGGTGATAGATTGAAAAAAATATCTCCAATTCGGCTATGTTTACAGTTGGCACTCCACTGCCAAAATAAAAACAAAACACTGTTTAGTAGATATAGCCCGTATGAAAACAAGCATTCATGTAACCCCTTGAGGACGCAGCCTCAAAACCCGGACTTACCTTTAAGGACACAAGCCATTTTTGCATTTTTTGCTGTTTGTGTTCAAATGCAATTTGCATCTTTGTCATTTGTTGCACCAACACATATTATATACCATTTTTTAATTTGATGTGACATATACATAGATAAATTCTCATTAATTATAAAAAAAAAAAAAAAAAATCCACAAAAATGGGAATAATAGCATGTGCATAATACGTCCGGCTTAGAAAAAGTAATTCAAAATAAATTAATTTATGTGTCTTGATTTATAGAGTACATAATATGTATAGGACTTCAGCTTATTTTGAAAGTTGCAGGTCACAAAATAAAAGCACTAAAATAAAATTAACCCCTTACTAGCAGTAAGCAGCACTACCAGTACATTACCAAATTTCCCATAACTCCTACCCACCCTAGCTAGTAAAATATATAATTTAAAAATATTTTAATTAATGAAATTAATTGAACCTCTGAGGGTTAAAAATTAAATAAATGTTATCCCTCAGGGGTTAAAAAAATAAATCAGTTCACAGTATAATACTGTAAGCTGTATTTTGATCACTGTAGGCAGTGATCAACTGGCAGGGAATAGGTTAATTTTTATTATGACTCGGTAAGGAGGGGGGGATTTTTAAAGCTTTTTTAAAAATGTTATGAAAACATTTTTTTAAAGCATTTTTTTTTTTTTTAAATGTTCACCCCTAGCTAGCCTAACACCGAATTCCCCACTAACTACCCAAATATATATAAAAAATATTTAAATTAATAAAATAGATTTAACCACTGAGGGTTAAAAAAAAAAAAAAAAAATCAGATCACAGTAAAATGTAGTCCCTGCCAATTGATCACTGTAGTCAGTGATCAATTGGCAGGGAAGGGATTAATTTTATTAAAGCAGGAGTTGGATTTAACTTTGACTTTTTTTTTTTTTTACAGGGTGAAGGGGATCATCACTGATCCGTTTCCCTGCATTTCACACTGAACGCGGAGGAGCATAAGGCGGATCAGAAGTCTCTGCAGCACATGTGTTCGCTCTGGCAGCCTGTCAGAGCGATCACAGCTGCAGGGACAGCGCGATTGGGTGCTCCCGGTCTGAATACCGAGGCAGACCGGAGGAGCATTAACCATGCAATCGTGGCGATCCTGGGTTAATTTTAGCCCATGACAGAGCCAGTCCGTCGTGCATCATTAAGTGCTTCCCCAGCATGACGGACTGGGTCTGTCATGCGTCCTTAGGGGGTTAATTATGCTTTTTTTTTAAGGTGTATTTAAAAACATCTTGCAAAATCTACAGTTCTTTTCTCTGCAGCCTTTACAAATCCTCCCCTTTATGCTTTTTTTTTGAGGTGTATTTAAAAACATCTTGCAAAATCCACAGTTCTTTTCTCTGCAGCCTTTACAAATCCTCCCCTTTTTACTAAGCCTAGACTTTCTGTGGCTGTCCAATCACAGACTTCCCAATGTAGCTCAATGAGAAGTCGTTGCAAGGCAGGTGCTCTGAACAATTGCTTCCTCTTGAATTTATCTCCAATGAGCTAAGCAACCAGGAAGTAACAGGACCAGTTGTCTGATTGACAGCCAGGAAGTGTAACAATATCCATTTATGAATGTGAACATTTCTATTGAATTCTGCAAAATAAAAAAAGGACACACTCTCTACACATAAAGCATTTCAGCACGGTATAGTGTCCCTATAAGCTACTGTGGCCTAAAACTAAAGGTTCACTTTTTGTTCCTGTAAGTTCACACTGGATGACCTTGACTGTGTGCAGTAATACACCCTGTTTCAAATTATTATGCAAATTCTATTTAAGTGTCACAAATATTAAATATTTTGTTTTTCAGTTTAACTCATGGATGGCATTGTGTCTCAGGGCTCTTTTGATCAAACAATCTCGGACACCTGTGATAATTAGATTGCCAGGCGAGCCCAATTTAAGGAAAAACTACTAAAGGAGGGTTTTCCACATTATTAAGCAGAGCACCATTTTCATGCAATATGGGGAAGAAAAAGGATCTCTCTGCTGCTGAAAAGAGTGAAATAGTTCAATGCCTTGGACGAGGTATGAAAACATTAGATATTTCATGAAAACTTAAGCGTGATCATCGCACTCTTAAGAGATTTGTGGCTGATTCAGAGCACAGACAGGTTAGTGCAGATAAAGGCACATTGAGGAAGATTTCTGCCAGATCCATGCATCAGATCAAGAGAGCAGCTGCTAAAATACCATTACATAGCAGCAAACAGATTTTTGAAGCTGCTGGTGCCTCTGGAGTTCCACGGACATCAAGGTGTAGAGTCCTCCAGAGTCTTGCAACTGTGCATAAACCTTCTATACGGCCACCACTAACCAATGCTCACAAGCAGAAACAGCTGCATTGGGCAGAAAAATGCATGAAGACTAATTTTCAAATAGTCCTGTTCACTGATGAGTGCCGTGCAACCCTGGATGGTCCAGATGGATGGAGTAGTGGATGGTTGGTGGACGGCCACCCAAGGTTGCGACGTCAGCAAGTTGGTGGTGGAGTCATGTTTTGGGCTGAAATCATGGGACGAGAGCTGGTCAGCCCATTTAGGGTCCCCAAAGGTGTAAAGATGACCTCTGCAAAGTATGTGGAGTTTCTGACTGACCACTTTCTTCCCTGGTACAGAAGGAAGAACTATGCTTTCCATAATAAAATCATCTTCATGCATGACAATGCACCATCTCATGCTGCAAAGAATACCTCTGCATCAATGGCTGCTATGGGGATAAAAGGAGAGAAAGTCATGGTGTGGCCTCCATCCTCCCCTGACCTCAATCCTATTGAGAACCTCTGGAGCATCCTCAAGCAAAACATCTATGAAGGTGGGAGACAGTTTACATCCAAACAGCAGCTGTGGGAGGCTATTCTGACATCTTGCAAACAAATGCAAGCAGAAACTGTCCAAAAACTCACAAGTTCAATGGATGCAAGACTTATGAAGCTGCTATCAAATAATAGGTCCTATGTTAAAATGTAACGTGGCCTGTTAAAAAGTTAAAATGTTGTTATAAGTTTGATTGAAATAGCTTTTGATTTCAGTAAATATGCTGCAAACACAACAAATGTCAAATTTCAGTTATTTACATCCTATAAAGTGTTTTGAAACCTACTGTGCATAATAATTTGGAACAGTGAATTCTAAGTTTTTTATGTTTAAAAAAAATACTGTCATCATTAGGAGGTTTGTTCAATAAAATTTGAATTGTACTCTTAATAGTTGATAACATGAGGATTATGCTGACTGTTATTTACATCAATTATTTAGGTAAATGAGAAAAATATAATTTGCATAGTAATTTGGAACAGGGTGTATATGGACAAGGTGTCTCCTTACGCTATAGTCTATACAAGGAATAAAGGTTGTTATGGTGTTTGGAGTTTTCATTCATATTGTTAATTTTCCTCTCAGTTATTCACTAAAGTAAGATTTGTCAGGAATTTAAAGTTACTTCCAGTTCAGCTAGTGTAGCCTTACATTTTAAATTCATTTTACATTTCTGACAATTTTTACTTTAGTGAGTAACCCTGTCTGAATTGGCTTTACAGAGTAAATGAACGACAAATTTCAGGTAAAGTTGTGAATGATCCTCAATTTTGCATTATGGAGCTCATACAGGATTCAGATGTTTATTGTTGGACTTGACAATTGCCTACTACATTTTATATCACAGTGACAGAAGCACCAGGTTTGTTTTTGTTTTTAACTTTTCCATCCTCAGTTCAAGGGTCAGTCTCCACAGGTTTCATAGAGGCACCATTCAAGTAGGGTGGTAACTTTTCCATCCTCAGTTCAAAGGTCAGTCTCAATAGGTTTCATAAAGGCACCATTCATGCTAGGGTAGCATGGGTCTCGTTTATTTACCAGACATCTATAATTTTTTTGATGCTGTTGGGTGACCTTGTTTAAATTAGGATTCATTTGTTGTCTGAGTGACAGCACAAAATAATATATAGGTGCCCATTAAAAAATGATGGTTCTGGATGCTGAATAAACAATTAATGAGCTTCAGAGATGGACCTCAGCTGCTGTTCATGGAATCCTCAAAGCACTCTGTGGAATCGAGCTGACCAATAAAATAGTGAAGGCCAGAAGGTCAAGGACCCACCAAGCAGACAGGCACTACCACTCCTGCCCAGAGAACAATGTTCACAGTTGGATGGGTACTGTCCAGTGCTGAACCACAGTGTTCTTGTAGCTAGGTAATTGTTGCCGCACTAACCAAGCAACTAGTTTTCACTAACCTGGGGAGTGTGACCAATACAATGACCTGAGAATATAGTTATTTGACTTCCGAGCCACTGATACAATCAACAGTGATTGGTAAACTCTGTACCTAGCTCATGACCAATCCATGTCATCAATACTAACTCATAAACACTGTGTATAGCTGGTAAACAACCTGTTTAATGAACACTGATTGTTAAACATTTTTTCTAGCTAGTAACCAATCCATGTAGTGAATTGTGATTGGTAAACTCTGTATCTAGCTATAACCATACCAATATAATGCATACTGTAATGCATAAGTAAACTCTATATATAATTAGTAACCAATCCATATTATGAATGCTGGTGGGTAAACATTGTTACTATTAGCTAGTACTAATATATTTATAAGAATAATGATTGGTAAACTCCATATCTCGCTAGTAACCGATCTATATAATAAGTACTGATTGGTTCATTGCGAGATACAGAGTTTTCCAATCTATAAAATGAATACTGGTCGGGTAACTCTGTAACTAGTTATTAACCAATCCATGTGATGAATACAGATTGTTAAACTCTATATCCAGCTGGTAAACAATCCATATGGTTAATGGTGATTGGTAAACCCTGTAACCATACGAATATAATGAGCACTGATCTGTGAACACTTGACCGTAATCAATCCATAAAATGAGTACTGATTAGTAGTGATGTCCCGAACGGTTCGCCGCAGACGGCGAACATATGACCCTGTACCTCACAGTCAGCAGACACATTCCAGCCAATCAGCAGCAGACCCTCCCTCCCAGACCCTCCTACCTCCTGGACAGCATCCATTTTGAAGCTGCATTCTTAGTGAGCTGTCCAGGAGGTGGGAGGGTCTGGTAGGGAGGGTCTGCTGCTGATTGGCTGGAATGTGTCTGCTGGCTGTGAGGTACAGGGTCATATGTTCGGCGTCCGCGGCGAACCGTTCGGGACATCACTACTGATTAGTAATCTCTGTATCGAGCCAGAAAGAAACCAATCCATAAAATAAATTCTAAACATTAAACTCAATATGTAGCTGGTGACCAGTCTATATAATGCTTAGTGATTGGTAAACTCTGTATCCATATTGTAAGACATTTAAATAATGAATGTTTGAAACACTACATATCTAGATAGTAACCAATCCATATAATGTATACTGATCAGTGTATACCTAACACTGTAGTCCTGAAGTGGCTGTTTAGGTACCCGGGCCCCCTCGGATCGCAGTGTTAATGTGATTTTATTCACCTTTTTACCCTTGTTTCGCTGGCCTCACCGTGGCTGTCCCCGCCTCTTGATGATCTAAGCCAGGGGTTCCCAACCCAGTCCTCAAGTACCCCATACCAGTCCAGGATTTATGGATTACCCTGTTGTGTCTTAAATCCTGGACTGGTAGGGGGTACTTAAGGACTGGGTTGTGAACCACTGATCTAAGCCAATGCAGCCAACATAGGAAAGCATTGAGTGTGCTGCACCAATCAGCATCTTCTCATAAAGATAAATTAAATCAGTGCATCTCTATGAGGAATGTTCACCGTCGCCACGAAGAGCATGGAGACTCTGAATGTAGGTGCTGCACAGTGTGCAGCACTAAGATAGGAAGCTTCTCTAGAACACCAAAGGTGTTCATAGGCTGCAATGTAAACAATTTCTTTTCTCAGAAAACTCTGCCGCGACAAGCTATAGACACCAGAACCATTACATTCAGTTTAGTGGTTCTGGTGACTATAGTGTCTCTTTAAAGAAGCATCCTGGTCTGGGAGTAACCTGTCCTCTCATTTTAATATATAATGATCATAATGCATTCAAAAATGTATTCCTTCTTGATTGTCCATCATTTGAAGCAACTTCTCAGAATTCACTCCTCTGTAGTGATGTCTACAGAAACAAGTAGTGACTGGGATCTATAACCCAACCAAGTCACTTATTCCGTTGTTCTCAAGGAGAGCACAATAGATTAAATGGAATGATATACATATAGGTTTGTATTGAATGCTATACAGTATGCAGCAGACCCTGCAGTGATCCCCATTGCCAGAAATGAGCTTATATTGACTTGGACTAGAAGCTTAATTTACAATTTCTCATAAACTACTCATGATTTAATACATATCTTTCATGTGTATCTGCCCAGCAGGAGTTATTGGGATATGCCGTGTACAGCTGTATTTCCTACATTTTAGATTTTACACCATTTCCTTTCTGAAGTGAAGACAACAGAATATATCTATTATTATTTGAATTTATATAGCGTCTACATATTCTGCAGCGCTTTACAATGATAGAACTGGGATATCTGACAGTAAGTAATTGATATACAATATAATATTGACAGAAGCAAGAGTATAGAGTATATGAGTTTAGAGTATATGAAGATATATGTCAGAACATGCATTTACAAACATAATATGCAGCATTCCTCTCTCTATCATATAATGGTATCTTGATAGGGGCAGATTAATCTACAAAGCATCTTGCAGACATGATTGGTGCAATCTATGCTCAGGCAAATCGAGTTTTCATGGATATCTGAATTATGACCTTTTTTCCAGATGCTCAGCTGCTGGTGCCAATTTCTTAATTGACACAGAGGATCCCTTTGGCAAGGCCAAGGGGTGCGTGGAAGGATCATGCAGGGTTATTGCAGCCCAGAACTCAATAGACAGGTGTGCGTGGAGTCCTGCTGCTTGTCAGTGTGAGTATGTCTAAGTTATTGGTATCTAGCGACAGCACCACGTAGCGATGGAGTTACACACACAGGGTTGGGGTGCTCAAATAGGAGGTGCAAACCATATTATTTGTTATATGCGTCTTCATGGGAAGTGCATATGGCCCCAGAGTTGGGATAATCAATAAGGATGAGTTTTCATTTCAGCCAACATTTCCGAGTTCTGAGGGTTCTTGGAAGATGAATGAATGGAGCTGTGTGGCAGCATGGTGAATACACCTTATTTACTGGATGGAACAGAGCAGATCTTTCATAGTTTTCAGTTTCGTATTTTGTAATGCCCAAGATCAGTAATGGCTATTCTCCACCTTGTCGTTTATTGACTGGCTGAGAATCATTGGAAGGGGCATTATTTACAAAAGCTGAAGTGCAAAAAGTGAGCTATCGGTTCCTTCGCTTGTGAAGCAGATTCCGCACAACATCACGGTTACAGAGCTTTCTATGAAGCGACACCTACTGGCAGGATCCAAGCAGTGCACTAACTGCTGCTGATAATATTTATTAGATCTATTTAATTATATCCATCTGTATGGCTTGACCAATTAACTGCATCGGAGATCTAATGTTCAGTTCTGTGAAGTCAGTTTTATTGAATACAGTTCAAATTTCTTTTTTTTTTTTTTAATTCTTTATTTTTGGTGCAAAAGATTTTACATGCAGGCCCGTGTAGCCACGACAGCAGACACAGGCAGGTTCATGCAGACATGTTCGTGGTTTTTTACATTTGCACATTTTTTGTTAAAATGAATATAACAGGCTAGTAAACATTGCTTATATGAAATAACATGTTAAAGTATTTAGGCATATTAATAGTTAAACGTAAGATTGATAATCCGCTTTGTCTATTTGGTATGATTCTAATAGGCTAATACAAGTCGAGTGTTCGTTAAAGGTTAAACAGGCTTATTGGTTAACTGTAAAATTACAAGCTTTGTAACATTAGTAGACGTATTAAACATTCTACTCTAGACATGCATGTGATAAGGTTAATTATAAATGAGCAGCTTCAGTTAAAGTACGTTGAGTATGCTTGGATAACATTATTATGAGTAACAATAGTAAGGTTGGGGTAGACTAGGCTGCATACAAGCTAGGTATAGTTAACTATGGTAGCAAGTTCGTTTGGTTGTTGCAGGGAGGATTAGGTTATTGCCCTAGAGCCCCGAGTTAAACTCCCCTTTCCCAGTATCAGGCCTCTACCTGTTGCTGCAAGTAGATTTGTGGGTCTATGCCCCCAGTTAGTTCCAGTGGGCTGCTGATAGCAGGAACTGGCTCGGTTGCCTTTAAGTAAAATAAAATCGTGTTGCCTACAGGGGGTTTACCGCTTGGGAAAGCTTATGCAATTTTAAAGGGATAAGTAGTGAAATAACATGAGTAATAATAACACTGACGTAGTATGGGTGCATTATACATAACATTTCTGTGATTGCAAGATATTCATCTGTTCTCATCTAAGTTATGTAGTACAAGACCTGAGCTGTTGCCATTACCGTCGCTTGTCTTGTCTGTTTATGTCGCCTCATAAGAGTGATTAGGTCTAATGCAGGTTCTAACCCGGCTTGGGCTGCCCCCTTAATTTAGGCTAGGTGGTGATTAGGGCTCAGCTTAAGACCCAAGGTCGATTAGGCAGGTGAGTAGACTGATGTTCACCTGTATTAACAGCTTATCTAAGAGAGATTACACAGGTAAGTTAAACAGTTGCCACCAGGCAGGTTATGGCATATTAAGTGATTAACTGCACTAAGTGTCGGTAGTAGATGTGTCCATTTGGAAGTGTTCACAGCCAGGGTTTCTGTGAGTGGGGCTGTTAGCAGCAGGTCTAGCAGCTTTTGCTTTAATTGCCGTCTGTCACATGGCGCTGGGGTACCTGTTGCTTTAGAGTTGTGGATGGTGTTGAGCAGTGTCCTTTTCTCCGGCACCCAGATGTTCCTCATAGAGCATCTCTGCGTCCTTTGGAGCTGTGGGTCCCTCTGTGGGTTAAAGTGTCTGCGGACCACCTCGGCTGTGTACCCAGCTGGTGTGTGAGTGCGGGTAAGTTGCTTTATGGGCACAGTACCCAGATGTAGCTAACGCTGTGATGAGCTGGTCGCTTGGGGTCTCGAGATCTCCAGTGGGGCACGCTCAGTGCAGGTAAGCGTTGGGTCCTCTGCTGGCGTGTAAGTCTGCTTGTGGGGTGACTGTTCAGCAGAATGGCAGGTCTCTGCTGTCGCCCCGTCATGACTGCTGGTAAATGCCATGGGTGTTCATAGCCCTGGCTGAGTGGTGTGGGAGCTTCCCTCAGCGGTGTGCCAAATAGGTGCCTCGCTGTCGGCCATTTTGTGGGGGCCGCATGGTGGCTATCGGCGGCTAGTCGCCCAGAAACACTGCCGCGATGGTGTCTGCCCGGTGGGGGCCGGGATAACCCCCGCCAGCCCAAAGGGGGGGTAAGCGAGGCCGGGGGCCCCAGATTTGTCATGGGTCTCGGTATTTGCCGGGGACGGAAAGTGAGGCGGCGGCCGTCCACCCCGCTCCCTTCCCGGGTAGGCCTCAGTCTCCCCAGCCCCGGAGCGTCTCACCGGGACCCGGTCCACCCGATATCAGGTGCTCCAGCTGCACCGGGACACTCCAGGGTCAGGTATCACACACTTCCAGGGGGTTCCAAGCTGATTTTGATGGGTTTTTACCCATTATTCGTCGAGTTTCCCCAGAGCCATGTTGACTTGCAGCCTGCTGGCATGGCCGCCCGGCCCCGCCCCCTACAGTTCAAATTTAAGTAACTGGTGTTCTAGTCTTCATTTAAATGAAGACTAATAAAAAACAAAACAAAAACTCTGTGTTATATCTTGTATTTATTACACAAATGGCAGTATACAGATGTTTGCCAGAGCTTTATGTCAGTTATATATAGATCATTATTATCGTTGGTTTTCTTAGTAGTGATATGGTGCCAGCATTTTCCATAGCACTTTACAGTTGTACAGTGGGGATATACACTAATTAGCCACAACATTAAAACCACCTGCCCAATAGTGTGTAGGTCCCCCTTGTGATGCAAAAACAGCTCTGATGGGTCAAGGCATGGACATGTCCTGTGGTATTTAGAACCAAACATTAGCAGAAGATTGTTTAAATACTGTTGTGATCGGATGGATCGGATTTGTTGTTCCAGCACATCCCACAGATTCTCAATTGGAGTGAGATCTGGACAACACCTTGAACTTTTTGTCATGTTAATCAAGCAATTCCTGAACATTTTTTGCAATGTGGCAGGGTGCATTATCCTCCTGAAAGAGGCCACTGCTATCAGGGAACACCATTGCTATGAAGTGAAGTACGTGGTCTGCAACAATCACTAAGTCGGTGGTACGTGTTAAAGTAACAAAGTGAATGCCAGGACCCAAGGTTTCTCAGCAGTACATTGCCCAACATTGCTCATAGGATATAACTGCCTCCAACAGCCTGCCTTTTCCCATAGTGCATCCTGCTGCCATCTCTACCCAAGGAAAATGATGCACACACCCGGCCATCCACTTGATCTAAAAGAAAATGTGATTCATCAGACCAGGCAAACTTCTTCCATTGCTCCATGGTCCTGTTCTGACTCACATCCTTATCGGAAGCACTTTTGACAGAGGACAGACGTTATTATGAGCACTCTGACTGGTCTGCGGCTACGCAACCCTGTACGCAGCAAGCTACTATGCACTGTGTTATGACTTCTTTCTATCATGACCATAACTACATTTTTCAACAATTTGAGCTACAGTAGCTCTTATGTGTGATTGGATCCGACAGGCTAACCTTTGCTCCCCACGTGCACCCCACACTGGTTCACCAGTTATCTTACTTGCACCACTTTTGGTAGGTACTAACCACTACATACCGGGAACACCCCACAAAACATACCGTTTTGGAGATGCTCTGACCCAGTCATCTAGCCATCACTATTCGGCACTTGTCAAAGTCACTCAGATCTTTTCGCTTGCCCATTGTCCCTGCTTCACAAATCTGAAATTCAAGAACTAACTGTTCACTTGCTGCCTAATATACCCCACCCCTTGACAGATGCAATTGTAACAATATAATCAATGTTATTCACTTCACCGGTCAGTGGCTTAAATGTTGAAGCTGATCAGTGAACAACAACAAGTAATTGATCGACAATAATAATGTTGAGAGTTGCTCAAATGAGCTCCTCATTTAAGTCACCGGGCAGATGGTAAAATTATAAATTTAAAAGGCATTAATTTATTTGAAGTAAACCCTTTTGTCACGCTTAAAGGGTTACTCCAGCCACCATAACCACTTCAGTGATTTAATGTGGTATTGGGTCAGAAAGTACAGTGTTTAAGCATGAAACACTTCACATACTGAGCTATTGGCAATTATGTGTCAGGTTGCACCACAGAACACGACTCTGTTCCAGACTGCCTAATGTCAATTCTCTGCAGAAATTACTGCTTTTGTGCGCACAGTACACTGACAAGAGACGTTAAAATCTTCTTGTCAGAGCACCTGCAAGGGGAAGATAGATTTCCCCTCCCTCTCTATGCTCCCTGCCGCCTTCCTCCATGCATATTGGTGTTTTTTTTTTTGTTTTGTTTTTTAAAAACCTCTCACCTACCCACTTTCCACCTCCCTCCCCTTGCCAGCCTGGGGTGCGAGCATGCCCTCAGAGCCAGTAAATGGTCCAATCACAGGCTTGTCTGTGAAAAGCCTGTGTATGGACCGTCTGCAGCCCCAATGACGTAGGAGTTGAAGGGGGAGCGGAAAAGCAGCGCTGGGAGCTTAATCTGGAGCTGGATTCTTTTTATTTTAGGTTTTATTGCACTTTGAGGGGGAGGGGGGGCCTTCCCCCTAGGTGCCCAATAAAGCGTATTACAACGGAAAGGTCCACCCTCTCAGTAGGGTTTTAGTAACCCTTTAATTCTGTGAGGGTGTCTAAGACATGTGCAGCCATGTGTCATGTTTGACTGTATCACAAAGCTCCACAACAGCAGATCCCAGTTATATGTTATACATGTGCGTATATATCACAGCAGTTAATTGTTCAGTATATATATATATGTACCACAGAGCTCGATAACATCTTTTGATGCCTTCTGTTTTCATTGCAGGGATATACATATTGCATAACCCTTGTCACAATTCAGAGTCTGTATGCAAATCTTTTGAGTAATCTCATCTGCTTGTCTCTGTTCCAAATACCCCCAGATCCTGCTTTCTGAATACTTTGCATTCTGCTTTGAGTGTGTGCGCGGGGGTCCCAATGTGTGTGTTAACATATTTCTATTAATTTGTTTTTTTTCTACTACTTAACTCACCGATTATTCACCTGAAAATAGACCCTGCATTATGTTTTGCCCTAATTCTTTAACTTTTCAGTTGCAATTAATCTAGTTATTTACAGTAACGACCAAACAATTAAATGTGATCGTTTAAAGGGGATTATCACTTCCAAAAATGTTTTATTATGTTCAGTATGTACTGTAAATGTACAGTGAGGGAAAACAGTTTGATCCCCTGCTGATTTTGAAAGTTTTCCCACTGACAAAGAAATGATCGGTCTATAATTTTAATGGTGTATTTTAAAGGATCACTATAGTGTCAGGAAAACAAACTGGTTTTCCTGACACTATAGTGCCCTAAGGGTGCCCCCTTAGGGTGCCCCCTTCCTTGGCGCTGAAGGGGTTGAAACCCCTTCAGCAGCTTACCTTAATCCAGCGCCGGGCTCCCTCTGCGCTGGTGACCTCTCCTCCCCCGCCGACGTCCGCTCCCAAATGCAGCGGAATGAGCATGCGTGGCAAGTGCCGCGTGCGCGAATTCAAACAGTCCATAGGAGAGCATTTCTCAATTTCTCGCAGAAGCGCCTCTAGCGGCTGGATTAACCCTGCTATGTAAACATAGCAGTTTCTCTGGGACCTGGCACCCAGACCAGTTCATTGAGCTAAAGTGGTCTGGGTGACTATAGTGTCCCATTAACAGTGAGAGACAGAATAACAAAAAAAGAATCCAGAAAAACGCATGTCAAGCATACAGAGAAGGGGAGACATGGAACAAGGTTTTGATTTCTCCTCTTCATTTGCAATGTTTGTCCTGGCTGTACTGTGTCTAAACTGGGTTATGATGTCACTTAGTAATTCTGTTGTATGAATTTAAAAGAAAACAGCACATCTCTGAAAAAGTTTAATACGAGTTGTAGGTGATTTTTAAAGTTTTCCCCAATTGTGTAAATGCTAAAGAAGTCACAGTTCCCTTTTAAAGTGATTTCAATAATTCCTCCTGAAACATTATCTGGCTTACTTTGAAAATGACTGAAGACTGCTTTCTAACGATCTGTTGTTCTTTTTTAAATAGATCACATGCATTCCTTAGAACATCATCATCATGATCTCTATCAGCAATGCCGTGTGTCTAATTATATCACAATAGCTGTACAGTGTAGCAAACATTTTTAAACAGCAAAGAAGTTATGACTCACATTTAAATTTATTCCAAAAGGGAAGTATCCTTTAAAAAAAAAAAAAAGTGTTGACATAAATATATAAAAGCATTTACAGAATTTAAAGGAACACTATGGGCACCCAGACCACTTCATCTCATTGAAGTTGTCTTGGTGCAGTGTCTCTCTTCCCTTAACTATGCTGTGCAAAACATTGCAGTTTCTGAGAATCTGGAATGATTACATTGCAGGGTTAACTCCACCTCTAGTGGCTGCCTTCCACGTGCTACCAGAGGTTCTCTCAGGTCCCGAGTGGAGTTTTACTATTTATTTATTACTGGTATTTATAAAGCGCCAACAGATTCCACAGCGCTGTACAATTAGTGGAGAACGTACAATATACACAGACAAATACAAGAGGTAGAGAGAGCCCTGCCCGTAAGCTGATACCGTATACAAAGTGCTTAGCTTACATTAACCAATGTTGGAGATCTTCATGCTTTACATGAGGATGTCTATCTTCTTTTATTTTCCGTATGACCATGATGTCACAGTGGGAGGAGGCCTGGCCAGCACCAAGGGGGCCTGGGCATTGGAAAGAGGTAAGATAAAAAAGGCGTATTAACCTTTTAATCATCAAATGGTGGTGCTGGTCCTAGAAACTTGGGGCAGGGGCAGTGTTCCTTTAAGCAAATCCCCAAGTATACTTGTGTGCAGTATCCACATATATGATGGCTTATGTAAAAACCTGCTTGATACTCTAAAAGATTGTATTTCACTAACACTTCCAGAATGCCTAGTAAGATATGCAAATGAGCACAAAAATCTATTTAGTAGATATACCCCCAATGAAAACATTCATGTGTTTAATTATGCATTTTTTTTTTACTGGGCACATGCATAAAAAAGCTTGCAAAAGGTGCAGATCTCTTGTCTGCTGCCTTTGCAAGCCCTCCTGTTCTAACCCCACCCAGATTTTCTGTGTCTGTCCAATCACAGACTTCCAAATGCAGCTCAGTGAGAAGTCTTTGTCAGGTCAGGTGCTCTGGACAATTGCTGCCTCTATAGTTTAGCTCCACTGAGCTTACCAAACCAGGAAGTAACAGGATAAGTTGTCTGACAGCCAGAAGGGGCGAGACACTTTTTATTTTTTTTAATAAAAGTGATAATTTCTATTGAAATCTAAACTTTTTTGTCAAATAGAAAAAAAAGAAGGCATACTCTTCAGACATAAAGCTAATTTACTTAGAATAGCAGTCAAGTTGAAAAAAACTTGACAATGAGCGGAGGTTAAACCAATCAGATTTACCCATAATCCATCAGTAAAATCAAACCCAAAGAAGGACAAACAGCAGACATCATGGACAGAGGAGAACAAAATGGCTGCTCCCAGATACAGAAATCCAGCACAGTGAAGACGATATACTAAATATAAATAAAGGAAAATGGTGGGGGTGTAATTATTAAGATTCAAGAAGCTTGACAAAATGAAAAACAAAGGGAAAAAAACCCATGAGTGAGCCGCTTTAATTCACTCTGCCCTGGGCTCTGACATTTGATGTCATTAATTCAGTCTGTTCTAGGTTTTGTCAGGTGATGTAATTAACGCACTCTGCTCTGAGCTTGGTCGGGTGATGTTTGTTAATTCCTTCTAGACTGATTTTTTTTTTTTAAATGTAAGATGTAATTAATACCCTTTAACGAGGGTTTTGGCAGATGATATCATAATGTTTTTTGGCCTGTACTTTGACCTGTATTTAATAATAGCCTGTGCTTTAGGTGGGTGATATCATTATTGTCATTTGCTTTTTGTCTTGATGATGTCCTCTCTCCTAACACAATTTATTACTTGTTTTGAGTTCCTGCTCACATGGGGTCCTATCCTACCCTTCTCTAAGCTTTGGGGTAAGTAATTTACACCCCAGGCTATAATTAAGCTCCTTTCCAGCCCAATCAGCCTTAATTCCCTCCTTCCCAGATACCTCATGGACAGTTACTGCTTTTATATGTACAAATATTGACGTGTACACTGCTTATATTGAATTACAACACTGACACATTTTGTATACTACATGCTATACTAGACATGGGATCTGCAAGGGGTAATTGATGGCATATAAGGTCTACGTACTGCAGGGCAGTCCTTTTCATTTACCACCCAACAGTGTATAGAATTTCTAGCTGGCCAGAAAATAACATTATTTGGCAACTCTTCTCACTGGTGACCTTAGAATCGGTATAATCATCCGCAATCCAGGTATCTGCTGATAGAAATTAGTATCGCTGGTCAACACCCTGAGAGTTTTCTGGCACTAACAGAACATATCAAAGGCTGTGTATTCATGAATGGAGCTTCCTCCTTGCCGCCACATAACTCAGATTGTCAACTGTAGGCATATAATTACTGTATGAAAACTGATTAAGTGTCTATGGGTTTAGATGCTGTTGCCACGGAAACGAGCAGCAGATTATCTCTGGGTAATTATGTTTCTGCTCCCTTCCAAAATCCTTAAAAAAAAAAAAAGTGCTGGGATATAAATGTCTCCTCTCTTTTAGAAAGCTATGGATTGTAAAACAGGTTGTGCCTCCAGGAAAAATTAATCTCGTTAGACGGTCAACACCACCTGTGTCCATTTTTTTACACTAATTATGAAAGGCTTTAATTTAAGTACACACCAATGTTATTGCTCTTCTCTGAGTCAAATCTGTGACTTTCAATCAATCACTGGCTGTGTTAATCTGTTGATTCAGCTGATCACACAATTAATAGAAGCTTCAGCTTGTTCCATTCACCAATGGATACCCATTAGTATAAGGAATCAGTGGGATGGTTGCTTTAACTGCCTACTTTAATGATCATACCGAGGAATCACGGGCACTTGGATGTAATAGTTTTACTTAACATCCAAACTATCTGTATATTGTGATCCTTGCCACTGACATTGTTAGAACACCCCCTCCCCCCCACACACACACCTTTGTTTCTTCTTCTCCCACTACCACTACTTCACCCTCTACCCAAGTTGCTCACCAGTAGGCATCCTTAGTCAAGATACCTAACAATATAAATTTGCATACTTTAAATCTTTTTAAAGGCTGTAAGTTTGTTTGAGCAGGGCCTTTTTCATCTCTCAAATATCCCCTTACTAAAATTGTAAAGCACTATATATATATAATAAAATAGTGTAGATTGGATCAGCCGTACTAGTCCAGTAGGCAAGATGCCAAAATAGCAGAGTATTGCAGTATGCAATGATACTTTTTTTATTGGACTAACATAATATTTCAAAGACAAGCTTTTGAAAGTGTTCCTCTCTTCTTCAGGTCTGAAACAATACTGATCAATCTGAAGTGATGACCAACAAGGGTACAATATCCATTATTTTGTGGTTCTTGATTGAGTGTCTTTGTAGATTCATTCTGAGATGCAGCTTAATGCCAGTTTCTTCAATGTATCAACCTGCAATGTGGCAATAACACAGCCAGACACAATAACAAACCATACAACATTAACCCCTTAAGACCGGAGGGCGTACTATTACGTCCTCTAATAGGCGGCTCTAAACGCCGCCGGGCGTAATAGTACGCCCTCCGGTCTTTCTGTACTTACCCGGTCGCCGGCGGTCCCACGCCGGCGATCGCGGTGGGGGGGACTCCCAGGGAGCCCCCCGCGGCACGACCGTCCTCCAGGAAGCCCCCCGGCGTGTGAGAGTGGGGTCCTAGCGAGGACCCCACAATCACATGGCCGGGGATAGCTGGCTTCTGTATTGCCAGCAGGGGGGCTGCCTGTAATTACAGGGGGTCCCCCTGCTGGCTGAAAATAAAAGTAAAATAAGTTAAAAGTGTAAAAAAATAAAATTATATATACTTAGATCATATATATATATTATATATATATGATCAAAGTATATATATACACATATACATACACACATGTACAGCGTCTAGGTGTATTTTACTATTAATATATATATAATTATATATATATATTAATATCAAATTACACGTAGACTGATACTGATTAAATATATATATAATTATTGTTATATATATATTTATATATATTATAAAAAAAATTAAAATGTAAATACGTTAAAAAATAAAATTACAAAAATAATTAAAAATAAATAATTAAAAAATATATAGATGTGTGTTATTTCGTTCTAACTGTATTGTGAAATTAATATATATATATATATATATCAAAATACACATAGAACGAAATAATATATATATTTATACACATAAATATATACGTATATATCACTATATATATACCTATATATAAATAAAAATATTTTAAAAAATTATATAGATATATACATATATATACACATACGTATATATATACATATATTGATTCTACATATATATTTATGTAATATTTTTACATAATTAGGTATCTTAATTAATTACAATTAGCAGGACCTGCATGACAACCCATGCCGAAAGTAAAGGGAATTTAATTTGCTAGCACTATATTTAACCCTATAACTTTCCGAGACACCATAAAACCTGTACATGGGGGGTACTGTTCTACTCGGGAGACTTCGCTGAACACAAATATTAGTGTTTCAAAACAGTAAAATGTATTACAACGATGATATCGCCAGTAAAAGTGACGTTTTTTGCATTTTTCACGCACAAACAGCATTAAACGGACAATATTATTGCTATGATACTTTTTACTGTTTTGAAACACAAATATTTGTGTTCAGTGAAGTCTCCCAAGTACAACAGTACCCCTCATGTACAGGTTTTATAGTGTTTTCAAAAGTTACAGCGTCAAATATAAGGCTTGTGTTTCATTTTTTCACATTAAAATTAGCCAGATTGGTTACGTTGCCTTTGAGACCCTATGGTAGCCCAAGAATGAAAATTACCCCTATGATGGCATACCATTTGCAATAGTAGACAACCCAAGGTATTGCAAACGGGGTATGTCCAGTCTTTTTTAGTAGCCACTTAGTCACAAACACTGGCCAAAATTGGCGTTTTTTGCATTTTTCACACACAATACTAACGCTAACTTTGGCCAGTGTTTGTGACCAAATGGCTACTAAAAAAGACTGGACATACCCCATTTGCAATACCTTGGGTTGTCTACTATTGCAAATGGTATGCCATTATGGGTGTAAATTTCATTCCTGGGCTACTATACAGTCTCAAAGGCAACGTAACCAATCTGGCGAATTTCAATTTCAAATGTAACGTGCTATATTTGACCCTGTAACTTCCCAAAACGCCATAAAACCTGTACATAGGGGGTACTGTCTTACACGTGAGACTTTACTGAATACAAATATGTGTATTTTTATTGCAGTAAAAGCAAACAGTATTATGACACTGACCGTTAAAATGTCATGTAGAACTAAAAAAAAAAAAAATCGTATTTTCTCCCATTTTTTTCATATTAAATTATGTTTCATAGCTAAATATTTGATATTAAATGAAAGCCCTGTTTCCCCTGAATAAAATGATATATAATAAGGGTGGGTGCATTTACTATGAAAGAGGTGTATTACGGTTGGACAGACATGTAGCGGAAATGCCAGGTTTTGTTTACATTTTGTTTTGTTCACAACGTGTACATTTGGCTCCGTCCTTAAGGGGTTAAAGGACCACTATAGTGCCAGGAAAACAAACTAGTTTTCCTGGCACTATAGGGTCTTTGGGTCCCCTCCACCCTCTGGGTCCCCCTCCCGCCGGGCGGAAGGGGTTGGATGCTTACCTTTTGTAGCGGAGCTGCAATATTAAATCCCACGATCTCCGCTGGTATAGAAAGTAATCCAAAGTAAAGCGCTGGAAAGTAAGGCAATCTCCCAAATCCCCCAGTAACTGGACGAAACACAGTTCTGGGAGTCAACTGAGGTTTTTATTCACAGCATCCGGTATTTATGCAAGTCCCCATGCAAGGGGTTTCCATACTGTCATAGCAGGGGTAATACAGTAGGGGACTACATGGGGGACCTAACATTCAGACCTTTTCTCCCATCAGGCACTGCTGCACGAGAGGGATACTCCCACTGGAATATACCATTAAGTGGATTATCCCTCTGTGCAGCAGAACTGACAATTTACATTAAAATATATAACTTTTCGAATACTTGGCAGATTTAAACGAATGGACGTTCGGTAGATAGCTGGGGTCTGAGTGCATAGTTCGTGAGAATACCGCTCAGATCCCAGCTAAAACAACCGAACGCTGCACGAAATATACTTTGCCATTGAGTTCGCCCCAAAGTACCAAACACAGATGGGGAAACCCTAATAGTGAAAGACCGGAGCTCCCGATTGGTCGGGAAGCCCAGTAGTGTTCGCGCCGTCGAGTAGCCGTTTTCAGTTCCACGCGCTCGACGACCAAACACCGCTGGAGAGACAAAGGATCCAAGATGGCCGACCGCCGCGTGGTCGGTAGCCGAATGATGGCCACCTAGGAAAGCCTCTAATTACTGCAATCGGTTAATGAGCGCCACACGTCCCTCTCTGTGTGGGCTATTAGGGGGTAGCTCATTCGGTTCACGAACAGCCCGCAATGGTGCTGTTCGTGAAACGAAACACATGAATGCTAGCGGCTTTCGGCAGCTAGCATACGAATTCAATACAGCATACAATAACACACAGAATACAGCCAGGAAATACAAGAGTTACAGGAATAATACAGGCAACCTTTTTATACACATAGTCCAGATTATTACAAGTGGCTAGGTTTGCCACACCTTTCTCCAGTGCTGGGCTCCCCCGGCGATGGGGACTCTCCTCCCTCTTCCAACATCATCAGCTGAAAGCGCATACGCGGCAAGAGCCGCACGCAGTCAGTCAGTCCATAGGATAGCATTTCTCAGTTTTCACAGTGAGAAGCGCCTCTAGCGGCTGTCAATGAGACAGCCACTAGAGGCTGGATTAACCCTAATGTAAACATAGCAGTTTCCCTGAAACTGCTATGTTTACAGCAGGCAGGGTTAACCCTGGATGGACCTGGCACCCAGACCACTTCATTGAGCTGAAGTGGTCTGGGTGCCCATAGTGGTCCTTTAATGGATCATATTCGTGCACATCTGTAAATGTGGTGTACATGATACAGTGCACAGTGTGTGACAAAGGTTGCTACATTGGAGAAACTGGCCTTAAGCTGCATCTCAGAATGAATCTACACAGACATTCAATCAAGAACCACAAGGAAAACGGATATTGTACCCCTGTTGGTCATCACTTCACCCAGACTAGTCACTCCATCCAAAACCTCAGGATTAAAGTTCTTAAAGTGAATTTCAAAGACTCTCATGAATGAAAGACATTTGAGATGAAAATTATCACATATAAAGGACTTAATGTAGATTGTGGCATTCTCACACACTACCAAAACTTTATATAAACACACATCTTAATGTCTTATATAGTTCTTTTTCAATATTCTCGTTTCACCTTTATTGGATCAATTTATATACATACATATATGCAGCTATATACTTGCATGCCCTGCTCTGCTGTTTTCTTGTTTGTTTTTTTTCCTTCTTTGTGTTTTTGTTCTTTTTTCTTTTTCACTAGCTTATTGACTCTCCTCTGTTTTTTTACTTTTTTTGGCTTTTACTGTCAGGCACATCTTCTGCTATTTATGACACCCCACTCACCCCCCTTCCTTTCTCTAACAACAGTTGTTTTAAGTGCTAAATTCTATCAGATTGATCAGTATTGCTTCAGACCTGAAGAAGAGAGGAAAACTCTCAAAAGTTTTTCTTTGAAATATTATGTTAGTCCAATAAAAAAGGTATTCCATACTGCAATACTCTGGTATTTTGGCATCTTATATATATAAAATATTAATATTCCAAAACGGCTAGAGCTTTTGATTCATCAACATGACCATAGATTGTCCACCTGTACCCTACCTGGCTTATAGTCATGTCATATACATGAGTTGTTTAAAAAGTATGAACAGTGCACAGGGCCCGTGAATTGGGGAATAGTGCTGCCCAATTAAACACAAAATAATTCAGGTAGAGTGGCGGGGTCTGACCTTCAAGGGAGCCAGACGTAAAACTAGAGCTCCTGCATTAAACTATGACAAAGGGGATTAAACCCAATTACACGACCACCACGACTCAACTTAAGAGTTCCCGAGAGCAGGGGACCCCCGGGCAAGCAACCTGTGAATATGCCGCTTGAAAGATACCGGGGAGTCATGTCGCGGCCTGCTGGGAGCAGAGCGGGGGAGAAGCGGCCGATCTCCTCACGCTCGGCTTCCGGGCCGAGTCCGGCGACATCCCTACCTCCCACTGGACCGGGAGGGACATCCCGGTCCCCTCGGATCTGACCAAGTACGCTTACGGACACCTAACAAGTGAGAACACCATCCGTCCACCCTGCAACAGGGACAGACTCAGACACTGGAAGTACCAGTGTCGAGTCAGTGGAATAAAGATGTCGGCTCTAAACCAGACCTGGGGCTGAAGAAGTAAGAGACCCTGGAACGAAGCCATCTCGGGCCAGACACAGGACAAGCCACCCAAGGGCATCAGCTGAAGTTAAGAGGCAAACACCCAGAGACACTGGTCATAGACACCCGCATATGAACTGCACCCACCCTACAACTGTCATTTTGTGTACCCGTAAGGTAGACCAGCATAGCACAATCACCCGAGGTCAATAATATCTTCTGTCCAACCAGACCATGCCAGGAACTCTACACTAATCTTAACAATCCCGTTACCCATAAGTTAGCAACACCAGTTTTAGCCAGAAAAGTATTTTATTACTGTCTTCCATGCATGGTTTTATGTGTTTATGTGTAAGGCAGTGGCGTACTAAGGGGGGGGCGGTCCGCCCTGGTTGCCATCAGGTAGGGGGGTGCCACCAGGGCTGGTCAGGCTTGGGAGTCTGTGAGCTGTGTGGCTGCACTGGTTGCCATAGCAGCAAAGGCACCGGGCAGCCGACACAGCTCACACGCAGGGGCTGGGTACAAGCTGGAGACCTGCACGGAGATTTGGGGGCGGAGCCAAGCCGGACGTGGGGGCGGAGCCAAGCCGGACGTGGGGCGGAGCTATATGCAGCCTCATACTGCTGCACACAGAGGGGAAGCAGGAAAGAGACCCTGTTTCCCCAACTACAGCACAGGAGGGACTGAATCCCCTCCTCCTCCAGCCCATGCTTACTGTAAGTGAGAGAGTGTGTGCTGTGTGTGTGTAACTGTGATTGTGACTGTCTTTGACTGTGTGTGTGATTGTCTGCTTGTGTGTGACTGCCTGTGATTGTCTGTGTGATTGTCTGCCTGTGATTGTCTGTGTGATTGTCTGCCTGTGTTTGTCTGTGTGATTGCCTGTGATTGTCTGTTTGATTGTCTGCCTGTGATTGTCTGTTTGATTGTCTGTGTGATTGCCTGTGATTGTGTGTGTGATTGTCTGCTTGTGATTGTCTGTGTGACTGTGTGTGTGACTCTCTGACTGATTGTGTGTGTGTGTGTGACTGTCTGTGATTGTGTTATGTGTATGTATGACTGCCCGTGATTGTGTGTGTCACTGTCTGTGTGTGTGTGTCACTGTGTGTGTGTGACTGTCTGCCTGTGATTGTCTTTGTTACTCTGTGTGTGTGTGTGTGTGTCACTGTGTGTGTGTGACTGTCTGCCTGTGATTGTGGGTGTGTGTGTGTGTGACTGTCTGCCTGTGATTGTGTGTGTGACTGTCTGTGACTGTGTTGTGTGTATGTGTGACTGTCTGTGATTGTGTGTGTGACTGTCTGCCTGTGTGATTGCCTGCGTATTTGACTGTCTGCCTGTAACTGTGTGTGAGTGACTGTGTGTGGGACTGTGTGCATCTGACTGTGTCTGACGGTCTCCTGCAGTGAGCCGGCAACCAGGATATGATGTCATTGCGGCCTCAGCGTCATTACAGGGCGTGCGTGCGAGAGATCCCAGCAGCAACCACTGACCACCAGGGACTGAGGATCCACTCCAGCCCTTCTAGAGCAAGGTAGAGAGGCTGGGTGGACCTCTTAATTATTAAATGTGTGTATGTATGTAATGTTTGTGTGTGGGTCAGTGATTGTGCTTGTGTATAGCTGTGATTATGTGTGTGATTGTGTGTATCTCTGCGTATGTGTTTAGTAGATAGCTCCCTTATTTCCTGTCCTCAAATATTGCAATCCCACATAAAGATAACAAATAAGGGATTTATCTGCTAAACAACTGAAAATAAGAAAAGGGCTTTTTTTATCCTTTAGCTGTTTAGTAGATCATTCCCTGAATTGGTGCCCGTATGTGAGATTTCCATATTTAAAGATACCAAATTAGGGTGCTGTTTAGCAGATAGCACCTTATTTGGTGTCCTTAAATATGGCAATTCCACAAAGGATATCAAATAGAGGAGTTATCTGCTAAACAAAGATTGAAATTAAGAGGTGTCAGCCAGCCCATAACAAGAAATCTGGGTGGCTAATGTGAATTATATGCAAATGTGTAATCAGATGCCAGCATGCAGAGCACAGCATGCTGGCATCAGACAGCCAATGGCAGCATATTACCCCATCCCCTAGTGAGAAGTTTTACTGCTCCACCTCCCCCTCCTGTTTTGACTGTGGTATCTTATGTGCCCCCCCCATATATATTGTTCCTAGAGTCACCACGATGTCTGCATGTGTGTCAATGTGTATCTGTGTGTGACTGTGTTTGTGTGTGTATGTCCGTGTATGTGTATATGTGCAGACATAGAAAAATCTCGCCAACACTACACACAAATACACTCTTGCATTTCAACGTCAACACTACATACAAACCCCACCATTATATATAACCATACCACTGCATTCAAATACCACACAACACACAAATGCATGCTTGCATTCAAACGCCAACACTACATACAAACACACCGCTACATTCACTCACATATACTCCATACAAAAACATGCATACATTCAAAAACACAAACACTGCTTAGTGCTAAATACATTAAAACATTTTTTAGTTGTTTTTATATTTAAAGTTGAGGGGCGGGGAGCAAGGGTGGGGTGCCAAAAATAGGACCCGCCCCGGGTGCCAAATGCTCTAGGTACGCCCCTGGTGTAAGGTTATAACTCTAAAAATGTGCATGTTCAACTAATTGCCACTTTATATGTTAGCTTTGTATAACACCAATTGTGCCTACTGCTATTGTGGTAAGACACAACTGTATGTTTATCTCTGCACAGCAAAAATACGAAATAAAAAAAATAAAAAAATTCAGGTTTTTACTTCTGTCACCAACAGACAAGCAATTTACACAAGAGTGTATGTACTTTACTAAACCTGCTACATGCAGCATTGGCTTGTTTGTGGTCCCATTCTTGTTAATCTAAATGTATCCTTAAAGGACCACTATAGTGCCAGGAAAACATACTTGTTTTCCTGGCACTATAGTGCCCTGAGGGTGCCCCCACCGTCAGGGTCCCCCTCCCGCCCGGTTCTGGAAAGGGGAAAAGGGGTAAAACTTACCTTTTTCCAGCGCTGGGCGGAGAGCTCTCTGCCTCCTCTCCTACTCCTATCCTCCCCGCCGGCTGAATGCGCATGTGCGGCAAGAGCTGCGCGCACATTCAGCCGGTCGCATAGGAAAGCATTTACAATGCTTTCCTATGGACGCTGGCGTGCTCTCACTGTGAAAATCACAGTGAGAAGCACGCAAGCGCCTCTAGTGGCTGTCAATGAAACAGCCACTAGAGGATTAGGGGGAAGGCTTAACCCATTGATAAACATAGCAGTTTCTCTGAAACTGCTATGTTTATTAAAAAATGGGTTAACCCTAGAAGGACCGGGCACCCAGACCACTTCATTAAGCTGAAGTGGTCTGGGTGCCTAGAGTGGTCCTTTAATGCTGTATTCATTCACTTTGAAACTAGACACAAATAAAGAATGGCTAGACAAGCAATTTAAATAATGTTCTCGTCCTTACTCTTCCACATTTGATGCAGGAAAAGCAGACTTCTGTTCTAATAAAGGCTGTGGGTTGCTTTTGGGTCATGCTAGAACTTACCAAATCTATATTTTATTCAACTTTAAGGACGTGGCATTGGCCTGCTGTACAAAATGCACACCAAAATGTATCAGGCTTTGAACACTAGTTTCGTTTGGCTATCATTCCCCATAATGCTTAGACTGTCAGCTGGCTGTCTCATTGTTCTATTCCAATTAGAGAGCAGTAGATAAATGTCATTATTTGATCTTGAGCAAGTTTGTTAAAATTTAACTGCGCAAAATGCACTCTTCTTATTGGCTATTGAACATTAGGGGACTACAATATATTTCCAGAACGAAACTGTATATGTTCCATATATTTAGGTGCAATATTTTATATAGTATATTTTATGTGACGTCACCAGATAAAATCAGGACTTCAAATTTTAAGATTTTTGTATTTACATATATTTACATGACCATATTCTGAATAGTGTTTTGTTTTGGTCTATTCTTATTTTGTGATTTTAGTTAGATTGTGTGTCTATTAATGCATGATTACAATTAACCTTCCACTTTCCCAAATGTCAAGGTAATTAGGAGCATCCATCCTAATCTGATTTGGGTGACGTTTCTTTCTACTTTCTTTCTACTCATTTATTGGAGCATTTGAAATAGATGTGATCTAGTCATTTTAGACGGATGATCGAGAAGATATATTTTGTACATAGGACATCTTTAAGAACCATAATGCAGCATTTGCAGCAGAAGGCACCATAAGTTTATGAAGAAAAATTTTGTAGAGTTAAAGTAATCTTTCCTTAAAAGCACTAAAATCTCAAAAATTATCGCACTGCTTGAAAAATAACAAGAAACATGTACAAGAAACTTTAGTGATATTAAAAAAAACCTCCACATTAATGTAAATGCAACCATACAGACACTGTTCAAAAACCTAAATATATGAATATTAATATACACACAATATAAAAAATAAAGTATGCATATTTATAATAGCTGTTTGGATCAGTGCTCTTGATAGACAGATGATCTTGCCCTCTCCTTTTCCTGTATATTGATTGGTTTAATTCTAATGACCCTCATTACCTTCAGCCAGCATGGGTTCTTAAAGGACCACTATAGTGCCAGGAAAACATACTCCTTTTCCTGACACTATAGTGCCCTGAGGGTGCCCCCACCCTCAGGGACCCCCTGCCGCCCGGCTCTGGAAAGGGGAAAAGGGGTAAAACTTACCTTTTTCCAGCGCTGGGCGGGGAGCTCTCCTCCTCCGATCCTCCTTCTCTCCTCCCCGTCGGCTGAATGCGCATGCGCGGCAAGAGCTGCGCGCGCATTCAGCCGCTCGCATAGGAAAGCATTATCAATGCTTTCCTATGGACGCTGGTGTGCTCTCACTGTGAAAATCACAGTGAGAAGCACGCGAGCGCCTCTAGTGGCTGTCAATGAGACAGCTGCTAGAGGGAATGGGGGAAGGCTTAATCCATTCATAAACATAGCAGTTTCTCTGAAACTGCTATGTTTATAAAAAAAATGGGTTAACCCTAGCTGGACCAGGCACCCAGACCACTTCATTAAGCTGAAGTGGTCTGAGTGCCTAGAGTGGTCCTTTAACAATCTTGCACAGAATTAATTTGGTACCTGCTTAGGAATGCCCTTTCAACAGAGTAAACATACTGCTATGAAAGAGATTGCTTGAGCACAGATTTATAGAACACACAATTGAAGAATAGTATTGCAAAGTAACCATGTAACTCCATTACTCACACAATAAATACAAGTTACATCCCAAGCGTCCTCCCAGTCATTTCACAGGCATGCCACTATTGGTTCTACATTTGACTGATGTCATTTATTATAAGGTTGTCATTAGCTTTATATGACTGCTTATTTACCTTTTTGTCACTTACAATACTGTTGAGATCTTCAGAACTGATTGTGTCTTTTTATCCCGTTACCCACCAGTTTCTTGCCTATTGGTCATGTTCAATTTCTGTATGACTGTCCATCTGATCTAAAAGGAGAGGCAAACTGGACATCACTCCTTCAAGCATCAACGACGGTTTAACTAAAGAGTTGGTGCTTCTGTCTGCCAACAGTCATCATCATTTTAACCGTGATACACATCAGTAACTTGGCCAACGAAGGTAAGGACCAACCATAACTCTTTTGGGGTCTACTTGTAATTATGTGTTAATCACCAACAACTGTACAAGTTCTGAACCCAGTACAGTGCAAGCCAGACAAATTACATTTAAAAAAATGAAGAACCTTAACCAGTGAGCTTACAGTTTAGCCATGGTAGCATTTTAATGCAAAGGCGCTTGGCAAGGTAACCCGATATTGTATAATCAAGATAAGACAATAGAGCTCTAGACAAAAAGATATTATGGACAATTAATAGCTGGAGCCCAGAGGTAAGAAGTTATGGTACATTTCAACTGCATGCATATTTCAAGGACGTTGGTTGTCCTGTCTTCACCAGTCCAATGAAGACTAATGTCTTTCTATGTAATTGTTGAGATTTGTCTAAGCAAGATATGAACCAGAACAATTTCTGAATAGAAAGTAATAATTTTATAAATTTTTTCTTACTGATAAATTAAATTTTAGGAAAATAATCATCTGCCCTTAAAAACCAATCAATTGTTTCTTCATTTTGGTACATTACTCAAATCTGCCCCCACCTCCCGTTTACATACTTTGGCTCATTCTTTGTATATGACCAAGTTATATTTGTTCACATCATCAACATCATGTTCTTCTTGTAAAAGAGGTACTAGTCTGACTCTGAAACAGTTGTATAGCATTGTAATGTCACAATAAATACTCTGGAAGTAGAAACATCAAAAGACAAACCTGAGGTTTATGACAATCATTTACATTGGATCATTAAAAGACATTCATTAAGCCACAAGGTTTATTATTTTTATTATTTTATTATTTTTTATTGTGAAGCAAATGACTATAAATGGGAAAATAGTCGAGAATCTGAAAAAAAGAAAATGATGGTATGCATTGTGATGATCTTAAATGCCATTCATAGTTTGATGGAAAGATAAATAAAATACAAGAATTGCAGGTTATGTCTTGAATGGCCTACGCAGAAGGTATGGAATTAAAATATTTTTCCATAAAAGGAATTCTAAATACCATGAGCACCTCTATTTATATAGAAGATGGTCTTTGAAATAATTCTTATTTCGTCCGACTTCAGTATGTGTGATCAGTCGTGTTTTTCCTGTTTTTTTTAATCAGGTCTAATTTCTAACATATTTCAGTTATTGCGATCGTTTCAGTATCCTGTGTGTATCATCGCTGATTTACTCACCAATAATATGCTATGAACATCGTAAAAATACGAATGGATGCTGAAAAGAGAAGAATTGGATTTAACTCTGGAATTCACTTTTTATCTCATAGAAACCTTAATCAGCAAATAAAAGGGATTTGCTTCCTGATTGCAGAACAATTTGTAAGTATGATTTATTTTAATTGGAAATTCTTTTTATGTGATTTATTATTTTCAGTTTTTTTCACTTGGGTTTCCATTAATCTGTCCGTAGAGGGAGTGAGGTTCCATCAATCTATATATCAATCTATATATACATACAAAGTATATACATTGGGGTTCTACTAAAACTGTCAGTATAATGACTTGATATCAACAATCTCTCAGTATATAAAGTGGGGATGCATCAATCTCTCCGTATATAAAGTGGGTGATACATCAATCTCTCAGTATATAAAGTGAGGGATCCATCAATCTCTCAGTATATAAAGTGAGGGATCCATCAATCTCTCAGTATATAAAGTGGGGATCCATCAATCGCTCAGTATATAAAGCGGGGATCCATCAATCTCTCAGTATATAAAGTGGGTGATACATCAATCTCTTAGTATATAAAGCAGGGATCCATCAATCTCTCAGTATAGAAAGCGGGGATCCATCAATCTCTCAGTATATCAAGTAGGGATCCATCAATCGCTCAGTATATAAAGTGGGGGATCCATCCATCTCTCAGTATATAAAGTGGGAATCCATCAATCTCTCAGTATATAAAGTGGGGGATCCATCCATCTCTCAGTATATAAAGTGGGAATCCATCAATCTCTCAGTATATAAAGCGGGGATCCATCAATCTCTCAGTATATAAAGAGTGGATCCATCAATCTCTCAGTATATAAAGCAGGGATCCATCAATCTCTCAGTATGTAAAGTTGGGGATCCATCAATCTCTCAATATATAAAGTGGGGGTCCATCAATCTCTCAGTTTATAAAGTGGGGATCCATCAATCTCTCAGTATATAAAGTGGGAATCCATCAATCTCTCAGTATATAAAGTGAGGGTTCCATCAATCTGTATATCAATCTGTATATACATACAAAGTATATACATTGGGGTTCTACTAAAACTGTCAGTATAATGACTTGATATCAACAATCTCTCAGTATATAAAGTGGGGATCCATCAATCTCTCAATATATAAAGTGGGAATCCATCAATCTCTCAGTATATAAAGTGGGGATCCATCAATCTCTCAGTATATAAAGTGAGGGATCCATCAATCTCTCAGTATATAAAGTGGGGGATACATCAATCTCTCAGTATATAAAGTGAGGGATCCATCAATCTCTCCGTATATAAAGTGGGGAACCATCAATCTCTCAGTATATAAAGTGGGTATCCATCAATCTCTCAGTATATAAAGTGGGAATCCATCAATCTCTCAGTATATAAAGTGAGGGTTCCATCAATCTGTATATCAATCTGTATATACATACAAAGTATATACATTGGGGTTCTACTAAAACTGTCAGTATAATGACTTGATATCAACAATCTCTCAGTATATAAAGTGGGAATCCATCAATCTCTCAGTTTATAAAGCGGGGATCCATCAATCTCTCAGTATATAAAGTGGGGAACCATCAATCTCTCAGTATATAAAGTGGGAATCCATCAATCTCTCAGTATATAAAGTGGGAATCCATCAATCTCTCAGTATATAAAGTGGGGATCCATCAATCTCTCAGTATATAAAGTGGGGATCCATCAATCTCTCAGTATATAAAGTGAGGGATCCATCAATCTCTCAGTATATAAAGTGGGGATCCATCAATCTCTCAGTATATAAAGTGGGGATCCATCAATCTCTCAGTATATAAAGTGAGGGATCCATCAATCTCTCCGTATATAAAGTGGGGAACCATCAATCTCTCAGTATATAAAGTGGGTATCCATCAATCTCTCAGTATATAAAGTGGGAATCCATCAATCTCTCAGTATATAAAGTGAGGGTTCCATCAATCTGTATATCAATCTGTATATACATACAAAGTATATACATTGGGGTTCTACTAAAACTGTCAGTATAATGACTTGATATCAACAATCTCTCAGTATATAAAGTGGGGATCCATCAATCTCTCAATATATAAAGTGGGAATCCATCAATCTCTCAGTATATAAAGTGGGGATCCATCAATCTCTCAGTATATAAAGTGAGGGATCCATCAATCTCTCAGTATATAAAGTGGGGGATACATCAATCTCTCAGTATATAAAGTGAGGGATCCATCAATCTCTCCGTATATAAAGTGGGGAACCATCAATCTCTCAGTATATAAAGTGGGTATCCATCAATCTCTCAGTATATAAAGTGGGAATCCATCAATCTCTCAGTATATAAAGTGAGGGTTCCATCAATCTGTATATCAATCTGTATATACATACAAAGTATATACATTGGGGTTCTACTAAAACTGTCAGTATAATGACTTGATATCAACAATCTCTCAGTATATAAAGTGGGAATCCATCAATCTCTCAGTTTATAAAGCGGGGATCCATCAATCTCTCAGTATATAAAGTGGGGAACCATCAATCTCTCAGTATATAAAGTGGGAATCCATCAATCTCTCAGTATATAAAGTGAGGGTTCCATCAATCTGTATATCAATCTGTATATACATACAAAGTATATACATTGGGGTTCTACTAAAACTGTCAGTATAATGACTTGATATCAACAATCTCTCAGTATATAAAGTGGGAATCCTCTCAGTATATAAAGTGGGAATCCATCAATCTCTCAGTTTATAAAGCGGGGATCCATCAATCTCTCAGTATATAAAGCAGGGATCCATCAATCTCTCAGTATGTAAAGTTGGGGATCCATCAATCTCTCAATATATAAAGTGGGGGTCCATCAATCTCTCAGTTTATAAAGTGGGGATCCATCAATCTCTCAGTATATAAAGTGGGGGATCCACCAATCGCTAAGTATATAAAGTGGGGGATCCATCAATCTCTGAGTATATAAAGCAGGGATCCATCAATCTCTCAGTATATAAAGCAGGGATCCATCAATCTCTCAGTATAGAAAGCGGGGATCCATCAATCTCTCAGTATATAAAGTTGGGGATCCATCAATCTCTCAATATATAAAGTGGGGGTCCATCAATCTCTCAGTTTATAAAGTGGGGATCCATCAATCTCTCAGTATATAAAGTGGGGGATCCACCAATCTCTAAGTATATAAAGTGGGGATCCATCAATCTCTAAGTATATAAAGTGGGGGATCCATCAATCTCTGAGTATATAAAGCAGGGATCCATCAATCTCTCAGTATATAAAGTGGGGGATCCATCAATTTTTGAGTATACAAAGCAGGGATCCATCAATCTCTCAGTATATAAAGTGGGGGATCCACCAATCTCTCAGTATATAAAGTGGGGGTCCATCAATCTCTCAGTATAAAAAGTAGGGATCCATCAATCTCTCAGTATATAAAGTGGGGGATCCATCAATCTCTCAATATATAAAGTGGGGGTCCATCAATCTCTCAGTATAGAAAGCGGGGATCCATCAATCTCTCAGTATATAAAGTTGGGGATCCATCAATCTCTCAATATATAAAGTGGGGGTCCATCAATCTCTCAGTTTATAAAGTGGGGATCCATCAATCTCTCAGTTTATAAAGTGGGGATCCATCAATCTCTCAGTATATAAAGTGGGGGATCCACCAATCTCTAAGTATATAAAGTGGGGATCCATCAATCTCTAAGTATATAAAGTGGGAATCCATCAATCTCTCAGTATATAAAGCGGGGATCCATCAATCTCTCAGTATATAAAGAGGGGATCCATCAATCTCTCAGTATATAAAGCAGGGATCCATCAATCTCTCAGTATAGAAAGCGGGGATCCATCAATCTCTCAGTATATCAAGTAGGGATCCATCAATCGCTCAGTATATAAAGTGGGGGATCCATCAATCTCTCAGTATATAACGTGGGGATCCATCAATCGCTCAGTATATAAAGCGGGGATCCATCAATCTCTCAGTATATAAAGAGGGGATCCATCAATCTCTCAGTATATAAAGTTGGGGATCCATCAATCTCTCAATATATAAAGTGGGGGTCCATCAATCTCTCAGTTTATAAAGTGGGGATCCATCAATCTCTCAGTTTATAAAGTGGGGATCCATCAATCTCTCAGTATATAAAGTGGGGGATCCACCAATCTCTAAGTATATAAAGTGGGGATCCATCAATCTCTAAGTATATAAAGTGGGAATCCATCAATCTCTCAGTATATAAAGTGGGGATCCATCAATCTCTCAGTATATAAAGTGAGGGATCCATCAATCTCTCAGTATATAAAGTGGGGGATACTTCAATCTCTCAGTATATAAAGTGGGGGATCCATCAATCTCTCAGTATATAAAGCAGGGATCCATCAATCTCCCAGTATAAAAAGTGGGGGATCCATCAATCTCTCAGTATATAAAGTGGGGATCCATCAATCTCTCAGTATATAAAGTGGGGATCCATCAATCGTTCAGTATATAAAGCGGGGATCCATCAATCTCTCAGTATATAAAGAGGGGATCCATCAATCTCTCAGTATATAAAGCAGGGATCCATCAATCTCTCAGTATAGAAAGCGGGGATCCATCAATCTCTCAGTATATCAAGTAGGGATCCATCAATCGCTCAGTATATAAAGTGGGGGATCCATCCATCTCTCAGTATATAAAGTGGGAATCCATCAATCTCTCAGTTTATAAAGCGGGGATCCATCAATCTCTCAGTATATAAAGCAGGGATCCATCAATCTCTCAGTATGTAAAGTTGGGGATCCATCAATCTCTCAATATATAAAGTGGGGGTCCATCAATCTCTCAGTTTATAAAGTGGGGATCCATCAATCTCTCAGTATATAAAGTGGGGGATCCACCAATCGCTAAGTATATAAAGTGGGGGATCCATCAATCTCTGAGTATATAAAGCAGGGATCCATCAATCTCTCAGTATATAAAGCAGGGATCCATCAATCTCTCAGTATAGAAAGCGGGGATCCATCAATCTCTCAGTATATAAAGTTGGGGATCCATCAATCTCTCAATATATAAAGTGGGGGTCCATCAATCTCTCAGTTTATAAAGTGGGGATCCATCAATCTCTCAGTATATAAAGTGGGGGATCCACCAATCTCTAAGTATATAAAGTGGGGATCCATCAATCTCTAAGTATATAAAGTGGGGGATCCATCAATCTCTGAGTATATAAAGCAGGGATCCATCAATCTCTCAGTATATAAAGTGGGGGATCCATCAATTTTTGAGTATACAAAGCAGGGATCCATCAATCTCTCAGTATATAAAGTGGGGATCCACCAATCTCTCAGTATATAAAGTGGGGGTCCATCAATCTCTCAGTATAAAAGTAGGGATCCATCAATCTCTCAGTATATAAAGTGGGGATCCATCAATCTCTCAATATATAAAGTGGGGGTCCATCAATCTCTCAGTATATAAAGTGGGGATCCATCAATCTCTCAGTATATAAAGTTGGGGATCCATCAATCTCTCAATATATAAAGTAGGGGTCCATCAATCTCTAGTTTATAAAGTGGGGATCCATCAATCTCTCAGTTTATAAAGTGGGGATCCATCAATCTCTCAGTATATAAAGTGGGGGATCCACCAATCTCTAAGTATATAAAGTGGGGATCCATCAATCTCTAAGTATATAAAGTGGGGGATCCATCAATCTCTGAGTATATAAAGCAGGGATCCATCAATCTCTCAGTATATAAAGTGGGGGATCCATCAATTTTTGAGTATACAAAGCAGGGATCCATCAATCTCTCAGTATATAAAGTGGGGGAATCCACCAATCTCTCAGTATATAAAGTGGGGGTCCATCAATCTCTCAGTATATAAAGTAGGGATCCATCAATCTCTCAGTATATAAAGTGGGGGATCCATCAATCTCTCAATATATAAAGTGGGGGTCCATCAATCTCTCAGTATAGAAAGCGGGGATCCATCAATCTCTCAGTATATAAAGTTGGGGATCCATCAATCTCTCAATATATAAAGTGGGGGTCCATCAATCTCTCAGTTTATAAAGTGGGGATCCATCAATCTCTCAGTATATAAAGTGGGGTATCCACCAATCTCTAAGTATATAAAGTGGGGGATCCATCAATCTCTAAGTATATAAAGTGGGGGATCCATCAATCTCTGAGTATATAAAGCAGGGATCCATCAATCTCTCAGTATATAAAGTGGGGGATCCATCAATTTTTGAGTATACAAAGCAGGGATCCATCAATCTCTCAGTATATAAAGTGGGGGATCCACCAATCTCTCATTATATAAAGTGGGGGTCCATCAATCTCTCAGTATAAAAAGTAGGGATCCACCAATCTCTCAGTATATAAAGTGGGGGATCCATCAATATCTCAATATATAAAGTGGGGGTCCATCAGTCTCTCAGTATATAAAGTGGGGGTCCATCAGTCTCTCAGTATAAAAAGTAGGGATCCATCAATCTCTCAGTATATAAAGTGGGGGATCCATCAATCTCTCAGTATATAAAGTGGGGATCCATCAATCTCTCAGTATATAAAGTGGAGATCCATCAATCGTTCAGTATATAAAGCGGGGATCCATCAATCTCTCAGTATATAAAGAGGGGATCCATCAATCTCTCAGTATATAAAGCAGGGATCCATCAATCTCTCAGTATATAAAGCAGGGATCCATCAATCTCTCAGTATAGAAAGCGGGGATCCATCAATCTCTCAGTATATCAAGTAGGGATCCATCAATCTCTCAGTTTATAAAGTGGTGGATCCATCAATCTCTCAGTATATAAAGTAGGGATCCATCAATCGCTCAGTATATAAAGTGGGGGATCCATCAATCTCTCAGTATATAAAGTAGGGATCCATCAATCGCTCAGTATATAAAGTGGGGGATCCATCAATCTCTCAGTATATAAAGTGGGGATCCATCAATCGCTCAGTATATAAAGCTGGGATCCATCAATCTCTCAGTATATAAAGCAGGGATCCATCAATCTCTCAGTATATAAAGTCGGGGATCCATCAATCTCTCAGTATATAAAGTGGGGGATCCATCAATCTCTCAATATATAAAGTGGGGTTCCATCAATCTCTCTGTTTATAAAGTGGGGGTCCATCAATCTCTCAGTTTATAAAGTGGGGATCCATCAGTCTTTCAGTATATAAAGTTGGGGATCCACCAATCTCTCAGTATATAAAGTGGGGGATCTATCAATTTTTGAGTATACAAAGCAGGGATCCATCAATCTCTCAGTATATAAAGTGGGGGAATCCACCAATCTCTCAGTATATAAAGTGGGGGTCCATCAATCTCTCAGTATATAAAGTAGGGATCCATCAATCTCTCAGTATATAAAGTGGGGGATCCATCAATCTCTCAATATATAAAGTGGGGGTCCATCAGTCTCTCAGTATATAAAGTGGGGGTCCATCAGTCTCTCAGTATAAAAAGTAGGGATCCATCAATCTCTCAGTATATAAAGTGGGGGATCCATCAATCTCTCAATATATAAAGTGGGGGTCCATCAATCTCTCAGTTTATAAAGTGGGGGTCCATCAATCTCACAGTATATAAAGTAGGGATCCATCAATCGCTCAGTATATAAAGTGGGGGATCCACCAATCTCTCAGTATATAAAGTGGGGGTCCATCAATCTCTCAGTATAAAAAGTAGGGATCCATCAATCTCTCAGTATATAAAGTGGGGGATCCATCAATCTCTCAATATATAAAGTGGCGGTCCATCAATCTCTCAGTTTATAAAGTGGGGGTCCATCAATCTCTCAGTATATAAAGTGGGGGTCCATCAGTCTCTCAGTATAAAAAGTAGGGATCCATCAATCTCTCAATATATAAAGTGGGGGTCCATCAATCTCTCAGTTTATAAAGTGGGGGTCCATCAATCTCTCAGTTTATAAAGTGGGGGTGCATCAATCTCACAGTATATCAAGTAGGGATCCATCAATCGCTCAGTATATAAAGTGGGGGATCCACCAATCTCTCAGTATATAAAGTGGGGGTCCATCAATCTCTCAGTATAAAAAGTAGGGATCCATCAATCTCTCAGTATATAAAGTGGGGGATCCATCAATCTCTCAATATATAAAGTGGCGGTCCATCAATCTCTCAGTTTATAAAGTGGGGGTCCATCAATCTCTCAGTATATAAAGTGGGGGTCCATCAGTCTCTCAGTATAAAAAGTAGGGATCCATCAATCTCTCAATATATAAAGTGGGGGTCCATCAATCTCTCAGTTTATAAAGTGGGGGTCCATCAATCTCTCAGTTTATAAAGTGGGGGTGCATCAATCTCACAGTATATAAAGTAGGGATCCATCAATCGCTCAGTATATAAAGTGGGGGATCCATCAATCTCTCAGTATATAAAGTGGGGGATCCATCAATCTCTCAGTATATAAAGCAGGGATCCATCAATCTCTCAGTATAAAAAGTGGGGGATCCATCAATCTCTCAGTATATAAAGTGGGGGATCCATCAATCTCTCAGTATATAAAGTGGGGATCCATCAATCTCTCAGTATATAAAGTGGGGATCCATCAATCGTTCAGTATATAAAGCGGGGATCCATCAATCTCTCAGTATATAAAGAGGGGATCCATCAATCTCTCAGTATATAAAGCAGGGATCCATCAATCTCTCAGTATATAAAGCAGGGATCCATCAATCTCTCAGTATAGAAAGCGGGGATCCATCAATCTCTCAGTATATAAAGTGGGGATCCATCAATCGTTCAGTATATAAAGCGGGGATCCATCAATCTCTCAGTATATAAAGAGGGGATCCATCAATCTCTCAGTATATAAAGCAGGGATCCATCAATCTCTCAGTATATAACGTGGGGATCCATCAATCGCTCAGTATATAAAGCGGGGATCCATCAATCTCTCAGTATATAAAGAGGGGATCCATCAATCTCTCAGTATATAAAGTTGGGGATCCATCAATCTCTCAATATATAAAGTGGGGGTCCATCAATCTCTCAGTTTATAAAGTGGGGATCCATCAATCTCTCAGTATATAAAGTGGAGGATCCACCAATCTCTAAGTATATAAAGTGGGGGATCCATCAATCTCTGAGTATATAAAGCAGGGATCCATCAATCTCTCAGTATATAAAGCAGGGATCCATCAATCTCTCAGTATAGAAAACGGGGATCCATCAATCTCTCAGTATATAAAGTTGGGGATCCATCAATCTCTCAATATATAAAGTGGGGGTCCATCAATCTCTCAGTTTATAAAGTGGGGATCCATCAATCTCTCAGTATATAAAGTGGGGATCCACCAATCTCTCAGTATATAAAGTGGGGGTCCATCAATCTCTCAGTATATAAAGTGGGGATCCATCAATCTCAATATATAAAGTGGGGTCCATCAATCTCTCAGTTTATAAAGTGGGGGTCCATCAATCCTCAGTTTATAAAGTGGGGAATCCATCAATCTCAATAGTAGGGATCCATCAATCAGCCAGTATATAAAGTGGGGATCCATCAATCTCTCGTATATAAAGTGGGATCCATCAACGCTCAGTATATAAAGTGGGATCCATCAATCTCTCAGTATATATAAAGCAGGGATCCATCAATCTCTCAGTATATAAAGTGGGGGATCCATCAATCTCTCAGTATATAAAGTGGGGGATCCATCAATCTCTCAATATATAAAGTGGGGGTCCATCAATCTCTCAGTATATAAAGTGGGGGTCCATCAATCTCTCAGTATAAAAAGTAGGGATCCATCAATCTCTCAGTATATAAAGTGGGGGATCCATCAATCTCTCAATATATAAAGTGGGGGTCCATCAATCTCTCAGTTTATAAAGTGGGGGTCCATCAATCTCTCAGTTTATAAAGTGGTGGATCCATCAATCTCTCAGTATATAAAGTAGGGATCCATCAATCGCTCAGTATATAAAGTGGGGGATCCATCAATCTCTCAGTATATAAAGTGGGGATCCATCAATCGCTCAGTATATAAAGCTGGGATCCATCAATCTCTCAGTATATAAAGCAGGGATCCATCAATCTCTCAGTATATAAAGTGGGGGATCCATCAATCTCTCAGTATATAAAGTGGGGGATCCATCAATCTCTCAATATATAAAGTGGGGTTCCATCAATCTCTCTGTTTATAAAGTGGGGGTCCATCAATCTCTCAGTTTATAAAGTGGGGATCCATCAGTCTTTCAGTATATAAAGTTGGGGATCCACCAATCTCTCAGTATATAAAGTGGGGGATCCATCAATCTCTGAGTATATAAAGCAGGGATCCATCAATCTCTCAATATATAAAGTGGGGGATCTATCAATTTTTGAGTATACAAAGCAGGGATCCATCAATCTCTCAGTATATAAAGTGGGGGAATCCACCAATCTCTCAGTATATAAAGTGGGGGTCCATCAATCTCTCAGTATATAAAGTAGGGATCCATCAATCTCTCAGTATATAAAGTGGGGGATCCATCAATCTCTCAATATATAAAGTGGGGGTCCATCAGTCTCTCAGTATATAAAGTGGGGGTCCATCAGTCTCTCAGTATAAAAAGTAGGGATCCATCAATCTCTCAGTATATAAAGTGGGGGATCCATCAATCTCTCAATATATAAAGTGGGGGTCCATCAATCTCTCAGTTTATAAAGTGGGGGTCCATCAATCTCACAGTATATAAAGTAGGGATCCATCAATCGCTCAGTATATAAAGTGGGGGATCCACCAATCTCTCAGTATATAAAGTGGGGGTCCATCAATCTCTCAGTATAAAAAGTAGGTATCCATCAATCTCTCAGTATATAAAGTGGGGGATCCATCAATCTCTCAATATATAAAGTGGGGGTCCATCAATCTCTCAGTTTATAAAGTGGGGGTCCATCAATCTCTCAGTATATAAAGTGGGGGTCCATCAGTCTCTCAGTATAAAAAGTAGGGATCCATCAATCTCTCAATATATAAAGTGGGGGTCCATCAATCTCTCAGTTTATAAAGTGGGGGTCCATCAATCTCTCAGTTTATAAAGTGGGGGTGCATCAATCTCACAGTATATAAAGTAGGGATCCATCAATCGCTCAGTATATAAAGTGGGGGATCCATCAATCGCTCAGTATATAAAGTGGGGGATCCATCAATCTCTCAGTATATAAAGCAGGGATCCATCAATCTCTCAGTATAAAAAGTGGGGGATCCATCAATCTCTCAGTATATAAAGTGGGGGATCCATCAATCTCTCAGTATATAAAGTGGGGATCCATCAATCTCTCAGTATATAAAGTGGGGATCCATCAATCTCTCAGTATATAAAGTGGGGATCCATCAATCGTTCAGTATATAAAGCGGGGATCCATCAATCTCTCAGTATATAAAGAGGGGATCCATCAATCTCTCAGTATATAAAGCAGGGATCCATCAATCTCTCAGTATATAAAGCAGGGATCCATCAATCTCTCAGTATAGAAAGCGGGGATCCATCAATCTCTCAGTATATCAAGTAGGGATCCATCAATCGCTCAGTATATAAAGTGGGGGATCCATCAATCTCTCAGTATATAACGTGGGGATCCATCAATCGCTCAGTATATAAAGCGGGGATCCATCAATCTCTCAGTTTATAAAGAGGGGATCCATCAATCTCTCAGTATATAAAGTTGGGGATCCATCAATCTCTCAATATATAAAGTGGGGGTCCATCAATCTCTCAGTTTATAAAGTGGGGATCCATCAATCTCTCAGTATATAAAGTGGAGGATCCACCAATCTCTAAGTATATAAAGTGGGGGATCCATCAATCTCCGAGTATATAAAGCAGGGATCCATCAATCTCTCAGTATATAAAGCAGGGATCCATCAATCTCTCAGTATAGAAAACGGGGATCCATCAATCTCTCAGTATATAAAGTTGGGGATCCATCAATCTCTCAATATATAAAGTGGGGGTCCATCAATCTCTCAGTTTATAAAGTGGGGATCCATCAATCTCTCAGTATATAAAGTGGGGGATGCACCAATCTCTAAGTATATAAAGTGGGGGATCCATCAATCTCTGAGTATATAAAGCAGGGATCCATCAATCTCTCAGTATATAAAGTGGGGGATCCATCAATTTTTGAGTATACAAAGCTGGGATCCATCAATCTCTCAGTATATAAAGTGGGGGATCCACCAATCTCTCAGTATATAAAGTGGGGGTCCATCAATCTCTCAGTATATAAAGTGGGGGATCCATCAATCTCTCAATATATAAAGTGGGGGTCCATCAATCTCTCAGTTTATAAAGTGGGGGTCCATCAATCTCTCAGTTTATAAAGTGGGGGATCCATCAATCTCTCAGTATATAAAGTAGGGATCCATCAATCGCTCAGTATATAAAGTGGGGATCCATCAATCTCTAGTATATAAAGCAGGGATCCATCAATCTCTCAGTATATAAAGCAGGGATCCATCAATCTCAGTATAGAGTGGGGGATCCACCAATCTCTTAGTATATAAAGTGGGGGATCCATCAATCTCTCAATATATAAAGTGGGGGTCCATCAATCTCTCAGTTTATAAAGTGGGGATCCATCAATCTCTCAGTATATAAAGTGGGGGATGCACCAATCTCTAAGTATATAAAGTGGGGGATCCATCAATCTCTGAGTATATAAAGCAGGGATCCATCAATCTCTCAGTATATAAAGTGGGGGATCCATCAATTTTTGAGTATACAAAGCTGGGATCCATAAATCTCTCAGTATATAAAGTGGGGGATCCACCAATCTCTCAGTATATAAAGTGGGGGTCCATCAATCTCTCAGTATATAAAGTGGGGGATCCATCAATCTCTCAATATATAAAGTGGGGGTCCATCAATCTCTCAGTTTATAAAGTGGGGGTCCATCAATCTCTCAGTTTATAAAGTGGGGGATCCATCAATCTCTCAGTATATAAAGTAGGGATCCATCAATCGCTCAGTATATAAAGTGGGGATCCATCAATCGCTCAGTATATAAAGTGGGGGATCCATCAATCTCTCAGTATATAAAGTGGGGATCCATCAATCGCTCAGTATATAAAGCAGGGATCCATCAATCTCTCAGTATATAAAGTGGGGGATCCATCAATCTCTCAGTATATAAAGTGGGGATCCATCAATCTCTCAGTATATAAAGTGGGGGATCCATCAATCTCTTAGTATATAAAGTGGGGGATCCATCAATGTCTCAGTATATAAAGTGGGGGATCCATCAATCTCTTAGTATATAAAGTGGGGGATCCATCAATCTCTCAGTCGATAAAGTGGGATTCCATCAATCTTTCTTAATAGAAATCTTAATTCAGCCTGTGATTAGATGAAGAGGAGTTCCATAATAGAGTAACAGTATGTTTGTACATAGAGGGTTTATATAACACTATTAGTTGAGGAAGCGGGTTTACATCAGTCTGTCAGTAGGTAAAGCGTGTCTATGTCTCTATAAATCTTTATTTAGAATGAAAATGATTCTATCAGACTGTTAGACAAACAGTGCTCCTAAAGTCTGATGATAGGCAAAGAGGAGAGATCATCTGTCTCAGAAGAAATAGGGGCTGTTGTTGGGTTATTAGAGGTCCCCTCTGCCAGTCTCTTTAAAACTAATAATGCATGAGAGAGGACTCTGTACAGGCTGCTATAGTGCCATCTAGTGTCTGCAATACGATTCACAACAGGGATCAGCTTCACAATCTGCTGCTTGGAATATGATAGGGAGAAGCAGTTTTGGTAACAGAAAAACAGATACAGTGACAGATAGCAGTGACAGAGACGCACATTATTATTTTATTATTATGTTATTATTTGTATAGCGCCAACAAATTCTGCAGCACTTTACAATGGGTGGACGAACAAACATGTAGTTGTAACCAGACAAGTTGGATACACAGGAACAGAGGGGGTTGAGGGCCCTGCTCAATGAGCTTACATGCTAGAGGGAGTGGGGTATAGTGCCACAAAAAGGTAAGGATAGTATTAGACTAGTGACAGTTGCAAGAGAGGAATCAGTTGGGGCACATAAGATGGGAAATTAAATACATACTGGTGACATGGGTAAATCAGAGTGAAAAATATAGGGTTCAAAAAGTTTAATGAGAAAGAGTAATAACTAACGGGAAGGAAAAGTGAAAAGTAAACAAAAGAGTGGCAAATGCTAAAATTAGAAACACCGTAATATAAAATAGGGTAGTATGAATTTCGGATGTTGACTCTAGTTTGCCCTCCCAAACTACTTACCTCTTTACTGCAGGTAACTGCTATGTTTATAAATGGGTTAATCCAGCCTCCAAATCCTCTAGTGGCTGTCTCATTGACAGCCGCTAGAGGCGCTTGCGTACTTCTCACTGTGAAAATCACAGTGAGAACATGCAGGCGTCCATAGGAAAGCATTATGAATGCTTTCCTATGATACTGGCTGAATGCGCGCGCAGCTCTTGCCGTGCATGCGCATTCAGCCCAGGAGGAGGATCGGAGGCGGAGAGGAGGAGGAGAGCTCCCCGCCCGGCGCTGGAATAAAGGTAAGCTTAACCCCTTTCCTCGCCATCCAGCCCGGCGGGAGGTGGTCCCTGAGGGTGGGGGCACCCTCAGGGCACTATAGTGCCAGGAAAATGAGTATGTTTTTCTGGCACTATAGTGGTCCTTTAAATACACTATTAATGGCAGAGAGAAGGTAAAATGCATTTTGAAGATATTGGCAGAATAAAAAAAATCCCATTCTGATAGCTTTCTGTCTAAATCTCTGCAATACGATTAGCAAGCGGGCAGATTGGGGCATGGAACAGATGTTGCAGAGCGAAATATTCTATACGTACAGCTTGGCTACTTTAGCTGAATTTTAAAATGTAGGAAATTAAAAGGTTACTCCAAGCACCATGACAACTTCAGTGATTTGACTTGGTCATGGTGCTTGGAGTCTGTATGTGCATCATTTCACTATGGAACTAGAGTTCCGTGCTGATTAATGTCTGTTCCGTGCATATTTCTGTGCAAGAGTTGGCTGACCGTGGTCAGCTGATGCTCTTAGCCAATAAATGGCCAGCAAAGGGGGAGTGGTTATCTCTTTCCTGACTTGTAAAGGTATTGAATTACCCAGTTACCATTTCAAAAGGTAAAGCTTATCCCACTGTACATGAGCTTGGTCACGTGATCATATTAGTTTGATGACAGAATGTCACCACACTCGGCTCTGCCGAAGCCAGATGCACGTCACAGTCAGGTTTAAAAGAGACCACATGTCTGGCAGGACCAGGTAAGAGGGCGAGTTGTTGGTGTTCCTCACATCATAACCATTAACGGGGGCTGTAGTGTTTATGATTGTTATGACCCTTTTACCCTGTAATTCACAAAAATATAGCCTAAACTAATCAATAATTCTCATACATACTGAATGGCTGTCGTTTACCATATAAGTACAATTTCAAATACCCGCGCAGTCATTCGCTAAGCTGGGCTTCGTCAGAAATTAACCAGGAAAATGTTAAAAAATTGTTTAAAATCGTTTTGCTAGAAAAATGATCCCGTTCAGCTTTTTTACCTTAACGTGAATGTCCCCCCCCCCCAATTCACAAAATTCATATATCGGATAATAACTCTACAACCTGTTATAAATAGATGAGTTTTATATGTCACAGACACTCCGGATAAGGCTGATTTGTGTACGCCGTGAGTAAGTTAACATACATACAGTAACAATGCCTTTTAGATAAACAGGGTTATTCGCTAAACTGAGTGGAATTCACCAGGGAACTGCAAACTTTAAACATTAATAGCCAAATACTCCAAGTCAGCAATGTTTCAAGCTTGGCTATTTGTGGTTTGAATTTGTACTTCCCAGATAAATTCCTCAATATTTACAGTTTAGTGAAGAACCCTAAAAGTATATCTGGTATTCCATATATTCCATAAAATTAAATGTACATTTATATATATTTATTTATTTGTTTTACTTTTTTCCATAAAATAAAAATAATAAGAATACACAGCGAACGTATTGCCCCCAAATGACATCAATGTGTCTATTGGCAAATATAGTAATTAGAGACAGAAGATGGCACAGTTATCCTCCTCTCCTACGAGTGAAGGGATTAAAAAAAGAAAACAAAGAAAAATAGTTTCTTCGTCAAATAATGGGGGTGTGACTTTTCTCAGAAATTTTGAGGAAAGAAACACTTACTTATGTTATTTTTATGATTTTTTTTTCCTGTTATGTTTTCCATGCCCTTCACATCTTTATTCCCCCTGCCTCCCACCTCACTCTTATTTCCTCGGCGGGATATTTAAAGATGGCTGCCACCAGGTCAAGAGACCTTGGCATTTCCTTGGGACTGGCCAAGGTTTCCTGTGGATGGGGAGGGGGAAGAGGTGACAGGAATGGGATGGGATGGGAAGGGAGGCTTCCTGTCTCCATTTATATCCCACACACTTACACACACGAGTAGGAATAGAGAGGTGTTCATTAATACCGGGCCTGGATGAGGGCATGCCGGTGTCAACAAGGTGAGTGTCTAGTTGTGTGTCTGTGGAGGTCACTTTGCTATGTTTTTTTCTTTCTTAAACATTTTGTATTTTGTGCATTTTCTTGCATTTTCTTGCCTTAATATGCATCTTTGTGTGTCTCTTTAGGTCTCTTTAAGTATGTTTATAATTTTGTTTCTCAAATTGTTAATGTTTCTATGGTTATATTTCAGCCTGTGTGATGTACATGGAAGCCTATAGATATTTTATGTTTATTTATATAGTTTTTTTAGAATGGTGTCTGCCTCTATATGTAAATATTAATATTTTTCCTGCTCTGGGTTGCTTCCTATGTAAGATGCGTATTGTATATGTGGACCCATGTAGACACCACTGCTAATTCTATATGTATATTTGTGTGTTGCTATGCTTGTGTACGTCCATGCTTGCAGTAGTGCGATAATCTGTTTACAGTGTACGTCACCATTGATCTGTAAAACCGTATTTATCAAACCCTGGCCCTTTAGAGTGTTTCTGGACTGCAACCCCCATCACCAGCAGCTAACAGCTACCAACATAAAATGATAGAAACTTGTAGTTAAAAACAAACAAAAACTATTAGTCAGTAAATAAAATAACTGTGAATATTTCCATCATGATTAACTAATCTATTTCTATGTCTCTCTCTGTCTGTCTGAACAGTAATTGCGTTTGAGTAATAGGGACAGACAGTTATGGACAGTAGGAATCTGCAGAAAGATTAGAGTGTGTTTGGATACTCTAACTTTTATGGCCTCTGTGTTTCTGTGAGTGCAATCAAACTATAACGCAATAACAAAATAGTTTTAATAATGAAAATTTGTTACATTCTGTAAGGCAACAATGGCTGGTCTTCTTACTGTAAGGGACTGCGAACTCCCTCAATACCCTGATTGCTTTTTAGATGTTTTTTAGCTGCAGGCTCTTTATTTTACTTCAGATTGTTTTGGGCAATGAATTGACAGCGTGAGGTTAGACATCTATATAAAGCATTTCCATGTCTGGAACACCCAGACAATGGGAATATTCGCTCCCGGAACCTACTCACACAGACCTCGTCTCGTGTGGCTTGTTCCTGGTCTGTAATGCATAAATTGTCCCAGGTGGGTAAGAACAATGCATTATTATATTTATTGTTAAAATGCCAACATGTGCAGCAGCGCTGTACAATAGGCAGACAAAGCATTTTAATAAATACATGTGAATAGAGACAAGAGCTAATCAAATGAGGTTACAGCAATTAGATCTTACATAGTAAGTCCTCAGTTAATATAACGTACATGTCTGTAATAGGGTATATGTGTGCTTGGTGTACATGTAAATCAATGGGGATCGTGTATAAAGAGCTATTATTTTGCATGCTTCTAACCATGGGTCAACCAGCAGCAACCTTCCTTTCGTTTCCATGGTGATTACTCCACTTTAGAACTTTGGCCCAGAAGTGCTTTTCATACAGATATTCTCCTATGTATACCTGAATTATTTAAATCTCTGAACACCTCGTATCATTTCTTTTTCCATCCCTAAATAGTAACACTGATTTCCTAAAGATTTATGTTTTATACTGTTTTTTGTTTCAGCTGCTTATTATTTATTTAGATATATATATATTCACATGTGTATATATTTGTCCTTGAACATGTGTGTGTGTGTGTGTATATATATATATGTCTCTCTGTATGTGTTCCTGAATATGTGAGAGTATTTGTACATGAAATGTATATACTGTTTATCACTCTGATAATATAGATTGTGTTATTCTATTATATATGTAGAATGGAATGTATGTAAAGAATCAATACATCTACTACAGGGGGAGATGTGCGGGAATTCCTTGGTGACTGCTCCACTTATCGAACTTTGCCCCCGCAATGCTTTGTCTTTATAATCCCTGCAATGTTTATGGGAAATGTAAAAAGCATGCTTAATCCTCAGGGTTTAACATTTACTGCATGTATACCAGACTATTAGAGTGGTATCCACTTACTTGTATATTTTGCTATTTATTGCTATATACAGAGATCTTCTTGTGTGTACTTGTGTGAGGACTTTTACATTTCTCATAATAACACGTTAAAACACACTGGATGCCTTGCTGCTTGTAAGATCTTGACGTTGCTAAATGTGCATCTTCCAATTCTGGAAAGTAAAAATCTCAGACAATGTGAATGTTAAAAAGTTTACCACTTTGCATCAGTGTTTCCATAATACAATTACATTGTGACGTTAAACTGGATGCGCCCCCCAAATCTAACCCCATGGAGGGCTTTTACTTCATGGGGTAGATCACCTTGAACAGGGTTTCCAGTATTAAAGGGTTTTGGTTTTTAAGAATAATAACCAATTCCAAAGATCCCCTACTAAAAGAGGAAAAATGGAAAAAAGCAGGTCCCTGAAACATTATAAAAAGAGTTTATTCAAGATTGGACAAGACTTTATTGAAATCAGAAGTATTCGAGGACTCAAATAATCAATAAAAAAATAAACCCATCACCTAACAAAAGAAAATAAATACCAATGAAGTCTCTTAATTAGATCGGTCTATGGAGTGAAAATAGGGAGGACATATGTTAATAATCACACAAAGGCAAATAACCCGGCAATATAAACCGCAATTGATTCTTAGAAAAGTAACAAAGAAGACTGTTACAAAGACTGTTAATCAGTGTAGATACTCACCGGGAGGTAAAATATTAATCTGTCTTTATATAATGATACTTGAGGTAAGTATATATCAATCGAATCTCTGTAACACTAACAGTAGTAGTGATTAGGTATAATACGTATGACTACATAAACCCAAGGACTAGCAGTGCATTATATGTGACCTACAGAATCAAACATAGCAGCTGATTGTGTTGTTTAGTTGGTTAATGCACCCACTGTTGTAATTGACTAACCCTTAGAGTTGTATTTACTATTTAGATCGTATCAACCTGTCAAGGCCAGTACAGCAGGTATTAGGGTATGTATAAATGCTAGTAAAGGGATGGCCAAAAGGTAGCACCTACTTAATGCTTTTACCCAGTGATAGCAGTCATGCACCAGTCCATCTTTGCTGTTAGCAGACATCCAGCTTCTCCTGCGGAGAATAGATGTGGAGGATAGGGCACTGTTGGCTGACATGAGCCCTACATGAGTTTGAAAATCTTACCATGGAATGGTGCCAGGTCACTCCTTGCGCCATAACCATTCCAGTAAGCAGTACTGGTTATGCTTTTTGTAGTGTTTCTATTGCTAAATATATTCAAGGAAACCTTTTAGACACGTTGTGTAAATATACATTATTTTATTTATTAAAATAAAGCATTAAAAAATAGACAGAGGGATATTTCTATCTCACTTTCACTATTTATTAACGTCTTAATAGATGCCACCATTCCAGTTTTCAAAAGCACTTTTACCATTATTGGATTGGTGAAGTAAGACCCCTTATACGTTACGTTAAACACTCAATTTTTTGCGTCTCAATTTTCGGCGCCATATCTTTCTGAAGACCTGTTATGGGCACTTTAATGAAATATCAGAGACTTGGTAAATGCAATGCCCCAAAAATCATTTTCTAACAAGTAATCATTACACCGTAGGAGCAGTGTGGAAATGTAAAACATCGCTATTGCAGAGAAATAGCAATTTGTAGACATCTCTAGTATCAGACTGACAATCACTAGAAGCACTTTGTCACTGATGGCAACAAAAAAATGTAATTCAGTGCTTCTCTATGAGAAGCATCCAATTGATGGAGAGCGATGAATGCCTTTTCGTGTTTCTGTTTGGATAAACACTTTCATATAATCCATACTGATATTTTGCTATCACAGTCCCTGTAACTCAGTCTGGGCCAATGATATTGGCTTGGCACTATCTAGTCTGGTGCCATGGAATCCTGTAAATGTATAGAGAGAAAGTTAAGCTCGCAGTGGTTTTATTCTCCTGGTGCGTGTTCTGTTATCCTTATTGACTTGTGTTATGTTTACTTGTTTGTTTTAATACAGGATTATCCATTGATGTCTTATGCGACTGATAGACATCTCTCTCTGTAATTTTTTGGGGGGATTGTATGATACCAAATGTTACCAGAAATTGAGTTATTGTTATTATTACTACCATTTATATTGCGCCAACAAATTCTGTAACGCTTATTGTCAGTGTATTAAGTCACTAGTTTCAAAGAGACTCACTGCAAATGTCTGTTATTGTCTGCGGCAAATGTCTGTTTACGCTAACAGGGTAGACAGTGCTGTTGAAATATAGATCCTCAGGGATTTATCTGTTACCCTTCCAGTCTGTTCACAAGAACCCCATAAATTTACTTTAAAGCATAAACAGCCAAGAGATGTTTGGTTTTAGGGTTTTTACAGTATTGTTATGAATTGTTGTCTTTTATAAATAGCAGTATAATATTACTCTGGTTTTTGCAGAATTTGGTATTTTTGGCTCTATGCTTTGTTCTTGATATTTTAGCTTTATTCTGTATGGATTTGAAATCAAGGCAAAAGGGTGACTTCTGTACAGAGTTAATTGTGCAATGCCAAGATACGGCATGGAAACTCAATATTTTATCTCACTCCGTACTTAGAAACTAATGAATAAAATCGGTCGGGTTATATATATATATTTATTGAAATTATTGATTCATAGAGTAGTCCACTGCGTAGGTACACTTACTAATAAACCTGTCAGCCTGCAGAAATGTATTCACCATACACCAAGTACTTGAGCTGGGCATATTAACCTTGGCACAGGTCAGGAAAATGTTATAATGCACTCATTGCCAGGAGTGTCCTACCTTGCACCCCTGCATACTGTATCCTTGTAGTGTGTTATAGAAGTTTAAATGAGCATGCAGCTCCGGTAGCATGGCTTATTGGAGGTGTGGAGGGCTGGAGTGAGAGTGTTACTCAAACAGTGTGAGTTACTGGGATATGGAGAGCTGGATTGAGGTTGTTACACAGACAGTGTGAGTTACAGGGATATGAAGCGCTGGAGTGAGGGTGTTACTCAAACAGTGTGAGTTACAGGGGTATGGATAGCTGGAGTGGGTGTGCTGCTCAGACAGTGTGAGTTACAGGGGTATGGAGAGCTGGAGTAAGCATGCTGCTCAGACAGTGTGAGTAACAGGGATATGGAGAGCTGGAGTGAGCGTGCTACTCAGACAGTGTGAGTTACAGGGATATGAAGAGCTGAAGTGAGGGTGCTACTCAGACAGTGTGAGTTACAGTGATATGGAGAGCTGGAGTGAGCGTGCTACTCAGACAGTGTGAGTTACAGGGGTATGGAGAGCTAGAGTGAGGGTGTTACTCAGACAGTGTGAGTTACGAGGAAATGGAGAGCTGGAGTGAGTGTGCTGCTCAGACAGTGTGAGTTACAGGGATATGGAGAGCTGGAGTGAGTGTGCTACTCAGACAGTGTGAGTTACAGGGATATGGAGAGCTGGAGTGAGTGTGCTGCTCAGACAGTGTGAGTTACAGGGATATGGAGAGCTGGAGTGAAGGTGCTACTCTGACAGTGTGAGTTACAGGGATATGAAGAGCTGAAGTGAGGGTGCTACTCAGACAGTGTGAGTTACAGGGATATGAAGAGCTGAAGTGAGGGTGCTACTCAGACAGTGTGAGTTACAGTGATCTGGAGAGCTGGAGTGAGCGTGCTACTCAGACAGTGTGAGTTACAGGGATGTGGAGAACTGGAGTAAGTGTGCTGCTCAGCAGTGGCGTCGCTAGGGGGGGGCCAGAGGGGGCCATGGCCCCCCCTACATCATGCTGTGCCCCCCCTTGGGCCCCCCCAAATGCCGGCAACTTGCTGGCCATCTGCTTCCCTCGGACTGTTACAGCCTGTTACAGCCCGAGGGAATGCAGTGCTGAGGTGCTGGAGGCTGTCTGTGGCGGAGGGAGCACTGATTGGCTCCCCAGCACAGGCCCCGCCCCCAAACGAAGCCCCGCCTCCCGCCGGTAAGCCCCGCCCCCGCCGTTATGCAGCAGCCCATGCTGCTTCAGAAGATGTCTGCCTGACCCCCAGCAACAGCCTCCACTGACAGGTAGGCCACACACACACACACACATTGCCCCCCATACTGCCCCATACACACCCATTGCCCCCATAGACACCCATTGCCCCCCATACTGCCCCATACACACACATTGCCCCCATAGACACACATTGCCCCCCATACTGCCCCATACACACCCATTGCCCCC
>OW240920.1:23001641-23079141 GCA_933207985.1 Pelobates cultripes
GGTGTGTGTGTATGGACTCAGCAGAGTGTGTGTTTGTGTGTATGGACTCAGCAGAGTCTGTGTGTGTGTGTGTGTGTGTATGGACTGAGCAGTGTCTGTGTGTGTGTATGGACTCAGCAGTCTGTGTGTGTGTGTATGGACTCAGCAGTCTGTGTGTGTGTATGGACTCAGCAGAGTCTGTGTGTGTGTGTATGGACTCAGTAGAGTCTGTGTGTGTGTGTATGGACTCAGCAGAGTCTGTGTGTGTGTATGGACTCAGCAGTCTGTGTGTGTGTATGAACTCAGCAGTATGTGTGTGTGTGTGTGTGTGTGTATGGACTCAGCAATATGTGTGTGTGAATGGACTCAGCAATCTGTGTGTGTGTGTGTGTGTATGGACTCAGCACCAGGTGTGTGTGTATGGACTCAGCAGAGTCTGTGTGTGTGTGTGTGTGTGTGTGTGTGTGTGTGTGTGTATGTGACTCAGCAGAGTCTGTGTGTGTGTGTATGGACTCAGCATATTCTTGTGTGTGTGTGGCGACTAGCAGAGTCTGTGTGTGTGTGTGTGTGTGTGTGTGTGATGGACTAGCAGGAGTCTGTGTGTGTATGGACCTTGTGCAATCTTGTGTGTGTGTGTGTGTATGGACTCAGCAATCTGTGTGTGTGTGTGTGTGTGTGTGTGTGTGTGTGTGTATGGACTCAGCAATCTGTGTGTGTGTGTATGGACTCAGCAATCTGTGTGTGTGTGTGTGTATGGACTCAGCAGTCTATCAATAATAAAAATTCCATTGCTTTGCCCAGGGGCCCTTAACTCTGTTAAAATGGTACTGCTTGTGTGTGTCAGTGAGCTTCTATTTAGTGAGCATGTGTGTGTCAGTGAGCTTGTCTTTAGTGAGCTTGTGTGTGTGTCCCTGAACTTCTTTGTAGTGAGCCTTCTGTTTATACAAGTGAGTGTCTGTAGTAAGCTTGTGTGTGAGTCAGAGAGTTTTGTCTGTCAGTAAGCCTATTTGCGCATGTCAGTGAGCTTGTGTGCTTACTGTAATATATATATATATATATATATATATTACATATTTTGACTTGTAGGAATGGCATACTTTTTTTTTCCAGGGCTGCTTTGGATTCCCAGGGATTCCCAGTTTGGCTCTGCCAGCGAGTGCACTTTACCGCTGAATAATCTGTGTGAGCTGCCGCACACTTTAGCCCTGTTACACGCGTCTGGGAGCTGCTGTTGACAGGTACTAGTAGTCTAGAGATTGGGGTATATGCTCAGCTATCTGTATAATACAGATCTGTGTGTATAAAATATCCTGGGATAGTCAGTGCTTCCTGTATAGTGCTGCTCTCTGTCTTGGGATATTATACACAAACAGACCTGTATTATACAGAGAGCAGCACTATACAGGGAGCACTGAGTGTCCTAATTTATTATACACACAACCCTGTATTATACAGAGAGCACTGACTGTCCAGGGATATTATACCCAGACAGTAATTGATAGCTGTGCTGCAAAATGTCCTTGGAAATTTTTTTTCAAATGTTGGCAACTATGGCACTGTATCAAGGATAATGTGTTTGTTTTTTTTAATAATCCCTGGTGTAAAATAATGAATCCTCCACCAGGTATTATTAAAAAAACAAAACACATTGTGTCAGGGGCGTGGCTTAACATGTGACAGGGGCGGGGTCAAACTGCGACGAGGGCAGGGTTAAATGTGCCCCCCTACTTTTGTCACTGGCCCTCCATGTGCCCCCCCGAAAAATGAATCCTAGAGACGCCACTGCTGCTCAGACAGTGTAAGTAATAGGGATATGGAGAGCTGGAGTGAGGATGTTACTCACAGTGTGAGTTACAGGGATATGAAGAGCTGGAGTGAGCGTGCTCCTCAGACAGTGTGACATACAGGGATATGGAGAGCTGAAGTGAGGGTGTTACTCAGACAGAGTGAGTTACAGGGATATGGAGAGCTGGAGTGAGCGTGTTACTCAGACAGTGTGAGTTACAGAGATATGGAGAGCTGAAGTGAGGGTGTTACTCAGACAGTATGAGTTACAGGGATATGGAGAGCTGGAGTGAGGGTGCTACTTAGACAGTATGAGTTACAGGAATATGGAGAGCTGGACTGAGGGTGCTACTCAGACAGTGTGTGTTACAGGGGTGTGGAGAGCTGGAGTGAGGGTGCTACTCAGCGTGAGTTACAGGGGTATGGAGAGCTGGAGTGAGGGTGCTACTCAGACAGTGTGAGTAACAGGGATATGGAGAGCTGGAGTGAGTGTGCTACTCAGACAGTGTGTGTTACAGAATGTGAAGAGCTGGAGTGAGGGTGTTACTCAGACAGTGTGAGTTACAGGGATACGGAGAGCTGGAGTGAGCGTGCTACTCAGACAGCGTGAGTTACAGGGATATGGAGAGCTGGCGTGATGGTGCTACTCAGACAGTGTGAGTTACAGGGATATGGAGAGCTGGAGTGAGCGTGCTACTCAGACAGGGTGTGTTACAGAATATGGAGAGCTAGAGTGAGGGTACTACTCAGACAGCGTGAGTTACAGGGATATGGAGAGCTGGAGTGAGGGTGTTACTCAGATAGTGTGAGTTACAGGGAAATAGAGAGCTGGAGTAAGCTGGCTACTCCGACAGTGTGAGTAACAGGGATATGGAAAGCTGGAGTGAGCATGCTACTCAGACAGTGTGAGTTACAGGGGAGCGTGCTACTCAGACAGTGTGAGTTACAGGGATATGGAAAGCTGGAGTGAGCATGCTACTCACAGTGTGAGTTACAGGGATATGGAGAACTAAAGTGAGCGTGCTACTCAGACAGTGTGAGTTACAGGGGAGCGTGCTACTCAGACAGTGTGAGTTACAGGGATATGGAGAGCTGCAGTGAGCTTGCTACTCACAGTGTGAGTTACAGGGATATGGAGAACTAAAGTGAGCGTGCTACTCAGACAGTGTGAGTTACAGGGAAGCGTGCTACTCAGACAGTGTGAGTTACAGGGATATGGAGAGCTGCAGTGAGCGTGCTACTCAGACAGTGTGAGTTACAGGGATATGGAGAGCTGGAGTGAGCATGCTACTCACAGTGTGAGTTACAGGGATATGGAGAGCTGGAGTGAGCATGCTACTCAGACAGTGTGAGTTACAGGGATATGGAGAGCTGGAGTGAGCATGCTACTCACAGTGTGAGTTACAGGGATATGGAGAACTAAAGTGTGCGTGCTACTCAGACAGTTTGAGTTACAGGGATATGGAGAGCTGGAGTGCACGTGCTACTCAGGCAGTGTGAGTTACATAATATGGAGAGCTGGAGTGAGCGTGCTACTCAGACAGTGTGAGTTACAGGGGAATGTGCTACTCAGACAGTTTGAGTTACAGGGATATGGAGAGCTAGAGTTAGGGTGCTACTCAGACAGCGTGAGTTACAGGGATATGGAGAGCTGGAGTGAGGGTGTTACTCAGACAGTGTGAGTTACAGGGAAATAGCTGGAGTAAGCTGGCTACTCCGACAGTGTGAGTAACAGGGATATGGAAAGCTGGAGTGAGTGTGCTACTCAGACAGTGTGAGTTACAGGGATATGGAGAGCTGGAATGAGCATGCTACTCAGACGGTGTGAGTTACAGAATATGGAGAGCTGCAGTGAGCGTGCTACTCAGACAGTGTGAGTTACAGGGATATGGAGAGCTGGAATAAACATGCTACTCACAGTGTGAGTTACAGGGATTTGGAGAACTGGAGTGAGCGTGCTACTCAGACAGTGTGAGTTACAGAATAGGGAGAGCTGGAGTTAAGGTGCTACTCAGACAGTGTGAGTTACAGAATATGGAGAGCTGGAGTTAAGGTGCTACTCAGACAGTGTGAGTTACAGGGATATGGAGAGCTGGAGTGAGCGTGCTACTCACGCAGTGTGAGTTACAGAATATGGAGAGCTGAAGTGAGCGTGCTACTCAGTGTAAGTGAAAGGGATATGGAGAGCTGGAGTGAGGGTGCTACTCAGACAGTGTGAGTTACAGGGATATGAAGAGCTGGAGTGAGCGTGCTACTCAGACAGTGTGAGTTACAGGGATAACTCGAGAGCTGGAGTGAGCATGCTACTCACAGTGTGAGTTACAGGGATATGGAGAACTAAAATGAGCGTGCTACTCAGACAGTGTGAGTTACAGGGATATGGAGAGCCGGAGTGCGCGTGCTACTCAGGCAGTGTGAGTTACAGAATATGGAGAGCTGGAGTGAGGGTGCTACTCAGACAGTATGAGTTACAGAGTTACAGGGATATGGAGAGCTGGAGTGAGCATGCTACTCAGAGAGTGTGAGTTACAGGGAAATAGAGAGCTGGAGTAAGCTGACTACTCTGACAGTGTGAGTAACAGGGATATGGAAAGCTGGAGTGAGCATTATACTCACAGTTTGAGTTACAGGGATATGGAGAACTAAAGTGAGCGTGCTACTCAGACAGTTTGAGTTACAGGGATATGGAGAGCTAGAGTTAGGGTGCTACTCAGACAACGTGAGTTACAGGGATATGGAGAGCTGGAGTGAGGGTGTTACTCAGACAGTGTGAGTTACAGGGAAATAGCTGGAGTAAGCTGGCTACTCAGACAGTGTGAGTTACAGAATATGGAGAGCTGCAGTGAGCGTGCTACTCAGACAGTGTGAGTTACAGGGATATGGAGAGCTGGAATAAACATGCTACTCACAGTGTGAGTTACAGGGATTTGGAGAACTGGAGTGAGCGTGCTACTCAGACAGTGTGAGTTACAGAATATGGAGAGCTGGAGTTAAGGTGCTACTCAGACAGTGTGAGTTACAGGGATATGGAGAGCTGGAGTGAGCGTGCTACTCACGCAGTGTGAGTTACAGAATATGGAGAGCTGAAGTGAGCGTGCTTCTCAGTGTAAGTGAAAGGGATATGGAGAGCTGGAGTGAGGGTGCTACTCAGACAGTGTGAGTTACAGGGATATGAAGAGCTGGAGTGAGCGTGCTACTCAGACAGTGTGAGTTACAGGGATAACTCGAGAGCTGGAGTGAGCATGCTACTCACAGTGTGAGTTACAGGGATATGGAGAACTAAAATGAGCGTGCTACTCAGACAGTGTGAGTTACAGGGATATGGAGAGCCGGAGTGCGCGTGCTACTCAGGCAGTGTGAGTTACAGAATATGGAGAGCTGGAGTGAGGGTGCTACTCAGACAGTATGAGTTACAGAGTTACAGGGATATGGAGAGCTGGAGTGAGCATGCTACTCAGAGAGTGTGAGTTACAGGGAAATAGAGAGCTGGAGTAAGCTGACTACTCTGACAGTGTGAGTAACAGGGATATGGAAAGCTGGAGTGAGCATTCTACTCACAGTTTGAGTTACAGGGATATGGAGAACTAAAGTGAGCGTGCTACTCAGACAGTTTGAGTTACAGGGATATGGAGAGCTAGAGTTAGGGTGCTACTCAGACAACGTGAGTTACAGGGATATGGAGAGCTGGAGTGAGGGTGTTACTCAGACAGTGTGAGTTACAGGGAAATAGCTGGAGTAAGCTGGCTACTCCGACAGTGTGAGTAACAGGGATATGGAAAGCTGGAGTGAGTGTGCTACTCAGACAGTGTGAGTTACAGGGATATGGAGAGCTGGAATGAGCATGCTACTCAGACAGTGTGAGTTACAGAATATGGAGAGCTGCAGTGAGCGTGCTACTCAGACAGTGTGAGTTACAGGGATATGGAGAGCTGGAATGAGCATGCTACTCACAGTGTGAGTTACAGGGATTTGGAGAACTGGAGTGAGCGTGCTACTCAGACAGTGTGAGTTACAGAATATGGAGAGCTGGAGTTAAGGTGCTACTCAGACAGTGTGAGTTACAGGGATATGGAGAGCTGGAGTGAGCGTGCTACTCAGACAGTGTGAGTTACAGGGATATGAAGAGCTGGAGTTAGCATGCTACTCAGACAGTGTGAGTTACAGGGATATGGAGAGCTGGAGTGAGGGTGCTACTCAGACAGTGTGAGTTACAGGGATATGGAGAGCTGGAGTGAGCGTGGTACTCAGACAGTGTGAGTTACAGGGATATGGAGAGCTGGAGTGAGTGTGCTACTCACGCAGTGTGAGTTACAGAATATGGAGAGCTGGAGTGAGCGTGCTACTCAGACAGTGTGGGTTATAGGAGGTACAGAGAGCAGTAGTGTACATTCTGCTCAAATAGTATACCTTACAGAGGCATGGAGAGCTGGAGTGAGCGTACTGTTCATACGGAGTGGGTAATATCAGGTGTGGAGAACTGGAGTGAGTATGCTTCTCAGGCGGTGTGGGTTATAGGAAGTATGGAGAGTGCATTCTGCTCAGGTAGTGTACCTTAAAAAGGTATGGAGAGTTGAATTGAGCAAGCTGTTCAGGTAGTTTTCGGGGTATGGAAAGCAAGAGTGAGCGTACTGTTCAAGTAGTGTGGTGTTCTATAGAAGGCGTGCGGAACTGGATTGGACGTACTGCTAATGTTAGTGTGGGGAGCTGGAGTAAGCATTCTGCACAGACAGTGTGAGTTACAGGCGTTTGGATAGCTGGAGTGCTGTCCAGGTAGTGAGAGTTATGAGAGGTATGGAGGATCGAGTGAGTGTGCTGCTCAGGTAGTGTAAGTAAAGGAAGTTGGATGGAGTGAGTGTGCTGCTCAGGTAGTGTGAGTAAAGGAAGTTGGATGGAGTGAGTGTGCTGCTCAGGAAGTGTGAGTAAAGGAAGTTGGATGGAGTGAGTGTGCTGCTCAGGAAGTGTGAGTAAAGGAAGTTGGATGGAGTGAGTGTGCTGCTCAGGTAGTGTGAGTAAAGGAAGTTGGATGGAGTGAGTGTGCTGCTTAGGTAGTGTGAGTAAAGGAAGTTGGGTGGAGTGAGTGTGCTGCTCAGGTAGTGTGAGTTACCACGCATATGCTTGTATTGCTATAATCAACAGAAAGGGGATCACCACTGGATAAAAGTTATCTTTTATTTATAAGGAGTGCGGGGCACATGTTTCAGGGAACACAGCGTCCTACAATTTGTTTGAAGTGTCCCTTAAATGACCATGCGGGTCCATAATGTACACATGAATATATTTGGGCCAGGGAGGTACTTTTCTGTGAGCAGTGGTCATTCCTGAGAGTAATTATACACGGTTTCTGGAATGATTTGCTTGTTATTCCCTGAGACTTTCACCCCTGCGGGCACCTGGCTATACGCCGATGAGAGCGGCTTAACAACATGCACATAGAAGAAAACTGATTTACTGAAATATATGGAATGTTTCAATTACTGCCACATGAGCTTTTTATTGTAACTTTTTTATTTGAACACGCTATATTGAGCTAATATTTGTTCATAATCAGCTGAGTGAAAGTTGAGAAACTTGATATTTGTTACAACCTGCAAATCCTTGTTTGAAGACATTCATTGTTAGAAATTTTATATTTTCTAGACAAAAAGAACGGTAGGTTAGAATAGTGACATTTTATAAATGTGGAATACTAGCAAGTGTAGCCTGCTCAGAAATAGTTAGGAAATATTTATATTGATTTATGAATGTTTTGTTACGCTTGATTCCACACCACCTCTCTGGTGGTCAGAGAGGACGAGTTCTACAAACGTTGGTGGTCCAATAGAATGAAGCATGGGCAGCTAGAGTTTCATGTCACAGGTTTGCCTGCCACTGATTCCACACCACCTCTCTGGTGGTTGGAGAAGACGGCTTATTTTAGTCGGAATAATACAACTCACAGTGTAGTGAATAAACTTGTCTGTAATTTCACGCTTCCAATCTATTTAATACCCAAACGGCGAGGTTGTTAAAATACATTATTAGTAAATATATTAAACTGTAGAATCATCTGAGAATTTTTTTTTAACCCTCTATGTGCTAATGGTAAGTGTATCGGTTAAAAGCCATGTTTCTGTTACACGTGTCTGTTTATTCAATTTATAGAATCTACTCAAGAAAACGATATTATGGATGAGTAGCACCAGTAAGCTCAGGACAAACAGACTTCTAAGAACTTATCTATTATATATCTACTTGTTGACTGTCCACTGAAATGGACTCAGGAGCACTGATTCACCTTACGCTGAGTTGATATAAAAGGGCGCATTGTTAATAGGTGAAATGAAATTGTAAATGTGTTCTGGAATCCCTACCAGGGGAGCCTGATGAAGGTGGTGGGGTGATAAACATTGCCACCTAACTTGTTGGAGTCTGTCCATTTAACCCATTCACTGACCCAAAACTACAGCAGCAATCATGACAGACACAACGTCCTCAATGTAATATTTTAAAATAAGCTTTTCAAAGGATTCCAGTGTGTTCCGAAAAAAACCTTTTAAAATGATTTATCTGTAGAAATCACCATTAACGTTTATGGGAAGATATGTAGATATATGCATTAGAAACGTTTTTTTTTCAACAGGTTGTGAACATTTTAAAAGCTTATCCAAAAATATTCAATCATGTTTTGTTCTAAATCACTCGTCTCATTAGTCCTTACCACATCTATAGATTATAATTTTTGTATATTAGATGGCAACTAAAACTGGGGAGAGGTACAAGCCCCTTCTGATCCATAAATCGTTTTGCCAGGTAGTTTTCATATTTGAGAAAACCAGGTACAGTTATTAGTTTATTCTTTGCTTACCATAGACCACCCTCAAGGTATTGTGGAATACAACTCTTATTATGCTCTTACGGCCATAATGCTGTCAAAGAATGAATGGAAGTGTATCTCACAACATCTGGTGCCAAATGTTGCCTTTCCCTTCACTAGACCATGAATTGAATTCTATGTCTCTTTCTCTAGCAACTATTACTTGCTTTCTCTAAAAATGCTTCGTGTAGTACTTAAAGAGAAATTGTAAACACCATAACCACTTCAGCACATTGACTTTCCATCTTGTGGCAGTAATGATTGGCTGAGAGTGTCGTTCCATAAAGTGTTAACTTGATGTTTTGCACCATAACCACTACAATAAACTATAGTGGTTTGGTACTTCTAGTGTACCTTTAACCGCTTAATGGAACCCACACATTTTACATGCATATCTGAATTTGTCCCTGTGTACTGTTTCATTTAAACTCTTAAATGGATTAAGAAACTGACCCTTGAATATAAGTGGCAGGTATGCAGTATCTTGTGCATTATTGCATATCTTTGTATCTGTTCTTAGATAAAATAACATTTCTGTTAATATCTGTTAAGTGGGTCCCTGAAATGCATGTCTCATTGCACTGAAACAGGCTGCGATGAGTGTGCATATCCTTTTTCTGTGTGTTCTGTTTGCAAGAGTCTGCATTCATTATTTTTATTTTGTTGGTAAACTGTTCAGTTCATATGACCTCTGCTTCCCAGTACAGAGTTCAGTAGGAGGAAACCTTCCAGCCTTAGGTGATTTCCAGTAAAATCGGGATTTAAATACCCTGACAGGCAGTACATAAAGGACATTTAAGAAGAGATTTAGAGAGCCACGTGAAATTAGACATCAGGAAGTACAGGACTTAACAAGCAGGGACTTACCAGTACCTCTGCATGTTGTTTTCAGGAGAATATAATCTTAATAACACAATGCAAGTTGTATGTTTAACAACACATACCAGATAAGGAAGGAATAGCAGAGACACAAGGTAAGAGAGTGCCACACAGTATTCACCATGAGTATTTGAAGCTGAATATGTCTAAGGAGATTGTGGAGATTGCTGAAGATCATATAGAGGGAGAAAAGACAAAGACAAGGATAATGCTGTAAGTAATTACATGTGTAGTGTTTGAGTTAAATAAAAAAACAGGTCATTGAGAAAGTGAAGTTAAATTTCACACTCACGTTTCATGGAGCACCTCCGTGCTCCAACATAGCGACCCCAACTTATTTGGTTTGGAGGACTGGGTGAGAGGCTGAGGTGCAGGTTCAACTATTAAAATGTTTTCCTTTTTTTTTTTTTTGTCTTCCTCAGTATTGCCATTTCTTAAATTAAAATTATTTTTGTCTTTCTCATATTATTTTATATTCTGCATTGATCTTTTTGTTTTTTTTACCTGTTAGTTTATCGGTGCTTTGCAGTCCTTTTCCTTCCCTATTTTCTGTTGCCTTTTTGTCATTTGCAGTTTGCATCTTTTTCACCTGATTACTTCTGTCCCTGGCCCCCACTCCCTTTAGTGATTATTAACCCCTTATCTATGTCTGTTTTGCTGACCTTACCTTTTTGTTCAACCTTTTTCTTCTCTTTCTCTGCCTGTCTCACCCTTTCTCATTACTGCCTCCTTTATTTGTTCAGCATATCTAGATAGCTATCTAACCTGAATTTACTCTTTTCACTTTCACTTTTTGTTTCTTTCAGTTGTTTTTTTCCATTTCATATCTTTCTCAGTCATCTGCTTTTATCTTTTGCCTTTTTATTTAATATCTGTCTCTTTCTGAGTGTCTCTAACTCTCTTGGTCTTAGTTGTATTGTTTATTCCACAGTATCTATCCCCATTCTATGTCTGTCTTACTTTTTGGTCAATAAAATAGTTATGAGCCTGTCATCAAGTTTGTATTGTGTATGACTGGCATATACAATCATTTTATTGTCAGAATTTATAAATATTCTTCACATAAAGTAAATTACATATGTTGAGACAAAAATATATTCATATAAATTAATTAATTTGTATTTCACACATGTATATTAGTTGGTCCCAGGGACGGACTGACAGTGGCCTGGGCCCCCGGGCAAAATTAGCACCTGGGCCCCCAGCAGACCGATATATATGCTGGTATAGGTGTACCGTATATTGTAAAGTGAATGCATGTTTCTGTGTGTATATTCACTGTGAGCGCTAGTGTAAGTGAATATATGTATGTCTTTGTGTGTAGTGTCAGGATATGTGGATTATTAGTATATTTGAATACATGTTTTTGGTTTTGTGAATAGGGTAGTATTTTTTTGTGTGTGTTTGTGTAGCATGGCAGTATGTAAAAGGGGGTATTTGTGAAACCAAGTGTTAAATGTTACGAGCCACCTTAAAGGGACTCTCCAGTGCCAGGAAAACAATCCGTTTTCCTGGCAGTGCAGGTCCCCTCTCCCTCCCACCTTCCATCCCCGGTTGCTGAAGGGGTGAAAACCCCTTCAGTGACTTACCAGAGGCAGCGACATTCTTCCTCCGCTCATGCTCCTCCCCTTCATCACGTCAGCTGTCGGGGGAGACCTAATACGCATGCGCGGCAATGCCGCGCAGGCGCATTAGACCTCTGCATAGGAAAGCATTGAAAATGCTTTTCAATGCTTTCCTATGGGAATTTTAGCGACGATGGAGGTCCTCACACAGCGTGAGGACGTCCAGCGACACTATAGCACAGAAATCCTGTGCTATAGACCAGGAAGTGCCCTCTAGTGGCTGTCTAGTAGACAGCCACTAGAGGAGGAGTTAACCCTGCAAGGTAATTATTGCAGTTTATAAAAACTGCAATGACTACACTTGCAGGGTTAAGGGTAGTGGGAGTTGGCACCCAGACCACTCCAATGGACAGAAGTGGTCTGGGTGCCTGGAGTGTCCCTTTAAAGGAACACTATAGTGCCAGGAATACAAATGTGTATTCCCTCCTTAAAAATGTGATTTACTCACCTGTTTCCCAGCACCGACCAAACTCCTTGGCAGAGTTCATCAATTTAGATGATCTCAGCCAACCCAATGCTCTACCATAGGAAAGCACTAGAAGGCTATTGTGCACGTGCAGCAAAACGCTGTGCCAATCACCATCATAGAGATGCATTAAATCAGTGCTTCTCTATGACAAGCGTTCAGCGTCGACATGCAGAGCATGGAGATGCTGAATGTCAGTGCTGCACATTTTGCAACACTGACACAGGAAGCGCCTAGGTGTTCCTAGGAAGCAATGTAAACACTGCATTTTCTCTGAAAAGGCAGTCTTTACAGCAAAAACCCTGCAGTAGTATACTATACTCACCAGAACAACTACATTAAGCTATATAATAAACATTAAGCTGTTACTATACATTAAGCTGTATAATATAAATTAAGCTGTAGTTGTTCTGGTAACTATAGTGTCCCTTTATGTTTGTGCGTGCAAAGGGGTAGGGACTGCAGAGGGTGCCGAAAGGAAGGGGCTGTAAAGGGTGCGAGTGAAAGGGGCTGCAGGGAAGGGACTGTAGAGGGTAGCAGGAGGGGTAGGGGATGCTGTGGGGGGATAGGGGATGCAGTGGGGGGGATAGGGGATGCAGTGGGAGGAGGGGGGGGATAGGGGATGCAGTGGGAGGAGGTAGGGGATGCAGGTGGTAGGGCATGCACTGGGAGCTGGGATGCAGGGGGTAGGGGATGCAGTGGGAGAGGGGGTGTAGGGGATGCAGTGGGAGCAATGCATTGGGGGTAGGGGGATGCATGCAGTGGGGGGGTAGGGGATGCAGTGGGAGCAAGGGGGGGTATGGGCTCTGATGGGGCAGTAGTGGGGGAAATTATATAATAAAACATTTTAATTAAAAAAAAAAATAAAGCCCCCCTCCCAAACCTTACCTCTCTGGTGGTCCTCTTCTGAAGGAGGGCACACAATGCTGACATGCTGCCTGTAACTCTGCTCAGGGCAGCTCCTCACTCTGCACTGTGACTGCTGATGTCACTTCCTGCAGAACAAGGCTGCACGGAGCTGCCCTGAGCAGTTACAGGCAGTGTTTGGAGACAGGCACACTGAGGGGCAGCCTAGTGGGGTCTTTGGAAGGCCCCTTAGCTGTCCCTCAGTGTGCCCTGCAAGGGGGATTATATTTTTAGCAGCAGAGGCCCGCGGAAGGCTGTGCGGGCCCCTTTACTGAGTGCAGGCTGGCTGGGGAGATTGTTTAACTCCCCAGCTCAGCCATTACTCACTGCAGCAGGGGCCGGGCCCCCCAGAGCCTCGGGCCCTCGGTCTATGACCGATTTGCCCGAGTGCTCAGTCCGCCCCTGGTTGGTCCAGGATTCAAATCTGGGTTTCCAGGTAGTAAGCAAGTACTGGCCAACCAACCTGACAAAGTGGTGGTAAATAAGGAATGGAAGACTGTAGTGGTGGTGGTGGATGTGGCAACACCAAGTGACCATAACATAATGAAGAAGGAACATGAGGAGATGGACACATATCACAGACTGAAAGAAGATCTAGAGAGGATGTGGAAAGTGAAGGCAGTATTAGTACCCATTGTGATAGGAGCACTCGGGGCTGTGACCCCCAACCCAAGTTAGGATAGTGGCTTCCAGGTGGGATATCTGAGATCTCTGTCTTAGAACTGGACCCTCAGAAGGGTCAAGTTCTAGGAACAGCTAAGATACTGCACAGAATTCTCAGACATCCAGGCCTCTGGAAGAATGAAGAATGCACAAAAATATTTTTAAAAACATTTTTTTAATTTTATATAAATATGGTCTCAAACGTCTCCCATGTTTTTCCAATGTGAAATAAATTAAAATGTTCCATTCCAGATTCCTTCATTTTCTTTCTCATTAGGAGTATAGGGAGTTAAGACAAAGCCTAAAACACATGATCATGTTGGGCACACATTCTACTTGTAAAATGAAGTTTAATTTTATTACTAATTTCATGACTAATCTTAAAAATAACACTGATCAAAAAATGTTGAGCGTAATGTGTAAAATACAGGTCTGAACTGTTATCAACTCACCTATTAGAGATTTCACATTTTTACTCCTGTAACTCATAAGAAGTGACACCATGGCCGCTGTACTAATGAGTTCCCTTATTTTCTCTTCCAGGCCTGAAACCATGCCAGGTGTAGCCCCAAATCCTTTTGATGAGGACACCCCCATGGATCGTCCCTCCCCTGAAGGGGGAAACCCATTCCTAGAGGAGGTGGAAGAGAAGAGAGAGACTATGGGATCAGATGCAAAACGCAGGGGTACTCTAGAGAAGATTGCCGGCCTCTCTCCCTTTTGGAAAGGTGGAAAGAGTCTACTGGGCGTACTAGGGACCCCGGAGAAAAGACGAGGTCGGCGCAAATCAGAAGATGTCAGCCTGTTGTCACATGGGCGCAAGAAAGAATCAAGTGGAGGAGAAGAAGATGGAGGAGGTTTTGGTGGTGGGACAAAGCGTCTTTCCTTTCTGTGGCTCGGGGGAGGTGGAAACAGTGGAGGGAACCGGTCACATAGGGAGTCTTTGGTGGAAGTGGTCCCAGAAAACAATGAAGTGATCCGAGAGATTGAGAAAACCCGGGAACCACTCTCAGGTGAGGAAGCTGATCACATACTGATCTGTTCGAGTAATTACTGGTGAGGTGAAGTCACATTTTCTAGACTGTGTAGGCGTAGGAAGAAACAATGGTTTATAGGATTTGGTGGGCAACTAGAGATCCCACAAAAATGTTTAAATATAAAAAAAAAAACAGCTGCAATATCTTCATGACTCTCTAAAGCACTGTATCCTTCATGTCTGTATTTGATATTAAATGGATCCTATAGTGCCAGGAAAACAATCCTGTTTTCCTGACACTATAGGGTTAATAGGTCCCCCTCCTTCGGGGCCCCCCTCCCACTGGGCTGAAGGGGTAAAAACCCCTTCAGCCACTTACCTTAATCCAGTGCCGGGCTCCCCCGGCGCTGGTGACCTCCCCTCCCTCTGCTCATGTCAGCTCCCAAGTGGAGCCGCATGCGCAGCCAGACCACTTATTGAGCTGAAGTGGTGTGAGTGCCTATAGTGGTCCTTTAACAGTTTGCTATTCTCCTCTCATCCACAATTTTTATTTAGTGAATTAAACCCCGAAATACATAAATCTGAACCGAATGTTAGTTACTCAAATAACCATATTGCTTTGTTATAGTGCTCTATATCTGTATGTAGATATACGAGACCGCAAACCAAGAGAACTACCTAAATAACCCCCAAAGATTATTTAACATCAAATGGTGTCACATGACGGTGAATCATTAATCGCGAAGATTGTATATTATTCCCTAGAACATTTTTCCTCTACAGATGGGAATGTTCTTACAGGACCATGGGAGGTCTAAACAGTCTGTCTTTTTCTGGAATTATTCTATTTTTTCTATTGTCCATTTGTGCCATCTTTCATTTGCACGTTCCATTTAACTGTTGTAAAGCATCTTGCAATTTGTTGGTACATTGGAAAACAATATTAACTATAGTGTTCCTTAAATTGATTGTTCACACTTCTAGCATCCTAAGGGTACAAAGCAGTGTAATTAACTCACTGGTAAACATATTATTATTTAATAGCCTGTGAGATATTGCAACTGGTTCGTGAAATATCTTGTATCTGTTCAAACCTCAGGGCACAGGTTCTGTTCCTGTCAGAATCAGTTTACCCTTTCATCCTTAGAAGCGTGAAAAAATTTACACCATTGAGTTGGATAGTAATTAGGCTTATACCCCAAGGCATACTTGAAATCGAAAGAAAACTAAATGTATCCTTCCTGTCAAATCACTTTTGTTATTACAATGTTCTCCATTGTGATCTGATTCTTTCAAGACTTCAGCCTCTCTTCACAGCAGAGTCTAATGAAAAATAAAAAGTATTTTAATGCATGATCCACTTTATTAAAAGAAAAAACACACAACATTTTCTTTTTTGCATGTTTATTGTATTGCAATGCTCTGTGCTAAACAAACAAAACATATTTAACAACCAGATAGACATGGAACATAAAGATTGGAGTTAAAAAGTTGCCCTCTTCAGATGAGATTAGGCCAAGCTAAAGGTTATCACCAGTGTATGTAGACTTTTAAAGCACCCTGATTTGAGCCAAGGTCAGTGAAAAGTAAACAAGCATGGCTATTTAACTGATTTGTATGAGTGTTTTGTACCAAAGGCATTTTTCTTTAAATATTGTTAATAATTGGTATTGGCGCTATATGGATAACAAAATGCTGTTTAAACCACTGTCTTCAACATCTGTGAGACCTCCAATGTAATCCCATTTATATAAAACAAAGTAAAAGTGAATACTGACTTTTAACTTGGGGTCAAAACAAGTAATACAACACCTTACCTTCCTGGGGTTCTTCCAAACCTATACATGTCATATATACATTGCTCCACTCTTTGACATAACTAAGCATTTATCTCTGTTGCAGTTCTTGAGATCCTCCACCTCATTCAGCAAAGGGAACTGCGCTCAGCTGACCAACACATTATAGAACTAGAGGCAGAATGCGATGGTGGAGCAAGTCAAGATGGGACTATTAAAAGCCCGGGCCGACAAGCCAAGGATGTGACCCTCCTCTACGAGGCTCTGATGAAAGAAATGTGGGCTGTGGTTGACGAGTCACTTAACAGCAAAGGGAAACATCAAAAACTAGATGAAGTCATTGGTGTGATACAGCAAGAAGAGGCTCGAGAAGGGCCTTTGGGGAACAAGAACATGAGAAAGCATTGGGTAGATGCATTAGGGAGGAGTGCGGAAAAACGAATAAAGGGCAACTTGGAAGGAAAAATGGGATCACTATCTTCACAAGCTGAAAGAGTCAAGAGGACAGCAGTGGAAGATCTGACATCAGTGAAAAACCATCTGGTGAGGAGATATAATGGTAACAAAAAAGGACTATGCTCTCTAAACACAATGACACAGACAAATAAGACAGATTTTACGTGGACATCTTTCTTTGTGACAAAGCCTTTTCTGGTGTGCTTCTTACCCTACACTTGTTTCTCTATAGGTATGCTCCTACCCAAAAGACTTTGAAGTTTTCCGAATCTACCTGTCAGCGTATCACAGAAGTGTAGCCGAGTGGCTTAATACAGCAGCAAGGCGCAATCTTGAAAACAATGAAATTTACTTCATTCTAGACTGGAATAGTAATGTCTACTCCAGGTTAGTTCCAGAACTGCCAGAAGTGATGTATGTGTAAAATTATGCAGACAGAATCCTGTCTCTTTGTTGTAGAACTGGTTTACGGCAGTGTGAAGATTCCATGATAAAATGGTTTCTTCGAAGGAATAGACTTTGGGGCAGGATGAAGGAACATTAATAATTGTCGGCCTGTAAGTAACCAATAAGGGGAATTAAAGAGGATTAAGCTTGACAGTAGAGAAGTTATGGAGAATTTACAAAATAGGCCCAGTATCATACAGAAAGCTATATGCAGGAGGAGAGGATATGAGTAGCAGAGATTTATTGTGTTTATTGGAGTTTATTTGTGGTGCGGTAAGAACAATATTGCTAGTAGACATATTGATAAAAGTACTGTCGAAATGATACAAGTGTACTCAGTGCTTAGGACCTCTAATTAGATGTATATTACAGGAATAGTGTAAAGTGTAGTAGTGTCTCTCTTTTCTCAGGGATATCCTTTCCAGGCCTGAGATATCACCACTTATTAACCCCTCTGAGTTGGGTTCTCTCCTGTCTGATGACGTACAGAAGATGCTGGAAGAGCAATATGTACAGTTCATACAGGTAAAACAAATTCAATAAATCTTGGTATGAGACTTCTGTAAAGTCTGATGACTCCACTTCATCTTTGCATCGCTTAATGTGTCCCTATTTCATCCCCAGATCCGTGTGTCCCAGAGATTAGATGAGGAGCTGAAACTAGAACAAGAACGCTGGAAACTTGAGGACAAAAATGAGGACATAAATTCTAATTTTAGTGGACGTGTGATCCAGGTAAGTCCTCTTTAAAATCTCCATACCAAATAGCAGTGGCTGATTTTTCTAATTAGAGAGAAAAGGCAGTGTTTATAGTGCTGCCTAGGGACACCTCCAGTGGCAGTCACTCAGATAGCCACTAGAGGTGCTTTCTAGGTCAGTGATTTACAACTTTTAGCACTGATGTTCAGCGTCTCCACACTCTGGCTGGGGACACCAAACATTCCTCATAGATATGTAGAGATGCATTGATTCAGTGCATCTCTATGAGGAGATGCTGATTGGCCAGTGCTGTGTTTGGCCCCGCCCACTCACTCCCACCCCGTCTACTTAGAAAAGCATTGGATTGGCTGAGATCATCAATTCTAAAGATCTCAGCCGTGGTGGATCGGGGGCGGGGCCAGGGTTGGCAGTCCCGTGCAGCGCTGGAATAAAGGTGAGTTTTATATCTTATTTAAGGGGGCAAGGTGGTTTTTAACACTTTATGGTCAGGAATACACGTTTGTATTCCTGACCCTATAGTGTTCCTTCAAGCACCTGGTTCAGTATTATATTTTTTTCCATTAATCTATTAGAGCATTTTATTTTTATATAATTTTTTTGTAATGGGATACTGTCACTCAATAATTGTGTGAAGGGGGTGGACTAAATACTATGTTATCCCTTCATAAGTGGCTTACACAGGCCCATTTTTGTTAATCTATTCTTAATTAAATTTTATTGCAATAATGAAATCACATGTATAACAGGGGGTGTCTTCTTTAATTACAGAACAGTCATATGTCATTTTATATTAGATTAATATTATCATATGATAGAAGGGTCAAAACTGTGCAGATCTCTATCTATAAAAGGGGAGAGAGAGAGAGAGATAGTGTGTGTGTTTTATAGTGATAAACTCTCTCTAGGTCTAGTGTAAGTCAACAATGCATATTGGATTGTAAGGTTGATGTACTATACCAGCTTCAAGAGTCAGCAACCAGAGGAGTGTTAAAATCATTTAAGTAGGTAGCAGGCTGCAAGTCCTATTATATTTGAAATCTGAAAGTAATATGTCACTTGATCCCAGAAGAAGTGACCCAGTTACTCTCTTTCCATTCACCCGCTCATCCTGCTGGGTTTAGTGTTTGTGACCCTCCTCTTTGCTTTCTCTTAGATAATGAAACCTCATGTGGACCGGGCACCTGGGATAAGTGAAGGGTTTGGGGTCATGATGTCTCGTTCGTGTCTAAGCTGTTTCTCAGAGTTCCTGCACAGGTAACTGCAAAGGTGGAAATCCCTACTAAAAGTCTATATGTTACCAGATTTCCTTTGTTACTATGACTTTAATTTAAAAAAAAAAGTTTAGATAAGCTTTTCAAACTGTCACAATCTGTTAAAAAAAAAAAAAAAAACTTTCCAAAATGTTTATCTACAGAAATCACCACTAAAGTCTGAGGAAATTTTTTTTGTACATAAATTATTTGAAAAGCATATCCAAAAATATTAAATAGAGGCCTTTGATGGAAACAGTAGATAACTGAAATGACAGTATTGGCCTTGATTTTATTTATTTGGATCAGCATCAGCAATGATCACAGACTTCTGTAGATAAATAGAATGTGACGGAAGATAAGAACCATTCTGCCCATCTAGTCTGCCCAATTTTCTAAATACTTTCATTAGTCCCTAGCCTTATCTTATAGTTAGGATAGCCTTATGCCTATCCCACGCATGCTTAAACTCCTTTACTGAGTTAACCTCTACCACTTCAGCTGGACGGCTATTCCATGCGTCCACTACCCTCTCAGTAAAGTAATACTTCCTGATATTATTTTTAAACCTTTGTCCCTCTAATTTATTCAAAATCATTTGAAAAGTTTTTTTTTCCCAAGAGATTGTGATTATTCCTGATGCTAATTCAAATAAATTTGAATTACACCATTGTTTCATAATCTGTAAATTAAGGCATGATAACGTTTTGAGGAACATATAGTTATTGGAACAGATCTGAATGTGGGGAGTCGATGTACAGCTATGAACATGAGGAGTCAAGCAGTCGATGTGTATAGGATGAGTCAGGATACAGCTATGGAAGTACAGTTATATAACCTATTGCGTCAACGTAATTCTAACTATGGTTCTATACCTGTACATTAGAGGGAATGGATAAGTAATGCTGGTTTGGAACATATACTGGCCATGTGTCAAATAAGCTTTCTTACCACAACAACAATTTTTGTTACCAAAAGAAATCATCTTTACCTTCAAATTCATTATGTCATATTATATATGAGACCATATATGAGACTTAAAGAAGATTGGGACGCCCAAACCTCATTCATATCATCTTCATGACTGTCTAGTTTAGGCCTCAATTTAATTCATTTGAATCGGCATCAGATATTATTCCAATGAGTTAGAAAAGTACTTTTCAAATGATTTATCTACAGAAGTTACTTTTAAAGTCTGTGGGAATTTTTGTAGACAATCATTTTGTACATTATTTTTCTAACAGAATGGAATCATTTTTGATTATGATTCAAACTAATTTAATTGAAGCCTTAGTTGGGAAGAAAATGAAACAGTTACATTTCAGACTGTAGTTGGCTTGTCTAACTGTTTGGAACATTGACAGCCCTAAAGATCAGCTGATTGATCTTTACCCATGGCTACCAGGAACTAATCATAGGTATTAGTGACCCTGCATGCTTATATTACAGACTTCATCCTGTTTGTCATAGCTACGTCAAATGCCTACCCAATTTGTACCTACAAAAAGTAGACATTCTATCTTCTAACAAGAGATCTGATGAAACTGTCATTGCTTTCATTCTTATTAGCTTTCAGAAGGCAGTAGAAAAATTTCATGCTGAGCAAGACGGGCTGACGGACACCTCTGATACCTATATATCTAGGGTTGTCAGCATTGTGAACTGCTGCCCTCCCTTCAGGTGAGTTCCACTTACCACTATCATTTAAACCATAGATACATACTCGGTGTATAAACAGTTATTTTCCATTTTTTTGTGCAAACCCTTTAAACAACATTGCTAAGGATTCTTGATGAAAATATATGCAAAGCATTTAATATACGGTATGCACACCTCATTGCTGTAGGTCTAAAACCTAAACGGTGATGCTTTTCCAATGATGGGACAGCCAGGGAAAAATACACACTCAAGAATACTGCTAAAGCCTTACTTAGAACTGTAGGGTTACACTCTAGTATGAACCAGAAAAATATTTTCTATGTGATGACAAGACGTGGCCTGCCAGAATATTAATGCAAAACAAACAAAAAAAAGAAAAAAAAATATATATATATCTAACTCTTTATTTAAGGTTCATTCTAGAAAATGAATGTGCCTAACCATAGCTGTTAAGGGGTTGTCCACATTTTCTCTAAAACTGGGTTGAAATAAACTCCAATGATCTACGACATTACAGCATAACTTCTGAAATATTTTATGCATTTGTTGCTAGGCAAAACATTACGGTTTTTTTTCCCAGTAAAACAGCTACATTCATGAACATTAGTTTTGGTTTTACTACTATTTGTTCCCCCTGTGCAGCTTACAATCCAAGCATAATCCAGGAGTAGCTTGCTGGCTCTTGTTCAATCTTAACACTATCTATAAAATTCTGTCATGATTGATGTATTTTAAATTCATGACTTCATGGTACGATCCTGGAAATATTTCATGCTCATTCAGTTGAGGCTACCCCGCCTCTGTGAATCACATGATTTCTTAGTACTCTAAGTTCGAGTGACTGTGTTTTCATGTCTGATTGTGGTGATAGTGTTTCTAGTTATTGCAGTGATGTCTTGTGTTTAGAGTGTTTTATATAAAATATGGGTCTGGGAGCTTTAAAACAGAGGTTTCTCCCAAAGTTTGCAAGAGCCTGATGGAAAGTCCAATATTATATTTACGTGGCATGTGTAAATTCCCGTCACAAGGCTCTCCCAAATCCAGTCTTTTTAAAATAACAAAATCATATTTTTCGACATGGTAAAAAAAAATCACCAAGATGGACATTAATATTGAATGAGTACTTAGCAGAAGCAAACATAGGATACATGGCACCCAAGGCAGAATTGTGGGTTGCCACCCCTTTCCCCGCTGAATTGTAAATCTCTGCTCCCTTTGTGTTCCTTTGGCACATCCCTCACTCCGTTGTGTAAATCTCCTAATCCCCCACACCTCCTTGTTTGTCTTTTAACCTCCTCCTTACCCTTTGTGTGTCTCTTAAACCTCAACTTATTAGTATTGTAGCGTGGCCACATAGGACCACATTAGAGGAACTTCATGTCCGAGCAGCATGCCGAGAGAGTCAGAGAGACAGGTATATGATGCTCAGTCCCCTTCACTTTCTGCACACTGCTCGGGGTTCCTCTCAACCAGGCGCAGTAACATGAAGATCCCCATGTGGCCATGCTATATGCTCTGAGCACCCACCATCTGTCACCCAGGGTTGTCCGCCTCCTTAGTATGCTACTGTTACTTTGTTAATTCCACTGGTAGTTATCCCTTTTCTAATTTAGATTTACTTCATATATAAAAAAGTCATGCACAATACACTCAAATATATTAAGCATTTGGACTTCTGTTCTCTGGGCAGCGATGCTGAGGGGGGTGGATGCGTTTGAAGTATAAGGATTCTAACAGGTGTGCATGGGTCTGGTAGTGGACCCACTGTGAAATTATTTTTTTATTTTTTTTAAGGTGGTAGAGAGGGGGGAAATGGTTGGTCATGCTGGTTAGTCAAGCCAAGTTGGAGTAGTGTAGCAGTTGGCTGTATTTGTAGCTTCTTAGAACCTCCTTCAAACTCAGGCTGATATATTTATTTCGTCTTGTTATATGTGCTTACTTGTCTTTGACTCTCTGCAGAGAATTTGCTACCCGGATGGCACAGGTAGATGTTACACTTGGGTCTGAACCTCTACAGAAAGCAGACTTATCGCTAGACCGGATTATTACTTTGGGCACCCGAGGGATATGTGATTTGGTGCTGCATGACTTGAAGGTGTGTTTTGTTTTTTCTATTTTGAATTATTCTTTTCAAGCGGCCTCATCTTAAAAAACTACCCTCTCTTCCATGTGTAGCTTACTTACCTCTCGGACATCAGATTGGCCAAGCTCTCTTTCTTAAAGGAAACACACAGTTTCTAAATCTTCCTGGTTATAAATATCACTAACTACATGAGATTAGTGAACAAAGATACAACCACTTAGTAGATGTTGCTGATCAAACTTACCTTAAAAAATACCAAATAGGCACATACCACAATACAGGGTTATTTTACTAAAGTAAATTTCACATTTAAGGCCAGTGAAGCCATACTGAAAGCATAGCTGACTTTTTTTTTTTTTAGTTCAACTTTAAATTCTCAGTTTAGTAAATATCACTGGCAATATTTGCAGCACTAAATATATAAATATTTTGCCCCCACTCATTTAATGCCCATCCTCTGTAAAACGCGTTCACTATAGACCTGAATCTATATTGTTACATAATAAATCTATACTGGGTGCATTGTACAGATCCAGGACTTGGCTCCTAAATGAGTGAACGTGAAAAATCTTTGGGAATGTAATTATATATTTAGTACTTCATATACACTAATATGTACTTTCCTGTATTTATTTCAGGTAATCGCTGCTTGATAAACATTATCTGCTAAATGATAATACTTGACTGAATTATGTTATGTTGTTGTGTTGTGTTTTTTTAAGCACTTTGTTTTCACAGCTTATAATTAGTTGATGTGAATCTCTCTCTCTCTGGTATATTAAACAGTTATTAAGTTCTGGATATCTTATTTCCTTATAAGTTGTTCTCAATTTTTCCTTTGTCCCCACACCATAGCCCTGCTCTCGGAAACTCCTGGGACGTCGGTGGCTTCATAGCTCAGACGCATGTGATGGCATGGTGTCAACCTTGACTGAACGTGCTCCTGCACTACGAAAAATGATCCAAGGACCCTATCAGGTATGGACTTTGTCACCTTTTCAGACCCTGTGATGAGAATATTTTCGATGGGAGGATTATGTTAGCATGGCAAGTCACATAAAACAAAGTTTGACTTTACTTTGTCTAAATATCAAGAGCAGGTAGTCTTTGATAATTAACCTGCTGATTGTAGAATTGGATAATTAGGGCAAAACCTGAAATGTAAATTGTGAGATTGTAAGTTTATATCCATTGTTGTCTTTACAATGTAAGACGTTTGTGTTAAATATCAAAGGGAATATATTTATATATAATCTTGTCACCTATCCGACACATTCTTTAGGTAGCAGTCTCCGAGCTCCACCAGAGGGTACTTTTAGAACTGGTGCGTCCTCTTTTGCAAGGTAAAATGTCCTGCACCTCTTCGAAAACCAGGAGGAAAGTATCAGCGAAGCTGAAAGAAGAGGCCAGACAGCTGGGACAGATTTTCACCAGACTGGTAATTTTCATTCCCAACATCTCCAGTATGAATAACAGGATTTCAAAATGAACAATACTAGCACACTTTAAACTGTCTACTTATTAGTATTCCATTTTAATCGTTCAATAGATTAATGAGAACCTTTCTTGTTCCCCTCCACAGGAGTCGCCTCAACCTTCCTTAGATCTGGTGATTCCACGTCTTGCAGAGATACTGAGCCTAGAAGACATTGCGGCCATTCAGCTGGAAGTTGGCATGTTAGTCACAGACTTTCCAGACTTCAGGTCCGTATCCAGTATTAAGGATTGCATATCTTCTTTACAAAAATTCCATTGCAAGGATCTATATAACTTTCCTGGACTGGTTCCATCCACTTCCAACTAACCTCTAATTTTCTAGCCTTTAATGAAGTATCTACTCTCCATAACTTCTAATCTTGGACATCTAGACTGCAATTTTTTGCTTCTATAGTTGGACAAGTATCTTCTTTCTTTATCATAAGATAGAAGATTGCTCCATCTTCTCTCAATTCTATTTTCTTCTGTCTTGCAGTATATATTTGTTCATCTTCTGCCAACATTTGGACAAAGTTAGGATGAATGTAGCTGCATCACTTCCATTTTCATGAGTTAAAGTCTTTGTTTCTTCCTTTCTTAGCCTTCTGTAATATTTTCTTCCTTCTCCTCCAAATGCACTGAGAGCAAGTATATATTTATTCTTAATTTCAAGCCTGGACCTACCTACGTTTTCTTTTCTCTAGCCTGGAGCATGTTTTCCTTTCTTGGTCATCAAACATTTGCCTGGATCTTTGTCTTCTTTCACCTCAAACTCTTCTGTCGAAGCTGCCAAAGTAGAATATTTATTCCTAATTCTCTGTCTGACAGAAAACGGCACTTGTCGGCACTTTTGGATGTACGAGGCCTTTGGGATCCTGGTCCCAGGCAGGAGATTCTGGTTGTTCTCCATGACTTAGAGGCTGTGGATACCATAGTGCCATCCCGTGGTTCTAAAGGATTCTTCTCAGATATTTCCATAACACGCGAAACGCGTTGCATCAATGTTTCCTTCCTCCGCGCCTCACAAATGGGTCGAAGAACACTGAGTCGCATAAGCCACCGACAAAGAAGCAGTCAAAGGCATGTGGTTGGAGGTGTCGGGGATGAAGATACATAGCTCTAAGTCTTTTGCTAAAGGATTTTGCTTTGAGCAGTCATTTTTGATAAATAACATTTAAACCTTGTATCCCACTTGGTGTGACATGATCGCTGGCGACCATTTTGACCGTTAGGCTGCCATTGTTCCCTGACGTTAACAGAGACCAAGGAAGTGTTCCATGTATGGACTTGGTGAAGTTGCCTGTGATGTTTTAGGCACTAAATTAACTGAAAATCCCTGCCCCGACTTCTCTCAGTTTCCCTGTGTTTAGTGTAATAACTTACATAGTGGCAACTTCAGTAATATCTTCAGAACTGATTGCTGTTATGTTTCTACTGCCTGTATTATTATGTCTTTATTTCTGTGTATATGAAATGGTATATATTAAAGACTGGATTATAATAAATATTAATTTAACAATAGCCAAGAGACAGCATTATTTATTCATTTCTACCTTGCACTGTTTAATCTGCGATAGCCTTTCCACGTGCTATTGTACCATGAAGCTTATGATGTCCCTGCACCATGATGTCTGTGTTATCCATCCCACCTTGGACCATGCCATTTTTGCTTGTCTTATTGTTGCAAGAAGCAATATATTATTTGAAGGCATATATTTTAGGGAGTATGAAGGTGAGAACTGTTAGTAAGGAAATAAGAGCATCTGCTCACAATAAAAGCAGAGGTGATCAGAACAATAAAAGTAGGCCTGTGAGAGAGAGGTTAATAGAGAGTTGACAGAAGTAAAAGAAGTTATAATGAGTGTGAAGGAGATTTGATAAAGAATGGACTGAAGTAAATGTAAATAAAATGGTAATAAATTGTCAGCCCGCTGCTCTGCCCCGCACATGCTGGATACCTCTTCTCTCCCTGCGAGGCACCATGCCTTACTTATCTGACGGCTGACTCCTCGCTCGCGTCTTCTGGCACAAGGTGTTCTTTCAGGGGCTCGAGGCTGTGCCTCACAATTCGGTTTGGGTGAGGTCCTTCACCGGGAAATGCGAATGGGTCCTCCAGGCACCAAATCCATTAGGCACGCGGGGGGCGTGACCATACAGGGGGTGTGCCAGTGATGCAGGAGTGGTGTGTCCCCTCTTCCCATTTAAACCTGCTTACACAAGCTGTCATTACTCAGTATTACTGTGCTTCTTGGTCCTATCAGTTGTTTCTCTGTTACTACTCTAACTACCTGGTTTCTGACCTTTGGCTTGATCTCCATTTATGAACTTGTGCTGCCTGACCTGACCATTTGCTAGTCTTCCCCTTCCTTTGTCTCATTCTTGTCGGTACTTCACTTCGGAGTTTCTTTCTTACTGCTTACTGAGCAGTAACAGATGGAGGGAGATAGTAGGTGCAGTAGGAGTTAGTAAATAGATGGGGAGTGAGTATTTAAACTGATAAATGGAGAGGGGATAGATGGAGACAAGCATTGTGGAATACTATGGAAGGTACGGGGATAGTTATGGAGACAGTGATCAATAGTAAGCAGGTTAATGGCTGGTGGATGAAGGACAATGATACATGGAGAGAGAATGGTGGACTGTGATAGCTTAGGAAGGTACGGTTATGGTGGAAGAAGAGATGGCTATAGGGAGTATGGGGCATGCAGGTGGATGAAGTAGAGGAGGCGGTAATCTAGTGAGAGTTAGAACACTCAGATGGAGAGGGGATGGCAATGTTTGGAGAGATGATAGAAGGAGCAGGAACAGTTATGTAGGGAGAGGGAATGATGATAGATGATGTTGTAGCTATGGGTGATATTGGTGATGAGATGGATTTTAACAGAAAGTGAGAGGGTATGGTGAGAATGGGAGAAGGCATGGTAGCAGAAAAGGTAGATAGATGGATATAAATATAGATATTAATGAGAGAAGATTGTGACAGGATAGAGGACAGTGATAGATGGTAAAGGAGAGTTCAGAGCAGGAGGTTTAATGAGAGGTTTATGATATATGGAGAAGTAAGAGTGATAAATGGAGAGAGGATGTCAATAGATTAGAGACACATCGGAGGGAATGTAAAGAATTTAAAGATTGCAACACAAGAGGCAGTGAGATATGGAATGTAACGAGCAGGCACTGAAGAGGTACAAAGGGCAGAAAGATGCAATGTGTAGATAAGGGACACAAAGACAATATTTATTTACGTTAGGAAATATATAGATATGAAGATACAAAGGGAAGAATGAAAGAAGAGTTAAAATCTTTTTCAAATCTTGGAAATAACTTCAGAAGACCCTCTTCCCCTCCCTCATTGTTGGTATTTCTTGGTATATTTTCCTTGTGACCTTGAGGTGACAGGGAGGTGTCACAGAGGGGATATGGCCACATAAACAGGATACAGGAGGGGACAGAGTCACAGGTCATCAGGACGTCCTGTTTAGATGGCGCAGCCGAGAGGTGGCTACTTATGATTTATTTAATTAACCCCTCAGAGATTGTCTTCCTTTTCAGTTATATAAATTGTCTGGGATAGTGGGCCATGCCTTTATTTTACACATGGATATAATGGTGGAAAAGTGGGGAATAGCCCTCTCCCAGAAATTTAATATATATGTTTCATTTAGTGAGGCATTTATTTCACTTTAAAACTAGGTCAGTGACCCATTCTTCAAATCATTTGTAATAGGTATACAATAAATTAAATTTGGAAAACCACCCTCATTATATACTTTCCAATATTAAATGTACCGGGAATACAGCGCCATTGCAGCTAACTATTTATTTATTCATTCTACATTTGTTCCAACCATTGGGGTTCTTCTAAATAGCATGGGGACAATATTTTGCACCCCAAAGAACCACTGATTTAATTTAGTTTGGGGCACCAGTTTTAAAGGACAGTGCAGAACTAGAAATAGTACAGAGATGAGCTACACAATTAATAAGGGGGATAGAAAACACACGTTAGAAAACAAAAGTTAGAAAAAAATGATTTTTTTTTTCTTTAGAAAAAAGGTGCTTTGGTGGGAAATGATAGCACTATACAAATGTGTAGAGGGTCGAAGTACTATGCGCTAACCTGTTCATTAGCAGGAATTATACAACAGACAAGAGGTCGCCGTTGAGACGGGAAGAAACCTTTTTTTAACTTACAGCAGAGGAAAGGGTTCTTTACAGTAAGAACAATAAAGATGTTGGATTCTCTGCCTGAAGAGGTTGTCTTATCAGATTCTAAAGATATTTTTTTAAAAGCTTTGCTTTTTTTTTTTGCAAAAACAGAATATTCAAGAATATAATTGATATGTATGTGAATGGGTTGTTTATGCAAGGAGAAAGCTGCCAAAATCAGGAAGCATTTTTTCTCCTTTTTGTGGCATAACTGGAAATGGCTACAGTTGGGGGGGGAGGGAGGGGGCTGGATTGCCTTTTTTGGATCAACAGCATAAATGAATGGATTTCATGGTTAAATTTGATGGACTTTAGTCTTTTTTTTAACCTTGACAGTTATGTAAGTAATATATTATGGATGTATGGAAATGTGGATGGCTGGCTATATAAATATTTGTGGACCCATCAGTAAATACATGTCATTTCTAGTTAGAGGTCTAATATGTAAATGCTAAATGTAATTCAATTATGTTCATCTGGTCAAATGTGTCTCTCTAAAATTGTGCTATATTAAAACTTATTAGCCTATTCACAAAATGCAACTTTGGTTAATTTTTCCCCACGAGCCAATGTTAATTAGATAGATAAATAGATCGATTGATCAACCATATTAATGCAGGTAATTTATATTAGTATTTGGATAGCTGAAAGTGCTACAGTCCTGTCACTGCCCCCTTGTGGTTGATTCTTGTGAAGCCTCCTTGCGATGTTCCCATTATTTATGGTCTGTAAATGGGGACAGGTCCATTTACAGGATAACACAGACAAAATACCTTATATGTGCAGCAAATATTTTGTATGTGTCCCACTGTGTGCAATATAATATTTTTTTTCAGATACAGTCTGAGGGCTCTGTCAGTGTAACTGTGTGTGAGAGATCAGATACAGTCTGAGAGCTCTGTCAGTGTCACTGTATGTGAGGGATCAGATACAGTCTGAGGGCTTTGTCAGTGTTGATGTGTGTCAGCGATCAGATACAGTCTGGGGGCTCTGTCAGTGTCGATGTATGTGAGGGATCAGATACAGTCTGGGGGCTCTGTCAGTGTCACTGTATGTGAGGGATCAGATACAGTCTGAGGGCTCTGTCAGTGTAACTGTGTGTGATGGATCAGATACAGTCTGAGGGCTTTGTCAGTGTTGATGTGTGTCAGCGATCAGATACAGTCTGGGGGCTCTGTCAGTGTCACTGTATGTGAGGGATCAGATACAGTCTGAGGGCTCTGTCAGTGTAACTGTGTGTGATGGATCAGATACAGTCTGAGGGCTTTGTCAGTGTTGATGTGTGTCAGCGATCACATACAGTCTGGGGGCTCTGTCAGTGTCACTGTATGTGAGGGATCAGATACAGTCTGGGGGCTCTGTCAGTGTCACTGTATGTGAGGGATCAGATACAGTCTGGGGGCTCTGTCAGTGTCACTGTATGTGAGGGATCACATACAGTCTGGGGGCTCTGTCAGTGTCACTGTATGTGAGGGATCAGATACAGTCTGGGGGCTCTGTCAGTGTCACTGTATGTGAGGGATCAGATACAGTCTGAGGGCTCTGTCAGTGTCACTGTATGTGAGGGATCAGATACAGTCTGAGGGCTCTGTCAGTGTCACTGTATGTGAGGGATCAGATACAGTCTAAGGGCTCTGTCAGTGTCACTATATGTGATGGATCAGATACAGTCTGAGGGCTCTGTCAGTGTCGCTGTCTGTGAGGGATCAGATACAGTCTGAGGGCTCTGTCAGTGTCACTATATGTGATGGATCAGATACAGTCTGAGGGCTCTGTCTGTCACTGTATGTGAGGGATCAGGTACAGTCTGAGGGCTCTGTCAGTGTCACTATATGTGATGGATCAGATACAGTCTGAGGGCTCTGTCAGTGTCGCTGTCTGTGAGGGATCAGATACAGTCTGAGGGCTCTGTCAGTGTCACTGTATGTGAGGGATCAGATACAGTCTGAGGGCTCTGTCAGTGTCACTGTATGTGAGGGATCAGATACAGTCTGAGGGCTCTGTCAGTGTCGCTGTCTGTGAGGGATCAGATACAGTCTGAGGGCTCAGTCAGTGTCACTGTATGTGAGGGATCAGATACAGTCTGAGGGTTCTGTCAGTTTCACTGCGTGTGAGGGATCAGATACAGTCTGAGGGCTCTGTCAGTTTCACTGCGTGTGAGGGATCAGATACAGTCTGAGGGCTCTGTCAGTTTCACTGCATGTGAGGGATCAGATACAGTCTGAGGGCTCTGTCAGTGTTGCTGTGTGGGAGGGATCAGATACAGTCTGAGGGCTCTGTCAGTGTCGCTGTGTGTCAGGGATCAGATACAGTCTGAGGGCTCTGTCTGTCACTGTATGTGAGGGATCAGGTACAGTCTGAGGGCTCTGTCAGTGTCACTATGTGTGGGGGATTAGATACAGTCTGAGGGCTCTGTCAGTGTCACTGTATGTGAGGGATCAGATACAGTCTGAGGGCTCTGTCAGTGTCACTGTATGTGAGGGATCAGATACAGTCTGAGGGCTCTGTCAGTGTTGCTGTGTCGGAGGGATCAGATACAGTCTGAGGGCTCTGTCAGTGTCGCTGTGTGTCAGGGATCACATACAGTCTGAGGGCTCTGTCTGTCACTGTATGTGAGGGATCAGGTACAGTCTGAGGGCTCTGTCAGTGTCACTATGTGTGGGGGATCAGATACAGTCTGAGGGTTCTGTCAGTGTCGCTGTGTGTGGGGGATCAGATACAGTCTGATGATTCTGTCAGTGTCGCTGTTTGTGGGGGATCAGATACAGTCTGAGGGTTCTGTCAGTGTTGCTGTGTGTGGGGGATCAGATACAGTCTGATGGTTCTGTCAGTGTCGCTGTGTGTGGGATCAGATACAGTCTGATGGTTCTGTCAGAGTCGCTGTGTGTGGGGGATCAGATACAGTCTCAAGGTTCTGTCAGTGTCGCTGTGTGTGGGGGATCAGATACAGACTCAGGGTTCTGTCAGTGTCGCTGTGTGTGAGAGATCAGATACAGTCTCAGGGTTCTGTCAGTGTCGCTGTCTGTGGGGGATCAGATACAGTTTGAGGGTTCTTTCAGTGTCGCTGTGTGTGAGGGATCAGATACAGTCTGAGGTCGCTGTGTATGGGGGATCAGATACAGTCTCAGGGTTCTGTCAGTGTCGCTGTGTGTAGGGGATCAGATACAGTCTCAGGGTTCTGTCAGTGTCGCTGTGTGTAGGGGATCAGATACAGTTTGAGGGTTCTGTCAGTGTCGCTGTGTGTGAGGATTCAGGTACAGTGCAAGGGCTCTTTGAATGTCACAGTGTTTTTGTGTGGGGTACAGACAAAGCCCAAGGGTTTATTCTATATGATACGCTCCCATATGGAGGAGGGGGTGTCAAGACATGCTCCCATATGGGGTCACTGTCACTTTGCGGGGTTGAGGGTATAACCTCAGATGCCCCTTGTCTGTGTCCCTGTCATCCTGTTTCTAACAAAATAAGATGTTACTACGGAAACGGAAAGTAAGGGGGGGGGGGTCTTTAGTTGCAGTCAAAACGGATATATCATAACGCTGGAAAAGCTAAAATTAGAAAGTTATAAATATAGCTCTCTCTGTTTATGTATATCGTCATGTCTGTCAATCAGTGCATTAGATTATGGTACTATCTCTATCTGCATCTAGTTCGGTATGGCAAGCCTCGTCAACGATACATGAAACCCCACTGTTTTAGCCAATATGACATAACTACTTAAGTAAAAAAAACACACCTGTCCTATTCACTATGAACTGCCATGTTTTTCACCGATTTTTTTTCTTTGTCCTTTCCCGAAGAGGACATTTGCACAAGAAGTTGGATGATTAAGTGTATGCAATCATTTTCTGAGCACCTAAGTGCTAAGGAGTTGTTCATACCATTATCCACTATCTCTCCGAGATATCTCCATTTGGCAACATTGTCACCTGCTTTTATTTTAGTTTATTAGGCCAATATTACTAGAGGGCCCAAGTGATGTAACATATATGTGATATATTTATCATTCTGTCTATATTTTAACTGATTTACCATAACCACAATAAGCAGTAGGTAAGTGTACCGTTGCATTTTTAGGGGTATGTACCGACAAGCTTTTAGTGTTGTTGTTTTTTTTTTAATTATTAACTATTTATAGTGTGCTTGAAAGTGAATCACATTAAGGGAAAGTGTACTTTATATTAGGTTCAGCCCAGTGGTTCCCATCTTTGTAGGACATCTGAGAGGAGCAAGCCTATCTAAAATTAAATGTTAAAACAGGATCTGTGCCTATAGCAGGTAGCAAAATCTGTAAGCCAGGTGTTTGCATAGCTATAGAACAAAAACATAAGTAAACGCCCCTTTAAATGCCTTAGAGGGGCACTATGCACCATAGCCAATACAAAGACCTGCAGTGGTTATTGTTTTTGTAATTTACTAATGTCAATACACAAAATACAATCAATCAGAGGTCCGAACAATTAAGGGAGTGACAGAACCAAAAATACAAAATAAGCGAAGAGATGAGGATCAGAACTCAATCCCTCCTCACAAAGTTGGGTATATCAGATTTAGAGAATAGAAGGGGGAATAAACAGGAGAAGATATAGATGAGGATAAGGAGAATACATGTAAGTGACCCCTAATGGGTGGTAGGTAGGACCCCCACAAGAGGGCTACACCACCAAAAGAACATTATCAGTGGTTTCATGAATAAGTGTGATTCATTGTTTTTACCAAATATCAAATTCTAGCATCAACCTGGGCCTGTGTATGTGGGTCTGCCTTTCAGATTTTAACCAGACACAGTCACAAAGCGGTGCATGATAGTGCTTATGGTTTTTACTTTTATACTTTTTGTGCTGTTTTCTTGATTGATGTCAAACAGTTTTTCAGCTGTTTAACAAAAAAATATTTTTTTTCTTGACCTACACAGCCTGCTCCTCCACTTTAACTTGGCCTTTCAGATCAGCCTCTCCACCTGTGGATGGCAATGAATTAGTAAGTAAATTGAGATGAAAGGATCACAAAATGGCTACCAAATAGCTGTGCAATGATTGGTTAATCATGGTATTTCCCAATCCACACATCAAACACCCAACAGACATTTTCCATTGGTTTCTCAGGATCTTGTTCTCAAAACATAACACTTTGCCTCAGACCTGCCCCAGCTAGGCTTGAGAAATATGGCCTAGTTCATGAAGACATTCCCCGAGGTCACAAAGCGAATGTCCACTGAGATCAAGGGCCCTTTCTGGCAGGCTTCATTTGTTAGGAAATGTTGAGGGAAGTCTGCAGAGCGCTCAGGAAAGATACCGCCAACCCACATCTAAATCCACTGAAGATCTGGGATAGCCTCCAAGTCTTTCAGGGCCCACTTGATTTGCCTAATATAAGCTCGGCCCCGGCCTCTTATAAACTCGTTAAGTGGCTCTTGTGTCCTTGCAGTGAGATTGTCGTGTTCTGGAAGTTTTCCCAAATTAGTCCCAAGCATACTTGCGTTTATAGAGCAGGCAATAAGGCCCATTGTCTCAGACATGAGATCGTATGAATGATGGTTAATTAATCCTATCCTGTCTGGTTTGAACAGGAAAGCAGAACACATATCATTCTCCACACAGCATGCAATAAAACTTACATCTCCTCTTATTAATACCATCAGAACACACTGTACAATAAAACGCACTGCCCAAACTCACTACACACGGGTTCTGTTCACTAGGAATCCTTCCTTTTTAAACCAAATGCCTAAATTAGGTACTGACTGCAAAATCAAATATTATATTGAAATTATTGTAGAATTATGGCAACAGCCTTCTACATACAGCGTTAGCAATTCAAACAAACTATGTAATTATGATTCACAATTAGAGGCTAATGTAGACAGACAGACAGACTGATTTATTATTATTGTATTATTATACTGTGAAATTTCAAGTCCTCTGATACTTAAAATTACTTCCCTCTACAAGCCTGGAGGGTCTATTGTACTCTCACCAGAGGTGAATTTCTACTCGCCAATTGCTTATGATGAGTGGAGATTTTGATCCCTGGAATACTGTATATAGAATATGTTATATTATATTATTGTATTATTATCGGAGAGCATCAGCACTGAAGACCAATGAATTACTCAGAGATGTGCAGAAAACGCTTTGGTTTTTAACAGCTCTAAATCCAGAAGATGCTTCAGTTAACAAAAATGAAACCCAGATCCTCGCAGAACTAAAGAGAACCTGCACATTTTTTTTTTGAGATAGTGAATGTACCTAACTTGTCCAAAAGCATATGCCGCTCTGGAAATTTATTTTACTAAAATGCATTTTAATCTGAAAGGGAACTCAGGAGAGGCAGATTTACTACCACCCTATCTCAGTAACAAATGTAATGAAAATAAATACATTAGTAAAATTAAAAAGACCTAGAGGGCATTCCCATACAGATCGCCCTCCAAAAGGTGATAAGGGAAACTGATTTGTCCAAAATATGAGATCCCTTTTGGGACATAGGCAAATTCACTTGTAAATGGGCAGCAATTAAAAATGAAATAAAGGACATTTGAGCCTAATCTTGTTCAGAATGCAGTCAGATGTGAACATACAAGCCCTCCCCCCCCCCCCCTCCTGCTCATAGAAGAGTGGTTTGACTCAGAGACCAATTATAGGACTTTGGGTTCAAATCTGGTGTGGCAAACCTAGCCACTTGGACAATATAAAGAGACTGTACCTTTAAGGGTTGCCTGTATGGTTGTGGGATATGTGTGTGACTAAGTATAATGTATGCTGGCTGTAATACCTTGTATGTCCTGTATTGGCTATCTGCCGAATGCAGATAGCTATTTGTATTGGGTTTTCCTTTCGTTTCACGAACGGCACTTTTGCGGGCCGTTCGTGAACTGAAAACACTCCATATAGTAGCCCACACACTTAGAGGCGTGTGGCGCTTGTTAACCGATTGCAACAATGTTGCAATCGGTAATTAGAGGCTCTCCTAGGTGGCCGCCGTTCGACTACCGACCATGCGGCGGTCGGCCATCTTGGATCCTTTGTTCCCTCAGCGGTGTTAGGTCGTCGAGCGCATGGTACTAAAAACGGCTACTCGACGGCGCGAACACCGCTGAGCCTCCAGGCTGTTCGGGAGTTCCAGGCCGTTCGGTATTTAATTCCCTGGAAGGCAATCGGTCATTTTAATATATCTTTTAATAAATGTGTTTTTCGTGCGGCGTTCAGTTGTTTTAGCTGGGATCTGAGCGGTAATCTCACGAATGATGCGCTCAGACCCCAGCTATCTACCGAACGTCCATTCGTTTAAATAGACCGTATATTCATGGTGTTATGTATTTTTATACGAATTGTAAATTCTGCTGCACGGAGGGATAATCCACTTAACGGTATATTCCAGTGCCTGATGGGAGAAATACCTTGTACAAAAAGTCCCCCATGTAGTCCCCTCTGGAAATGCCCCTGGGAGGGGACTCTGGAAACCCCTTGCATGGGGACTTGTATAAATTGTGGAGCTGAAATAAAAGACCTCAGTTGACTCTCAGAACTGTGTTTCGTCCGGTTACTGGGAGATTTGGGATATTGCCTTGTTGTTTCCAGCGCTTGACTGTGGATTACTTCCTGAACCAGCGGAATTCGTGGATTTAATATTGGCGTTCCGCTACATCTGGTTTTCCTATAATTTCTCATATTTATAGATCAAGAAATAATAAGATATTTTTTAAAGTGACATGGTTTTATCTGATTAATCTGAACTGTACAGATGTACCTTGACAGTTCTTTGTTCTATTTGCCAGGGTGAACAAAGCAACATAGGTAAATAAAGTACTTACCTTTGCTGCAGTTATAGTCTGGTCGAATGTGACTATGTGTGCTTGGATATCTATACAGAAAGACTACAAGTGCACTCCCTCAGCACGTGGACATACACTGAATGGGTTAAACTAATTTCATGAAGTGTTCAGTGTGCCTAACAAGACATGTAAAGTGTTAAAAGAAAAACCTGTGGGGGGCGTGGCCTGAAGTCCAACTAGCATGGACGCGTGAATCCCGAGCTCCTCACCACCAAGCTACTATAAGCCGTTTCCAGCCTGTTAGCTCACCCAAATGGGACGCACTAGCAGACCCCCAGGGCAGCACCGCCAGCACCGTCATTGGGACCGATGGACGGATTTCTACAAACCCCGCTGGGTGCGAGGCGCATGGATCCAAGATGGCGCCCGTCTCCCCGGCTTCCTCCTGCTCGGAGCAGGAACAGCCCACACTGGTGGATATTGGGGCAGAGATCAGGAGACTAGCAGCCAACATGGTCACAAAATCTTACCTGCAGTACCTGACCGCCACCCTTACGGCATCCCTAACATCCGCAGTCACCGCAGTACGCACGGACATAGAAGCACAGGACGGACGCAACCAGGCCTTAAAAAACCCAGGCCCAAGCCACACAGCACTAGGCCTCAGCCGCAGATACAGCCGTAACAAGGCAGGGCAACATGCTACTGGCCCTGCGCAGACAGGTCGAGGACCTGGATAACCGGAGTCGCTGCTCTAACATCCGGGTAAGGAGGGTGCCAGAGCGGGAGGGGACGGAGAATGTTGAGGAGATGCTGACCGAGCTCTTCCACCAGATTCTGGGGAGCGACGCGCCACCAGACATCTGCTTTGAGCGGGCACACAGTGCCTTGCGACACAGGATTAGGGATGGGGACCCCCGTGACATTATTTGCTGCTTACACTCATTTCCCCTTAAAGAACGCATAATGCAGCAGGCCAGGACCCGACCCACATGGCGGTACGGAGAGGCAGAGGTCTCCCTGTTTAATGACCTCTCACCTACCACATTGGAGGCTAGGCATGCCCTCCGGCCCATCACTAAAGGAAACACAATATTCCCTACAAGTGGGGTTTCCCATTCAGCATCCAAGTAAGACACCGCAACGAATGGCTTAGGGGAGAACATGATGAAGTGGATTAGTGCGCTGTACCAATTCCCCAACGCGAAGGTGAGTGTGAACGGAGCGCTCACAGAGTCTTTTACGATCCACAATGGGACAAGACAGGGATGTCCACTCTCCCCCATGCTCTTCAGCCTGGCCCTCGACCCGTTTCTAGTGGCTGTAGGCAAATCGGATGAAATCCTGGGCTTCAAAAGCGGTAATACAGCACACAAAGTGGCTGCATACACGGATGATCTTTTATTCTTTATTACAAATCCGGAGACAACAATGCCCCACCTGGTAACTATGCTCGAAAACTATTGGGAGGTCTCAGAATTCAAACTGAACATGAACAAATGCGAAGTACTCAACATTACTGTCCCGACGGCCCAAGCAGACGCATTTAAAAAAAAAAAAAACAATTCCCTGGGAATACCTGGGAATAGCACTCAGAGACCTGGGAGACATGTACCGCACAAACTTACCACTGCTACAACGACTACAACAGGATCTGAAGACATGGGCTTACTCGCACATATCGTGGTTCGGCAGGATTGCAATCCTCAAAATGAATGTACTACCGCGGATTTTATATTTATACCAGACGATCCCTTAAGCCCTGCCGACAGCATACTTTAGGACACTCAGATCAGCGATGGTGAAATTCGTTTGGAACGGGAAACAGGCAAGGCTCCGACAGGACATCCTATGCCTGCCGCGAGCATGGGGGGACCTAGCGCTCCCCGATTTGCGCAAATACCATCATGCGACAGTACTACAGCGGGTACTGGAGTGGCATACTCAACCGGCACACAAACAATGGATTGACCTAGGTAAAAGCCATATAGGCCCCTCCTTTCTGGCGTCGGTGTGGAACTCAAAGAGACTGTCACGGGTGATCCTTGAACCAACCTCTACCGTAGCGCAGACACTGAAAGCATGGGATTCTGTCAGAAGAGCTCCGCACGTATCTCAAACACCAAGCCCAATGATTCAGGTACAACATAACCCTCAGGAGGGGGACTGCCACATCGTGAACTTTCCTTGGAGAGGGGGATTCATTCCCCATCCACAGGATACTAATCAACACGGGCATGACCCCCCTGAGAGAACTGCTGGAGGGCAACCAACCCACTAGCCTACAATCCTTTCGCTATATGCAACTCAGGTCCTACTATCAGACACTCCCGAGCAAAGAAGCACTACATCGGGACTTATCGTGTTTCGAAACGGTCTGCGACCACAAGACTACCCTAGATAAGACGATATCCCTTCTGTATCAACACATGCTAATGGGACATCTCACCAACAACGACCAATTCCGCCGGCGCTGGGAACGCATGCTGGACACATCCTTCACCGCGGCCCAATGGGATAAGGTCCTTATTCTTCACCGTAAAGGCTCATCGAGTTCCCAATACCAAGAAACAAATTACAAACTCTTATCATTTTGGTACAGAACACCTGACAGCCTACACAGGATCTTTCCAAATATACCTGACACATGTTGGAGATGTGGGGAAGAGCGGGGTACACCACTGCATATATGGTGGGAATGCCCACTCATTACGCCATTTGGTAAGAAGTGAAACAGAAGACAGAGGAAATCTTGGGGACGGACAGAAATTTTGACACAGAGGCAGCTCTCCTACACTCCACACCAGTCACCATTGGCACGTACCGAAAAATCATTCTTAGACACCTATTGAATGCTGCCAAAGCACTAATCCCGCTGCACTGGAAACAGACGGCTACCCCAACAATAGGACAATGGATGGAGTGGGTGGAAGAGATATTCATAGCAGAATCAACACAGGCCGCCCTTATGGGTCTTGAGGAAAAACATGTGGCGAGGTGACGCCCGTGGCTGATCTATATAGTGGACCGAATACATATATTCTATGCTAATCTCTCGTTTTTATCTCTCAAATCCATACCCTCAACATTGGCGTCCTGTGAAACAGGATATCAGTGAACTAGATAAAAGGGTGGGCCATGACGCGAGTCACGTAACCAGTACCGCCCAATAGGGCGGACATGCCCAGAAATGGATCAGGTCTGCTTGAAGAATTAGAAGGTCAGCCTGATGTGCATGCATATCAGGCTCCTGCCAACTATGTAGGCCAGCCAATTAAGGCCGTACTATGCAGACAGCACCGTGAGCATGGTGCAAAAGTGTCTTATGAGGCACTCACGCTACGCTTTCTGGGGACTGTTCCCTAGTATTCACTTGTCTACTCCTCCCCTTACCTTCTTACTAGCAGGCAGAAGCTCCTGGTATACAGTCTAGGACAGAGACAAGATGGATGTAGTGAGTGTAGAAGAAAGGGAGCATGCCACAGTGTTAGAGAGACCAAAGCAGCAATTTACACGGTGTGCAAAGTCAGCTTTACCTTATCTAATTTTATTGTCAGCCAGTCCACACAAGTTTTGTTCCCCTATATCCCTCTTAAGTTCTCATACTTAATTCCCTCTGCACAAAGCAAGAGAATGTGAAGAGTAGTAAAAAATAAATAGATAAATATTTTTTTCATCTCCATCAGCCCCTAAATTAATCAGTCCCTGACCTCTCCCCATCCATAGAAAGAAAATAGACTTTAGGCAATTGCATTTTTGCTGGTGCGAATGAATCAAATTCCTTTTAGTTTATGCCTGAACGAACTGATCTGTCCGACTCCACAGGAAAATCTTGGATGGACTGATTTGTTCATATTTAAATTATATGGAACTTTTATTAAAAACTTCATTTATAATTTTGTCCAAAGCAAGGCATAACATAAAGTGACAGCTGTAAATAACTAATACATGAGTGGCATAGAGCATTAATTCGGGACATTTTCATTCGGTACACAACTTTCATGATAGACAATATTAAAGATTACATTGCTGATGAGAAAGGGGGAACACAAGATCTGTGTATGAAAACCATTTCTCTAATACAAGTCAAACTAGGAAAAGAAAATAAGTAGTGTTAACCTGTGGGGTAAGAGGGTTGTAATGTCTGAGCGACCGTGCAATAGGAGTAAATCTAGCGAGGATGGTAATATGCATGAGACCAATACTGACTGAATTGTGCCAATTCTTGGCACAAAAATGATAAATTATAAAAGAAAATTATAAGGAATTAGATTTTTCGAACCAGTTGAAACACATTTGTACTCAAGCCTAAAAATAAAGCACAATCCAAGATATCTAACACTAAAACAGTAATCCAGGGATAGAATGCTGGTAGTGATTATACAGTAATCCAGGGATAGAATGCTGGTAGTGATTATACAGTAATCCAGGGATAGAATGCTGGTAGTGATTACACAGTAATCCACGATAAATAGAAACAAAACAAAGAAACAGGAAAAGGATGCACCTTAAAATAAATAATATAAATACTATATACAGGTGGATAATAAAATATAGTCCAAATGACTTAACACTAGTCCAATGTAGTGTGGTCCACAGTAGTAGAGCAAGTTCTTGTAGAGCAGCAGATTGGATAATTCGTCACAAATGTAATCTTGTAATCCAGCAGAACATATGGAAAGAGAAACAGAAAGACTGAAATCCAATGGTGCAGTAGGTAAGTAGACTTGGATATTGGAATAATAGTAATAAGGTACTACTCACAATTTCCCGAGCTAAAATCCAGCTCTGATATGGAATGCGTGAAGTGGAATAATCCCACTCAAGGATATATGGAGTGTAACCAGTAATGCAGTAGTCCAACCGCGGTGTGGTTCCAGCCAAAAGTAAAAAGAATACAATATATAGTGCTCTCTGTATCTTGCTATAGTAAAATAATAAAAGTATGAAATGTACTCACAGTATGTTGAACAGGCTCACTGCTCGATGTACAGCGTGTGGGTGGTACAATCCCCACCTGAGGATTCTTTAAGCTTTTTTTCTAGACGCGTTTCGTCTAAACAGGCTTCTTCAAGTAGAAACGCGTCTAGAAAAAAAACTTAAAGAATCCTCAGGTAAGTAATCTGGGGATAGAATGCTGTTAGCGATTATACAGTAATCCAGGGATAGAATGCTGGTAGTGATTATACAGTAATCCAGGGATAGAATGCTGGTAGTGATTATACAGTAATCCAGGGATAGAATGCTGGTAGTGATTATACAGTAATCCAGGGATAGAATGCTGGTAGTGATTATACAGTAATCCAGGGATAGAATGCTGGTAGTGATTATACAGTAATCCAGGGATAGAATGCTGGTAGTGATTATACAGTAATCCAGGGATAGAATGCTGGTAGTGATTATACAGTAATCCAGGGATAGAATGCTGGTAGTGATTATACAGTAATCCAGGGATGGAATTCTGGTAGTGGTGAGACAATAAAACACGGTGGTAGTAGCTGCTCTATCTATCAACTATATGGACAGGTTAAAGTATAATCAGATCTATGAAATTTATGTAAAATATGTTAGTCCAAAGCAGCTGATCCGCACAATTCTCCTGCTAATCTATTTTCCAGATCAGCTATTTTGACCTAAATTTAGCACATCTCTTTCTCGCTCCACATTTCCCAGTTTAGTGACTATAGAGCTGAGAAAGACCATGACAAGACAAAACGTATGAGTCCTTCTCCTTCCATATTGTTTTTTTCTGATTTGATTTGATACATTATATGTTCTTCAAAATGAACACTGCTGCAGTCATCTACATTGCAGTCAAGCAAATATTCCCAATTCCTGTCAACATTTGCATAAACACGGACAAAAAAAACCACAAAACAATATTTTAAAATACAGCACTGGGGTATGGGTCTGTTAAATGTATTGTAAATAGGATGTGTGAATGGTGGTGGGATCCGTATATGAGGGCCATTTCGTAAAGGGTAAATAGGTAATTTATTTATTAACATTCGCCTTTTGCAAATGCAGAGATTATATTTTATGAGCTTTTGTCTGGCAGATTGTATTTATTACTGATGAATAAATATAAATAATATGACAGTCAGCTAGAAATCTGTGCAGAATTATATACAAAATGCTGAATAAAACTTGACGATTGATCCATAAACGATATTTCTGCCCTTCAGACATATGCCAGGCCATTTCCTCCTATCAGCCCCCTCTCTTTTCCTCTCCTTGCACAGTGCCTTCCTGTCCAGACTGTTAGAATGAGGTGTGAACAGGAAATAAGGCTAAACGACAACCTGCCAGGAATACGATCCGTACTAATAAGCATTAAGCGATGTTTATATATAGATCCATAAAAGATCTTACATGTCATGTGAGATCCCTTATACTGCCCCCCCTGGAAGCCTTCAGTGACAAGAGACTACTGAACCTATGTCCTCTGAGACTCTATGACACATAGTAAAAGATCTATTTCGTAGACTTGTGCAAAAATGGATTTCATTTGGTTAGTCCGAATCAAATTCCTTTTAGTCCATACCTGAATAAATTGATCAATCCCGCATTTGCCTGTCCAGTCTTTTCAGTGAATAAAACGCCACCTGGTAAATCCAAGTCACGGATGTGGATTAAAAGGAATCCGTTATGGACCAACCGGGTGAACATTTTTTGGGGCAAGTCTACTATTTAGCAACCTAGAGGTATTTGGATGTTTCCTGAATTTTGACACTGTAGATATTATATAATTTGCAAATTTAGCTCATTCCACGCTAAACCTGTCCTTAAACTTTTAATAATTATATAGTTTCATAAAGGCAAAGCTCTTTGATGAACCATATAGTATGTACATCGTAAGTTCAAATCAGGAAATGTAAAGAGATTCAAGATTCACATTTTCAAGTTTAATTTAGTACGATTATATGTAGAAGGATGGGACTCTTGAGGTTAAGTAAATAGCATTTGTTGGTGAGGAGGCCAAATCTATCTTACAAAAAGGTGATTTCTGGGGTTCCTGCAGATTACACTAAGAAACCATGAGTAAATAAGACATTACTAGATTAGGATTCAGCCTGCGATGGGTCACAGTAAAGCAGAGAGAAAAGAAAATGTAAAAAAGTAAGTAAAACAAGACAAAAGAACAATAATGTAGAATGTTGCATATTCTATGTTTCTATTGATTATTTATGGATGTCTGTATTGACATAAGTAAGGGATGGTATCAATAAATCACAAGGTTTTCTTTGTCTGAGAAGTCTGGAAGGTGGATTGGGGGTCTTGTCCTTATATGGCTATAGTTATGGTCTGACGTCAGTATAGTCATATCTATATAGATTAGTTGAGGTCTTGGTCTTGCTGTTGCTGTTTGCTGCACGAGGTTGTTCTTGTCCGGCTGTCTAATTATGTAGACTCAAACTCTACCTTCAGGAGTCCAGCAATTACCATCTGCTGTTGAACATCCATGATTATGTAACATCCTTTGTTGTTTTATTTTGTATCAGTAACTAAGAAGAAACCTGAAGAAACCGTAAGTCAGATTGCGTATTAGTACTTTTCATTAATATAGATGTATATTAAAGGACCACAATAGGCACCCAGACCCCTTCAGCTTAAAGAAGTGGTCTGGGTGCCAGGTCCCTCTAGGGTTAACCATGCCTGCTGTAAATTTAGCAGTTTCTGAGAAACTGCTATGTTTACATATCGGTTAATCCAGCCTCTAGTGGCTGTCTCATTGACAGCCGATAGAGGCGCTTCCGCGCTTCTCACTGTGATTTTCACAGTGAGAAGACGCCAGCGTCCATAGGAAAGCATTGAGAATGCCTTCCTATGGACTGACTGAATGCGCGCGGCTCTTGCCGCGCATGCTCATTTAGCCGATGACGTCCAAAGGAGGAGAAGAGTCCCCAGCGCCGAGGAAGCCCGGCGCTGGAGAAAGGTGATTTATACCCTTCCTCTCCCTTCAGCCCGGCTGGAGGGGGGCCATGAAGGAGGGGGGACCCAGTGACACTATAGTGCCAGGAAAACGAGTATGTTGTGACCCTTTAACCCAAGAAATATACATAAAATAATTATTCCAATCGACTGGTAAAAGACACAGGAGAAGAACGGAAATTATTACAAATAAGCAACAATAAAAGCCATGGAAACATAGAATGTGATGGCAGATAAGATCCATTCAGCCCATCTAATCTGCCCAATTTTCTAAATACTTTCATTAGTCCCTGGCCATATCCTATAGTTAGGATAGCCTTATGCCTATCCCACACATGCTTAAAATCCTTCACTGTGTTAACCTCTACCACTTCAGCTGAAAGGCCATTCCATGCATCCACTACCCTCTCAGTAAAGTAATACTTCCTGATATTATTTTTAAACCTTTGCCCCTCTAATTTAAGACTATGTCCTCTTATTGTGGTCGTTTTTCTTCTTTTAAATATAGTCTCCTCCTTTACTGTGTTGATTCCCTTTATGTATTTAAATGTTTCTATCATATCCCCCCTGTCTCGTCTTTCCTCCAAGCTATACATGTTAAGATCCTTTAACCTTTCCTGCAATCCATGAACCAGTTTAGTAGCCTTTCTCTGAACTCTTTCCAAAATATCCTTCTGGAGATACGGTCTCCAGTACTGTGTACAATATTCCAAGTGAGGTCTCACCAGTGTTCTGTACAATGGCATGAGCATTTCCCTCTTTCTACTGCTAATACCTCCCCCCATACAACCAAGCATTCTGCTAGCATTTCCTGCTGCTCTATTACATTGTCTGCCTACCTTTAAAGGAGCACTATAGTGCCAGGAAAACAAACTCGTTTTCCTGGCACTATAGGGTCATTTGGTCCCACCCACCCTCAGGGCTCCCCTCCCGTGCTGGCTACCTCTCCTACCCCTGCCGACGTCAGATCCGAATATGCATGCGCGGCAAGAGCCGCACGCGCATTCAAACAGCCCATAGGAAAGCATTACTCGTACCACATGCTTTCCTATGGATGTCCAGCTTCTTCTCACTTACAGTGAAAATCGCGGAAGCGCCTCTAGCAGCTGTCAGTGAGACATCCACTTGAGACTGGTTTGACCCTTAGTGAAACATAGCAGTTTCTCTGCTGCAGGGTTAAAACTAGAGGGACCTGGCACCCAGACCACTTCATTGAGCTGAAGTGGTCTGGGTGCCTTTAAGTAATCAGAAATAATTACCCCCAAATCCCTTTCTCCCTTTCCTAAAATGTTGAGGTTGGGACTGTATTAAATATTATATACTCTGCCCTTTGGCTTTTACACCCAAGATGTATTTTCTTGCACTTATCCACATTAAATGTCAGTTGATAAGTGTAAGATAATGCATCTTGGGAGTAAAAACCCAAGGGCAGAGTATAGAATATTTGACACAGTCCTAACCTCAACATCTAAGGAAATGGATTTACAAGTACATATACATCAGAGGCCATTCAAGGTGAGGAAAAATGGAGACAACAATGTCAAAATTAGGTGATGGAACCAAAATCCCAAAAGCAGAACAACTCAAGTAAGAAGAAGGATTCAAAGATGTCGTTGTTTTTGCCTTTCAACGCCGCCCTGATGTCAGTCCTATAGGCAATTGTTTGGAAGGTGATCATTACAGTGGGGTGTTAGGCAGTACATAAGAAGAATTTGCTATTTGGAGCCTATTGGGGCCTCTTCTGTAACTTTTACGTGGCACCTGAGAATGTGGTGTTGGATGTTTTCCAGAGGGCTTCCCACATGTCAACCATGGTAGTGAAGTTGATGGAAACCAATCCATTGTTTCAACTTTTTGCGTCCCCTAAAGACTGAGAGTCAGGGTCTGTTGTGGCAGTCATCTTGGGTCGTGAGGCCTATGTGAGAAGATACATGGTATCTTAGGATCCACTTGCGACTTAGGGTTTGAGTTTAGTGGATTTCAAATTTTAGACCAAAATAGCCTTAAGCGTAATTTGGAGAATTATTCCAGACCAGCTATTACAACCTTAAATGTGAATTTTTTTTAAATTCACTTAAGATTCCCACCAGTTCACGCTTTAGTGATTAACCTTGTAAAACATTTAGGTAAAACTATCACAGTATTATTCTGTAGGTGGTGAACTTTTGTGACTTTGTGACTTGTATTTTGCATGTGTAGCGTACATATTTTACCCTCTGTGCAATTATACTCTGCATCCTGAGACTGGAAGCACGTCTGAGCAGGGCCCTATTCACCTTTTGTTCCTGCATGTCAAACTTGTTTTGTCGCAATTACTGTTTGTTTTGTTTCTTTGTACGGTGCAGTGGAACATTGTGCCACTTTATAAATAATCCAATAGTAAAAATAAACACTGTTATTTATATGTTGAGTTTTATTCCCATGACGCACAGCCAGCACAGGTTATCATCCACCCAGCAGAAGGAGATGAATTGAGGGGCTGAGATGCTGGAGATTAATCTCCCCAGGTCCTGTGTTATGCTATGCAGTGGATATAGTAAAGCAATGAGTAATCTTTATAGAACAATACAGAATTATGCTATGCATATCACCTCGATTGACTTTCCAAAATATACGCAAACGCTGGTAGCTCAAGTACAGACTGATTCCGGATAACAGGAATTGTAGTTTTTGGAAACTTCCACACGTACGTTACTTAACATCCCAGCAGGTTCACTATATAATAAATTGTCGTCTTATAAAAGTTACACCTGTGGACCTCTAATTTTTTTTTTTTTACAACGCCCACCATTGCCAAGTTAACTCTGTGCTCTTTTTGCTTTTCCCAAGCACATAACGGGTTAAATGTTTTGCAGGTCCGATTCCTGGAAGAAGTCGTTTCCTCTGTATGATAGAGTAGGCAGTGATATAATTAGTCTTGTTATATATTCCCGCAGCGCCGGAGCCGTTGATCACTTTGCTCCGGAAGGCATTCTGCTCCTGTTTATATAGTGGAGATGGCAGGCGACAGGGAGGGAATGAATGAGGGAAACTCTGAGCGATAAGCGTCTGTGACAAACTATTTTGTGAGTGTATATATTTTTCTTGGACTCACCACATTGTCATCTTGGGAGAATAACAATAATCTTGTTCATCTCCTGTATACGGCTGAGAATGCTTCCAAATACTTTCAAATATAGCTTACAGAACGCCAAAAAAAGCCACGTGGGGACTTTTTCAGAGGAAAAAAACAAGAATGGCCAACAGTGTGTGCGCCAGGGTTTGAGTTACTGATCCAAAGAGCTAGATATCCTAGGGTAACGGGTCTTAAACCAGTCCTAAAGGACCACCTGCAGACCTTGATTTGCAGTAGTGGGTCATACCAACAGTTACGTTTTGTCAGTATTCTTATTGGTACAGAATTGGCAAATTCTTAAATCCTGTATTGTTCGTGGGCCTTGAGGTCTGGGTTGGGAGCTATTGGTATTTTTAGTAAAAATATTACTATTATCATTGGTGGTGACAAAAACTGCTCGGCTAATCACAGGTTACGAGAGTCACTCACCAAAGTGACTTTGTCACTGACTATAGAGTAAAGCACCAATAACAAATTACTGAAGAACTTAAACAACACACGGACATTATTTAAGGGTCCTCTCTCTGTTTGACTCTATAGGGTGCAATCTCAGAACCTGCCTGAGGGCTGCCTTCAAAGGGTATCCCAGATGTTTCTCTGGATCAAATCAGAGAGTGGAATTCTTATCTAAAACATTTAACATACAACTCCATGTATCGGTACAGTTGTGTATTGGACAGGTCTGAACATAATATATTTAACTTAATTTGGACAAGTAGGAAAAAAAGATTGTCTGAAATATTTCCAGAGGTTGACAGTCGGTGTCCTGCTGCTCCTGAATGATGCCATTGCCAAATTTGTGCTAGGTGGAAATGGTGTAACCTCCTATTATTCTACAATAAATATACGCACCTGACTTAGATGGACGAAAAACTGCCTCATAAACTACTGGTGGCCCACAAACCCCAGTGGACGATTTGTACTTACCCCAAAAAAAGTGTTTGTCAGTTGTGGAATAGGTCCTTCCTTCAGTGTTCTGCTATCAGTGCCGGTGTCAATAAGAATTAAATCACAAAAGAACAATTATGGGTGTGCACCACAATAAAATATATCTCGTCTTTCAGCCTCACTCTTCACGGTCGTATTAATGGGTCATGCTTTAATATAAATAAACAGTTTTAATATAAAACAGCACAGTTCAAGGCAGCTTAATTATGCTGATTAGGGGACTTTACTGATCAGCATTTTACTCCTAACACAGTGAATTATGTAAGAGGGGCAGTGCAGTAGAGGGTATGCCAAAGATGCAATCCACGTGATTATTAACATGGTGGCGAAACTGGAAATATGGGCATGACAGCTTTGCAGGCTGAATGGCAACCTTGTTGACCAGTACCCCGCATTGCTAAAACGCTCTGTATGGGCATAAAGGAGCTCAGAACTTTTTTCAGATTGGAGTGGTTATGGTGCCAGGACATCCCTGGCATTCTCCCAGACTAATTTCTTAAACCATTGAACAGTTTGCCAACTTACCTAGGTTCCCCAGATTCCCGTGCCCCATCTGGTCGTCTCATGCAGGAGAAACTGGATGTCTTTACTGAGCCAAGCAGTTATGATACAGGACCCCCCTCGGAATTCGAATTCAGGAGAGAGGTTGCTGGAGCTGTGGCCATCCAGTGGGACCCAGGAGAGTTGTCAGACCATTCTAAAGGCATTTGACAAACTACTCTGGGAGGGTGCCAGGGTACTACTGTAAAAACTAATAGGAGGCACACTTTCTATGGAAAACTGGTACATGTAAATATTACTCTCATTTATTTCTTTATTGTGTAGCACAACTGTGATGTAACAGAAAAAAAGGACTAAGAAATAAATTTTCTCCAATATGATGCTCACACAGACACAGGGCCATTTATAGCTGCCTTTTGCATGTAGATGGGGAAGAGAAAACAGTGCATATCTCCCAACATTTCAAATGGACAAAGCGGGGCATTTTCGTTTTAGCAGTGCGAATCAGGGTTTGGCCAGGGGTGGGGCTGTTCTGAGACAGTCTAGGCGACTTGCTAATAATTTATGCAGCTAAAATTTAATTTAGAACAAGAACAATGTATCTTATTTACACAGACTGATTTCTAAACACATTTATTGTAGTTTTAAAGACAAATTACTTGGAGTATTATTGCTGTGGAGCTCTGTTATACACTCAGACACATCATTAATATGGAGCTCCTAGAAAAGAGTTACGTTGGGATAGAAAAAAGGAACAGAGAGATTTAGACCCAAAATAGGGACTGTCCCTCCTAAATAGGGATGCTTGGGGGGTATAGTAGTTTCTTCAGCTAAAGTGGGGGAAATACGCAACAATTGCAAGCTCTGGGGCTTTAGTTGGAACAATCCTTTGAATATATTTGACATCCTGATGAAGGCAAAGTGATCCCTCATAAAAGTTTAGCCCATGCTCCATAAGCCAAAAATAATCACGCAGACAACGTAATCACAATGAAATGGTTTGGGTGCAGTGTCCCTGTCCTTTTAAGCCTTGATTCAATGCTTTACTTTGGGGAAGTTTGAATGCTCATGGCGCTTACCTCACATGCAAGTTGGATCTCAAAAAATAGATTGGACCACGCCGATGGAGGCCATGCCTACTCCGTGACGATTCTGGCAGAAGGTAAGTTAAACTTTTGATTTAGTTCTTTTTTATGGCAAATGGAGGTTGGGTGGGGGACACCTTACTACAAGTAAGGACAAGGACACCATAGCATTAGGAATACAGGTTTGTACCCATAACGCTACTGTGTTTCTTTAAATATGACTGCACAGTGAAAGGGCTGATGGTTCTAAAAGCATTGCTATTAAATCAAGTCTGTGATTTTTTTTTTTAGCATTAATAACAAATATAATACCAGTCTTCCTGTTTATAACTATCGCAGGTAAAAGCAACATTGCATTAAGTCTTATCGCTCACCCATATCCCTAACTAAGCTGCTATTTCTGTGTATTTGCGATATAGTTGCATAACACGCTTCCTCTATTATTCACAAAATGTTTATCTGGCCTTTACGAAACCTGCCTGAATATTTCAGTTTCCTGACACTATACATAACAACATACAAATTGCACATTATCCCACATTTACCGAGGAAGGGCTAGCCTATAGAACCTGTCTGGTATTCCTTAAACTTCCTATTTACATTACAATTTACCATTTAAAATGGATTCCTCTTGTTTCTGCTGTGTTTTTCTTCCATTAATATATGTCTGCCAAAAGCCAACATATTAGGGATTCATGCGTTTAAAGGGACCCAGTCATAACAGCTCTGTATAATTATAGTAACACATCAGTTCTATTGTACTTTCTCACATGGAAGGCAATAGCACATTTAAAATGGTTAAGCAGAAGTTAGCAAAACAATTATTTTTATTAGCATGCATATATCACCAATGCATTCTGCAGCGGTGTACAAATATAAAGTATGATTTGCATGCAGACGCTCGGCATCTTGGGAACTTGCTGCTGATTTCTCTTAAAATGCAAAGTCTTCAGCAGATGCCAGTAGTTGCTCGTCATAGATATTGTTTGAAAACCCAGAAAGTAAGAACAAAATGACGTAAGAGGGCAAAAGTAAATGAGTGAAATTCGTTTCATGCAGGCAAGGTTGAACTCAAGTGCCTTTCTTTATAGTAACATTGGACAAAAATACAAAATGGCTGTTGTGTAACGCGTCGACTGATTAAATGGAAGCACACGATTACAAAGCCCCATTTAAGGTATTTTGCCATTGACCAGTGGCACTAACTATGTGTGAAATTATGAGCAGACTAATTAGGACTTTTTTTAAATTAAAATCTGCCCTCACAATCATTTCTTGTAAATGAAAATAAACAAAATAAAGGAAATTTAAAAATACTGATGCCAAAAAGCTTTCTAACAGGACTATTACTTGCTTGAAGGAGCTGATCCATTTGAATCAAAGATAACGTGAAATAAATTAACTGTTTCGTGTATTGTACAGGTTATCCTGTTTCAGTACTTTGGCTAGCAAAGTATCATGGGAGTTGTAGTTAAATAGAAGCTGGGGGATCTACTTTTTGGCAATCCCTACCTTAAACTCTTAGTTTCGTTCACTGCCTGCCTAGCTGTCACTGCACTAACCCATTCAGTGCTGCAAAGAAAGGAAGACAATGGTGGCTCCTAAATTAATGTCAACCTATACTTATGGAAAGCAAAGTTCACCTGGGGTTTCAAGGTTGGCCTTTACGAGGCTAGGCCCAGGTCATTGCTGGGACACAACTCGGGTGAACCTTGGAACCCTCTCAACGTTATAGAAATGTCTGAGAGCATTTCTGCTTTCCTTCTTAGTTTTCTATAAACAATGGGTAGAGGAGAGGAGCGTGAGAGATGTAGAGACCTTATAATGTATTACTGATGTGTGAATAGCTTGTTTGTGTATTGCAGGCAGAGCTTGCACCCTTGTGTGCCAGGTCTTGGATGACCTTAAGGTGACAGGAAATCTATTTACAGAATATGCGTGATAAGGACTTATACACAAGCTCCGTTACTGCATCTCCACCCTGAAGGCTCTCTGCGAATCCTGCATAGACTGCGCACTTTAATACACAGATACAAGGTTATACCACTAAATCGCAACCAGCTCTCCTCCTTTATTTGAACTTACACAAGATTTTGTAACATCTTTCAACCAACCTATCAACTTATATCTAATTTTCTTCCCCTAAAAAAATACTGGCACTGTGCTCCTGCCATCCATCTCTTGTAAGATGCGATGCATTGGTCATTGAGATAGATTATAAATTAGGTTGGTTGTTAGATGGGATGGATTAGTAATTGGGATGGTTAAAAAGATGGTATAAATCTGTAGATTGGATGGATCGGTAGCTGGGGTGGATTAGTAGATATGATTCATTAGTTGATAGGAGGGATCCATAGATGGAGTGATACAGTAGTTGGGGTGAATCAGTGGGTAGGGAGGATCAGTAGATGGGATGTATTGGTAAAAGTTGTGGATCGGTAGGTGGGATGGATCAGTCGATTGGTTAAATCAATAGATTGAGTGGATCGGTAGATGGAGTGGATGGGAGGGTGAGTTCGACCTGTATGTAACATGGATTGGTGGGTGGGGTGGATCGGTAGATGGGATGGATTGGCAGACGGGATTGATCAGTCGATTGAGTAAATCAGTATATTGAGTGGATTGGCAGATGGAGTGGATAGGTGGGTGAGTTGGATCTGTAGGTGGCATGGATTGGTGGGTGGGTGGGTTGGATAGGTAGATGGGCTGGATTGGCAGATGAGATTGATTAGTCGATTGGGTAAATCGGTAGATGGGATTGATCAGTAGGGGGAGTAGATTGGTAGATGGGGTGGATCAGCAGATATAATTGATCAGTCGATTGGCTAGATCAGTAGTTGGGATTGATTTGTCAACCTGGCGAATTGGTAGATGGGTTGGATTGGTGGTTAAGGTGGATCAGTAGATGTGGTGGATAGTAGTTCAGATGTTTTAGTAGATTTAATGTGGAAATAAAGAAGCTGATATATAATTCAGTTTTATTACAGCTCACAGTGCTTAGTAGCATTACACTTATGAATGTGTCTGAATGGGTTTGTTGGGCATATATAATAAAAACAAAAAGTTCCAGTACTAAATAGTGTAAAACGGTAAATGTTGCTGTTAACATTTCCATTAATAGCATGATAACATGATAGAGAGATTGACTTTACATATTCATATGGTACAGTGATAACTGATCATGTGGACGAGCCTCCAAGCCTGCTTAGTTGGAGCCTCACTTTTGGACCTGATGCTGAGCCAGGGCATGTCCTTAATTTGTTGGCATTAAAGTCCTATGTCAAACACACACAACTAAGGACATTCTGTTACTTCTCCCCCCTTTCCCCTCCCTACCCCCGCCCCTCTATGAGATGTGCCTTATATGTTGTTAAATGTGCATGCCTGGATCTTGATCATGCATCTTGTCTGGATACAGCATTGTTTTTGGAGATTATCTGCCCAGTATGTGTTGGCTGCCTCCTCTCGACCCATTTAGCATAAAACCAGCAATTATCTTGCGTGTTCTGCCCTTACGGCTGTATGGTTTCAGTTTTGCACACATCCCTGTGGGGACGTGCCGTTCCTCTTTATTGGCAGTGGTGTGCCATACAAGCTGTTTGCATCCACGTGTTCTAACACTAGTTTGGCATTAGTTTCCCTTTGGCTCAATGTTCGGTCATTGTTTTTGTGTGTCCCTTCTCTTTAATCCTGCTCCAATTTTATTCCTCCCTGGCCCAGCCTTGCTTATTGTGTTCTTTTGCCCAGTTTCTTTAGTGTCCCAGATGGCAGATATGTGAACATTTCTGCATCCTTATCCCTTGATTGCATACTAAAGTGGGTTTCTTAGGTTTATCGTTCCTTCACATAGTGCCAACCTCATGGCTTCCTAGTCCTTTGTTCTTCTCCTTGTCATGTTTTTGTCCATTCAGTTTGTCATTAGATTGTGCTGATTTACTGTGATGTTTTGTACAAATCAGTCAATAATTCCTGTATAACGAAGTACTGACTTTATTAATACATATATAACAGGATCTTCATATTGCTGCCTTGTTACACAGGGTTCTGCAGCCACCATTTCAAATCCCTCGAACATTCCACCAACTGCCAACAGGAACAGGAAGTAAGAACCAAAAGAAAGGAAGTGCATAATTAACAGCCAACAACAGCCCAACTGCCCATACATCACAATACATACACTCATACACTCACACAGCCCAACAGTACATACATCACAATACATACACTCATACACTCACACAGCCCAACAGTACATACATCACAATACATACACTCACACACACATACACAGCCCAACAGTACATACATCACATTTACAAATTAGAAAATTTCCCCCATGGCTGCCCTGCACTCACTGCCATCAGTGAACGCGGCCATGGATGTTAAACCAAGGATCCAACCTGAGGGGTTCATATTACTGTATTACCAAAAATTTAGGAAAAAACACCTCAGTCCTGGATTTAATGGTGTGTCTTGAGAATTGATTAGGAAACCTTTGGTCTACTGCATGTTAGATCAGTAGGTGTGATAACGGAATAAGCTATAGATAACCTAAAATGTTTAGAACATGGAAACAAATTTAAACCATTGGAATCTCTTATCTCACAACACATATAAGAGGCACTACAATATTTCAATCCTCAATCAATAATCTATGTGACTTTAATTTGTACTCTTCCATGCAGTTGGATCTAAATGAGTGTATCTAGGTTCTATCTTCAATAGTATTGATGAATTATTTTACCAATTTACCTGCTTTTTTTTTTTTTTTTTATTCTTTATTTATGGCTTTTTCACATAACTTGCGGTGTGGGTTATGGGTACAGAAGAGAAAACAGGGAGTGGGGCGTGGGGAAATCGCATATGACAAAGCACATATTACAATTAGGTTTGGCACATTTGTCATGGTGTCGAGTCGATGAGCCCCCGGCCTCAGGTCCACCCCGCCCGAGTCCAGCGTTGGGGAGGTTTGGATCTGATTCCTGTCTGTGCAGACTCTCGGTTTATGGCTTAGTGAGACCTGTATGGAGGTTCTGCGTTGAGGGTCCACGCAGTAGCCTTTGCCTAGTTGGTGTTTCTAAGTGTCGGGGTGAAATTGGGTGGTCCCCGGGGGCCATGGTGCTCTCATGGCATGGTGTTGTGCCTCAGTTACCCCGATAGCTAGTGTGTTCTGGTTTATGGGGTTGGATGTGCCCCTTCTTGGGTTGCGGGGAATTGGGTCTAAAGGAAGGGAGGGGTAGTGGTTAAGCTGGATGGGCTGGAGGGTCGTGTTCGGCCCCTATGGTAGCAGTGATTTTGGTGTGGCCTCCCCTTCTATGCTTATTACGTCTCCCTATGGTTGCCCTGGGTATGGCTATGAGATCCAAGAGGGGCTACTGTTCGTGATGAGATGGGGGGTTCCACTGCCTAGGTACCATCGTGTCAGGGTGTTCGAATTGTATTGGACATGTCCCTGACCCTCCTTGCCCTATCTTCTTACTCACTATTGAGGATGCCTTTCGGCAGACCTGGAGGGGCTGAGTATGGTCGGGTATCCCGCCCTGGCCGAGCCTCCGGGATTGGAAGAGTAGAGGGGGAGGGACCGGGGGTGACCTCCTGTGAGGGTGGTCTGCTCCGTCGTTGAGTGAAGGGCCGGGAGCAGTCCGGGGGGGTTCGTGTCGGGTTGGGGTATGTCTGTTGTTTGCAGGTAGGTGCGCCCCTTTGCTATGAGGCTGTGATATTTGCGTATGGTTAACCTGCCGAGGTCCGAGTTCTCCCCCCCCCCATGGGCCCCAGGCTCGCCCCCCGTCCAGCAAGTGCTCCCGACGAAGCAGTCACACTAGCGGCTGTTTCTATGGGTAATGCGTATCCAAGCCCAGGTGGTTAGCGTCCCAGAGACTCCATGTGCGGTGAAACGTTGTATACGCGTCGTGCATCTGCGCCGTCAGTTCATCTAACTCTCGCATTTCTTTGATTTTGTGTATGATGGCCGGTATCTCCAGGGTCCGTGGGTCTGCCCAGAGCTCTGTGATTGCCCTGCGTGCCGCTAGGGTGATACGGGCCACCAGTTTGTTTTCATGTCTCGTATGGGTGTCCAGAGGTGTATTGAGTAACATTGTCCAGGGCTGTACTGCGATGGGCTTTTCCCCCACCCGCCCGATCAAACGCCGTACCGCTGTCCATACCCGCTGAATTTTCAGGCACGTCCACCAGCAGTGGAGGTACGTGCCCTTCTCGCCACAGAGCTTCCAGCATTCGTCAGTGGGTTTCCTGCCCATTTGATGTAGCCTGTGAGGTGTCAGGTACCACCGAAACAGCGTTTTATAAGCCTGTTCTTTATGCGTAACACATGTTGTAAGGGAGCTGGAGGCCTCCCATATTTTGGCCCAGTCAGACGGGTCTTCTGGTGGGTCAATGTCTCGTTCCCACGCCCTGATGTAGGTAAGGTTAATTTGGGAGACGTGTGTGGTGAGCGTGGTGTAGATGTCTGAAATTTGTCCGCGGCGCATCGGTGCTTCGAAACATTGTTTTTCAAATGGGGTTGGTGGCGATAGCCCTGCCTGCTTGACCACTGGTTGTTGTGCTAGATCACACAATTGGATGTAGCGAAAGAAGTCAGCTGAAGTCAGGGCCTCTGCATTGGGTAAGCCAGGGTACTTGATGATTTCACCCTGGCGGTATAAATGTAGAAGTCTGGAAATGTCTCTCTGGTCGAATGCCGCAAAGTGTTTTGCTGTCATGCCCGGTGGGAAAATTTTATTCCGATATATCGGTGTCACTGGTGAGAGGAAGGAGGATAAGTCGAATTTGGGATTCTGCTTGTCCCACAGGGCGATTGCGTGTGTGACCGCAGAGGAGGTAGGCGGTGGCAGGGGCCTATACTTCGGTGGTACCCACATATAGGAGGACGGGAGTTCCCAGCCCATGACATCGTGCTCCAAATCAACCCATCTTTTGGTGCCTGGTAGTAGGTGCCAGTGCTGGATGTGAGCTAATTGGGCTGCATGATTGTATTGCTGAAAGTTGGGGAGCCCCAGACCCCCCCTGAGCCTGGGAACGTACATTGTTGACCTGCGGATTCTGGGTCTCCGCGACTTCCAGACGAATCTGTCTATGGTCAATTGTAGGTGTCTGAAGTCTTGTTGCTGAATTGGGATTTGCAGTGTTTGAAATAGGTAGAGGAACCTCGGTAGAAGATTCATTTTAATTGTGGCCACTCTGCCCAGCCAAGACACGCCCAGTTTATCCCACCTTTGTAGGTCTTGTAGCGCCGTCATAAGCAGGGGTTTGTAGTTTAAGTCATAGAAGTCCTCCATGATGGTGGTTAATTTAATGCCCAGGTACGTGAGGGAAGTGCTGTTGATATGGAATGGGAATAGTTGCCTCAGCGGGGCAATTTGAGTGTGTTCCATTGCCACCGGCATCAGGGTGGATTTGGACAGGTTAAATTTTGTAACCCGAAAGGGTGGAATATTCTGCAATGAGGGCTACGATAGCCTGGAGGGATTGGATGGGGTCCGTGAGGGTAAGGAGGACATCGTCCGCGTATGCCGCCTCCGTGTACGTCCCTCTCCGTATCTGGATTCCCCGGATTCCCGGATGGCTTCGGATGGCCTGCAACAGCGGTTCCAATGAGATCGAGAACAGGAGGGGGGACAGGGGGCAGCCCTGTCTGGTCCCATTCGCAATAGTAAACGTCCGTGCGCCGGTGTTCGGTAGCAGCAGTCGTCCCGTGGGGCGGTCGTAAATTGCGGTGAGAATATTTAGGAAGCCATACGGGTATCCCTGGTACTTAAGCACGCTAAACAGGTACGGCCAGAGGAGGCGATCGAAGGCCTTCTCGGCGTCCAATGAGAGCACTACCGCCGGGATTTTCTGGTGTTGGGCGTACCATATAGTGTTGAATGCCCTCCTCGTGTTATCCGCCGCTTGCCTTTTGAGGATAAAACCGACTTGGTCGGGATGAATCATCTGGGGCAGGTATGCGTTAAGGCGGTTGGCAAGCACTTTTGTGATGATTTTCAGGTCAGTGTTGAGGAGGAAGATTGGGCGGTAGTGCCCCGGGTCCAGCTGTTCTTTGCCAGGTTTAGGTCAGAGGCACACATCGGCGGCGAGCATCTCCGCGGGGAGCGGCTGTCCCTCTAGGAGCGAATTAAACGTGTTAATTTACCTGCTTTTAAAGGTAAAAGAGGGTCACAATTGGGAGATACATTTAAAAACCAATAAAGAAAAAAGATCCTTGGCATTACACATCACTGTTTAGCAAAGATCCAGGAAACATCTCCTTTCCTAACATCACTTGACCTTGGAGGACTTACAAACGTTCAACCACAATCCACCTACTTAACATGGCCAGAAATATCAATCCTCTGTACTGGAAATAAATGAAAATACTGGGTGGCCGCCAGGGCCGGACTGGGAAAAAAAATTGCACGTACAGATTCTCGGGCGCCTTGTCGTGCAACATAATGCAGTAAGACACTGCTCTTATGCAGCTTCACGGCAGAACTTGTTTATTAATAAGGATACTAAAGTCATATGCCAAGATTTCACTGGAGAGCAGAGAGCACTATGGGCCTTCCATTTTGATTTTATTTCATGTGATCTACACTGAAAATACCGTCAGAGGAATATCCTACATGTGGGGAGTTTAAATACCACTGTATGCTGTTTTACCTGGAGCTGGTTATAGCTCTCATAAATGTGAGTTGGCACTTTTTAACCTTAGTGTTGTCTGTGGCCACACTCCTTTAAGTTATTGCACCATTGGTCCCCTCTGTGTCTTTTCTTTTTCATATGCTGATGAGGATTTGACTCAAGACGCCTTGTGAATTCCTGAAGAGAATATCTGATATTTTTTCTGGTACCTTTTTTGACATTTTAATTTAGAGAGTGTGTGTGTATCTGTCAATGACTATGTGTGTCTGAGTATGTCAGTGTGTTTATCTGTGTGTCAAGGTTTGTGTTTGTTTCACTGTGTGTATCTAAGTGTGTATGTCAGTATGTGTGTTTGTGTATATACCAGTGTATATCAGTGTGTTTGTATGTGCCTATGTGTGTGTGTGTGTGTATATGTCAATGTGTGTATCTGAGTGGGAAAAACGTCTGTGGGTGCAATTGTGTGTATATGTCACTGTGTGTATCTGAGTGTGTGTTTATTTGTTAGTCAAGATGTGTGTGTCAGTGTGCGTGTCTGTGTGTCAGTGTGTATCTGTGTGCCACTATGTGTGTATGTATCTGTATGTCAGATACATATACACACACACACACACACACACACAAAGTAACCACTGACACAGAGAGACACACACTGGCACATACACACACTTTGACACATAGATACACACACCTTGACACACAGATACACACTGTGTGTCAAGGTGTGTGTATCTGTGTGTCAGATTCATACACACTGTCACATACAAACACAGATGCACACACCTTGATACACAGATACACACACCTTGACACACAGATAGATACATACATACACACAACAGATACACAATGCGTGTATCTGTGTGCCAGTGTGTGTGTGTGTGTGTCAGATACATACACACACACACAGAGATACACATTGACACACAGATACACACACTAGCACATACAAACACAGATACACACACCTTGAGACACAGAAACACACTGGCACATCCAAAAAACTGTGCAATTTTATGATTTTTTTTTCCCTGGGGGAGGGAGATTGGGGTTCCACAATGTTGATACACTATGTCAAAGGGTTCCACGGGAAAAATTAATTGGGAACCCCTGCACTAATGACAAGCAAGCCCCCTCTCAAAGTGAGTGTGTTGGTTCAATGCGCAACGTCCTGCTGAAGAGCTCTAGCATGAGAAAAAGGCCCTGTATTTGTTCTGCACAGCGCAAGCAAATTTAATAACATGCTTGCGTTGTGTTTACTTTTAACTTGTCTCTGGTGTCTCCATAAGTGGGATACCAGAGGACAAAAAGGGCCAGGAAAGCGTATGGTGCATGTGTTCGGAGCCTACTTGTGGGATTGCGTGTGTGTGGAGTGAGCTGATTGTGGTGTGGTATTGTGTAAATAGGTCGATTTAATTTGTGTTTGTTGTGTAATATGTGTGGCTAGGGGCAGTAGAGAGGGTGTGTATAGAGGGCACAGTGTGTATAGGGGATGTAGTGTGTGTGTGTGTGTGTGTAGAGGATTCAGAGTGTATATAGTGATCTAGTGTGTGCATGTGTGATTGTGTAGATTAGATAATCCAGAGTTGGGTAAGGGATCTAGCATGTATCTGGAATATAATGTGTGTAGTGGTGCAGTGTGTGTTTGTGTAAGGTGCTGTTGTATTTGTGAGGGGCGCAGTGTGTTGGGTGTGCTGTGTGTATATGTGAAGGGTGCAGCTTGTGTGTGTGTGAGATTGTGCTGTGTGTGTGTGAAGGTGCTGTGGGTGAAAAAGGGTGTTGTGTGTGAGGTTGCTGTGTGTGTGATAGGGTGCAGTGTGTGTGAGGGTTTTGTGTATGTGCTGTGTGTGTGAGTGTTCTGTGTATGTGCTGTGTGTGTGAGGGTGCTGTAAGTGTGAGGGTGTTGTGTGTGTGTGTGTGAGGGCTGTGTGTGAATACGTTTCAAGGGATTGTGTGTGGGGGGAGACAGATTAATTTAAATGTTTTTTTTTTTAAATTAAAAAACCAACAACTTTATATCCCCTCCTCCCTTCTTACCTTTTGCCTGGGAGGGGGGACCGTGCTGCCATCCCTGGTGGTCCTAGTGGTGAGTGAACTCTAGTCTGCAGGGCTAGAGTTCACTCTCGCGAGATCTGAGCGTAGCCATGATAACTGCGGCAATGCTCCGACGGGTCAGTGCCTATAGGCTGGTGAGGGAGATCTTCCCCACCGGACCATGAAGACACACAGCAGGGCCGGCGCTCGGATAGTTTTGCCTGATGGCCGGTCCAGGCCTGATGGCTGCCATTAAGATGTAAAGGCTCCTTGTGAAGTTTCTCCATACCCCATGTCATACAAATGACAGGTGGGATATGATAGAAACATTTAAATACATAAAGGGAATCAACACAGTAAAGGAGGGGACTGTATTAAAAAGAAGAAAAATTACCACAACAAGAGGACATAGTCTTTACTTTACTGAGAGGGTAGTGGATGCATGGAATAGCCTTCCAGCTGAAGTGGTAGAGGTTAACATAGTGAAGGAGTTTAAGCATGCGTGGGATAGGCATAAGGCCATAGGCGTGCGCAGCCTATTGCATTAGGGTGTGCACCCTAAAGTACATGCACACGCTGCGTATATGTATATATATATATATATATATATATATATATATATATATATACACATACACACACACACACACACACACACACACACACATACACTGCTGTGTGTGTGTATGCTCTGTGAGGGTGCTGGTAGTGTGTTATGTGGGTGAGGGTGTTTGTGTGTGCGCTTGTGAGGGTGCTGTTTGTGTGTGAGGGTACTGGTAGTGTGCTGTGTGTGTGTTTGTTAGGGTCCTGTTAGTGTGCTGTTTGAGGGTGCTGTTTTTGTTTGTGAGGGTACTGTTAGTGTGCTGTGTGTGTGAGGGTGCTGTTTGTGTGCTGTGTGTGTTTGTGAGGGTGCTGTATGTGTGTGGGTGCTGTATGTGTGTGGGGGGGGTGCTGTGTGTGTGGGTGATGTGTGTTCTGTTTGTGTGCTGTATGTGTGAGGATGCTGTGTGTGTGTGTGATGTTTGTTTTACTTTATGTGTGTGTGTGTGTGTGTGCGTGCTGTATGTGTGCGTGTGCTGGCTGTATGTGTGTGTGTGTGCTGTATGCGTGATTTGTGGGGGTGGAGGTGGGGGCAGATTAGTTAATAAATATCCCCCCTCCCTTCTTACCTTATGTAGGGAGGGGGGACCATGCTGCTGCCTTCCCTGGTGGTCCAGTGGACGTCGGGGCAGATTGCTTAATATCCCCCCTCCCTTGTTACCTTATGCCAGGGAGGGGGAATCCTTTCTGCTTTCCCTGGTGGTCCTAGTGGTGAGAGTGAAATCTAGCCTTCGGAGCTAGAGTTCACTCTCGCGAGATCTGAGCGTTGCTGCGGTAACCACGGCAACGCTCAGATCTCGCGAGAGGAACCTGGCGGAGCTGCTGGCAAGAGCTCCCCGGGTCCTCTCCTGCCTCCCTCCCTGCCTGTGGGTCGGTGAGGAGGGAGGCTGAGAGCAGAGCCGGCAGGGAAGATCCTGAGATCTCCCCTGCCGATCTCACTCCATAGGCGTGCCGCGGGGATTAGGGTGTGCCCCGGCACACCCTGTGTGCACGCCTATGCATAAGGCTATCCTAACTATACGATAAGGCCAGGGACTACTGAAAGTATTTAGAATATTGGGCAGACTAGATGGGCCGAATGGATCTGAGATCACATTCTATGTTTCTAATTTGACGTCCTAGGGCACTAGTCAGGCCTTAAAAGCTACTTACTACCGCAAGTCTGGACAGTCTATGTCACAGTAACCAGGAGTTTATTTCTACACACCAGAGCTGATTTTTCAGTTGCCCATGGCTAGTGCAAGTGGAAATTCTGAGCCCCGATTAACAGTGCTCCCAAAAGTCCCACTTTTAGCTGGACATGCCATTTTTCAGGGTCTTGTTTTGCCGTTATAATTTAGTTCTCTGGTTTCCCACATTCGCTGCTAGCTCAAATATAATGATGCAATCTCTTTTTTTTAAATGCCATTTATCAGTGCTGGCAAGCCTTGGCACACCAGATGGTTATGGTCAGCTATGCATCAGGAGCAATGTAATCCAAAAACATCTGGAGTGCTAAAGATGGCAATCTCAAGCTGTGCCACTCAAATGCCAGCTTTGAAAGATGGTGTATCCTAAACAATCCAAGAAGTCAAGGGGCTGAGTTGTTCCCCTAATCCACACATCCAAATATTTCACATTCTGTCAGTAACCCCATTAATGTGCATAAATACTGGTTGAGGGGAGCCTGCAGTCCGCAATAATCATACTGTCATTTACAAAGTTGTATAGGTAAATACAAATATATCTGCTGACACCTGGTGTTTATTTGGTGGTAATGCAAGCAGCTAATCAGGCAAGAAACAGCCTACAGGGTATTTAACCCCTTAAGGACCAAACTTCTGGAATAAAAGGGAATCATGACATGTCACACATGTCATGTGTCCTTAAGGGGTTAAAGTGTTGCGGTCAAAAGAATGGTGCAAAGTTCTAAAAGGTAAGGTCTCCATGGAAACCAGTGGAATCAGCAGAAACATTCCATTGGTGATAATGCCACTATTACAGCTAAGCATCACTCTCCCTTACTAAACAGTAAATGGGTGAATTAAAATACAAAATGCAAAATTTAGGACAAAAGAAATTTAGAAAAAAATCTCCAATTGGGCTATAATCACATATTGGCTATGTTAGCTTAATTTGTGCAATCTGGTATAAAAACTTTCCGTTTGAGGCTTTGGGGACGATTCATCAGACACGTCTAACTCTTGGCCTAGGATCTATTATAAGCCATTTGAATTTCATATTTAAAATTAAATTGCCAAAGTGTAAAAATTGTCTACGTCAGCAATGCTGGTCTCTTAACAGCCTCGATTTCATCAGAACAGAGTCCAGATTACAGGGTCCAGTCTCATTGTACCCAAACAGTAAAGATGCTATTTGGCAATTTTACAGGCACAGCCGGTATCTGAGTCGGTCTGTTGCAAAATGCCAGCAATGCAAAGACCTTTATTTTTCTCTAACTGGACGCTGGGATACTGGTGAGAAAAATTTTGTCAGAATCCACCTCTATTATACATATCTGGTACAGACATTGCTATATCCACACACACACACAACACAAAAAAAAAAAAAAACATAATTACAGTATACACTTTCACACACACACTCAGACACAGTATGCACACACTGCTATACACACACACACACACTCATTAACTCCATAAGGACACAACTTCTGGAATAAAAGGGACTCATGACGGAATATTTCCGTCATGTGTCCTTAAGGGGTTAAGACAGTATACACACAATGGCAAAACGATCTCTACACACAAGTTCCGCTACAATAGCCGGCCATCTACCCAGGAGGTTCTCCGTGAAAACGCACACTGTGAATCTGCCAACAGCAAACCAAAAGGAGAAATCACAGGCAACACCGACAGGATAGTGATGGTGTAAGTTTATTCAGGGGAATAATAGGAAAACGGACACTGCAAAGCCGGCAACAGCAAAGCCAAGAAGAAATTGCAGGCAGTACTCCCAGGATACTGTTGGCTTAAGTTTATTCAGGGGAATAAATGTACACCATCAGTATCCTGGACGTGCTGTCTGTTATTTCTACTTTTAGTATACATGTAATGACACACACTGCTATAGACAATATACACACAATGTGACAATATTATACTCACTGAGACACAATTTACACACTGAAACACTGTACACACACTGCTGCATGCACACACTCAGAAACAGTATACACATACACTGGTACATGACAGTCAGACATAGTGCACACATTGTATGTTTGTTTTTATTTTTTTAGTGATTTAAGGAGTTGTCCCCTTCCAAATAATTATTGGTTTCTCCTATGTCATTTCCTGTAATGTTATTCAACTTCCTGTGATGTCATGTCCTGTTATGTTGTGCGTATCTAATTCATTATGCAAATTAGCATAGCCCGTATTTTTTCCAAAAAAGGTGGAAATGGATAGCATGGGCTAGTCATTTGATGTGTTCGCACTACACTGCAGGGAGAGCTGAAACAGTGCTCTCTGTCTGGGCTACCCTTAGTGGGCCAGTCTATGTGATTGGCAGGCAGCCTGGCATGCCATTTCTCTGGGTGCACTCACTTCATTTGAGTGAAGCCGATGATGTAATTTGTATCAGGGATCGGCACCCTATTACCCAGACCACCAATGTTGGGGGTTATGGCTTTGCTTTCAGTTCGACTACTCTGGCCCTAATTGGAAACTTCACTTTGAATTCTTACTTTAGTGAATAACTCTGAATTATTGTAACTACTAGTTCAGAAGTGTAGAAATGCTAATGCCCGACACTCGTAGGACTAGAACACCCATAACCCTCTGAGACTAACTGTAGGAGGTGTAGTGCAGCTCAATCTCCTATATTAGATAGAAAGATGAGCATGAGGCATATTTTCATAACAATGATCGAGGTAAATCAAGGTATACATTTGCCAGTTTTGCCTAAATATAATTCTACATTGGAAACAGGAAAAAATCTGACGAGGTGCCCAGTGTCCAAGACAAATGAAAATAAATACATAAATTGAGATATTCAGTCAGGCTCCCCGATGAACGATAAAATTAAATAACCTCTGCTGCTTGGAAATATGACCCAGATGTAAACTCGCGCTGCCCTGGTGAAAGGTGATAAATTTGGAGCAATCTCCATAGAAGTCAATGGAATGGTTCGTTTCGTGTTTGCTCCAGAAGTTTTCAGATCTGTCTTGAGAAATAGGTGTACAGGTGGAGAACATCATCTAGCCTCGCAGAAAAATACACCTGGGAATTGGTGTAACTAGGCAGGAATTCCAGGAGCAGAACATTACGGAGCATTTTATAAAATATTAGAACCTCTGCTCGGGATTTCCTAGTATAATTATTTGGCAGGACCTGTATCTAGACTGTCTGGACAGGACAGAAAGTGTGAGGAAGTGCAGTTAAAAAAAAAATAAAATAAAAAAAGAACATTCAGTGGCAGAATTCCAAAGAAAAGTCTGCAGTTCTGATGAGAAAACTGAGGACAAGGTAAAAAAACATCCAGTTGTGGAGTTTACTAAGTGGGTCGTAACGTTTGTGATGGAATGTGTGTGGGTCACATAATCTCGTGGAACAGAAATTACTTGAAATAAAAGTAATCTCTAATTCACATTGTCTTAAAATGATTTTACCGCTTGCAGCTCTTACCATTGTGACTTGCTGTAGAATATTATTATTAAGCAATATACAACATGTAATTTTTTGCAGGATTCAGATATTTAAAAGACCACTATAGGCACCCGGACCACTTCAGCTCAATGAAGTGGTCTGGGTGCCAGGTCCATCAAGGGTTAACCCTGCCGTGTGTAAACATAGCAGTTTCAGAGAAATTGCTATGTTTACAATTAGGGTTAATCCAGCCTCAAGTGGCTGTCTCACTGACAGCCGCTAGAGGCGCTTCCCATTGTGAAAATCACAGTGAGAAGACGCTGACGTATATAGGAAAGCACTGAGAAATGCTTCCCTATGGACTGATTGAATGCGCATTCAGAGATGACGTCGGAAGAGGGTGGAGAGTTCCCCAGCGCAGAGGGAGCCCGGCGCTGGAGAAAGGTTAGAGTTTAACCCCATTAGCCTCCTTGAGCCCAGCGGGAGTGGGAACCTGAGGGTGGGGGGGACCTAAAGACCTATAGTGCCAGGAAATAGCTGCACAGGGATTTTCCTGGCACTATAGTGGTCCTTTAAAGATGCTGAATTAACTGGGCTCTGCCAAACTATCACACTAAAGTTTAATATTTACACAACGTTTCCAAGGGGATGGTCCTGATGCTCAATATCACTTGTGCCCCGTTTCCACTGAGCGGTACGGTTCAGGTCGGTTCGGTTTTGAGTGTTTCCATTATGAAAGTGGTCCATACAACTGAACCAAACCGTACCATTCCTGGGCCCCCTTCAGATGTAGGTCAATAGGAAATGGTACAGTTAGGGCGGAGCTACTGGCGTCACACTATACAATCCATTGATTGGCGGACAGGAAACCGTCAATGCTCACGACAAATGACACGCTAGGCATTTGGTCTAACACCGGCAGTCCGACTTGCAGTGGAAACACTCACCTGAATAGGCTGAACCATTCTAACCCTTCCAAACTGTACTGAGCCAAACCGTACTGACCCGAACCATAACGCTCAGTGGAAACAAGGCATTGGTGTAACTTTAAAAAGCATAATATTTTACCTATATTTTGTCCTAGCCAAACTGGTAGTAAATGCATAGGTGAAAAGTTATTTTGTGTTTTATTAATTTGAATTCCCCGAACTAGGAATTCTCCGAACTAAGGACTACTTCTAAGAGTGCACAAAAAAAATTATGGGATGCATTTAGCCCAATTTTGTAATCAGCTTAATCTACCCCACTGTGCTGACTTTGTTCCCATAATCGTGTTGGGGCTCAGTAGTCAGGATTGCAAAGTATGAACAGATGGGTTTTTTTGTTTGATCTATGCGTTTTAGCACCCAGCAGTCCTATTCTGGGAGCATGTGTGTCCTACCATCTCATTGTTGAAATGTTTTTGATGAAGCTGATAATTAAAAAAAAAAGTTCACATACATTTCGCTAAATAGTATACTCCAAGATCAAATGATGAGGATCAGCTGATGAATGGGTAGAACAAAATTAGACGGTCAATTGTCACTTCCTACAATTATTATTTCCTACAGAAAAAAATAACATATTTTCTACACAATTTTATCCACCGTTAGCTAGCGACATTAAACCTCTTTACCACTTTCTCAATAGGGTTTCTTTAAATATAGCTCTTGGATACTGTTTGACCATCAACCTCTATCAACCTTAGAGTGATAGAAGTGGTAGTCCATTCAAAACAGCTTAGTTTAACTCAAACCCATCGTGGTCCTGTTAGAATTTAATTTAATCTCCCCCCTCCCCTCTAACGTGGAGCAGCATGTTTGCTCCTATATACAATGGTCCAACTGTCCGACCTAATCTTGGCCTTTCCAGCTTGCCAGGATTTTACATGAATGTTGGCTGGGGCCCTATTCTCTGTCCCCGGGGTTTCATTTCCTATTTCCAGTTCTCTCATTTGAAAGCTTTTGCAGATTACGCTGTTCTTTTTCTTGAAGATCACGGACTACTGAGCCAATTTCTTTAATCCGTTCCCGAGTCACATAGGCCCCTGCATTAGGACCTTGGGAAGAAGCCTGATCTACAGCCTGTGTTGTTAAACATATCAAGAACATTCATTAAGGTCTGAGGTTCAGGTGCCTGTTAGGTACCTAAAACTTGGATCATCTCAACCCCCCTTCTTCAACTAAGACAATTCTGCAGATACAATACAGCCAGTTCACTAGTCGCCACAAAGACCCTGACAAGATGAATTTATACTGAGAGCATTTTTCAGATGAACTCTCCTTTAGTTTCCATATCTCAACAAAATTCCGGGGTCTGCTGGATGAGGATCAGTCAATGCCTCACTTGAAAAACAAACACAAAAAAGGTGCGCTGTGTCTTTAAGACTATATTGTTATTATCCATACAGCCGATGCAAATAGTGTAAAATACCAGCTTAAAGTGCATTAAAAAGGTGCATCAAGCTAATTTTTTGCATTGGATGTGTGGATAATCACAATATAGTCTTAAAGACACAGCGCACCTTTTTTCGTATCTGTTTTTGGAGTGTAATTTTTTTGGTGGGTGATGGACTTTTTAGGTGCTGCTATATTTGCACGAAAACATTTTTGTACATATTTACTTTTTTTTTTTTTTTTTATTGTCTGGAGCCGTTTTACTTGCTCTCTTTTTATTCTTAAATACCTCACTTGGCCTATAGTGGGCGCTGTCTTATTGCATCATTCCAACCTGTTACATACTGTAGTTAAGAGGTCTCTTTAATGAATATCAGATTCTAATGAATGGAGTTTCCTCTTTTTCAGTGATTTGATCAGACTTTCAAGACGCCCACGTTACGTGCATAAGCTTTCCTTTACATTACTGTATTGCACAATTGTTGCACTGTTTAACACTAAGAAATTATTTACAGCTAAATGAAACATCCTTTTTGCATACATTGTGTGGGATAAAGCTCACTTTGTACTTATCAACTAATGCTGGTCTATGGGATTTCTCCTATGAAGAGAGGTTTTAGATTTAGGGGTGTATTTTAAACTAAGGGGATAATAGCGATAACCTCCAATGCTTGGCGGCACTGATCCTGAGAGATTCACTGATAAATCTATAGGTAGCTGCAGAGTTCAGTATTAAATCTATGGAAAGCTGCAGGGCTCAGAATTAAGTCTATGGAGAACCCTCCATGGTTAATTTGTATCTGTCAGGACCAGGAAATTAGCATGAAACATATGTGAGTATAGGGATGTATCGAGAGTGAAGAAGGAACCTTGGAAGAGGTGGATTGAGTGTACATAAACCTTTAGAATGGTCAGGCCTAATGCAACAAAAAAACTTCAGTGAGATAAAATGTAATAGTGTCACCAGATAATAGCCATGGTCAAGGGAGCCAAAGGTAACAAAAGCTAGCCAAGTCAGGGATTACAGAAAACAGGAGCAGCAAAGGCCAAGCCTGGCCTGATATCCCAAAACTCTACTAAAACCAGACAATGTAAGCGGGGCCAGAAACCAAATAGGAGAAGGGAATAGCCGAAGGATTTGGCTTAATAATAAAACAGTGCGCATGTTTGGATTTGGCTGATAGCATTTGTCATTAGGATTCAACTCCAAGAGGGAGCACTGAGGGAGCAAGCAGCGATTGGAGTGCCACGTGAGATTTCGCTACGGAGATCTCCCTCATAGTCCCTCTATAGAGGGTCTGCTAAAAACCCAAGAGGGTTAAAAGCAGGTTAATGAAAAGTGGATTCGCTGAAACTAGAGGTAGTTTTCCACACAGCGGCTGTTAACCCTTGGAAGGAGATTTATAAAAACAATGAGATAATACAAGTGGTGCGAATTTGTAAAAGTTGAGTAATTTTCATAGAGACTAGTGGAATCAGAAATCATTAGTGATTAGTCCATTTCTCCCAGCCAAGCCAGGCCTTCATAGACAGTGAACATGACGAGGCCCCTACTCTCTGGGAATATGTACGGATCAGTGAAACTCTAAAGCAAGTCAAAAGAATGACAGGATTTAGGTCCTTATGTCAGTCTGAGACATTAATGTACTAAAACGGTAATAGATATTTACATTACACAGGCTTTATCCGAGGGATGGAGAGAGGGCTCTCAGTGGAATAAAAAGTTGTCCATTTCACACTGTATCTCCTGCAAGAATGGGATTGTCAGAAACCAGCAGGACGTCCAGCTTCAAATACCAGCAGAAATCTGTTTAACTCATGTCCCAGCCTAAAAAGCGCTTGTTGTGGTTTTAATCCTCACTGTGTCTGATCTGCAACAACATAGCCCTCAATAGGGATTGTGAGAATGGACAGCTCCCATGAACGCTGCACAGGGATAGGTAAGTCCCCAGCTGTTCTACAACTCTTCAACTCACTCTGGCTAGCAAAGCATCATGGACATTGTAGTTCTAACAGATGGGGATCTGCTGCTGTGCAACGAGCGCTAACCTTGGGAAATAGAGCACACAGACTAGGAATATTAAAATATTACATTTTGAAAAAAATTTAGATAATTTTGTCATCATTTTCTTCAGTCCATCTAGTTTCAAGGCAGGATATCGGTCATGTTTTCTATTACTTAAAACTAAATATTACATGTATTATAACCTCTGTGTATTTGACTGTATTGGACACATAAGTAAATAACTATTAAGTGCATCTACTGGTTTACCTTTTTTTTTAAACTAAAGAGGTTTAAATTTGTTAACCTTTCTTCATAACTAAAATATTCTATTCCTTTTATTAACTTTGTAGCCCGCCTCTGCACTTTTTCTAGTGCCATAATATCCTTCTTTTGAACAGGTGCCCAAAATTACAAGACTTAAAGGTATTTCCATATTTATAATACAGATGCTAGATTAGAAAACACAGAATATATAAATATAGTAATCATTTCTGTTAATGTTTGTAACCCGTATTCTACTGCAGGGACTTTAAAACCAGAATATTTTTTTTTTTTTATCCTAAATATTACAAATTTGTTTTTCAGTTGAATTCACTGTTTAGTGAATAAAACCCCACCATCGTGCAGTTACAATCATAAGAATAAACCATGCATGTATGATCTAGGTTGACATCGCTTAAAAAGGTTTAACAACATCAAACTCCCACATTTTAACCATCTGTCTCACAAATACTGTGAAACAAGACCATTAAATGTCACTTTCTTTCTACAAATAACACTTGGAGAGAATCGCATATCATAAACTGATTGTGCATATCATATTCATGACAATACATCAATAGCTACAACCCACGCGTTGCTTTCATGGCTAACGCAACACACACAAACTCTCTCTCTCTCTGAGAGTAATACGGTTGTGAATCCACAGCAAATCAACATTTCTCTATTAACATCATTGTGACACATTTATAGGGTTTATGTGGGGGTATCCCTTGCATCTCTCATGGGTCTACCCCAATAATATTACTGAAACCCTGGTCATCTTGTCTACACTCTTTAGACAACTGTGTTGTATTTTTTTTAATTTAGACATATTTTCTTTTTTTAATCAGTATTTCAGAATGTTACCATCTGAAATGTCGCTTTATAAATACTTAAAAAGTCCAACCGTCAAAATAAAATCCCTTTAGTAAAATACTAATATATATTAATCTAATACTACAGGCTTTACCTAAAGTATAGATCCCCTTTAAGACGAATTTGACTAAAAAGGGTGTGGAAATTGCGTCAGCCCTCCAACCAAAAACATATACACACATGGTGCGGAGAATGTTATCTATTAAGTCAAAAATACTTATTTTTGTGTAGGGTGTACAAAAACAAAAATGTTCCCAGAATGCATATAGACACTATCGCCATAGTCTGTACTTTTACGTAGGAAACTGACAAGCTAAATTAACCAACTGACTGCCAATTGGAAAACCAGTACTGTATCTATTTTAAAAACATTCCAAATGGCATTACAGATATAGAAATCCCACTAATCACAGGTAGATGTGTAAAGTGAAGTACATAAATCAATGGTTTCTTAAAGGGACACTTTACTGCCCAAATACAAAAAATAAATCAATTTTAAAAAAATCCCTGTTTAGTAGATATATCCCCCAATGAAAACATGCATGTATGTTACATATGACTGCCAGATGAACCAGTATCGTTACACACTGATTGTCGTTGGTGGAGACCATGTCTGCGTCTCTTAGTCAGGCCACGATTTCCGTGAACGCTATACCATTCGGTGCAGTTTATACTAATTTAGGGTATATAATGTCACACCTCGCAACTCCGACTCCTGAATTTTTTAATTTCAAATATTGCATGTTCTATACGGGTAGGACCATCCATACAGAGATTTGCCAGTTCTGTGACCAAAAATACAAAACACAATTTGTTTGTACTTGCCCTCAGGACAAAACCTGCCAGCCGTCTTCTGTTTACCACTATTTAACATGGTGTAGTATGTGCTTTATATCTTAATTTGGGAATGAATAGACTTTGTTTCTATGGACAACGACTGTGTTGTCCGTAGAAAAAGGACTGATTTACCTATTATCAAATCATCATAAATTAAAAAACTGTACTGTATCTTCCAATTCACTTTGAAATCTCCAGGCTGAGCTAGAAGCACAGAAAAGGAGTTAGCAGTTAAGTGAAAAAGAGGGCCTTGGGCTGAAATGTTTCTTAACCCCTTAAGGACACATGACATGTGTGACATGTCATGATTCCCTTTTATTCCAGAAGTTTGGTCCTTATGGGGTTAAAAAAAAAAAAGATTTTAAATGTAAAAATAAAGAAAAACAGGCACAAGAAAAAAATAAAATAGGAAAACGTGTTGCTGCAATATTATGTGAATCGCCAGCGTTTCTTAGTCATGCAGTTTATAGATGTGTAAAGACATGTACCGGTATAGTTTTACATTAACTTGTAATGTGGGAGAGCCTTTCGAATTCTGTAAAGTCAGCATATATAATTAAAAACCATCTCTTTGTGCATCAGGTGTAGTGTATTATTATATAGCTCTGAGTTTCCCAACCTCCCAGCTTCAGGGCACAGAATGGTACAGTGTAAATTGAGCAACGTCAGGAACAGGTAAATTAATGACTGTGATTCAATCATTAGTTAAGTTGCGGTTATGAAACATGCTTCGGATCAGGGATATCCCTAAAACTTGCATTACTGTTTCACCTGAGGCCTGGCAGGTAGAAGAACTTCTTCAGGGCAATCTTAGATCAACAGCTACCCACTGAATAATACCTTCTCGATATTTCATGGCATGAACAGGCTCAAATACTATCATACTTGAACCAATACAAAATTTCTGCCCATAGATAGCTATACCAAGGAAGGTTGTCATTGCATGCAGAGAAGTCCTGTAGTGCAAATAGTTTTGAGCTGTGGGCCAGGGATCTTAAAGGAGCATTCTTAAAACTCAGACATATAGGGTATATTGGGTATGCTAGGTTACAGTTTGTTTGTTGGGTGTATTTTTTTTTGCTTATCATATGTTTTTTGTTTTTTTTTTGGCTTGTGAAACCCACCCTTTATTTCCCTATCTTCCGAAAAAATACTGTTGGCTGTTGGGAGTTGTAGTTTAGCAGTCAACCTTCTATAGTGGAAAGCCTCAAGACCTCGCTCTTCTATACCTTGCAATGTAGGTCGGTATAGGGATCTAAAAGGGACTCACCGCATCCCTAAAACACTACAGAAGTAATTTATGTGTGAAGAGTGTGTACAAAAGAAAATGCAAATTTCAATAGTAATAGCCACTTTTCATTAGTAAACCTTGTGACATCCCCTCGGCTCTCAATCAAACAACACATCTTTTTTACTAAGAGGCAGCAATTGCTCAGCGCACCTACATTGCAAAGACTTTGCATTGAACTGGATTGGGAAGTCTGTGATTGGTCAGCCACAGAAAGTCTGGGCAGAGTTAAAAGGGGAGGGTTTCCCAATACCTTAGATACGAGATCTGCATCTCTTGCAAGCTGTTTTTAAGATATACTCCGAATTAAAAATACATAATTAAATGCATGCATGTTTTCATTAATTATTAATTATACCTACTAAAAATGTATTTTATTTTTTGGGGGTAGGGAAGTGTTCCTTTAACCTTAACCTGTTCACTAGTAAAAACAATAAAGTGTTCTTAAAAGGCAGCTTTCTACAGATTTCTGTATAAAATATTTATTATTAACTAATGCTGTGTGGTTTAATATATGCTGACAATTGATGCATTCCAGGAGAGATTTAGTATTCAGATTATAATCCGAATCCGTAAAGATCTACCAAAGCACCACTATACCTGGGATTACACCTAAATTCCCATTGTCCGTCGCTTTTAATAGCACAAATATTTCCCCTGTTCTTAGAATATTAAAAGATTCAAAATAGAGCAATAATGATGGGGTAATGTTTGTAATAAATGGGTGGACTAGTAGGCAATTATAGTTATTTGGTTTGTACTCTATAAAGAAAGGCATGTCTTGTACGTTATGTCCTGAACTTCATCATAGGGTAAATGTGCAGTACGTATAAAAATACAATCTCCTATTCTCCTAATTAAAGGGACAATCCAAGCTGGAGAAGTGCATTGATGATGTTAAATTAACCCATTATATTCCACATATACATTGCAGTGTGGGTTTTAGTTAGTTATTGTGCTCATGCCATTTATTATATTGTTAATTTTGCTATATTTTAGAAACATAGCATTTGTGTACTTTAAATTGTTAACGTTGCTGATATACATTATCAAGTCTGGAGAGGTGTTTGTTACACATATATGGTAACACTTAAAAATATTTTGGGGTACTGGTTATTTTTTAGAAACAGGGGTGTAATGTAATTAGAAGTTGCAGGGTCTTGGTATAAGAATTGATCAAAGGGACACTATAGGCACCCAGACCTCTGATTACAGGAGTCCCCATCCCCTTAGCCCTGCAATCTAAACCATTGCCGTTTCGGGGAAACGGCAGCGTTTACATTGCAGAGTTAAGATTGCCTCTATCGGCTGTCTACCAGGCAGCTTCTAGAAGTGCTTCCTGCGGTTTTACAGAGTTTAATTCCGTGAAACAACACTGGACGTTCTCACACTTTGCATGTGTCTTCTAAATCCCCCATAATAAAGCACGGATTCATTACTTTGCAATAGGGAATGCCTAAGACTCGGTCGGCACTCACCTTGCATGCGCTTCCCCCTTTGTAATGACATCAGAGGAGGTGGAGACGTAGCCTGTGCTGAAGGACCTGAACACTGGAATAAGGCAATTGAAAAAAGTATTCGGCTGGTAAATGCTTTTCCGGCCACCGCTTAGTAAAGTGCCATGGTAACCCAGCAGCAGCGCGCTGACACAATTACTGAGTGCCAGACTATGAGGGAGAGTTTAAAGTGGTCTGCACCAACTCGAGGTACAGACTACAAACTTCCTAGAAGGATTTGACTGTTATTTAATATATTGACAAATACGGGAAGCCCTTTCCTGGCCTGGGTGGTGGTAGGCCTCTGCTCAAAAAGCCTATGAGCCATCAGTTCAGACTGCTTTTCTTGATCATTAATAATGCTACCATTTTTTTTTTTAAATTAAAAACAAATTTAAATTAAACATATTCAGCTAAACCTTGGTACAGAGGACCATCGCACAGTTCACATAACTATTGAGTTTCCTGCATCGCTGGGAGCTATGCCAATTTCTACAGACTCTGGTTACTGATGTCAGATCTCAGCCATATTGTTTTCATTTTGTATCAAGTCCTCGAAGGGTTTAAAATAGTGATACAAACCTAAAATGGTTACCCCTACGTTAAAATATTGGTAGCTCTTCAAATGCACATTCCAGCTAAACCTACTATAGGGTGGTTATATTAGTACAATATTAACCTTTTTGCATGGATGTTTTAAACATATTTTTTTAGCCTTTTGTGTCTTATCTGATTTCCAATATCTTTGTTGCAGCTGTAAGTAATTGTAAGTAACACAGTTCCTTCCACCATTACCCCTAGGAGAATCACAGATAATTGGAGTGCATTTGCACAATGACACTCAAATGAATTAGAGCACTTACAAAAAGCAATCAATAAAGAAATGACAGGGTGAATTCAAAGGAAACTTAAAATTTAAAGCCAAAATATGCAAACAGGAAAAAGTCGCAAGTCAACTGTGTTTCAAATTCGGCTTCTTTGCCCTTAAATTTGAATGCTCACTTGAGTGAGTAACCCTGTAAGAGTTGCATGTGTGATTGTGAATTTTATGTTTCACTGTTTTGTGCTTGTCATAGGGAGTCCATATCCCCAGTGCTATGGAATTTGCTGATGCTATATAAATAATAATAGCAGAATTAAATTCAAAAAATTATTTTAGGACAGACGCTCTTGGTCTTCCATTAGACCTTCAGGCTTTCTCAGGGTAAAGTTGAGGCATCCTCTGGTCTAGAGGATAGAAATGGTGGCAGCATCGAATCCTAAAAGTACAGGGTTCCTGAAGACTTGATTAAATTGTCCATAGTGGCTCATCTCGCACTAATTTGCCACAGGCCATTTTGCACTAAAGACGGCGAGCAAGCTGTTGCCAAACATCTCTGACCTTTTTTGTTTGTTTTAAAAGGACCCTGGCACACAACAAAATATTCAAGGTTTTTTTGTGTTAAAGTGTGATTTCTTTTGGAATTCAAAGAGAATTTCATATTTTAGCCAAACCACAGGTCACTTCAGCCATTTTATAACCATAAAATGTGAGATTTGTTTTTACTTTCTGATCATTTACTAAACTTGGAATAGTTGCCAAGTTAAATCCGAATTTCCAAATGCAGGCTAAAATAGCATTCGATTTGTAAAAATCCGCTAGATCGGCTATAGTCGGAGCTTGGTTAGATCAGCCAGATTTCTGCGATTCTGATTTCAATTCTTTACTATTCTGAGTTTAGTGAATAATTTAGCAAACCACGAGTGTGTGATAATCAGACTGTGAGCAATTGCACACCGACATCATGACCCTGAGCATTGCACATACACATCTGCCTGTTCCTACCCCTCCCAAAGAACCTTCGCAAGTCTTCCTAAATTATATACTTCCTCTAAATCGGATTATTCTCTGAAAAATTATTCATTAAGCCAGGTAATAGAAATTCTTGCTCAAAATGTACTATTTTGTCAGCCTGGACAATTTGGTCTAAAATTTGCAATTTAAGTTAAATTCCCAAGACACCCCACAACCCTTACACTTTGTATATTTCCCAGAAAATAAAATAATTCCAAAATACCATAGTATTGCAGTATGCATTGATACCTTGCATACTGCAATACTCTGGTATTTTGGCATAATATATATTTTTTATTTTATTTTTTTTTATATTATTTTCTCTGGGGGGGTAGTAAATAAATCCATGCAATAAAATGCAACCTCATCCTCTGAGCTCCCTGCACTGGGGACCACCTGTCCAGGTTTTCCTAGTAGGAGTCCCATAGCAACATCCCTGCAGCCTGTTTAATACAAGTATTAATAATAAAGATTGGAGATTTATTATATTATATTATATCCAGACATAGCTGGGCCAGGCTCCATTCATGCTGGCTGTGAATCATGGGTAATGTAGTCTATGTCACCTGGAGTGATTACTGCTTTAACCCATCCCAGACTGACATAGCAATCCTTAGACTTGGAGTAATAGCAGCATAGACTGCATGCAATGACACAGACTGTCCTCTCCCCCGCACCCTCACATGGTTTGCTCCTCTAGTGCACTGCTGAAGGTCCGGTTGTCTTGGGTCGTTCCAATGGAAATATCCAAGAGGGGCGTTTTATGTCCTATATGCATAAATTACCCAGTAGCCATTAAATTAACCTTCCTCGGCGAAGGTGGGAGGGGTTTAACAGCTGTCACTCATCATTAGGATAACGGGACGCTGGATTTGATTCCTTACTCGGATTGGCTAAAGGGCTGTCGCTAGGTCCCCGCCTCAGCCAATCACAACACGAGCAGCGGACTTAGTCCCTCCTCCCTACACCACAGTGACCAGCAGAGCGTTTAACCCTTTCTTACCCGGCTCTAGCGTGATCACCTGATAGAGGCCACTGTTCACTAATCCCCCCCCCAGTCCAACCACACCCCCCCTTACTGACAGACC